>CAKOBI010000215.1:0-689157 GCA_932526625.1 Rhingia campestris | reverse complement strand
ATACATCTTTTTTTTCTAGTCTGGAAGTGTTTGTGTCGAACGTGACTCCCCAGACTGTGTCACATTCGTCTTCGAGTTTCCCTTGTGGGGATTACATTTGGGACAGTCTAACACAGTGAAGTTATCTGTACCACACCTGTAACAGAATAATTTACGTATAGGTAAACTACAATGTATGAACAAATGACCCAACTGTTTACAGTTGAAACACATAACATTTCCACTTGAGTTTCTTTCTTGTCCACTCAACATTTTGGGACGGTTTGAATACGAGACTGCTGCAATGTCCTCAAAAGAATCGAATGGATCATATGTGCCCTGATTGCCAGGACCTAATTCACTTATGTTCCGCATACGATTTTGAACAGCATAGCGCGAGTTTAGCATTTTCTCCGTTCGCCTACATTCATCCCTAAATTGCTCAAGTGAATCTATTTTCATCGAGTAAATGAAATTCATTAAACGCGTGTGAATATTATTTTTGAGAATCTTTATTAGGTCCAATTCCCTAAGAGAATCTTTCAGTTGACTTTTGAGATGAATAATGGATTTAAAGAATTCATCGAAACTCTCATTTGGCATCTGCCTTCTATCCATTATCTGCTTCAAGATCTCAAAATCATTTTCAAAACCTTTAAACTGCTTGAGCAGCGCTGCTCTAAGAATTGGCCAATCTCCTCTTGGATTACTCCTCAAGTACTGCCAATACCAATCTTGAGCAGACCCTGACAATAAAATATGAAAGTTTCGAATGATTTCAACCCACGGGCAATTATAGTTATTTTTCAGAACCTCGATTCGAAAAACAAAATCTTCGATAGACATACCTTTTGATGTATCATCAAATCTAATGCCCCAACGATCCAAATCGAATCGTCGATTAGTGGGTCTTTCAAAATGATGATCGGATTGATGTCTTCGAAAATTGGATATAGGACGAGCATTATTCTCATAACGGGTGTCAAATTCAAAATGACCTTCATGAGGAACAAAACGTTCATTCTGAGCGTTATCGAATCGCGAGCTAGTCGACAAGTTAGGATTATCCACATAAGTTCCTGCAGGTGCATTAACTTGATGGCTTCTACTAATTTGATCCTGTGCGGTCTGCGAATTAAAACCTTGTTGCTGCGATACAACTTGTGGAAAATCAAGTGTTTGTGGAACGCGTTGGATAGCTAAATTCTTCATACTTTGTTCCACATTGTACTTTATAATGTTTGGAAGGTCTTTAAGTAGTGTATTCTGCAAATTGGCTAGGCTCGCATCAACGACTTGTTTGATGTGGGAGTGAAGATGTCCACCTGATGACTGATTGTGTGAATTCTGACGTGCTTCTGACGAAACATTGTTAAAATCCCGTGCAGTGCGATCAGCTGTTTCGTTAGCGAAAACGGACATAATAGGGACTGAAGAAGTAGCGGTAGTTGTAGTAGTCACTGAGCTAGTGGTAACATTTGTAGCAATACCAACCGCTGAGTTGTCGAACATAGTCTCATTGAGAGATCTATTAGAAAGTGCACTTCTATTCAGTGAAACGTCATAGTTAAGAGAGCGATTAATATTTACGTTTGTATTAATTGCTTGTGGCGGTGTGTGAAGTACGGGTTTAGAGGAATGAGTAAGCGACATAGGAGTGTCAAAGTCTGTACCTCGATTTCGAGTTTGCATAGCATGCCTGTTGGCATCGAAAACTAGGTTTCGTCTTTGCTTTGGAACAGCTCCTTTGTTTTGAGTTTCACTCATTATTAAAGATTGTATAATTGGGTTTATCAATATCAATATAATTAGAATTGTAATTGGATAATAATGAGATGTATAATAGGGATATAATAAATTTAGTAGAAATGTTCATAAATAGACTGGCGATATAAGGTGATCTTGGTAGAAATTATAAAATATGATAAGTGTAACATATAAGAGATAAAACTATTAAATGAAAAAAAAAAGAGACGGGCAGACGTTATGCATTAAGGTGTTTAAGAAGCAACGCTGGTACTGTATATGAGGGATCTTTCTATGGCAACTTACAATCACTGCTTGGACTCGCAAGGTAAGGACTCATAGATGTTCAACCTAAATCGAAAATTTCCAAAACGTTTGTACGCTGACGCAACATTATACAATCCTCCATCGCAACTAGTTTTGTGATGTGAAATCACTTTAAAACAGGACTTATGGAATATTTATAATAATGAGGTGCTAACGAATGTACTTCAAAATGCATAATATTAAGTTGTGTGTTGTTAATTTTACGCAGCAATTACGAGTATCCGCAAGATGACTCGCAATAGCAACTACTTAAATAGAAAGTGGCTAATGCTGCAACCTTAGCCACAATAAGTTGGAATATAGTCGCAAAGAGTGGGGTGTTAGTTTATGTTTTCCCTTGTGGGCCCCACGTTGTTGGGCGCCAAATTGTAGTAAACCCAGGGGGTTGCGAGATGTGATCGCGTCCTTGTTAATAGCAGATGGTGGCACGCTTGCGGAAGGCCGGGCTGATGCTCGTCGATGGGGTGGGTTCTTCCTGCTACTGTCCTGGCTACAAATAAATCTCGTGCCTGATATCGCATCGATACTTATTAATTCATATCCTTAGTATGACAACAACAACACAAATGTACACACGTCCGCCCTAAAGATTTGGTGTAGTCACTACAGTAGATGTAGGCTAATATTAACAACAAAAAAAAAATCGGAGGAAAGTAGAGAAGACATTTCAGTTAGGTGAGAAAGGGTTAGAAAAGGAAAAAAAAGACGAAAGTAAGAAGAAAGAAAAACGAAAAGATGAAGGAAAGGGGGTGGTCGGCTGTTGGAGACCTTGCAGATTACCGCATCCTCGGCTGTACCCGCCCTATGATACTGACATTAGTCAATAACACCATGGCTACCTTTTGCCGGAATTATTTTTACTAGGTAGCCCCTTGATATGTTTATGTTACACTATTATCACATTATACTACCTGTCACAACTTAATATCGCCAAGATCGAAATTATTCACCAAGTCATCTTTAATTTCAAAATGCAAAATGAATTACTTGGTAAAGGTAACAGAATTTATTCATTAGAAAGGGAAAAATAAAGTAAGAGGGACAGTAGTTCTCTCTTAATTCTACTCTGATTTGAGAGCAACATATTATTAGTAAGAAGTTGAAGGAATTGTTCGTACAAAAGATAATGCATGAGTCTCTATATATATATAATTATAGATATATGTAGGGGTATTATGTTGTTGGGAATGAATTTTACTTAATTTACTATATTTTGTTTGTTGTAATTTTAAGAGAATAGTATAATAATTATAAGTCAATCAGTTATTAGGATAATGAATGTAGGATAGATATAAAAAATAAAAAAAAATGTAATTTCATTTAAGATTTAAGAGTGTATGGCAACTATAACTAATATTCGTACGTACATATAAATGTGTATGTTCTCATATGTATTGTAACTAATTGTACGTACTCTTATGTTTTGTTTAGGTAATTTAATTTAAATATTCGCCCAAGAGAAGATACAAAGATACTGGAATTATAAAAAACTTACGTATTTGTTTTAATTTAATTTGTTGGTTCAGTTGGGGGGTATTTATATTTGTTGTTCTGATCAATCCGCCGACTCCGCTTTGTGCGCACAAATCGTTGCCGTCGATAGCTTGTTTGAGTTAATGTATTCTTGATTGTAATGTGTATAGCTGTTTGAAAAAAGGAGAGTTAAAATGTGGTTCTTTGTATGTTCTTATAGGGCGATAGAAATTACCTTAGGATTTTGCGTTACCATATATTAATATATATATATATCTATAGAATGTAAAAGTGAAATAGGGAAAAAGAAAAAAAACTTAATCTAAACTTATATTAACATGCAGGACTATCGAATTTTGCAGCGAACTGGTATCTTGTTTGGAGTGTGACTTCTTGTTAGTACTTAAGCTTTAGTAACTAGAGCATGCAGATCACGTGCGTTGAACTGGTTTTTCTTCGCAGACCGCGTAGTACAGCTTCGTTGAGTCTGGTGGGTTTTTTTGTGTTATAAATCAGTGATGGTTGTGGTGATGATCGTACTCACATGACCTGCTCAATAACGATGAGACTTTGGGTGTACAAAAAAATACTCGAGATTTCGAGATTTGAAGAGTGCTGATGATTCGCCACTAGCTCTTCACGTGAAAGCTGCACAAGGTGTTAGGTTTCTAGAGGCAATCACTTTTAGACACATGTCTTTATGAGGGAATGACACTTGGGCAATTTTGTTTTAGTTCTCGGAGAACACTTTTGTTAATTTTGTTTTTGAATCCGAAATAAGGCAATCTTGTTTCGCGTGATGTTTCTATAAATGTTGATGCACCTTACTCACTGGACGAGTAAGGTGTCTTGTTCTGGTAGTTTGCAAAATGTGCCACTAAAAATTAAAAACGTTTAGGTATAACCTCTTTTATATTCACTTGAATATTACCTGATGGAATAAGTATATCCTATTTATAAACTCTGTTAAAAATTAAGGTATTAAAAGCCGACGTAAGACGAGCTTTATATATAAATCACTTTTTCTGCAACTATAAGTATATTTTATAAAACTTAATCTTCGGAAGAAATGTATCACTATCGTTTTTCGGAACCAAAAGACTCGTGCGCAATTGTACATGAAGTTATATAGGCCCATTTACGTCAAATTATGGTAGTCCATAAATTGTCCGCTTGTAAAAAAAACAGCGCTGCCTATGGTGTACAGCGGCTCCACAAAGGATGTGCGCCATATATACCCGATGGCCGTTTATTTTTGAAATAAAAAAATATCAATTGATTTTAAGGCATGAAGTGGACCCAAACAAAAAATGGAATAAATTATGAAGATGCAAGCACTGTCACGCTACAAGATGGTAGATGGTAGATGGTAGATGGTAGATGGTAGATGGTAGATGGTAGATGGTAGATGGTAGATGGTAGATGGTAGATGGTAGATGGTAGATGGTAGATGGTAGATGGTAGATGGTAGATGGTAGATGGTAGATGGTAGATGGTAGATGGTAGATGGTAGATGGTAGATGGTAGATGGTAGATGGTAGATGGTAGATGGTAGATGGTAGATGGTAGATGGTAGATGGTAGATGGTAGATGGTAGATGGTAGATGGTAGATGGTAGATGGTAGATGGTAGATGGTAGATGGTAGATGGTAGATGGTAGATGGTAGATGGTAGATGGTAGATGGTAGATGGTAGATGGTAGATGGTAGATGGTAGATGGTAGATGGTAGATGGTAGATGGTAGATGGTAGATGGTAGATGGTAGATGGTAGATGGTAGATGGTAGATGGTAGATGGTAGATGGTAGATGGTAGATGGTAGATGGTAGATGGTAGATGGTAGATGGTAGATGGTAGATGGTAGATGGTAGATGGTAGATGGTAGATGGTAGATGGTAGATGGTAGATGGTAGATGGTAGATGGTAGATGGTAGATGGTAGATGGTAGATGGTAGATGGTAGATGGTAGATGGTAGATGGTAGATGGTAGATGGTAGATGGTAGATGGTAGATGGTAGATGGTAGATGGTAGATGGTAGATGGTAGATGGTAGATGGTAGATGGTAGATGGTAGATGGTAGATGGTAGATGGTAGATGGTAGATGGTAGATGGTAGATGGTAGATGGTAGATGGTAGATGGTAGATGGTAGATGGTAGATGGTAGATGGTAGATGGTAGATGGTAGATGGTAGATGGTAGATGGTAGATGGTAGATGGTAGATGGTAATGTGGTAGATGGTAGATGTGGTAGATGTGGTAGATGGTAGATGGTAGATGTGGTAGATGTGGTAGATGTGGTAGATGTGGTAGATGTGGTAGATGTGGTAGATGTGGTAGATGTTGTAGATGTGGTAGATGGTAGATGGTAGATGGTAGATGGTAGATGGTAGATGGTAGATGGTAGATGGTAGATGGTAGATGGTAGATGGTAGATGGTAGATGGTAGATGGTAGATGGTAGATGGTAGATGGTGGTAGATGGTAATGTAGATGGTAGTGAGATGGTAGAGGTGATGGTAGATGGTAGATGGTAGATGGTAGATGGTTAGATGGTAGATGTAGATGGTAGATGGTAGATGGTAGATGGTAGATGGTAGATGGTAGATGGTAGATGGTAGATGGTAGATGGTAGATGGTAGATGGTAGATGGTAGTTGGTAGATGGTAGATGGTAGATGGTAGATGGTAGATGGTAGATGGTAGATGGTAGATGGTAGATGGTAGATGGTAGATGGTAGATGGTAGATGGTAGATGGTAGATGGTAGATGGTAGATGGTAGATGGTAGATGGTAGATGGTAGATGGTAGATGGTAGATGGTAGATGGTAGATGGTAGATGGTAGTGGTAGATGGTAGATGGTAGATGGTAGATGGTAGATGGTAGATGGTAGATGGTAGATGGTAGATGGTAGATGGTAGATGGTAGATGGTAGATGGTAGATGGTAGATGGTAGATGGTAGATGGTAGATGGTAGATGGTAGATGGTAGATGGTAGATGGTAGATGGTAGATGTGTAACGTACCCCGGACGCCCTCAGGAAACAAAATGTTTAAAGATGACCCGTTGTCCTCCTTGGAATGAAACCAGCCCTCTTCCGGCACTATCACCCGTGCTGGCTGAGGCCTCGCTCCTGGATTACAAAAAAAAACTTCCCTTATTCAAGCGTTGGGGTTGATCCCTCCTACTAACACTATCTACCCTTAGGCCAGTCCGGGCAGACCAGAAGGAGGGGTGTCCAGCTATCTTGCGGCCCAGGCATGATTATCCACTCGCTAGCTCAGCGGCGGGTATGGGATCTTGCCACAAGACCTGGACAGGGGTTACATTGATATTTTACATGCCTGTATAAGATACTGTAGTAAAGGTCTGCCACTACAGCATCCGTAACCAAACCACCAAAACAAAAAAAACGAGTGGTGGTGCACGACTGGGTCGTACGCAACTTTCTCTTTCACATCGAGTTGGGCGTTAGATCAAATAGTGCGCATTTTGATTATTAATGCTAAAAATTATATAAAATGTCGAAATGTGATTATACGAACGTTTACTCCGAAATTTGAAGGAATCGGTGTCTATGTGAAAAATAATTATTTTTCGTTATTGGCCAAAACTGAAAATTCCGTTAAGTGATAGTTGGGCTAAAACTAATTATGTGGAATTGTTTAAAACTATAATAGTAGGGTATATATTAAATTTCATTCAATTGGGCATAGTAGTTTGCGAGAAATTAAAAATTTTCTTTATATGGCCTGAATGACAAAATCCGTTATATGGATTTTCTCGGAAAAACTGGGTATGCAGTTTTGTTGGAACTAATATGTTTATAGTATATATAAAGTTTAATCAAAATCGTTAGAGCCGTTTTCGAGAAAATTGAGGTTATGTATAATTTTTATATGGCAGGTACCGTTATTAACATGGCTAAAAGCAAACAAAAAAATGGCCTAGAATTATTACCAAAACAAGCTTGGATACGAAGTTTGAAGAAAATCGGTCAAGCCGTTTAGGCTGGGGAGACCATTACGGACAGACGGACCGACGGACGGAATTCCAAAAACCACTTTTTAGGCTCCGCTATCATCGTAATGTTAGAATCAATCAAAATCTCGAGGTCGAAAATTTTCACGAAAACAATATCTTTCTCTTTGTAAGAGAAAGTTAAAATGCGAGGCCCGAGTTTCGCTAGATTCGCTCATGTTTTCCTCCCCATAGTGAAAAATCAGGTGGAGAGATTAAGATGGAGATACTCTCCAAGAGCTGACCCACCCCTAACTAAAAATTAATTTAGCGACCATGGCCATCGCTGCGCTCGGTTAGCAATGGCCCCTAACTTAAGATGGTACCTAACCTTAGACAAGGTTACATACCAACGTTTTGTTAGCCCTCCTTATGATCCCTTCATGGCCCGACACATCCCCGAAAAAACGCTTTTAACACACGGTCATAATGATATGCTAAACAACAGATTTAATTCTTATAGGGATAAACTTCATCACGCGCCAAAGCAAATTTAAATAAAAATAAACTATTGTTTTAAGCTTTGGTATCCTATTGGATTAATAAAAAAAAATGTAATGCAACCCCTTTCCGTTCTTATCCTAATCTTACATGTAACTATTAATACTATATACAAATGTAGTTATTTTGAACCCCGATAGGACAAAAAATATCCATACATATATCTGAATATATCTGTTTTTTTTGTTGTCATTCATAAAAAAAATAATCGAATATTACACGTATATGACGATTTATGTATGTAATGTCAATTGTTTCTTTGTAATTTGTATTTATTTTAAAAATAACTTCGATGTTTGGTAATTTGTAATTTTTTTTTGTATAGGGCTTTAATTCAATAAAAAAGTAATCCTGCTTGGTCAATTCGCTACTTTTAATATCTATTATTGTTCCAATGCACATCACAATATTTATAATATAAGTAATCACTTACCCCTTTCTAAGGGTTACTTTCATTTATACCCGTTCTGCAAGTCTGGGGTCCGAGGTGCACCGCGTTCCGTCCTTGGTTGATGATACCGCTTGTATATTTCTGTATCTTTACCGAGCTAACTATTTAGGGAAAGTGATGTACAATTGAAACAAAAAGATTTACACATTCAAATTCAAATTAACCACTATTTATCTTTTCTTTTATATAATTAAAGCTCCCTCTAGGGTTGAGTAGTCCTGTGTATCGGCTCTGGTTGTGGCTTTTGCTGGTGCGCAGCTTAGTGGTTTGAAGCAGAGGTGGTACTTTGATGAATCTGTGGCCCACGTGGCGCACGATCGGCGTGAGTGGATTTTTTTCCTTTCCCACAAAAAAAAGACGATGGCCGTGCTTGGTTGAGTGAGTGGGTTTTGGAGTGCGGAGCACAACTCTGGTGGTGGTGGGGGAGATTTTTTTGGCACCGCAATTGGACTAAGTTTGTGTCACGACTCACGCTCACGATTTGTCGAAAGCTTTTAACTTTTCGTTGACACAAACTTCATCATATGCACAAAAAAAAATATTTCCCCGTGTGACCCTTCTATATTCCTGCCAAGGAACCCTTATGGCAACTACACTGCACTGTCGCGTCGATTCTGAGATCAGAAATTTATGGTTTAACGATGAGGGGTATTTTAATACAACCTCGAGATACATACATTTCAACGTCCTCGGTTCCAGTATGCGGGGAACACGAGGACAGCCTAAGCTCGAGATGTCAGCCTCCACTTCGTTTTCCTTGCTGCGTCAATCGGACGGGGCGTCAAATGGCGGATCGAAAGCGCTTCGCAACGATAAGCGTAATTATGTCGAACACGTACTACACGTTGTATTGTGTAGTGACTAGGCCGTCTTCCACTGAGGCGCACACGCTTCTCGTTGGTAAAAAAAACGAGTGGTGGGTGCACGACTGGGTCGTACGCAACTTTCTCTTTCACAGCGAGTTGGGTGTTAGATCAAATAGTAAGCACTTTGATTATTAATGCTTAAAATGATATGAATAATGTTGAAATGTGATTATACGAACGTTTACTACGAAATTTGAAGGAATCGGTGTCTATGGGAATAATAATGATTTTTTGTTATTGGCCAAAACTGAAAATTCCGTTTAGTGATAGTTGGGCTAAAACTAATTATGTGGAATTGCTTCAAGCTGTAATAGTAGTATATATATTCAATTTGACATAATAGTTTGCGAGAAATTATCAATTTTCCTTATATGGCCTAAATGACAAAATCCGTTATATGTTTTTTCTCGAAAAAACTGGGTATGCAGTTTTGTTGGAACTAATATGGTTATAGTATATATAAAGTTTAATCAAAATCGTTAGAGCCGTTTTCGAGAAAATTGAGGTTATGTGTAATTTTTATATAGCAGGTACCCTTATTAACATGGCTAAAAGCAAACAAAAAAATGGCCTAGAATTATGACTAAAATAAGCTTGGATACGAAGTTTGAAGAAAATCGGTCTAGCCGTTTAGGCTGGGGAGACGATCACGGACAGACGGACCGACGGACCGACGGACGGTATTCCAAAAACCACTTTTTTGGGCTCCGCTATTATCGTAATGTTAGAATCAACCAAAATCTCGAGGTCGAAAATTTTCACGAAAACAATATCTTTCTCTTTGTAAGAGAAAGTTAAAAAATACTTGGGAAGATCGCAACCCACGTCCGACTGGTATCACTCTTGAAGATTAAATGCGAGCAAACGTCAACTCGTGCATATGACCACAGATCTGCTACCATCATTTTCTCCCTCACCAAATGCCAAAGGGGTCTCTTTCACTCCCGTAGCTTGCCGGGCTAAATTTGCAAATCCCTCTAGCTCGTCACATTTCATTCAGAAAAATAAAATGGGATTTTCCCATGTAAGTTTAATCATTATAGATTTTCTCGTATATCAATTATATTTTTCTGAGTAAAATATACTGCGCTAGATGGATTCAAAAAAATCCGCGGCAAACTCAGCGAAAATTCAAATAAAACTCATGGCCGATATTTCATCTCCGAACCCAAATCTATCCAACCACTTACTATAATTCGGAGCATCCGCTACGGATGTAGCCATTGCTCGTTGATTTCTTTGAAAGTGACGTTGGACCGCCGAGGTTTACCACAAAACTTGAAATTTTCGCATGCTTTGTCTTACGAAAAGATCAAGAAAACTAAACCGATATAACTACGCCAGTATTTTTTTACGACCCACCCCTGAGATAAATGAATTTGTGTGTGTTTCAGGTAAAATTGTTTAAATGTATATATATACAGTTTATTTTTTTTTATATACATGTATTGATGTTTGACTAAGGAGAAAGACAAAGGAGGATTTTAAAATTGGTTGTCGGGTCTGTGAGAAAGAACAAATTTTATCGACGAATGTCCTTCGAGTGTGTCACTCCTAGGCTACGTCCTGAGGTATCGATAAGGTCGTATAAATTGTTGCCTATTACACGCTTTACTCTTGCTCTGACAAACTTTGGACAGAGCTTAGCATTAATGCCTTTGGACGCATCGCTTAAGATAAAATTTCGCTTAAACACTTCGTCGCCAACCTTATAATTTGCTGAACTACATCGCGTATTTTACACTCGGGCGTATGCGTCATGTGCCTTCCCTAATGAAGCTTTAACATAGGAGTGCAGGATATTCATTTTGTCTGACTTCGGAACAATATTTAAATCGGCATTGTTCAACCCTCCCAAACTCTTAAGCAGCTTGAAGTCACTGCCATGTTCAATCATTCGTTGGCCAAAAAGAGCTTCGTAAGGCGACATCTTCGTTGCCGAATGGACAGCAGATCTAAGCGCACAGCTAATTTGGGGTAATTGTAGATCCCGATTTGATTGGTCACCGTCAATATACGATCGGATGGCCGCTAATATGGATCTGTTCACGCGCTCGCTTGCATTCGCCTGTGGAGAATACGAAGCGGTCTTGATGTGACTTACTCCAAATAGCTTCAAAAAGTTCTGAAATTCTCTACTGGTAAACTGTTTGCCGTTGTCTGACAGAAGAGTTTCGGGTACGCCGAATACAAAAAATATGTCGTTAGTAAGGAATTTTATTGTTAAGTCAGTGGTGGCTCTTTTAAGTGGCTTTATGAACACAAATTTTGTGAGTTGGTCCAATGCCACTATCATATGGGTATTTCCAGATATTGATCGAGGATACGGTCCCAAAAAGTCAACATACAGATGTTGGAAAGGTCTCTCCACGGTAAAGGCATTTACCATCGGAGCTCTTAATATGGTATTGGGTGCTTTGGTGGTCTTGCACACCTCACATTTCGATATAAATTGTTTTATCTGGGTAGCCATATTAGGCCAATAAAACTGATGCCGCAATCGGTACAGCGTCTTGGCAATACCACCATGCGACGCCCTGGGTGGTGAATGAGCTAAAAAGATAAGATGGTCAGTCAGCGCTGTTGGAATCCACAGCTTCCAGGAGAGATCGTCTTGAAGAGGATTACCTGTGCTGTGATTGAACTTTTTATAGACGAACCCATCCGACACACGAAGGTCAGGAAGCTGGTCTTTATTTTTACCGATACTGTCTATGAGATTCTTGTATTCATCCGACTGGAAAGCTGGATCGTTCAGATCAATGTGCAGCACGTCAGCGAATTTCCTTGAACCTAAGACACCGGATTGTAAAGCTTCTACTTCGTATGCCCTTGACAACGCGTCGGGAACGACGTTTAAGCTTCCCTTCCTATGCTCAATCACAAAGGTATATCCCTGGAGCTCCAGACTCCAACGCGCTAATCGTCCCTTAAGATCTTTTAAGCTCATAAGCCATTTCAGACTCGCATGGTCCGTAATAACCTTGAACTCGTATCCTTCAATGTATGATCTAAACTTGTTAATACCCTTAACAGCCGCTAAGCATTCCCTCTCAGTTACCGAATAGTTACGTTGGGCATTATTTAGTTTCTGGGAATAATAAAATATTGGCCTTTCGACTCCAGTTTCGTCCTCCTGACATAGCACAGCTCCGATGCCTGTAGAAGAGGCATCGCAAAGTATGACCAACTGTTTGTCAAAATCAGGATTGACTAATACTGGAGCGGTCGTCAGCTTCTCCTTGATGGTATTAAAGGATTCTAAAGCTTGCCCACTGAAACTAAATTTGACACCTTTTTTCAAAGTATCTGAGAGGTATGCAGCCAGGGATGAAAAATTCGGGACGAATCTGCGGTACCAACCCGCCATTCCTAAAAATCGTCTGACTTTGCGTGCATTCTGTGGTACCGGGAAGTCCTTAATTGCTACAACTTTGCTGGGATCTACTTTCAGGATGCCATTACCCACTATGTATCCGATATATTTTAATTTACGGTAGCAAAATTTGGATTTCTCGACATTTATCGAGAGTCCTGCCTCTTTTAATTTTGTTGCCACTAACGTGAGAAGTAACATATGTTCTTCGAAAGTCCTAGAAAAAATCAAGAGATCGTCCAAGTAGATAAAGATTTGCTCCCTCAATTTATGAGGAATGACCTTGTCCATCAATCTACAAAGTCGTTGAGGTGCATTGCACAGACCGAAGGGCATTACCTTAAATTGGTATAATGGTCTACCGGGGACGGTGAACGCCGTCTTCTCCCTTGACCTTTGCTCCAGCGGTATCTGCCAAAAGGCGTCTTTCAGATCCACACTCGAAATGAAATGCGTATCTGAAAGGCGACCTAGCAACCCCTCAATATGAGGCAGTGGGTATGCATCCTTTTTGGTGACCTTGTTAAGCTTACGAACGTCCAAGCACAAACGGTTCTTCCCAGCTCTTCTTACAAGAACAACTGGGGAGCTCCACGAACTTGAACTTTCCTCGATCACATCCAAAGAAAGCATACGGTCCAACTGCTCATAAAGAAGAGTTTGTACCGCTGGAGATACGGGGTAGTGACGCTGTTTTATGGGTTCAGCGTCTCCGGTATCGATTATATGCTCCTCCTGGTCTGTCCTTCCCAAACCAACCTTAGCAAACGATGGAAACAATTCAATAGCCCTATCTAACCTCTCGGACTCCTCTCTTGATAACTCATGGGCTAACGAAAGAACATCACTTTTTGCCGGTACTTCACCCATCGTATCTTGAGTAACGCATAGACTTCCTAAGTCGAGAAATTTACTAGAAATCTCCGAGATGACATGAGGAGCTATTTGGAACTTCTATGCCAGAAGTCCACACCAAGATAGAGGTCTTTCGTCAGTGACGGCACAACATATAACGTGATATCTTTTACTTCTTTCTTAAACGAAATATCACACTTCAGTACCCCAATGATTTGTTGGTCTTTCCCATCTGCTGTAGTTACGGCGGAAGAAAAATGTTTATACGGGATGTTGTTCTGGTGTAAAAATGTTACTCCACCTGCACCTAAGCAACTTATACATGCCCCACTATCTAAGAGACCTAGCCAATCTTTCCCAAAAATATTTACAGATGCGTACGGACGGGGATCGTCCTCAGCACACTGTAATGTTGTAGCGGCAATAGAACGATACACTTTCTTCTTCTCTTCGAAGCGAACTCTAAGTTTTTGTATCTTTCTTGGCAATGGAGTGCTACCAAAAATACGTTCTTTCGCGCTATTGTATTCCTGAATTCGCTGATGCAAGGATTTTACGGGTTGACTAGAAGTTTTGTCGGATGTCTCTTTATTGGTTTCAATAGGGGGATGTATTGGTCGTTTCAAAATAGTTACAGGCAGAGGTGAGTGGGTACAGGTTACTGGTTTCCCGGATTCTGAGTTTTCGAACAACTCTCCCCGGTAGAAGGATTGTTCCTCTGGTAGTTTCCCGAGCAGTTAGGGCAATGTGGGACAGTTGTATCAGGCCGACCACATTTATAACAGAAGAGGACTCTTTCTGCAGCGCAGTCAAAAAAAGTGTGCCCTGGTTCTTTGCAATTCCAACACTTCAAGGAGCTAGTACTTCGTTGGCGATAATTTACAGCTTCTACTTGAGTATTGGAAGAACAGGGTGCATCTTCGACAAAGTCTTCAAGCTCGTTTACGCTACGACGAGGAGGAGGTGCTTGTTGAAGTCGTTGTCTTGATGCATCATGGTCGCTGATGAACTTCTCGATCGTGCGACATACGTGCACCATTTCGGGGATACTATGTCTGTTGAACGTAATTAAGTGTTCCCCTACTTTGCGTTTCACATTCTGCTTAATTCTCTCGATAATTTCGCGGTTGGATTTTGGAACACGTAGTCGAGAATTTAACTTCAACAAGTCTTCAAAAAAGTCATCGAAGGGCTCATAAGGACCCTGCCTCCTATCAGACATCTTTCGCGAAAGCTCAAAGTCTGACTCTAATCTGCGATATTGCTCTATGAGGGCAAGCCGAAGCGTGGACCAATTTACTGATGGATTACTTTTTAAGTACATCCAGAACCACGTTTCGACTTGTCCTGCAACGAAATGATGAAAATTGTTTACAATATCATTCCAGGTGACACTATAAGAATCTTTGAGTCTCTCTAAGCGAAACAAAAAGTCGTCGACCGTCATTTTATTATTGTCGAACTTTATACCCCATTTCGCATAATTTGGAAATCGGGCATAGGAGTTCGAGACAGATACTTGTGGCGGAGAGTGGTTCTGCGGAGGAGTTGGATCATGCAGTTGCATGTTACTGAACTGTCGCAAGAAACTATCCACATTACTACTCTGTGCCATATGCACAGGATAACGTATTGGGTTTTCCAATGGCGGTATAGATTGATGAGGAACATTGGATCCCGCTGCAAACTCGGCTCGTCTGTTGACATCATACGAGCTACACGGACGCATGGGAGTTGGATTCACTTGTGGCTCTGGATTAGAATTACCCACTTGAGCTGGTGATGGCGTGTGGGCCGATAATGCCGCTCTTACCATTGAAAAAACTTCCTGCTGCATTGCAACTCGGTTTTTCTCAAGCTCTTCTCGGATGAATCGGAGTTCATCCGTACGATTGATACCAACAGTGGCGGAAACTACATCACGTACGTATTGCTCAAAATGCTCAGATTCACTGGTATCGTTGGTTGTACGAGGCGGAGTTTTAGCTAACGTTACTTCCGGTTGCTCGACAGCATCCGGTAAGCTGACGGAATTGGTTGGGAGGACACTATTCGGAGCGTCGTCTGCCATATTTGCAGTTAAGGATTTATTTCCTTTATTTTCTTTTTCTTTTGGTTTCATTATACCCTTACTTCGGGTGGAGTATCCACTGGGAAATTGCCTAGGGTTACTAGAACCAGGGTTAGACATAATGAGGTAATAACCAAGTTCTTACCAAGAAAAAAAACTCGATAAAGCAAAAGTATGAGAAAAAAAATAAAAAGAATATTCAACGAATGTATTTCAAAAAAAAAATATATGAAACGATATATTTTTCTTAAAAATAAGGTATATTGGGTATAGGTGTATTATCAGTATGTTCTACAACTTCAAATATAACAACATGCAAATACTCTTTATATTAATAAAGAACATATAATTTCAATCTAAGTATATGTGTAAGAAATTAATTAAATCATGGTATCGAGGATGTGCCGAACAAACTAAAAGGAATACTAGGAAGTAGAAACAAATTTCAAAACAAAAAAAAGGTTTCCTGTTTTCCACTATGGATAGTATGTGTTATTATATATCTATTAAGCTACTAACAAAAGATGCAATGAACTATACTGGTAAAAAAAACAAAATCTGGTGCGTTAAGTTAGTAGCAAAAGCACAGTGAAGCAACTGACGAAAGTGGTGACTAATTGCGACCCACTTCCCGGACTTGACACTTGTGTTTGTGCTTTCACATCAGACTTTTAGAAGCAAGATCTTATGCCACAGATATAAACGAATAAATGATAAAAGATACATTCATTTACCGGTCATAAAATCCTACCAATAAAAAGTTTGTTTTTATCAATATTTTTTTCCCGTGCATGCTACGCGATGACAGGGTGTTTTATCGACCTATCTACCGGACATGTCACTAAGGTTTTTGTAAAGTTCAACTCTGCTTCAACGCTTTAAAATTGTCAACATAGCAACGGACGCAAATTAGGAATTTTTCACCCATAAACCGGACATGTAGCGAACAATTTACAAACGGACGATGGAAAACGATGTAACTTTTATTAGGTTATAAAACTAGCTGGTAATTTTACTTTTGCAGATACATTCACCTATTTTCAAGTCAAAATAAATTAAATTTTTTATAACAGCGAATCTAGATACAAAACTTCGGGCCCCACGTTGGACGCCACCTGTAACGTACCCCGGACGCCCTCAGGAAACAAAATGTTTAAAGATGACCCGTTGTCCTCCTTGGAATGAAAACAGCCCTCTTCCGGCACTATCACCCGTGCTGGCTGAGGCCTCGCTCCTGGATTACAAAAAAAAACTTCCCTTATTCAGGCGTTGGGGTTGATCCCTCCTACTAACACTATCTACCCTTATGACCCAAGGTCACAGGACCCTTAGGCCAGTCCGGGCAGACCAGAAGGAGGGTTGTCCAGCCATCTTGCGGCCCAGGCATGATCATCCACTCGCTAGCTCAGCGGCGGGTATGGGATCTTGCCACAAGACCTGGACAGGGGTTACATTGATATTTTACATGCCTGTATAAGATACTGTAGTAAAGGTCTGCCACCACAGCATCCGTAACCAAACCACCAAAACAAAAAAAAAATGCGAGGCCCGAGTTTCGCTAGATTCGCTCATGTTTTCCTCCCCATAGTGAAAAATCAGGTGGAGAGATTAAGATGGAGATACTCTCCAAGAGCTGACCCACCCCTAACTAAAAATTAATTTAGCGACCATGGCCATCGCTGCGCTCGGTTAGCAATGGCCCCTAACTTAAGATGGTTCCTAACCTTAGACAAGGTTACATACCAACGTTTTGTTAGCCCTCCTTATGACCCCTTCATGGCCCGACACATCCCCGAAAAACGCTTTTAACACACGGTCATAATGATATGCTAAACAACAATATGCGCCAAAGCAAATTTCAAAAAGTAGGCATTTGGGATTCCAACTTAATAAAAAAAAACTATTGTTTTAAGCTTTGGTATCCTATTGGATTAATAAAAAAAAGTTTATTGCAACCCCTTTCCGTTCTTATCCTAATCTTACATGTAACTATTAATACTATATACAAATGTAGTTATTTTGAACCCCGATAGGACAAAAAATATCCATACATATATCTGAATATATCTGTTTTTTTTGTTGTCATTCATAAAAAAAATAATCGAATATTACACGTATATGACGATTTATGTATGTAATGTCAATTGTTTCTTTGTAATTTGTATTTATTTTAAAAATAACTTCGATGTTTGGTAATTTGTATTAACTTTCTCTTACAAAGAGAAAGATATTGTTTTCGTGAAAAATTTCGATCTCGAGATTTTAATTGATTCTAACATTACGATGATAGCGGAGCCTAAAAAAGTGGTTTTTGGAATTCCGTCCGTCGGTCCGTCGGTCCGTCGGTCCGTCTGTCCGTAATGGTCTCCCCAGCCTAAACGGCTTAGACCGATTTTCTTTCAAACTTCGTATCCAAGCTTATTTTAGTCATAATTCTAGGCCATTTTTTTTGTTTGCTTTTAGCCATGTTAATAAGGGTACCTGCCATATAAAAATTACACATAACCTCAATTTTCTCGAAAATGGCTCTAACGATTTTGATTAAACTTTATATATACTATAAGCATATTAGTTCCAACAAAACTGCATACCCAGTTTTTGCGAGAAAATCCATATAACGGATTTTGTCATTTAGGCCATATAAAGAAAATTGTTAATTTCTCGCAAACTACTATGTCAAATTAAATGAAATTTAATATATATACTGCTATTACTACTCGAAGCAATTTCACATAATTAGTTTTAGCCCAACTATCACTAAACGGAATTTTCAGTTTTGGCCAATAACGAAAAATCATTATTATTCCCGTAGACACCGATTCCTTAAAATTTCGTAGTAAACGTTCGTATAATCATATTTCGACATTATTCATATCATTTTAAGCACTAATAATCAAAATGCGTTCTATTTGATCTAACACCCAACTCGCTGTGAAAGAGAAAGTTGCGTACGACCCAGTCGTGCACCCACCACTCGTTTTTTTTTGTATAGGGCTTTAATTCAATAAAAAAGTAATCCTGCTTGGTCAATTCGCTACTTTTAATATCTATTATTGTTCCAATGCACATCACAATATTTATAATATAAGTAATCACTTACCCCTTTCTAAGGGTTACTTTCATTTATACCCGTTCTGCAAGTCTGGGGTCCGAGGTGCACCGCGTTCCGTCCTTGGTTGATGATACCGCTTGTATATTTCTGTATCTTTACCGAGCTAACTATTTAGGGAAAGTGAGGTACAATTGAAACAAAAAGATTTACACATTCAAATTCAAATTAACCACTATTTATCTTTTCTTTTATATAATTAAAGCTCCCTCTAGGGTTGAGTAGTCCTGTGTATCGGCTCTGGTTGTGGCTTTTGCTGGTGCGCAGCTTAGTGGTTTGAAGCAGAGGTGGTACTTTGATGAATCTGTGGCCCACGTGGCGCACGATCGGCGTGAGTGGATTTTTTTCCTTTCCCACAAAAAAAAGACGATGGCCGTGCTTGGTTGAGTGAGTGGGTTTTGGAGTGCGGAGCACAAACTCTGGTGGTGGTGGGGGAGATTTTTTTGGCACCGCAATTGGACTAAGTTTGTGTCACGACTCACGCTCACGATTTGTCGAAAGCTTTTAACTTTTCGTTGACACAAACTTCATCATATGCACAAAAAAAAAATATTTCCCCGTGTGACCCTTCTATATTCCTGCCAAGGAACCCTTATGGCAACTACACTGCACTGTCGCGTCGATTCTGAGATCAGAAATTTATGGTTTAACGATGAGGGGTATTTTAATACAACCTCGAGATACATACATTTCAACGTCCTCGGTTCCAGTATGCGGGGAACACGAGGACAGCCTAAGCTCGAGATGTCAGCCTCCACTTCGTTTTCCTTGCTGCGTCAATCGGACGGGGCGTCAAATGGCGGATCGAAAGCGCTTCGCAACGATAAGCGTAATTATGTCGAACACGTACTACACGTTGTATTGTGTAGCGACTAGGCCGTCTTCCACTGAGGCGGACACGCTTCTCGTTGGTAAAAAAAAACATATGAGAAGGCTACAATCCGCTGTGCGGATCGTTGAATACCCTATCCTATCCTATCCATAAAACTAAAATCCCCAAAAAAGGGGACATGGCTAAAAACACGATGTGGATAAAATAGAAAAAAAGATATAGTGACAACAAGTTCTTCAGACTGCTTACAAAACAATTTTGCGGTTCTACAAAAGACAAGGTTTTCTCCTGCATATGTTATGGGGTAGTGTATAAAAATGGTTTTTATATAAAAACGCCCCAAAAAGTGGGCGTGGGTTAAAATGGTATACAGACGAAAATGTTCATATTAATAATGTTAATGATTCTGCATCAAAATTTTTTTCGAAAAATTTAAAATTTGACCGAAAACAGTTTTTAATTGAAAACGCCCCCAAAAAGTGGGCGTGGCAAAAAACTTTATATGGACGAAATATAGATATTAATATTGTCTAAATATGTTGTTCAGAAACTTTTTTAAAATTCCTTACGGTTTGGTCAAAAACTGAGTTTTTCGTTAAAAGGGGGCGTGGCAGTGGGCGGATTTCAAAAATTTTTACACTTGTTCTGTAGGCAGAGACGAGGATCCTATATACCAAATTTCATTATCCTAGCTCAAAATTTAAGGCCTAAAAATCGGTTGACGTACAGACGGACGGACGGACGGACGGACGGACGGACAGACAGACATGGCTTAATCGACTCAGCTTGCGATTCTGAGTCGATCCATATACTTTGAGGTATATGTAGCAAAATTATTTCTCTATGTTACAAACTAAGTATCAAAACTAATATACCCCCCTATGGGATAGGGTATAAATACTTGGGAAGATCGCAACCCACGTCCGACTGGTATCACTCTTGAAGATTAAATGCGAGCAAACGTCAACTCGTGCATATGACCACAGATCTGCTACCATCATTTTGCCGGGCTAAATTTGCAAATCCCTCTAGCTCGTCACATTTCATTCAGAAAAATAAAATGGGATTTTCCCATGTAAGTTTAATCATTATAGATTTTCTCGTACATCAATTATATTTTTCTGAATAAAATATACTGCGCTAGATGGATTCAAAAAAATCCGCGGCAAACTCAGCGAAAATTCAAATAAAACTCATGGCCGATATTTCATCTCCGAACCCAAATCTATCCAACCACTTACTATAATACGGAGCATCCGCTACGGATGTAGCCATTGCTCGTTAATTTCTTTGAAAGTGACGTTGGACCGCCGAGGTTTACCACAGATGGTAGATGTGGTAGATGTGGTAGATGCGGTAGATGTGGTAGATGTGGTAGATGTGGTAGATGTGGTAGATGTGGTAGATGTGGTAGATGTGGTAGATGTGGTAGATGTGGTAGATGTGGTAGATGTGGTAGATTTTAGATGGTAGATGGTAGATGTGGTAGATGTGGTAGATGTGGTAGATGTGTTAGATGTGTTAGATGTGTTAGATGTGGTAGATGTGGTAGATGTGGTAGATGTGGTAGATGTGGTAGATGTGGTAGATGTGGTAGATGTGGTAGATGTGGTAGATGTGGTAGATGTGGTAGATGTGGTAGATGTGGTAGATGTGGTAGATGTGGTAGATGTGGCAGATGTGGTAGATGTGGCAGATGTGGTAGATGTGGTAGATGTGGTAGATGTGGTAGATGTGGTAGATGGTAGATGGTAGATGGTAGATGGTAGATGGTAGATGGTAGATGGTAGATGGTAGATGGTAGATGGTAGATGGTAGATGGTAGATGGTAGATGGTAGATGGTAGATGGTAGATGGTAGATGGTAGATAGTAGATGGTAGATGGTAGATGGTAGATGGTAGATGGTAGATGGTAGATGGTAGATGGTAGATGGTAGATGGTAGATGGTAGATGGTAGATGGTAGATGGTAGATGGTAGATGGTAGATGGTAGATGGTAGATGGTAGATGGTAGATGGTAGATGGTAGATGGTAGATGGTAGATGGTAGATGGTAGATGGTAGATGGTAGATGGTAGATGGTAGATGGTAGATGGTAGATGGTAGATGGTAGATGGTAGATGGTAGATGGTAGATGGTAGATGGTAGATGGTAGATGGTAGATGGTAGATGGTAGATGGTAGATGGTAGATGGTAGATGGTAGATGGTAGATGGTAGATGGTAGATGGTAGATGGTAGATGGTAGATGGTAGATGGTAGATGGTAGATGGTAGATGGTAGATGGTAGATGGTAGATGGTAGATGGTAGATGGTAGATGGTAGATGGTAGATGGTAGATGGTAGATGGTAGATGGTAGATGGTAGATGGTAGATGGTAGATGGTAGATGGTAGATGGTAGATGGTAGATGGTAGATGGTAGATGGTAGATGGTAGATGGTAGATGGTAGATGGTAGATGGTAGATGGTAGATGGAAGATGGTAGATGGTAGATGGTAGATGGTAGATGGTAGATGGTAGATGGTAGATGGTTTATGGTAGATGGAAGATGGTAGATGGTAGATGGTAGATGGTAGATGGTAGATGGTAGATGGTAGATGGTAGATGGTAGATGGTAGAGATGGTAGATGGTAGATGGTAGATGGTAGATGGTAGATGGTAGATGGTAGATGGTAGATGGTAGATGGTAGATGGTAGATGGTAGATGGTAGATGGTAGATGGTAGATGGTAGATGGTAGATGGTAGATGGTAGATGGTAGATGGTAGATGGTAGATGGTAGATGGTAGATGGTAGATGGTAGATGGTAGATGGTAGATGGTAGATGGTAGATGGTAGATGGTAGATGGTAGATGGTAGATGGTAGATGGTAGATGGTAGATGGTAGATGGTAGATGGTAGATGGTAGATGGTAGATGGTAGATGGTAGATGGTAGATGGTAGATGGTAGATGGTAGATGGTAGATGGTAGATGGTAGATGGTAGATGGTAGATGGTAGATGGTAGATGGTAGATGGTAGATGGTAGATGGTAGATGGTAGATGGTAGATGGTAGATGGTAGATGGTAGATGGTAGATGGTAGATGGTAGATGGTAGATGGTAGATGGTAGATGGTAGATGGTAGATGGTAGATGGTGGTAGATGAGATAGATGTGGTAGATGTGGTAGATGTGGTAGATGTGGTAGATGTGGTAGATGTGGTAGATGTGGTAGATGGTAGATGGTAGATGGTAGATGGTAGATGGTAGATGGTAGATGGTAGATGGTAGATGGTAGATGGTAGATGGTAGATGGTAGATGGTAGATGGTAGATGGTAGATGGTAGATGGTAGATGGTAGATGGTAGATGGTAGATGGTAGATGGTAGATGGTAGATGGTAGATGGTAGATGGTAGATGGTAGATGGTAGATGGTAGATGGTAGATGGTAGATGGTAGATGGTAGATGGTAGATGGTAGATGGTAGATGGTAGATGGTAGATGGTAGATGGTAGATGGTAGATGGTAGATGGTAGATGGTAGATGGTAGATGGTAGATGGTAGATGGTAGATGGTAGATGGTAGATGGTAGATGGTAGATGGTAGATGGTAGATGGTAGATGGTAGATGGTAGATGGTAGATGGTAGATGGTAGATGGTAGATGGTAGATGGTAGATGGTAGATGGTAGATGGTAGATGGTAGATGGTAGATGGTAGATGGTAGATGGTAGATGGTAGATGGTAGATGGTAGATGGTAGATGGTAGATGGTAGATGGTAGATGGTAGATGGTAGATGGTAGATGGTAGATGGTAGATGGTAGATGGTAGATGGTAGATGGTAGATGGTAGATGGTAGATGGTAGATGGTAGATGGTAGATGGTAGATGGTAGATGGTAGATGGTAGATGGTAGATGGTAGATGGTAGATGGTAGATGGTAGATGGTAGATGGTAGATGGTAGATGGTAGATGGTAGATGGTAGATGGTAGATGGTAGATGGTAGATGGTAGATGGTAGATGGTAGATGGTAGATGGTAGATGGTAGATGGTAGATGGTAGATGGTAGATGGTAGATGGTAGATGGTAGATGGTAGATGGTAGATGGTAGATGGTAGATGGTAATCGGCAGAAGATTTTCAGAGAGTTAACCATTTTCATAAAGCTTTATGCAGGCTTTAAACGCTGCAGAAATCTTAGCCCACTTGCATATATCCATAGGGTCACTCTGATATGAAAATTTAAAGTTAAAACGATTTATAATCAAATTATTGATGTATACGTACATAAATAATATCCTTAATTGTGGACTGTGGAGGGAGCGTTAGTGACACCTGGTAATTGTTAGGTGCCTCCGAAATAATTTGCCAAATCGCAGCCGAGTTAGTAAACGAGTCACGCGGTAGTGCCTGGCCATATCTTCCATTTGATGGATGAAATCTTGAAGCAGTGATTTTACTTGTTTAAGTTTGGATGGCTCTCTAAGAGTCATAGGCGATTTCGCCGGGTATCGGAAGAGCTCCATTTAATTCATTGGGATACATTTTGTCGTAAATACGATTATTATTTCGTACAGAATTTGTTGAGTTGTCTGCAAGATATTATATGAAATGTTATAAATTATTTGTATCTTTGTAACTATCGATTTTTAATGGCAAATAGCCAGCACTTACCACTGGGTTCGTTGCTTCGTTTTCAAGATTCTTCTTTGTGGTAATCGGCAGAAGATTTTCAGAGAGTTAACCATTTTCATAAAGCTTTATGCAAGCTTTAAACGCTGCAGAAATCTTAGCCCACTTGCATATATCCATAGGGTCACTCTGATATGAAAATTTAGAGTTAAAACGATTTATAATCAAATTAATTGTGGACTGTGGAGGGAGCGTTAGTGACACCTGGTAATTGTTAGGTGCCTCCGAAATAATTTGCCAAATCGCAGCCGAGTTAGTAAACGAGTCACGCGGTAGTGCCTGGCCCATATCTTCCATTTGATGGATGAAATCTTGAAGCAGTGATTTTACTTGTTTAAGTTTGGATGGCTCTCTAAGAGTCATAGGCGATTTCGCCGGGTATCGGAAGAGCTCCATTTAATTCATTGGGATACATTTTGTCGTAAATACGATTATTATTTCGTACAGAATTTGTTGAGTTGTCTGCAAGATATTATATGAAATGTTATAAATTATTTGTATCTTTGTAACTATCGATTTTTAATGGCAAATAGCCAGCACTTACCACTGGGTTCGTTGCTTCGTTTTCAAGATTCTTCTTTGTGGTAATCGGCAGAAGATTTTCAGAGAGTTAACCATTTTCATAAAGCTTTATGCAGGCTTTAAACGCTGCAGAAATCTTAGCCCACTTGCATATATCCATAGGGTCACTCTGATATGAAAATTTAAAGTTAAAACGATTTATAATCAAATTATTGATGTATACGTACATAAATAATATCCTTAATTGTGGACTGTGGAGGGAGCGTTAGTGACACCTGGTAATTGTTAGGTGCCTCCGAAATAATTTGCCAAATCGCAGCCGAGTTAGTAAACGAGTCACGCGGTAGTGCCTGGCCCATATCTTCCATTTGATGGATGAAATCTTGAAGCAGTGATTTTACTTGTTTAAGTTTGGATGGCTCTCTAAGAGTCATAGGCGATTTCGCCGGGTATCGGAAGAGCTCCATTTAATTCATTGGGATACATTTTGTCGTAAATACGATTATTATTTCGTACAGAACTTGTTGAGTTGTCTGCAAGATATTATATGAAATGTTATAAATTATTTGTATCTTTGTAACTATCGATTTTTAATGGCAAATAGCCAGCACTTACCACTGGGTTCGTTGCTTCGTTTTCAAGATTCTTCTTTGTGGTAATCGGCAGAAGATTTTCAGAGAGTTAACCATTTTCATAAAGCTTTATGCAGGCTTTAAACGCTGCAGAAATCTTAGCCCACTTGCATATATCCATAGGGTCACTCTGATATGAAAATTTAAAGTTAAAACGATTTATAATCAAATTATTGATGTATACGTACATAAATAATATCCTTAATTGTGGACTGTGGAGGGAGCGTTAGTGACACCTGGTAATTGTTAGGTGCCTCCGAAATAATTTGCCAAATCGCAGCCGAGTTAGTAAACGAGTCACGCGGTAGTGCCTGGCCCATATCTTCCATTTGATGGATGAAATCTTGAAGCAGTGATTTTACTTGTTTAAGTTTGGATGGCTCTCTAAGAGTCATAGGCGATTTCGCCGGGTATCGGAAGAGCTCCATTTAATTCATTGGGATACATTTTGTCGTAAATACGATTATTATTTCGTACAGAATTTGTTGAGTTGTCTGCAAGATATTATATGAAATGTTATAAATTATTTGTATTTTTGTAACTATCGATTTTTAATGGCAAATAGCCAGCACTTACCACTGGGTTCGTTGCTTCGTTTTCAAGATTCTTCTTTGTGGTAATCGGCAGAAGATTTTCAGAGAGTTAACCATTTTCATAAAGCTTTATGCAGGCTTTAAACGCTGCAGAAATCTTAGCCCACTTGCATATATCCATAGGGTCACTCTGATATGAAAATTTAAAGTTAAAACGATTTATAATCAAATTATTGATGTATACGTACATAAATAATATCCTTAATTGTGGACTGTGGAGGGAGCGTTAGTGACACCTGGTAATTGTTAGGTGCCTCCGAAATAATTTGCCAAATCGCAGCCGAGTTAGTAAACGAGTCACGCGGTAGTGCCTGGCCCATATCTTCCATTTGATGGATGAAATCTTGAAGCAGTGATTTTACTTGTTTAAGTTTGGATGGCTCTCTAAGAGTCATAGGCGATTTCGCCGGGTATCGGAAGAGCTCCATTTAATTCATTGTGATACATTTTGTCGTAAATACGAATATTATTTCGTACAGAATTTGTTGACTTGTCTGCAAGATATTATATGAAATGTTATAAATTATTTGTATCTTTGTAACTATCGATTTTTAATGGCAAATAGCCAGCACTTACCACTGGGTTCGTTGCTTCGTTTTCAAGATTCTTCTTTGTGGTAATCGGCAGAAGATTTTCAGAGAGTTAACCATTTTCATAAAGCTTTATGCAGGCTTTAAACGCTGCAGAAATCTTAGCCCACTTGCATATATCCATTGGGTCACTCTGATATGAAAATTTAAAGTTAAAACGATTTATAATCAAATTATTGATGTATACGTACATAAATAATATCCTTAATTGTGGACTGTGGAGGGAGCGTTAGTGACACCTGGTAATTGTTAGGTGCCTCCGAAATAATTTGCCAAATCGCAGCCGAGTTAGTAAACGAGTCACGCGGTAGTGCCTGGCCCATATCTTCCATTTGATGGATGAAATCTTGAAGCAGTGATTTTACTTGTTTAAGTTTGGATGGCTCTCTAAGAGTCATAGGCGATTTCGCCGGGTATCGGAAGAGCTCCATTTAATTCATTGGGATACATTTTGTCGTAAATACGATTATTATTTCGTACAGAATTTGTTGAGTTGTCTGCAAGATATTATATGAAATGTTATAAATTATTTGTATATTTGTAACTATCGATTTTTAATGGCAAATAGCCAGCACCTACCACTGGGTTCGTTGCTTCGTTTTCAAGATTCTTCTTTGTGGTAATCGGCAGAAGATTTTCAGAGAGTTAACCATTTTCATAAAGCTTTATGCAGGCTTTAAACGCTGCAGAAATCTTAGCCCACTTGCATATATCCATAGGGTCACTCTGATATGAAAATTTAAAGTTAAAACGATTTATAATCAAATTATTGATGTATACGTACATAAATAATATCCTTAATTGTGGGACTGTGGAGGGAGCGTTAGTGACACCTGGTAATTGTTAGGTGCCTCCGAAATAATTTGCCAAATCGCAGCCGAGTTAGTAAACGAGTCACGCGGTAGTGCCTGGCCCATATCTTCCATTTGATGGATGAAATCTTGAAGCAGTGATTTTACTTGTTTAAGTTTGGATGGCTCTCTAAGAGTCATAGGCGATTTCGCCGGGTATCGGAAGAGCTCCATTTAATTCATTGGGATACATTTTGTCGTAAATACGATTATTATTTCGTACAGAATTTGTTGAGTTGTCTGCAAGATATTATATGAAATGTTATAAATTATTTGTATCTTTGTAACTATCGATTTTTTAATGGCAAATAGCCAGCACTTACCACTGGGTTCGTTGCTTCGTTTTCAAGATTCTTCTTTGTGGTAATCGGCAGAAGATTTTCAGAGAGTTAACCATTTTCATAAAGCTTTATGCAGGCTTTAAACGCTGCAGAAATCTTAGCCCACTTGCATATATCCATAGGGTCACTCTGATATGAAAATTTAAAGTTAAAACGATTTATAATCAAATTATTGATGTATACGTACATAAATAATATCCTTAATTGTGGACTGTGGAGGGAGCGTTAGTGACACCTGGTAATTGTTAGGTGCCTCCGAAATAATTTGCCAAATCGCAGCCGAGTTAGTAAACGAGTCACGCGGTAGTGCCTGGCCCATATCTTCCATTTGATGGATGAAATCTTGAAGCAGTGATTTTACTTGTTTACTTGTTTGGATGGCTCTCGAAGAGTCACAGGCGATTTCGCCGGGTATCGGAAGAGCTCCATTTAATTCATTGGGATACATTTTGTCGTAAAGACGATTATTATTTCGTACAGAATTTGTTGAGTTGTCTGCAAGATATTATATGAAATGTTATAAATTATTTGTATCTTTGTAACTATCGATTTTTAATGGCAAATAGCAAGCACTTACCACTGGGTTCGTTGCTTCGTTTTCAAGATTCTTCTTTGTGGTAATCGGCAGAAGATTTTCAGAGAGTTAACCATTTTCATAAAGCTTTATGCAGGCTTTAAACGCTGCAGAAATCTTAGCCCACTTGCATATATCCATAGGGTCACTCTGATATGAAAATTTAAAGTTAAAACGATTTATAATCAAATTATTGATGTATACGTACATAAATAATATCCTTAATTGTGGACTGTGGAGGGAGCGTTAGTGACACCTGGTAATTGTTAGGTGCCTCCGAAATAATTTGCCAAATCGCAGCCGAGTTAGTAAACGAGTCACGCGGTAGTGCCTGGCCCATATCTTCCATTTGATGGATGAAATCTTGAAGCAGTGATTTTACTTGTTTAAGTTTGGATGGCTCTCTAAGAGTCATAGGCGATTTCGCCGGGTATCGGAAGAGCTCCATTTAATTCATTGGGATACATTTTGTCGTAAATACGATTATTATTTCGTACAGAATTTGTTGAGTTGTCTGCAAGATATTATATGAAATGTTATAAATTATTTGTATCTTTGTAACTATCGATTTTTAATGGCAAATAGCCAGCACTTACCACTGGGTTCGTTGCTTCGTTTTCAAGATTCTTCTTTGTGGTAATCGGCAGAAGATTTTCAGAGAATTAACCATTTTCATAAAGCTTTATGCAGGCTTTAAACGCTGCAGAAATCTTAGCCCACTTGCATATATCCATAGGGTCACTCTGATATGAAAATTTAAAGTTAAAACGATTTATAATCAAATTATTGATGTATACGTACATAAATAATATCCTTAATTGTGGACTGTGGAGGGAGCGTTAGTGACACCTGGTAATTGTTAGGTGCCTCCGAAATAATTTGCCAAATCGCAGCCGAGTTAGTAAACGAGTCACGCGGTAGTGCCTGGCCCATATCTTCCATTTGATGGATAAAATCTTGAAGCAGTGATTTTACTTGTTTAAGTTTGGATGGCTCTCTTAGAGTCATAGGCGATTTCGCCGGGTATCGGAAGAGCTCCATTTAATTCATTGGGATACATTTTGTCGTAAATACGATTATTATTTCGTACAGAATTTGTTGAGTTGTCTGCAAGATATTATATGAAATGTTATAAATTATTTGTATCTTTGTAACTATCGATTTTTAATGGCAAAAAGCCAGCACTTACCACTGGGTTCGTTGCTTCGTTTTCAAGATTCTTCTTTGTGGTAATCGGCAGAAGATTTTCAGAGAGTTAACCATTTTCATAAAGCTTTATGCAGGCTTTAAACGCTGCAGAAATCTTAGCCCACTTGCATATATCCATAGGGTCACTCTGATATGAAAATTTAAAGTTAAAACGATTTATAATCAAATTATTGATGTATACGTACATAAATAATATCCTTAATTGTGGACTGTGGTGGGAGCGTTAGTGACACCTGGTAATTGTTAGGTGCCTCCGAAATAATTTGCCAAATCGCAGCCGAGTTAGTAAACGAGTCACGCGGTAGTGCCTGGCCCATATCTTCCATTTGATGGATGAAATCTTGAAGCAGTGATTTTACTTGTTTAAGTTTGGATGGCTCTCTAAGAGTCATAGGCGATTTCGCCGGGTATCGGAAGAGCTCCATTTAATTCATTGGGATACATTTTGTCGTAAATACGATTATTATTTCGTACAGAATTTGTTGAGTTGTCTGCAAGATATTATATGAAATGTTATAAATTATTTGTATCTTTGTAACTATCGATTTTTAATGGCAAATAGCCAGCACTTACCACTGGGTTCGTTGCTTCGTTTTCAAGATTCTTCTTTGTGGTAATCGGCAGAAGATCTTCAGAGAGTTAACCATTTTCATAAAGCTTTATGCAGGCTTTAAACGCTGCAGAAATCTTAGCCCACTTGCATATATCCATAGGGTCACTCTGATATGAAAATTTAAAGTTAAAACGATTTATAATCAAATTATTGATGTATACGTACATAAATAATATCCTTAATTGTGGACTGTGGAGGGAGCGTTAGTGACACCTGGTAATTGTTAGGTGCCTCCGAAATAATTTGCCAAATCGCAGCCGAGTTAGTAAACGAGTCACGCGGTAGTGCCTGGCCCATATCTTCCATTTGATGGATGAAATCTTGAAGCAGTGATTTTACTTGTTTAAGTTTGGATGGCTCTCTAAGAGTCATAGGCGATTTCGCCGGGTATCGGAAGAGCTCCATTTAATTCATTGGGATACATTTTGTCGCAAATACGATTATTATTTCGTACAGAATTTGTTGAGTTGTCTGCAAGATATTATATGAAATGTTATAAATTATTTGTATCTTTGTAACTATCGATTTTTAATGGCAAATAGCCAGCACTTACCACTGGGTTCGTTGCTTCGTTTTCAAGATTCTTCTTTGTGGTAATCGGCAGAAGATTTTCAGAGAATTAACCATTTTCATAAAGCTTTATGCAGGCTTTAAACGCTGCAGAAATCTTAGACCACTTGCATATATCCATAGGGTCACTCTGATATGAAAATTTAAAGTTAAAACGATTTATAATCAAATTATTGATGTATACGTACATAAATAATATCCTTAATTGTGGACTGTGGAGGGAGCGTTAGTGACACCTGGTAATTGTTAGGTGCCTCCGAAATAATTTGCCAAATCGCAGCCGAGTTAGTAAACGAGTCACGCGGTAGTGCCTGGCCCATATCTTCCATTTGATGGATGAAATCTTGAAGCAGTGATTTTACTTGTTTAAGTTTGGATGGCTCTCTAAGAGTCATAGGCGATTTCGCCGGGTATCGGAAGAGCTCCATTTAATTCATTGGGATACATTTTGTCGTAAATACGATTATTATTTCGTACAGAATTTGTTGAGTTGTCTGCAAGATATTATATGAAATGTTATAAATTATTTGTATCTTTGTAACTATCGATTTTTAATGGCAAATAGCCAGCACTTACCACTGGGTTCGTTGCTTCGTTTTCAAGATTCTTCTTTGTGGTAATCGGCAGAAGATTTTCAGAGAGTTAACCATTTTCATAAAGCTTTATGCAGGCTTTAAACGCTGCAGAAATCTTAGCCCACTTGCATATATCCATAGGGTCACTCTGATATGAAAATTTAAAGTTAAAACGATTTATAATCAAATTATTGATGTATACGTACATAAATAATATCCTTAATTGTGGACTGTGGAGGGAGCGTTAGTGACACCTGGTAATTGTTAGGTGCCTCCGAAATAATTTGCCAAATCGCAGCCGAGTTAGTAAACGAGTCACGCGGTAGTGCCTGGCCCATATCTTCCATTTGATGGATGAAATCTTGAAGCAGTGATTTTACTTGTTTAAGTTTGGATGTCTCTCTAAGAGTCATAGGCGATTTCGCCGGGTATCGGAAGAGCTCCATTTAATTCATTGGGATACATTTTGTCGTAAATACGATTATTATTTCGTACAGAATTTGTTGAGTTGTCTGCAAGATATTATATGAAATGTTATAAATTATTTGTATCTTTGTAACTATCGATTTTTAATGGCAAATAGCCAGCACTTACCACTGGGTTCGTTGCTTCGTTTTCAAGATTCTTCTTTGTGGTAATCGGCAGAAGATTTTCAGAGAATTAACCATTTTCATAAAGCTTTATGCAGGCTTTAAACGCTGCAGAAATCTTAGCCCACTTGCATATATCCATAGGGTCACTCTGATATGAAAATTTAAAGTTAAAACGATTTATAATCAAATTATTGATGTATACGTACATAAATAATATCCTTAATTGTGGACTGTGGAGGGAGCGTTAGTGACACCTGGTAATTGTTAGGTGCCTCCGAAATAATTTGCCAAATCGCAGCCGAGTTAGTAAACGAGTCACGCGGTAGTGCCTGGCCCATATCTTCCATTTGATGGATGAAATCTTGAAGCAGTGATTTTACTTGTTTAAGTTTGGATGGCTCTCTAAGAGTCATAGGCGATTTCGCCGAGTATCGGAAGAGCTCCATTTAATTCATTGGGATACATTTTGTCGTAAATACGATTATTATTTCGTACAGAATTTGTTGAGTTGTCTGCAAGATATTATATGAAATGTTATAAATTATTTGTATCTTTGTAACTATCGATTTTTAATGGCAAATAGCCAGCACTTACCACTGGGTTCGTTGCTTCGTTTTCAAGATTCTTCTTTGTGGTAATCGGCAGAAGATTTTCAGAGAGTTAACCATTTTCATAAAGCTTTATGCAGGCTTTAAACGCTGCAGAAATCTTAGCCCACTTGCATATATCCATAGGGTCACTCTGATATGAAAATTTAAAGTTAAAACGATTTATAATCAAATTATTGATGTATACGTACATAAATAATATCCTTAATTGTGGACTGTGGAGGGAGCGTTAGTGACACCTGGTAATTGTTAGGTGCCTCCGAAATAATTTGCCAAATCGCAGCCGAGTTAGTAAACGAGTCACGCGGTAGTGCCTGGCCCATATCTTCCATTTGATGGATGAAATCTTGAAGCAGTGATTTTACTTGTTTAAGTTTGGATGGCTCTCTAAGAGTCATAGGCGATTTCGCCGGGTATCGGAAGAGCTCCATTTAATTCATTGGGATACATTTTGTCGTAAATACGATTATTATTTCGTACAGAATTTGTTGAGTTGTCTGCAAGATATTATATGAAATGTTATAAATTATTTGTATCTTTGTAACTATCCATTTTTAATGGCAAATAGCCAGCACTTACCACTGGGTTCGTTGCTTCGTTTTCAAGATTCTTCTTTGTGGTAATCGGCAGAAGATTTTCAGAGAATTAACCATTTTCATAAAGCTTTATGCAGGCTTTAAACGCTGCAGAAATCTTAGCCCACTTGCATATATCCATAGGGTCACTCTGATATGAAAATTTAAAGTTAAAACGATTTATAATCAAATTATTGATGTATACGTACATAAATAATATCCTTAATTGTGGACTGTGGAGGGAGCGTTAGTGACACCTGGTAATTGTTAGGTGCCTCCGAAATAATTTGCCAAATCGCAGCCGAGTTAGTAAACGAGTCACGCGGTAGTGCCTGGCCCATATCTTCCATTTGATGGATGAAATCTTGAAGCAGTGATTTTACTTGTTTAAGTTTGGATGGCTCTCTAAGAGTCATAGGCGATTTCGCCGGGTATCGGAAGAGCTCCATTTAATTCATTGGGATACATTTTGTCGTAAATACGATTATTATTTCGTACAGAATTTGTTGAGTTGTCTGCAAGATATTATATGAAATGTTATAAATTATTTGTATCTTTGTAACTATCGATTTTTAATGGCAAATAGCCAGCACTTACCACTGGGTTCGTTGCTTCGTTTTCAAGATTCTTCTTTGTGGTAATCGGCAGAAGATTTTCAGAGAATTAACCATTTTCATAAAGCTTTATGCAGGCTTTAAACGCTGCAGAAATCTTAGCCCACTTGCATATATCCATAGGGTCACTCTGATATGAAAATTTAAAGTTAAAACGAATTATAATCAAATTATTGATGTATACGTACATAAATAATATCCTTAATTGTGGACTGTGGAGGGAGCGTTAGTGACACCTGGTAATTGTTAGGTGCCTCCGAAATAATTTGCCAAATCGCAGCCGAGTTAGTAAACGAGTCACGCGGTAGTGCCTGGCCCATATCTTCCATTTGATGGATGAAATCTTGAAGCAGTGATTTTACTTGTTTAAGTTTGGATGGCTCTCTAAGAGTCATAGGCGATTTCGCCGGGTATCGGAAGAGCTCCATTTAATTCATTGGGATACATTTTGTCGTAAATACGATTATTATTTCGTACAGAATTTGTTGAGTTGTCTGCAAGATATTATATGAAATGTTATAAATTATTTGTATCTTGGTAACTATCGATTTTTTAATGGCAAATAGCCAGCACTTACCACTGGGTTCGTTGCTTCGTTTTCAAGATTCTTCTTTGTGGTAATCGGCAGAAGATTTTCAGAGAATTAACCATTTTCATAAAGCTTTATGCAGGCTTTAAACGCTGCAGAAATCTTAGCCCACTTGCATATATCCATAGGGTCACTCTGATATGAAAATTTAAAGTTAAAACGATTTATAATCAAATTATTGATGTATACGTACATAAATAATATCCTTAATTGTGGACTGTGGAGGGAGCGTTAGTGACACCTGGTAATTGTTAGGTGCCTCCGAAATAATTTGCCAAATCGCAGCCGAGTTAGTAAACGAGTCACGCGGTAGTGCCTGGCCCATATCTTCCATTTGATGGATGAAATCTTGAAGCAGTGATTTTACTTGTTTAAGTTTGGATGGCTCTCTAAGAGTCATAGGCGATTTCGCCGGGTATCGGAAGAGCTCCATTTAATTCATTGGGATACATTTTGTCGTAAATACGATTATTATTTCGTACAGAATTTGTTGAGTTGTCTGCAAGATATTATATGAAATGTTATAAATTATTTGTATCTTTGTAACTATCGATTTTTAATGGCAAATAGCCAGCACTTACCACTGGGTTCGTTGCTTCGTTTTCAAGATTCTTCTTTGTGGTAATCGGCAGAAGATTTTCAGAGAGTTAACCATTTTCATAAAGCTTTATGCAGGCTTTAAACGCTGCAGAAATCTTAGCCCACTTGCATATATCCATAGGGTCACTCTGATATGAAAATTTAAAGTTAAAACGATTTATAATCAAATTATTGATGTATACGTACATAAATAATATCCTTAATTGTGGACTGTGGAGGGAGCGTTAGTGACACCTGGTAATTGTTAGGTGCCTCCGAAATAATTTGCCAAATCGCAGCCGAGTTAGTAAACGAGTCACGCGGTAGTGCCTGGCCCATATCTTCCATTTGATGGATGAAATCTTGAAGCAGTGATTTTACTTGTTTAAGTTTGGATGGCTCTCTAAGAGTCATAGGCGATTTCGCCGGGTATCGGAAGAGCTCCATTTAATTCATTGGGATACATTTTGTCGTAAATACGATTATTATTTCGTACAGAATTTGTTGAGTTGTCTGCAAGATATTATATGAAATGTTATAAATTATTTGTATCTTTGTAACTATCGATTTTTAATGGCAAATAGCCAGCACTTACCACTGGGTTCGTTGCTTCGTTTTCAAGATTCTTCTTTGTGGTAATCGGCAGAAGATTTTCAGAGAATTAACCATTTTCATAAAGCTTTATGCAGGCTTTAAACGCTGCAGAAATCTTAGCCCACTTGCATATATCCATAGGGTCACTCTGATATGAAAATTTAAAGTTAAAACGATTTATAATCAAATTATTGATGTATACGTACATAAATAATATCCTTAATTGTGGACTGTGGAGGGAGCGTTAGTGACACCTGGTAATTGTTAGGTGCCTCCGAAATAATTTGCCAAATCGCAGCCGAGTTAGTAAACGAGTCACGCGGTAGTGCCTGGCCCATATCTTCCATTTGATGGATGAAATCTTGAAGCAGTGATTTTACTTGTTTAAGTTTGGATGGCTCTCTAAGAGTCATAGGCGATTTCGCCGGGTATCGGAAGAGCTCCATTTAATTCATTGGGATACATTTTGTCGTAAATACGATTATTATTTCGTACAGAATTTGTTGAGTTGTCTGCAAGATATTATATGAAATGTTATAAATTATTTGTATCTTTGTAACTATCGATTTTTAATGGCAAATAGCCAGCACTTACCACTGGGTTCGTTGCTTCGTTTTCAAGATTCTTCTTTGTGGTAATCGGCAGAAGATTTTCAGAGAATTAACCATTTTCATAAAGCTTTATGCAGGCTTTAAACGCTGCAGAAATCTTAGCCCACTTGCATATATCCATAGGGTCACTCTGATATGAAAAATTTAAAGTTAAAACGATTTTATAATCAAATTATTGATGTATACGTACATAAAATAATATCCTTAATTGTGGACTGTGGAGGGAGCGTTAGTGACACCTGGTAATTGTTAGGTGCCTCCGAAATAATTTGCCAAATCGCAGCCGAGTTAGTAAAACGAGTCACGCGGTAGCTCTCTAAGAGTCATAGGCGATTTCGCCGGGTATCGGAAGAGCTCCATTTAATTCATTGGGATACATTTTGTCGTAAAATACGATTATTATTTCGTACAGAATTTGTTGAGTTGTCTGCAAGATATTATATGAAATGTTATAAATTATTTGTATCTTTGTAACTATCGATTTTTAATGGCAAATAGCCAGCACTTACCACTGGGTTCGTTGCTTCGTTTTCAAGATTCTTCTTTGTGGTAATCGGCAGAAGATTTTCAGAGAGTTTAACCATTTTCATAAAGCTTTATGCAGGCTTTTAAACGCTGCAGAAATCTTAGCCCACTTGCATATATCCATAGGGTCACTCTGATATGAAAAATTTAAAGTAAAAACGATTTATAATCAAATTATTGATGTATACGTACATAAATAATATCCTTAATTGTGGACTGTGGAGGGAGCGTTAGTGACACCTGGTAATTGTTAGGTGCCTCCGAAATAATTTGCCAAATCGCAGCCGAGTTAGTAAACGAGTCCACGCGGTAGTGCCTGGCCCATATCTTCCATTTGATGGATAAAAATCTTGAAGCAGTGATTTTACTTGTTTAAGTTTGGATGGCTCTCTTAGAGTCATAGGGCGATTTCGCCGGGTATCGGAAGAGCTCCATTTAATTCATTGGGATACATTTTGTCGTAAATACGATTATTATTTCGTACAGAATTTGTTGAGTTGTCTGCAAGATATTATATGAAATGTTATAAATTATTTGTATCTTTGTAACTATCGATTTTTTAATGGCAAAAAAGCCAGCACTTACCACTGGGTTTCGTTGCTTCGTTTTCAAGATTCTTCCTTTGTGGTAATCGGCAGAAGATTTTCAGAGAGTTAACCATTTTTCATAAAGCTTTATGCAGGCTTTAAACGCTGCAGAAATCTTAGCCCACTTTGCATATATCCATAGGGTCCACTCTGATATGAAAATTTAAAGTTAAAACGATTTATAATCAAATTATTGATGTATACGTACATAAATAATATCCTTAATTGTGGGACTGTGGTGGGAGCGTTAGTGACACCTGGTAATTGTTTAGGTGCCTCCGAAATAATTTGCCAAATCGCAGCCGAGTTAGTAAACGAGTCACGCGGTAGTGCCTGGCCCATATCTTCCATTTGATGGATGAAATCTTGAAGCAGTGATTTTACTTGTTTAAGTTTGGATGGCTCTCTAAGAGTCATAGGCGATTATCGCCGGGTATCGGAAGAGCTCCATTTAATTCATTGGGATACATTTTGTCGTAAATACGATTATTATTTCGTACAGAATTTGTTGAGTTGGTCTGCAAGATATTATATGAAATGTTATAAAATTATTTGTATCTTTGTAACTATCGATTTTTAATGGCAAATAGCCAGCACTTACCACTGGGTTTCGTTGCTTCGTTTTCAAGATTCTTCTTTGTGGTAATCGGCAGAAGATCTTCAGAGAGTTAACCATTTTCATAAAGCTTTATGCAGGCTTTAAACGCTGCAGAAATCTTAGCCCACTTGCATATATCCATAGGGGTCACTCTGATATGAAAATTTAAAGTTAAAACGATTTATAATCAAATTATTGATGTATACGTACATAAATAATATCCTTAATTGTGGACTGTGGAGGGAGCGTTAGTGACACCTGGTAATTGTTAGGTGCCTCCGAAATAATTTGCCAAATCGCAGCCGAGTTAGTAAACGAGTCACGCGGTAGTGCCTGGCCCATATCTTCCATTTGATGGATGAAATCTTGAAGCAGTGATTTTACTTGTTTAAGTTTGGATGGCTCTCTAAGAGTCATAGGCGATTTCGCCGGGTATCGGAAGAGCTCCATTTAATTCATTGGGATACATTTTGTCGTAAATACGATTATTATTTCGTACAGAATTTGTTGAGTTGTCTGCAAGATATTATATGAAATGTTATAAATTATTTGTATCTTTGTAACTATCGATTTTTAATGGCAAATAGCCAGCACTTACCACTGGGTTCGTTGCTTCGTTTTCAAGATTCTTCTTTGTGGTAATCGGCAGAAGATTTTCAGAGAATTAACCATTTTCATAAAGCTTTATGCAGGCTTTAAACGCTGCAGAAATCTTAGACCACTTGCATATATCCATAGGGTCACTCTGATATGAAAATTTAAAGTTAAAACGATTTATAATCAAATTATTGATGTATACGTACATAAATAATATCCTTAATTGTGGACTGTGGAGGGAGCGTTAGTGACACCTGGTAATTGTTAGGTGCCTCCGAAATAATTTGCCAAATCGCAGCCGAGTTAGTAAACGAGTCACGCGGTAGTGCCTGGCCCATATCTTCCATTTGATGGATGAAATCTTGAAGCAGTGATTTTACTTGTTTAAGTTTGGATGGCTCTCTAAGAGTCATAGGCGATTTCGCCGGGTATCGGAAGAGCTCCATTTAATTCATTGGGATACATTTTGTCGTAAATACGATTATTATTTCGTACAGATTTGTTGAGTTGTCTGCAAGATATTATATGAAATGTTATAAATTATTTGTATCTTTGTAACTATCGATTTTTAAATGGCAAATAGCCAGCACTTACCACTGGGTTCGTTGCTTCGTTTTCAAGATTCTTCTTTGTGGTAATCGGCAGAAGATTTTCAGAGAGTTAACCATTTTCATAAAGCTTTATGCAGGCTTTAAACGCTGCAGAAATCTTAGGCCACTTGCATATATCCATAGGGTCACTCTGATATGAAAATTTAAAGTTAAAACGATTTATAATCAAAATTATTGATGTATACGTACATAAATAATATCCTTAATTGTGGACTGTGGAGGGAGCGTTAGTGACACCTGGTAATTGTTAGGTGCCTCCGAAATAATTTGCCAAATCGCAGCCGAGTTAGTAAACGAGTCACGCGGTAGTGCCTGGCCCATATCTTCCATTTGATGGATGAAATCTTGAAGCAGTGATTTTACTTGTTTAAGTTTGGATGTCTATCTAAGAGTCATAGGCGATTTCGCCGGGTATCGGAAGAGCTCCATTTAATTCATTGGGATACATTTTGTCGTAAATACGATTATTATTTCGTACAGAATTTGTTTGAGTTGTCTGCAAGATATTATATGAAATGTTATAAATTATTTGTATCTTTGTAACTATCGATTTTTAATGGCAAATAGCCAGCACTTACCACTGGGTTCGTTGCTTCGTTTTCAAGATTCTTCTTTGTGGTAATCGGCAGAAGATTTTCAGAGAATTAACCATTTTCATAAAGCTTTATGCAGGCTTTAAACGCTGCAGAAATCTTAGCCCACTTGCATATATCCATAGGGTCACTCTGATATGAAAATTTAAAGTTAAAACGATTTATAATCAAATTATTGATGTATACGTACATAAATAATATCCTTAATTGTGGACTGTGGAGGGAGCGTTAGTGACACCTGGTAATTGTTAGGTGCCTCCGAAATAATTTGCCAAATCGCAGCCGAGTTAGTAACGAGTCACGCGGTAGTGCCTGGCCCAATATCTTCCATTTTGATGGATGAAATCTTGAAGCAGTGATTTTACTTGTTTAAGTTTGGATGGCTCTCTAAGAGTCATAGGCGATTTCGCCGGGTATCGGAAGAGCTCCATTTAATTCATTGGGATACATTTTTGTCGTAAATACGATTATTATTTCGTACAGAATTTGTTGAGTTGTCTGCAAGATATTATATGAAATGTTATAAATTATTTGTATCTTTGTAACTATCGATTTTTAATGGCAAATAGCCAGCACTTACCACTGGGTTCGTTGCTTCGTTTTTCAAGATTCTTCTTTTGGTAATCGGCAGAAGATTTTCAGAGAGTTAACATTTTCATAAAGCTTTATGCAGGCTTTAAACGCTGCAGAAATCTTAGCCCACTTGCATATATCCATAGGGTCACTCTGATATGAAAATTTAAAGTTAAAACGATTTATAATCAAATTATTGATGTATACGTTACATAAATAATATCCTTAATTGTGGACTGTGGAGGGAGCGTTAGTGACACCTGGTAATTGTTAGGTGCCTCCGAAAATAATTTGCCAAATCGCAGCCGAGTTAGTAAACGAGTCACGCGGTAGTGCCTGGCCCATAATCTTCCATTTGATGGATGAAATCTTGAAGCAGTGATTTTACTTGTTTAAGTTTGGATGGCTCTCTAAGAGTCATAGGCGATTTCGCCGGGTATCGGAAGAGCTCCATTTAATTCATTGGGATACATTTTGTCGTAAATACGATTATTATTTCGTACAGAATTTGTTGAGTTGTCTGCAAGATATTATATGAAATGTTATAAATTATTTGTATCTTTGTAACTATCGATTTTTAATGGCAAATAGCCAGCACTTACCACTGGGTTCGTTGCTTCGTTTTCAAGATTCTTCTTTGTGGTAATCGGCAGAAGATTTTCAGAGAGTTAACCATTTTCATAAAGCTTTATGCAGGCTTTAAACGCTGCAGAAATCTTAGCCCACTTGCATATATCCATAGGGTCCACTCTGATATGAAAATTTAAAGTTAAAACGATTTATAATCAAATTATTGATGTATACGTACATAAATAAATATCCTTAATTGTGGACTGTGGAGGGAGCGTTAGTGACACCTGGTAATTGTTAGGTGCCTCCGAAATAATTTGCCAAATCGCAGCCGAGTTAGTAAACGAGTCACGCGGTAGTGCCTGGCCCATATCTTCCATTTGATGGATGAAATCTTGAAGCAGTGATTTTACTTGTTAAGTTTGGATGGCTCTCTAAGAGTCATAGGCGATTTCGCCGGGTATCGGAAGAGCTCCATTTTAATTCATTGGGATACATTTTGTCGTAAATACGATTATTATTTCGTACAGAATTTGTTGAGTTGTCTGCAAGATATTATATGAAATGTTATAAATTATTTGTATCTTATGTATCTATCGATTTTAATGGCAAATAGCCAGCACTTACCACTGGGTTCGTTGCTTCGTTTTCAAGATTCTTCTTTGTGGTAATCGGCAGAAGATTTTCAGAGAATTAACCATTTTCATAAAGCTTTATGCAGGCTTTAAACGCTGCAGAAATCTTAGCCCACTTGCATATATCCATAGGGTCACTCTGATATGAAAATTTAAAGTTAAAACGAATTATAATCAAATTATTGATGTATACGTACATAAATAATATCCTTAATTGTGGACTGTGGAGGGAGCGTTAGTGACACCTGGTAATTGTTAGGTGCCTCCGAAATAATTTGCCAAATCGCAGCCGAGTTAGTAAACGAGTCACGCGGTAGTGCCTGGCCCATATCTTCCATTTGATGGATGAAATCTTGAAGCAGTGATTTTACTTGTTTAAGTTTGGATGGCTCTCTAAGAGTCATAGGCGATTTCGCCGGGTATCGGAAGAGCTCCATTTAATTCATTGGGATACATTTTGTCGTAAATACGATTATTATTTCGTACAGAATTTGTTGAGTTGTCTGCAAGATATTATATGAAATGTTATAAATTATTTGTATCTTGGTAACTATCGATTTTTAATGGCAAATAGCCAGCACTTACCACTGGGTTCGTTGCTTCGTTTTCAAGATTCTTCTTTGTGGTAATCGGCAGAAGATTTTCAGAGAATTAACCATTTTCATAAAGCTTTATGCAGGCTTTAAACGCTGCAGAAATCTTAGCCCACTTGCATATATCCATAGGGTCACTCTGATATGAAAATTTAAAGTTAAAACGATTTATAATCAAATTATTGATGTATACGTACATAAATAATATCCTTAATTGTGGACTGTGGAGGGAGCGTTAGTGACACCTGGTAATTGTTAGGTGCCTCCGAAATAATTTGCCAAATCGCAGCCGAGTTAGTAAACGAGTCACGCGGTAGTGCCTGGCCCATATCTTCCATTTGATGGATGAAATCTTGAAGCAGTGATTTTACTTGTTTAAGTTTGGATGGCTCTCTAAGAGTCATAGGCGATTTCGCCGGGTATCGGAAGAGCTCCATTTAATTCATTGGGATACATTTTGTCGTAAATACGATTATTATTTCGTACAGAATTTGTTGAGTTGTCTGCAAGATATTATATGAAATGTTATAAATTATTTGTATCTTTGTAACTATCGATTTTTAATGGCAAATAGCCAGCACTTACCACTGGGTTCGTTGCTTCGTTTTCAAGATTCTTCTTTGTGGTAATCGGCAGAAGATTTTCAGAGAGTTAACCATTTTCATAAAGCTTTATGCAGGCTTTAAACGCTGCAGAAATCTTAGCCCACTTGCATATATCCATAGGGTCACTCTGATATGAAAATTTAAAGTTAAAACGATTTATAATCAAATTATTGATGTATACGTACATAAATAATATCCTTAATTGTGGACTGTGGAGGGAGCGTTAGTGACACCTGGTAATTGTTAGGTGCCTCCGAAATAATTTGCCAAATCGCAGCCGAGTTAGTAAACGAGTCACGCGGTAGTGCCTGGCCCATATCTTCCATTTGATGGATGAAATCTTGAAGCAGTGATTTTACTTGTTTAAGTTTGGATGGCTCTCTAAGAGTCATAGGCGATTTCGCCGGGTATCGGAAGAGCTCCATTTAATTCATTGGTATACATTTTGTCGTAAATACGATTATTATTTCGTACAGAATTTGTTGAGTTGTCTGCAAGATATTATATGAAATGTTATAAATTATTTGTATCTTTGTAACTATCGATTTTTAATGGCAAATAGCCAGCACTTACCACTGGGTTCGTTGCTTCGTTTTCAAGATTCTTCTTTGTGGTAATCGGCAGAAGATTTTCAGAGAATTAACCATTTTCATAAAGCTTTATGCAGGCTTTAAACGCTGCAGAAATCTTAGCCCACTTGCATATATCCATAGGGTCACTCTGATATGAAAATTTAAAGTTAAAACGATTTATAATCAAATTATTGATGTATACGTACATAAATAATATCCTTAATTGTGGACTGTGGAGGGAGCGTTAGTGACACCTGGTAATTGTTAGGTGCCTCCGAAATAATTTGCCAAATCGCAGCCGAGTTAGTAAACGAGTCACGCGGTAGTGCCTGGCCCATATCTTCCATTTGATGGATGAAATCTTGAAGCAGTGATTTTACTTGTTTAAGTTTGGATGGCTCTCTAAGAGTCATAGGCGATTTCGCCGGGTATCGGAAGAGCTCCATTTAATTCATTGGGATACATTTTGTCGTAAATACGATTATTATTTCGTACAGAATTTGTTGAGTTGTCTGCAAGATATTATATGAAATGTTATAAATTATTTGTATCTTTGTAACTATCGATTTTTAATGGCAAATAGCCAGCACTTACCACTGGGTTCGTTGCTTCGTTTTCAAGATTCTTCTTTGTGGTAATCGGCAGAAGATTTTCAGAGAATTAACCATTTTCATAAAGCTTTATGCAGGCTTTAAACGCTGCAGAAATCTTAGCCCACTTGCATATATCCATAGGGTCACTCTGATATGAAAATTTAAAGTTAAAACGATTTATAATCAAATTATTGATGTATACGTACATAAATAATATCCTTAATTGTGGACTGTGGAGGGAGCGTTAGTGACACCTGGTAATTGTTAGGTGCCTCCGAAATAATTTGCCAAATCGCAGCCGAGTTAGTAAACGAGTCACGCGGTAGCTCTCTAAGAGTCATAGGCGATTTCGCCGGGTATCGGAAGAGCTCCATTTAATTCATTGGGATACATTTTGTCGTAAATACGATTATTATTTCGTACAGAATTTGTTGAGTTGTCTGCAAGATATTATATGAAATGTTATAAATTATTTGTATCTTTGTAACTATCGATTTTTAATGGCAAATAGCCAGCACTTACCACTGGGTTCGTTGCTTCGTTTTCAAGATTCTTCTTTGTGGTAATCGGCAGAAGATTTTCAGAGAGTTAACCATTTTCATAAAGCTTTATGCAGGCTTTAAACGCTGCAGAAATCTTAGCCCACTTGCATATATCCATAGGGTCACTCTGATATGAAAATTTAAAGTAAAAACGATTTATAATCAAATTATTGATGTATACGTACATAAATAATATCCTTAATTGTGGACTGTGGAGGGAGCGTTAGTGACACCTGGTAATTGTTAGGTGCCTCCGAAATAATTTGCCAAATCGCAGCCGAGTTAGTAAACGAGTCACGCGGTAGTGCCTGGCCCATATCTTCCATTTGATGGATGAAATCTTGAAGCAGTGATTTTACTTGTTTAAGTTTGGATGGCTCTCTAAGAGTCATAGGCGATTTCGCCGGGTATCGGAAGAGCTCCATTTAATTCATTGGGATACATTTTGTCGTAAATACGATTATTATTTCGTACAGAATTTGTTGAGTTGTCTGCAAAATATTATATGAAATGTTATAAATTATTTGTATCTTTCTAACTATCGATTTTTAATGGCAAATAGCCAGCACTTACCACTGTGTTCGTTGCTTCGTTTTCAAGATTCTTCTTTGTGGTAATCGGCAGAAGATTTTCAGAGAGTTAACCATTTTCATAAAGCTTTATGCAGGCTTTAAACGCTGCAGAAATCTTAGCCCACTTGCATATATCCATAGGGTCACTCTGATATGAAAATTTAAAGTTAAAACGATTTATAATCAAATTATTGATGTATACGTATATAAATAATATCCTTAATTGTGGACTGTGGAGGGAGCGTTAGTGACACCTGGTAATTGTTAGGTGCCTCCGAAATAATTTGCCAAATCGCAGCCGAGTTAGTAAACGAGTCACGCGGTAGTGCCTGGCCCATATCTTCCATTTGATGGATGAAATCTTGAAGCAGTGATTTTACTTGTTTAAGTTTGGATGGCTCTCTAAGAGTCATAGGCGATTTCGCCGGGTATCGGAAGAGCTCCATTTAATTCATTGGGATACATTTTGTCGTAAATACGATTATTATTTCGTACAGAATTTGTTGAGTTGTCTGCAAGATATTATATGAAATGTTATAAATTATTTGTATCTTTGTAACTATCGATTTTTAATGGCAAATAGCCAGCACTTACCACTGGGTTCGTTGCTTCGTTTTCAAGATTCTTCTTTGTGGTAATCGGCAGAAGATTTTCAGAGAGTTAACCATTTTCATAAAGCTTTATGCAGGCTTTAAACGCTGCAGAAATCTTAGCCCACTTGCATATATCCATAGGGTCACTCTGATATGAAAATTTAAAGTTAAAACGATTTATAATCAAATTATTGATGTATACGTACATAAATAATATCCTTAATTGTGGACTGTGGAGGGAGCGTTAGTGACACCTGGTAATTGTTAGGTGCCTCCGAAATAATTTGCCAAATCGCAGCCGAGTTAGTAAACGAGTCACGCGGTAGTGCCTGGCCCATATCTTCCATTTGATGGATGAAATCTTGAAGCAGTGATTTTACTTGTTTAAGTTTGGATGGCTCTCTAAGAGTCATAGGCGATTTCGCCGGGTATCGGAAGAGCTCCATTTAATTCATTGGGATACATTTTGTCGTAAATACGATTATTATTTCGTACAGAATTTGTTGAGTTGTCTGCAAGATATTATATGAAATGTTATAAATTATTTGTATCTTTGTAACTATCGATTTTTAATGGCAAATAGCCAGCACTTACCACTGGGTTCGTTGCTTCGTTTTCAAGATTCTTCTTTGAGGTAATCGGCAGAAGATTTTCAGAGAGTTAACCATTTTCATAAAGCTTTATGCAGGCTTTAAACGCTGCAGAAATCTTAGCCCACTTGCATATATCCATAGGGTCACTCTGATATGAAAATTTAATGTTAAAACGATTTATAATCAAATTATTGATGTATACGTACATAAATAATATCCTTAATTGTGGACTGTGGAGGGAGCGTTAGTGACACCTGGTAATTGTTAGGTGCCTCCGAAATAATTTGCCAAATCGCAGCCGAGTTAGTAAACGAGTCACGCGGTAGTGCCTGGCCCATATCTTCCATTTGATGGATGAAATCTTGAAGCAGTGATTTTACTTGTTTAAGTTTGGATGGCTCTCTAAGAGTCATAGGCGATTTCGCCGGGTATCGGAAGAGCTCCATTTAATTCATTGGGATACATTTTGTCGTTAATACGATTATTATTTCGTACAGAATTTGTTGAGTTGTCTGCAAGATATTATATGAAATGTTATAAATTATTTGTATCTTTGTAACTATCGATTTTTAATGGCAAATAGCCAGCACTTACCACTGGGTTCGTTGCTTCGTTTTCAAGATTCTTCTTTGTGGTAATCGGCAGAAGATTTTCAGAGAATTAACCATTTTCATAAAGCTTTATGCAGGCTTTAAACGCTGCAGAAATCTTAGCCCACTTGCATATATCCATAGGGTCACTCTGATATGAAAATTTAAAGTTAAAACGATTTATAATCAAATTATTGATGTATACGTACATAAATAATATCCTTAATTGTGGACTGTGGAGGGAGCGTTAGTGACACCTGGTAATTGTTAGGTGCCTCCGAAATAATTTGCCAAATCGCAGCCGAGTTAGTAAACGAGTCACGCGGTAGTGCCTGGCCCATATCTTCCATTTGATGGATGAAATCTTGAAGCAGTGATTTTACTTGTTTAAGTTTGGATGGCTCTCTAAGAGTCATAGGCGATTTCGCCGGGTATCGGAAGAGCTCCATTTAATTCATTGGGATACATTTTGTCGTAAATACGATTATTATTTCGTACAGAATTTGTTGAGTTGTCTGCAAGATATTATATGAAATGTTATAAATTATTTGTATCTTTCTAACTATCGATTTTTAATGGCAAATAGCCAGCACTTACCACTGTGTTCGTTGCTTCGTTTTCAAGATTCTTCTTTGTGGTAATCGGCAGAAGATTTTCAGAGAGTTAACCATTTTCATAAAGCTTTATGCAGGCTTTAAACGCTGCAGAAATCTTAGCCCACTTGCATATATCCATAGGGTCACTCTGATATGAAAATTTAAAGTTAAAACGATTTATAATCAAATTATTGATGTATACGTATATAAATAATATCCTTAATTGTGGACTGTGGAGGGAGCGTTAGTGACACCTGGTAATTGTTAGGTGCCTCCGAAATAATTTGCCAAATCGCAGCCGAGTTAGTAAACGAGTCACGCGGTAGTGCCTGGCCCATATCTTCCATTTGATGGATGAAATCTTGAAGCAGTGATTTTACTTGTTTAAGTTTGGATGGCTCTCTAAGAGTCATAGGCGATTTCGCCGGGTATCGGAAGAGCTCCATTTAATTCATTGGGATACATTTTGTCGTAAATACGATTATTATTTCGTACAGAATTTGTTGAGTTGTCTGCAAGATATTATATGAAATGTTATAAATTATTTGTATCTTTGTAACTATCGATTTTTAATGGCAAATAGCCAGCACTTACCACTGGGTTCGTTGCTTCGTTTTCAAGATTCTTCTTTGTGGTAATCGGCAGAAGATTTTCAGAGAGTTAACCATTTTCATAAAGCTTTATGCAGGCTTTAAACGCTGCAGAAATCTTAGCCCACTTGCATATATCCATAGGGTCACTCTGATATGAAAATTTAAAGTTAAAACGATTTATAATCAAATTATTGATGTATACGTACATAAATAATATCCTTAATTGTGGACTGTGGAGGGAGCGTTAGTGACACCTGGTAATTGTTAGGTGCCTCCGAAATAATTTGCCAAATCGCAGCCGAGTTAGTAAACGAGTCACGCGGTAGTGCCTGGCCCATATCTTCCATTTGATGGATGAAATCTTGAAGCAGTGATTTTACTTGTTTAAGTTTGGATGGCTCTCTAAGAGTCATAGGCGATTTCGCCGGGTATCGGAAGAGCTCCATTTAATTCATTGGGATACATTTTGTCGTAAATACGATTATTATTTCGTACAGAATTTGTTGAGTTGTCTGCAAGATATTATATGAAATGTTATAAATTATTTGTATCTTTGTAACTATCGATTTTTAATGGCAAATAGCCAGCACTTACCACTGGGTTCGTTGCTTCGTTTTCAAGATTCTTCTTTGAGGTAATCGGCAGAAGATTTTCAGAGAGTTAACCATTTTCATAAAGCTTTATGCAGGGTTTAAACGCTGCAGAAATCTTAGCCCACTTACATATATCCATAGGGTCACTCTGATATGAAAATTTAAAGTTAAAACGATTTATAATCAAATGATTGATGTATACGTACATAAATAATATCCTTAATTGTGGACTGTGGAGGGAGCGTTAGTGACACCTGCTAATTGTTAGGTGCCTCCGAAATAATTTGCCAAATCGCAGCCGAGTTAGTAAACGAGTCACGCGGTAGTGCCTGGCCCATATCTTCCATTTGATGGATGAAATCTTGAAGCAGTGATTTTACTTGTTTAAGTTTGGATGGCTCTCTAAGAGTCATAGGCGATTTCGCCGGGTATCGGAAGAGCTCCATTTAATTCATTGGGATACATTTTGTCGTAAATACGATTATTATTTCGTATAGAATTTGTTGAGTTGTCTGCAAGATATTATATGAAATGTTATAAATTATTTGTATCTTTGTAACTATCGATTTTAATGGCAAATAGCCAGCACTTACCACTGGGTTCGTTGCTTCGTTTTCAAGATTCTTCTTTGTGGTAATTGGCAGAAGATTTTCAGAGAGTTAACCATTTTCATAAAGCTTTATGCAGGCTTTAAACGCTGCAGAAATCTTAGCCCACTTGCATATATCCATAGGGTCACTCTGATATGAAAATTTAAAGTTAAAACGATTTATAATCAAATTATTGATGTATACGTACATAAATAATATCCTTAATTGTGGACTGTGGAGGGAGCGTTAGTGACACCTGGTAATTGTTAGGTGCCTCTGAAATAATTTGCCAAATCGCAGCCGAGTTAGTAAACGAGTCACGCGGTAGTGCCTGCCCATATCTTCCATTTGATGGATGAAATCTTGAAGCAGTGATTTTACTTGTTTAAGTTTGGATGGCTCTCTAAGAGTCATAGGCGATTTCGCCGGGTATCGGAAGAGCTCCAATTAATTCATTGGGATACATTTTGTCGTAAATACGATTATTATTTCGTACAGAATTTGTTGAGTTGTCTGCAAGATATTATATGAAATGTTATAAATTATTTGTATCTTTGTAACTATCGATTTTTAATGGCAAATAGCCAGCACTTACCACTGGGTTCGTTGCTTCGTTTTCAAGATTCTTCTTTGTGGTAATCGGCAGAAGATTTTCAGAGAGTTAACCATTTTCATAAAGCTTTATGCAGGCTTTAAACGCTGCAGAAATCTTAGCCCACTTGCATATATCCATAGGGTCACTCTGATATGAAAATTTAAAGTTAAAACGATTTATAATCAAATTATTGATGTATACGTACATAAATAATATCCTTAATTGTGGACTGTGGAGGGAGCGTTAGTGACACCTGGTAATTGTTAGGTGCCTCCGAAATAATTTGCCAAATCGCAGCCGAGTTAGTAAACGAGTCACGCGGTAGTGCCTGGCCCATATCTTCCATTTGATGGATGAAATCTTGAAGCAGTGATTTTACTTGTTTAAGTTTGGATGGCTCTCTAAGAGTCATAGGCGATTTCGCCTGGTATCGGAAGAGCTCCATTTAATTCATTGGGATACATTTTGTCGTAAATACGATTATTATTTCGTACAGAATTTGTTGAGTTGTCTGCAAGATATTATATGAAATGTTATAAATTATTTGTATCTTTGTAACTATCGATTTTTAATGGCAAATAGCCAGCACTTACCACTGGGTTCGTTGCTTCGTTTTCAAGATTCTTCTTTGTGGTAATCGGCAGAAGATTTTCAGAGAGTTAACCATTTTCATAAAGCTTTATGCAGGCTTTAAACGCTGCAGAAATCTTAGCCCACTTGCATATATCCATAGGGTCACTCTGATATGAAAATTTAAAGTTAAAACGATTTATAATCAAATTATTGATGTATACGTACATAAATAATATCCTTAATTGTGGACTGTGGAGGGAGCGTTAGTGACACCTGGTAATTGTTAGGTGCCTCCGAAATAATTTGCCAAATCGCAGCCGAGTTAGTAAACGAGTCACGCGGTAGTGCCTGGCCCATATCTTCCATTTGATGGATGAAATCTTGAAGCAGTGATTTTACTTGTTTAAGTTTGGATGGCTCTCTAAGAGTCATAGGCGATTTCGCCGGGTATCGGAAGAGCTCCATTTAATTCATTGGGATACATTTTGTCGTAAATACGATTATTATTTCGTACAGAATTTGTTGAGTTGTCTGCAAGATATTATATGAAATGTTATAAATTATTTGTATCTTTGTAACTATCGATTTTTAATGGCAAATAGCCAGCACTTACCACTGGGTTCGTTGCTTCGTTTTCAAGATTCTTCTTTGTGGTAATCGGCAGAAGATTTTCAGAGAGTTAACCATTTTCATAAAGCTTTATGCAGGCTTTAAACGCTGCAGAAATCTTAGCCCACTTGCATATATCCATAGGGTCACTCTGATATGAAAATTTAATGTTAAAACGATTTATAATCAAATTATTGATGTATACGTACATAAATAATATCCTTAATTGTGGACTGTGGAGGGAGCGTTAGTGACACCTGGTAATTGTTAGGTGCCTCCGAAATAATTTGCCAAATCGCAGCCGAGTTAGTAAACGAGTCACGCGGTAGTGCCTGGCCCATATCTTCCATTTGATGGATGAAATCTTGAAGCAGTGATTTTACTTGTTTAAGTTTGGATGGTTCTCTAAGAGTCATAGGCGATTTCGCCGGGTATCGGAAGAGCTCCATTTAATTCATTGGGATACATTTTGTCGTAAATACGATTATTATTTCGTACAGAATTTGTTGAGTTGTCTGCAAGATATTATATGAAATGTTATAAATTATTTGTATCTTTGTAACTATCGATTTTTAATGGCAAATAGCCAGCACTTACCACTGGGTTCGTTGCTTCGTTTTCAAGATTCTTCTTTGTGGTAATCGGCAGAAGATTTTCAGAGAGTTAACCATTTTCATAAAGCTTTATGCAGGCTTTAAACGCTGCAGAAATCTTAGCCCACTTGCATATATCCATAGGGTCACTCTGATATGAAAATTTAAAGTTAAAACGATTTATAATCAAATTATTGATGTATACGTACATAAATAATATCCTTAATTGTGGACTGTGGAGGGAGCGTTAGTGACACCTGGTAATTGTTAGGTGCCTCCGAAATAATTTGCCAAATCGCAGCCGAGTTAGTAAACGAGTCACGCGGTAGTGCCTGGCCCATATCTTCCATTTGATGGATGAAATCTTGAAGCAGTGATTTTACTTGTTTAAGTTTGGATGGCTCTCTAAGAGTCATAGGCGATTTCGCCGGGTATCGGAAGAGCTCCATTTAATTCATTGGGATACATTTTGTCGTAAATACGATTATTATTTCGTATAGAATTTGTTGAGTTGTCTGCAAGATATTATATGAAATGTTATAAATTATTTGTATCTTTGTAACTATCGATTTTAATGGCAAATAGCCAGCACTTACCACTGGGTTCGTTGCTTCGTTTTCAAGATTCTTCTTTGTGGTAATTGGCAGAAGATTTTCAGAGAGTTAACCATTTTCATAAAGCTTTATGCAGGCTTTAAACGCTGCAGAAATCTTAGCCCACTTGCATATATCCATAGGGTCACTCTGATATGAAAATTTAAAGTTAAAACGATTTATAATCAAATTATTGATGTATACGTACATAAATAATATCCTTAATTGTGGACTGTGGAGGGAGCGTTAGTGACACCTGGTAATTGTTAGGTGCCTCTGAAATAATTTGCCAAATCGCAGCCGAGTTAGTAAACGAGTCACGCGGTAGTGCCTGGCCCATATCTTCCATTTGATGGATGAAATCTTGAAGCAGTGATTTTACTTGTTTAAGTTTGGATGGCTCTCTAAGAGTCATAGGCGATTTCGCCGGGTATCGGAAGAGCTCCAATTAATTCATTGGGATACATTTTGTCGTAAATACGATTATTATTTCGTACAGAATTTGTTGAGTTGTCTGCAAGATATTATATGAAATGTTATAAATTATTTGTATCTTTGTAACTATCGATTTTTAATGGCAAATAGCCAGCACTTACCACTGGGTTCGTTGCTTCGTTTTCAAGATTCTTCTTTGTGGTAATCGGCAGAAGATTTTCAGAGAGTTAACCATTTTCATAAAGCTTTATGCAGGCTTTAAACGCTGCAGAAATCTTAGCCCACTTGCATATATCCATAGGGTCACTCTGATATGAAAATTTAAAGTTAAAACGATTTATAATCAAATTATTGATGTATACGTACATAAATAATATCCTTAATTGTGGACTGTGGAGGGAGCGTTAGTGACACCTGGTAATTGTTAGGTGCCTCCGAAATAATTTGCCAAATCGCAGCCGAGTTAGTAAACGAGTCACGCGGTAGTGCCTGGCCCATATCTTCCATTTGATGGATGAAATCTTGAAGCAGTGATTTTACTTGTTTAAGTTTGGATGGCTCTCTAAGAGTCATAGGCGATTTCGCCGGGTATCGGAAGAGCTCCATTTAATTCATTGGGATACATTTTGTCGTAAATACGATTATTATTTCGTACAGAATTTGTTGAGTTGTCTGCAAGATATTATATGAAATGTTATAAATTATTTGTATCTTTGTAACTATCGATTTTTAATGGCAAATAGCCAGCACTTACCACTGGGTTCGTTGCTTCGTTTTCAAGATTCTTCTTTGTGGTAATCGGCAGAAGATTTTCAGAGAGTTAACCATTTTCATAAAGCTTTATGCAGGCTTTAAACGCTGCAGAAATCTTAGCCCACTTGCATATATCCATAGGGTCACTCTGATATGAAAATTTAAAGTTAAAACGATTTATAATCAAATTATTGATGTATACGTACATAAATAATATCCTTAATTGTGGACTGTGGAGGGAGCGTTAGTGACACCTGGTAATTGTTAGGTGCCTCCGAAATAATTTGCCAAATCGCAGCCGAGTTAGTAAACGAGTCACGCGGTAGTGCCTGGCCCATATCTTCCATTTGATGGATGAAATCTTGAAGCAGTGATTTTACTTGTTTAAGTTTGGATGGCTCTCTAAGAGTCATAGGCGATTTCGCCGGGTATCGGAAGAGCTCCATTTAATTCATTGGGATACATTTTGTCGTAAATACGATTATTATTTCGTACAGAATTTGTTGAGTTGTCTGCAAGATATTATATGAAATGTTATAAATTATTTGTATCTTTGTAACTATCGATTTTTAATGGCAAATAGCCAGCACTTACCACTGGGTTCGTTGCTTCGTTTTCAAGATTCTTCTTTGTGGTAATCGGCAGAAGATTTTCAGAGAGTTAACCATTTTCATAAAGCTTTATGCAGGCTTTAAACGCTGCAGAAATCTTAGCCCACTTGCATATATCCATAGGGTCACTCTGATATGAAAATTTAATGTTAAAACGATTTATAATCAAATTATTGATGTATACGTACATAAATAATATCCTTAATTGTGGACTGTGGAGGGAGCGTTAGTGACACCTGGTAATTGTTAGGTGCCTCCGAAATAATTTGCCAAATCGCAGCCGAGTTAGTAAACGAGTCACGCGGTAGTGCCTGGCCCATATCTTCCATTTGATGGATGAAATCTTGAAGCAGTGATTTTACTTGTTTAAGTTTGGATGGTTCTCTAAGAGTCATAGGCGATTTCGCCGGGTATCGGAAGAGCTCCATTTAATTCATTGGGATACATTTTGTCGTAAATACGATTATTATTTCGTACAGAATTTGTTGAGTTGTCTGCAAGATATTATATGAAATGTTATAAATTATTTGTATCTTTGTAACTATCGATTTTTAATGGCAAATAGCCAGCACTTACCACTGGGTTCGTTGCTTCGTTTTCAAGATTCTTCTTTGTGGTAATCGGCAGAAGATTTTCAGAGAGTTAACCATTTTCATAAAGCTTTATGCAGGCTTTAAACGCTGCAGAAATCTTAGCCCACTTGCATATATCCATAGGGTCACTCTGATATGAAAATTTAAAGTTAAAACGATTTATAATCAAATTATTGATGTATACGTACATAAATAATATCCTTAATTGTGGACTGTGGAGGGAGCGTTAGTGACACCTGGTAATTGTTAGGTGCCTCCGAAATAATTTGCCAAATCGCAGCCGAGTTAGTAAACGAGTCACGCGGTAGTGCCTGGCCCATATCTTCCATTTGATGGATGAAATCTTGAAGCAGTGATTTTACTTGTTTAAGTTTGGATGGCTCTCTAAGAGTCATAGGCGATTTCGCCGGGTATCGGAAGAGCTCCATTTAATTCATTGGGATTCATTTTGTCGTAAATACGATTATTATTTCGTACAGAATTAGTTGAGTTGTCTGCAGATATTATATGAAATGTTATAAATTATTTGTATCTTTGTAACTATCGATTTTTAATGGCAAATAGCCAGCACTTACCACTGGGTTCGTTGCTTCGTTTTCAAGATTCTTCTTTGTGGTAATCGGCAGAAGATTTTCAGAGAGTTAACCATTTTCATAAAGCTTTATGCAGGCTTTAAACGCTGCAGAAATCTTAGCCCACTTGCATATATCCATAGGGTCACTCTGATATGAAAATTTAAAGTTAAAACGATTTATAATCAAATTATTGATGTATACGTACATAAATAATATCCTTAATTGTGGACTGTGGAGGGAGCGTTAGTGACACCTGGTAATTGTTAGGTGCCTCCGAAATAATTTGCCAAATCGCAGCCGAGTTAGTAAACGAGTCACGCGGTAGTGCCTGGCCCATATCTTCCATTTGATGGATGAAATCTTGAAGCAGTGATTTTACTTGTTTAAGTTTGGATGGCTCTCTAAGAGTCATAGGCGATTTCGCCGGGTATCGGAAGAGCTCCATTTAATTCATTGGGATACATTTTGTCGCAAATACGATTATTATTTCGTACAGAATTTGTTGAGTTGTCTGCAAGATATTATATGAAATGTTATAAATTATTTGTATCTTTGTAACTATCGATTTTTAATGGCAAATAGCCAGCACTTACCACTGGGTTCGTTGCTTCGTTTTCAAGATTCTTCTTTGTGGTAATCGGCAGAAGATTTTCAGAGAGTTAACCATTTTCATAAAGCTTTATGCAGGCTTTAAACGCTGCAGAAATCTTAGCCCACTTGCATATATCCATAGGGTCACTCTGATATGAAAATTTAAAGTTAAAACGATTTATAATCAAATTATTGATGTATACGTACATAAATAATATCCTTAATTGTGGACTGTGGAGGGAGCGTTAGTGACACCTGGTAATTGTTAGGTGCCTCCGAAATAATTTGCCAAATCGCAGCCGAGTTAGGAAACGAGTCACGCGGTAGTGCCTGGCCCATATCTTCCATTTGATGGATGAAATCTTGAAGCAGTGATTTTACTTGTTTAAGTTTGGATGGCTCTCTAAGAGTCATAGGCGATTTCGCCGGGTATCGGAAGAGCTCCATTTAATTCATTGGCAAATAATTTAAATTTTTAATTAATGGCAAATAGCCAGCACTTACCACTGGGTTCGTTGCTTTGTTTTCAAGATTCTTCTTTGTGGTAATCGGCAGAAGATTTTCAGAGAGTTAAACATTTTCATAAAGCTTTATGCAGGCTTTAAACGCTGCAGAAATCTTAGCCCACTTGCATATATCCATAGGGTCACTCTGATATGAAAATTTAAAGTTAAAACGATTTATAATCAAATTATTGATGTATACGTACATAAATAATATCCTTAATTGTGGACTGTGGAGGGAGCGTTAGTGACACCTGGTAATTGTTAGGTGCCTCCGAAATAATTTGCCAAATCGCAGCCGAGTTAGTAAACGAGTCACGCGGTAGTGCCTGGCCCATATCTTCCATTTGATGGATGAAATCTTGAAGCAGTGATTTTACTTGTTTAAGTTTGGATGGCTCTCTAAGAGTCATAGGCGATTTCGCCGGGTATCGGAAGAGCTCCATTTAATTCATTGGGATACATTTTGTCGTAAATACGATTATTATTTTGTACAGAATTTGTTGAGTTGTCTGCAAGATATTATATGAAATGTTATAAATTATTTGTATCTTTGTAACTATCGATTTTTAATGGCAAATAGCCAGCACTTACGTTGCTTCGTTTTCAAGATTCTTCTTTGTGGTAATCGGCAGAAGATTTTCAGAGAGTTAACCATTTTCATAAAGCTTTATGCAGGCTTTAAACGCTTCTTCTTTGTGGTAATCGGCAGAAGATTTTCAGAGAGTTAACCATTTTCATAAAGCTTTATGCAGGCTTTAAACGCTGCAGAAATCTTAGCCCACTTGCATATATCCATAGGGTCACTCTGATATGAAAATTTAAAGTTAAAACGATTTATAATCAAATTATTGATGTATACGTACATAAATAATATCCCTAATTGTGGACTGTTAGTGACACCTGGTAATTGTTAGGTGCCTCCGAAATAAATTGCCAAATCGCAGCCGAGTTAGTAAACGAGTCACGCGGTAGTGCCTGGCCCTTATCTTCCATTTGATGGATGAAATCTTGAAGCAGTGATTTTACTTGTTTAAGTTTGGATGGCTCTCTAAGAGTCATAGGCGATTTCGCCGGGTATCGGAAGAGCTCCATTTAATTCATTGGGATACATTTTGTCGTAAATACGATTATTATTTCGTACAGAATTTGTTGAGTTGTCTGCAAGATATTATATGAAATGTTATAAATTATTTGTATCTTTGTAACTATCGATTTTTAATGGCAAATAGCCAGCACTTACCACTGGGTTCGTTGCTTCGTTTTCAAGATTCTTCTTTGTGGTAATCGGCAGAAGATTTTCAGAGAGTTAACCATTTTCATAAAGCTTTATGCAATCTTTAAACGCTCCAGAAATCTTAGCCCACTTGCATATATCCATAGGGTCACTCTGATATGAAAATTTAAAGTTAAAACGATTTATAATCAAATTATTGATGTATACGTACATAAATAATATCCTTAATTGTGGACTGTGGAGGGAGCGTTAGTGACACCTGGTAATTGTTAGGTGCCTCCGAAATAATTTGCCAAATCGCAGCCGAGTTAGTAAACGAGTCACGCGGTAGTGCCTGGCCCATATCTTCCATTTGATGGATGAAATCTTGAAGCAGTGATTTTACTTGTTTAAGTTTGGATGGCTCTCTAAGAGTCATAGGCGATTTCGCCGGGTATCGGAAGAGCTCCATTTAATTCATTGGGATACATTTTGTCGTAAATACGATTATTATTTCGTACAGCATTTGTTGAGTTGTCTGCAGATATTATATGAAATGTTATAAATTATTTGTATCTTTGTAACTATCGATTTTTAATGGCAAATAGCCAGCACTTACCACTGGGTTCGTTGCTTCGTTTTCAAGATTCTTCTTTGTGGTAATCGGCAGAAGATTTTCAGAGAGTTAACCATTTTCATAAAGCTTTATGCAGGCTTTAAACGCTGCAGAAATCTTAGCCCACTTGCATATATCCATAGGGTCACTCTGATATGAAAATTTAAAGTTAAAACGATTTATAATCAAATTATTGATGTATACGTACATAAATAATATCCTTAATTGTGGACTGTGGAGGGAGCGTTAGTGACACCTGGTAATTGTTAGGTGCCTCCGAAATAATTTGCCAAATCGCAGCCGAGTTAGTAAACGAGTCACGCGGTAGTGCCTGGCCCATATCTTCCATTTGATGGATGAAATCTTGAAGCAGTGATTTTACTTGTTTAAGTTTGGATGGCTCTCTAAGAGTCATAGGCGATTTCGCCGGGTATCGGAAGAGCTCCATTTAATTCATTGGGATACATTTTGTCGTAAATACGATTATTATTTCGTACAGAATTTGTTGAGTTGTCTGCAAGATATTATATGAAATGTTATAAATTATTTGTATCTTTGTAACTATCGATTTTTAATGGCAAATAGCCAGCACTTACCACTGGGTTCGTTGCTTCGTTTTCAAGATTCTTCTTTGTGGTAATCGGCAGAAGATTTTCAGAGAGTTAACCATTTTCATAAAGCTTTATGCAGGCTTTAAACGCTGCAGAAATCTTAGCCCACTTGCATATATCCATAGGGTCACTCTGATATGAAAATTCAAAGTTAAAACGATTTATAATCAAATTATTGATGTATACGTAAATAAATAATATCCTTAATTGTGGACTGTGGAGGGAGCGTTAGTGACACCTGGTAATTGTTAGGTGCCTCCGAAATAATTTGCCAAATCGCAGCCGAGTTAGTAAACGAGTCACGCGGTAGTGCCTGGCCCATATCTTCCATTTGATGGATGAAATCTTGAAGCAGTGATTTTACTTGTTTAAGTTTGGATGGCTCTCTAAGAGTCATAGGCGATTTCGCCGGGTATCGGAAGAGCTCCATTTAATTCATTGGGATACATTTTGTCGTAAATACGATTATTATTTCGTACAGAATTTGTTGAGTTGTCTGCAGATATTATATGAAATGTTATAAATTATTTGTATCTTTGTAACTATCGATTTTTAATGGCAAATAGCCAGCACTTACCACTGGGTTCGTTGCTTCGTTTTCAAGATTCTTCTTTGTGGTAATCGGCAGAAGATTTTCAGAGCGTTAACCATTTTCATAAAGCTTTATGCAGGCTTTAAACGCTGCAGAAATCTTAGCCCACTTGCATATATCCATAGGGTCACTCTGATATGAAAATTCAAAGTTAAAACGATTTATAATCAAATTATTGATGTATACGTACATAAATAATATCCTTAATTGTGGACTGTGGAGGGAGCGTTAGTGACACCTGGTAATTGTTAGGTGCCTCCGAAATAATTTGCCAAATCGCAGCCGAGTTAGTAAACGAGTCACGCGGTAGTGCCTGGCCCATATCTTCCATTTGATGGATGAAATCTTGAAGCAGTGATTTTACTTGTTTAAGTTTGGATGGCTCTCTAAGAGTCATAGGCGATTTCGCCGGGTATCGGAAGAGCTCCATTTAATTCATTGGGATACATTTTGTCGTAAATACGATTATTATTTCGTACAGAATTTGTTGAGTTGTCTGCAAGATATTATATGAAATGTTATAAATTATTTGTATCTTTGTAACTATCGATTTTTAATGGCAAATAGCCAGCACTTACCACTGGGTTCGTTGCTTCGTTTTCAAGATTCTTCTTTGTGGTAATCGGCAGAAGATTTTCAGAGAGTTAACCATTTTCATAAAGCTTTATGCAGGCTTTAAACGCTGCAGAAATCTTAGCCCACTTGCATATATCCATAGGGTCACTCTGATATGAAAATTTAAAGTTAAAACGATTTATAATCAAATTATTGATGTATACGTACATAAATAATATCCTTAATTGTGGACTGTGGAGGGAGCGTTAGTGACACCTGGTAATTGTTAGGTGCCTCCGAAATAATTTGCCAAATCGCAGCCGAGTTAGTAAACGAGTCACGCGGTAGTGCCTGGCCCATATCTTCCATTTGATGGATGAAATCTTGAAGCAGTGATTTTACTTGTTTAAGTTTGGATGGCTCTCTAAGAGTGATAGGCGATTTCGCCGGGTATCGGAAGAGCTCCATTTAATTCATTGGGATACATTTTGTCGTAAATACGATTATTATTTCGTACAGAATTTGTTGAGTTGTCTGCAAGATATTATATGAAATGTTATAAATTATTTGTATCTTTGTAACTATCGATTTTTAATGGCAAATAGCCAGCACTTACCACTGGGTTCGTTGCTTCGTTTTCAAGATTCTTCTTTGTGGTAATCGGCAGAAGATTTTCAGAGAGTTAACCATTTTCATAAAGCTTTATGCAGGCTTAAAACGCTGCAGAAATCTTAGCCCACTTGCATATATCCATAGGGTCACTCTGTTATGAAAATTTAAAGTTAAAACGATTTATAATCAAATTATTGATGTATACGTACATAAATAATATCCTTAATTGTGGACTGTGGAGGGAGCGTTAGTGACACCTGGTAATTGTTAGGTGCCTCCGAAATAATTTGCCAAATCGCAGCCGAGTTAGTAAACGAGTCACGCGGTAGTGCCTGGCCCATATCTTCCATTTGATGGATGAAATCTTGAAGCAGTGATTTTACTTGTTTAAGTTTGGATTGCTCTCTAAGAGTCATAGGCGATTTCGCCGGGTATCGGAAGAGCTCCATTTAATTCATTGGGATACATTTTGTCGTAAATACGATTATTATTTCGTACAGAATTTGTTGAGTTGTCTGCAAGATATTATATGAAATGCTATAAATTATTTGTATCTTTGTAACTATCGATTTTTAATGGCAAATAGCCAGCACTTACCACTGGGTTCGTTGCTTCGTTTTCAAGATTCTTCTTTGTTGTAATCGGCAGAAGATTTTCAGAGAGTTAACCATTTTCATAAAGCTTTATGCAGGCTTTAAACGCTGCAGAAATCTTAGCCCACTTGCATATATCCATAGGGTCACTCTGATATGAAAATTTAAAGTTAAAACGATTTATAATCAAATTATTGATGTATACGTACATAAATAATATCCTTAATTGTGGACTGTGGAGGAGCGTTAGTGACACCTGGTAATTGTTAGGTGCCTCCGAAATAATTTGCCAAATCGCAGCCGAGTTAGTAAACGAGTCACGCGGTAGTGCCTGGCCCATATCTTCCATTTGATGGATGAAATCTTGAAGCAGTGATTTTACTTGTTTAAGTTTGGATGGCTCTCTAAGAGTCATAGGCGATTTCGCCGGGTATCGGAAGAGCTCCATTTAATTCATTGGGATACATTTTGTCGTAAATACGATTATTATTTCGTACAGAATTTGTTGAGTTGTCTGCAAGATATTATATGAAATGTTATAAATTATTTGTATCTTTGTAACTATCGATTTTTAATGGCAAATAGCCAGCACTTACCACTGGGTTCGTTGCTTCGTTTTCAAGATTCTTCTTTGTGGTAATCGGCAGAAGATTTTCAGAGAGTTAACCATTTTCATAAAGCTTTATGCAATCTTTAAACGCTGCAGAAATCTTAGCCCACTTGCATATATCCATAGGGTCACTCTGATATGAAAATTTAAAGTTAAAACGATTTATAATCAAATTATTGATGTATACGTACATAAATAATATCCTTAATTGTGGACTGTGGAGGGAGCGTTAGTGACACCTGGTAATTGTTAGGTGCCTCCGAAATAATTTGCCAAATCGCAGCCGAGTTAGTAAACGAGTCACGCGGTAGTGCCTGGCCCATATCTTCCATTTGATGGATGAAATCTTGAAGCAGTGATTTTACTTGTTTAAGTTTGGATGGCTCTCTAAGAGTCATAGGCGATTTCGCCGGGTATCGGAAGAGCTCCATTTAATTCATTGGGATACATTTTGTCGTAAATACGATTATTATTTCGTACAGCATTTGTTGAGTTGTCTGCAGATATTATATGAAATGTTATAAATTATTTGTATCTTTGTAACTATCGATTTTTAATGGCAAATAGCCAGCACTTACCACTGGGTTCGTTGCTTCGTTTTCAAGATTCTTCTTTGTGGTAATCGGCAGAAGATTTTCAGAGAGTTAACCATTTTCATAAAGCTTTATGCAGGCTTTAAACGCTGCAGAAATCTTAGCCCACTTGCATATATCCATAGGGTCACTCTGATATGAAAATTTAAAGTTAAAACGATTTATAATCAAATTATTGATGTATACGTACATAAATAATATCCTTAATTGTGGACTGTGGAGGGAGCGTTAGTGACACCTGGTAATTGTTAGGTGCCTCCGAAATAATTTGCCAAATCGCAGCCGAGTTAGTAAACGAGTCACGCGGTAGTGCCTGGCCCATATCTTCCATTTGATGGATGAAATCTTGAAGCAGTGATTTTACTTGTTTAAGTTTGGATGGCTCTCTAAGAGTCATAGGCGATTTCGCCGGGTATCGGAAGAGCTCCATTTAATTCATTGGGATACATTTTGTCGTAAATACGATTATTATTTCGTACAGAATTTGTTGAGTTGTCTGCAAGATATTATATGAAATGTTATAAATTATTTGTATCTTTGTAACTATCGATTTTTAATGGCAAATAGCCAGCACTTACCACTGGGTTCGTTGCTTCGTTTTCAAGATTCTTCTTTGTGGTAATCGGCAGAAGATTTTCAGAGAGTTAACCATTTTCATAAAGCTTTATGCAGGCTTTAAACGCTGCAGAAATCTTAGCCCACTTGCATATATCCATAGGGTCACTCTGATATGAAAATTCAAAGTTAAAACGATTTATAATCAAATTATTGATGTATACGTACATAAATAATATCCTTAATTGTGGACTGTGGAGGGAGCGTTAGTGACACCTGGTAATTGTTAGGTGCCTCCGAAATAATTTGCCAAATCGCAGCCGAGTTAGTAAACGAGTCACGCGGTAGTGCCTGGCCCATATCTTCCATTTGATGGATGAAATCTTGAAGCAGTGATTTTACTTGTTTAAGTTTGGATGGCTCTCTGAGAGTCATAGGCGATTTCGCCGGGTATCGGAAGAGCTCCATTTAATTCATTGGGATACATTTTGTCGTAAATACGATTATTATTTCGTACAGAATTTGTTGAGTTGTCTGCAGATATTATATGAAATGTTATAAATTATTTGTATCTTTGTAACTATCGATTTTTAATGGCAAATAGCCAGCACTTACCACTGGGTTCGTTGCTTCGTTTTCAAGATTCTTCTTTGTGGTAATCGGCAGAAGATTTTCAGAGAGTTAACCATTTTCATAAAGCTTTATGCAGGCTTTAAACGCTGCAGAAATCTTAGCCCACTTGCATATATCCATAGGGTCACTCTGATATGAAAATTCAAAGTTAAAACGATTTATAATCAAATTATTGATGTATACGTACATAAATAATATCCTTAATTGTGGACTGTGGAGGGAGCGTTAGTGACACCTGGTAATTGTTAGGTGCCTCCGAAATAATTTGCCAAATCGCAGCCGAGTTAGTAAACGAGTCACGCGGTAGTGCCTGGCCCATATCTTCCATTTGATGGATGAAATCTTGAAGCAGTGATTTTACTTGTTTAAGTTTGGATGGCTCTCTAAGAGTCATAGGCGATTTCGCCGGGTATCGGAAGAGCTCCATTTAATTCATTGGGATACATTTTGTCGTAAATACGATTATTATTTCGTACAGCATTTGTTGAGTTGTCTGCAGATATTATATGAAATGTTATAAATTATTTGTATCTTTGTAACTATCGATTTTTAATGGCAAATAGCCAGCACTTACCACTGGGTTCGTTGCTTCGTTTTCAAGATTCTTCTTTGTGGTAATCGGCAGAAGATTTTCAGAGAGTTAACCATTTTCATAAAGCTTTATGCAGGCTTTAAACGCTGCAGAAATCTTAGCCCACTTGCATATATCCATAGGGTCACTCTGATATGAAAATTTAAAGTTAAAACGATTTATAATCAAATTATTGATGTATACGTACATAAATAATATCCTTAATTGTGGACTGTGGAGGGAGCGTTAGTGACACCTGGTAATTGTTAGGTGCCTCCGAAATAATTTGCCAAATCGCAGCCGAGTTAGTAAACGAGTCACGCGGTAGTGCCTGGCCCATATCTTCCATTTGATGGATGAAATCTTGAAGCAGTGATTTTACTTGTTTAAGTTTGGATGGCTCTCTAAGAGTCATAGGCGATTTCGCCGGGTATCGGAAGAGCTCCATTTAATTCATTGGGATACATTTTGTCGTAAATACGATTATTATTTCGTACAGAATTTGTTGAGTTGTCTGCAAGATATTATATGAAATGTTATAAATTATTTGTATCTTTGTAACTATCGATTTTTAATGGCAAATAGCCAGCACTTACCACTGGGTTCGTTGCTTCGTTTTCAAGATTCTTCTTTGTGGTAATCGGCAGAAGATTTTCAGAGAGTTAACCATTTTCATAAAGCTTTATGCAGGCTTTAAACGCTGCAGAAATCTTAGCCCACTTGCATATATCCATAGGGTCACTCTGATATGAAAATTCAAAGTTAAAACGATTTATAATCAAATTATTGATGTATACGTACATAAATAATATCCTTAATTGTGGACTGTGGAGGGAGCGTTAGTGACACCTGGTAATTGTTAGGTGCCTCCGAAATAATTTGCCAAATCGCAGCCGAGTTAGTAAACGAGTCACGCGGTAGTGCCTGGCCCATATCTTCCATTTGATGGATGAAATCTTGAAGCAGTGATTTTACTTGTTTAAGTTTGGATGGCTCTCTAAGAGTCATAGGCGATTTCGCCGGGTATCGGAAGAGCTCCATTTAATTCATTGGGATACATTTTGTCGTAAATACGATTATTATTTCGTACAGAATTTGTTGAGTTGTCTGCAGATATTATATGAAATGTTATAAATTATTTGTATCTTTGTAACTATCGATTTTTAATGGCAAATAGCCAGCACTTACCACTGGGTTCGTTGCTTCGTTTTCAAGATTCTTCTTTGTGGTAATCGGCAGAAGATTTTCAGAGAGTTAACCATTTTCATAAAGCTTTATGCAGGCTTTAAACGCTGCAGAAATCTTAGCCCACTTGCATATATCCATAGGGTCACTCTGATATGAAAATTCAAAGTTAAAACGATTTATAATCAAATTATTGATGTATACGTACATAAATAATATCCTTAATTGTGGACTGTGGAGGGAGCGTTAGTGACACCTGGTAATTGTTAGGTGCCTCCGAAATAATTTGCCAAATCGCAGCCGAGTTAGTAAACGAGTCACGCGGTAGTGCCTGGCCCATATCTTCCATTTGATGGATGAAATCTTGAAGCAGTGATTTTACTTGTTTAAGTTTGGATGGCTCTCTAAGAGTCATAGGCGATTTCGCCGGGTATCGGAAGAGCTCCATTTAATTCATTGGGATACATTTTGTCGTAAATACGATTATTATTTCGTACAGAATTTGTTGAGTTGTCTGCAAGATATTATATGAAATGTTATAAATTATTTGTATCTTTGTAACTATCGATTTTTAATGGCAAATAGCCAGCACTTACCACTGGGTTCGTTGCTTCGTTTTCAAGATTCTTCTTTGTGGTAATCGGCAGAAGATTTTCAGAGAGTTAACCATTTTCATAAAGCTTTATGCAGGCTTTAAACGCTGCAGAAATCTTAGCCCACTTGCATATATCCATAGGGTCACTCTGATATGAAAATTTAAAGTTAAAACGATTTATAATCAAATTATTGATGTATACGTACATAAATAATATCCTTAATTGTGGACTGTGGAGGGAGCGTTAGTGACACCTGGTAATTGTTAGGTGCCTCCGAAATAATTTGCCAAATCGCAGCCGAGTTAGTAAACGAGTCACGCGGTAGTGCCTGGCCCATATCTTCCATTTGATGGATGAAATCTTGAAGCAGTGATTTTACTTGTTTAAGTTTGGATGGCTCTCTAAGAGTCATAGGCGATTTCGCCGGGTATCGGAAGAGCTCCATTTAATTCATTGGGATACATTTTGTCGTAAATACGATTATTATTTCGTACAGAATTTGTTGAGTTGTCTGCAAGATATTATATGAAATGTTATAAATTATTTGTATCTTTGTAACTATCGATTTTTAATGGCAAATAGCCAGCACTTACCACTGGGTTCGTTGCTTCGTTTTCAAGATTCTTCTTTGTGGTAATCGGCAGAAGATTTTCAGAGAGTTAACCATTTTCATAAAGCTTTATGCAGGCTTAAAACGCTGCAGAAATCTTAGCCCACTTGCATATATCCATAGGGTCACTCTGATATGAAAATTTAAAGTTAAAACGATTTATAATCAAATTATTGATGTATACGTACATAAATAATATCCTTAATTGTGGACTGTGGAGGGAGCGTTAGTGACACCTGGTAATTGTTAGGTGCCTCCGAAATAATTTGCCAAATCGCAGCCGAGTTAGTAAACGAGTCACGCGGTAGTGCCTGGCCCATATCTTCCATTTGATGGATGAAATCTTGAAGCAGTGATTTTACTTGTTTAAGTTTGGATTGCTCTCTAAGAGTCATAGGCGATTTCGCCGGGTATCGGAAGAGCTCCATTTAATTCATTGGGATACATTTTGTCGTAAATACGATTATTATTTCGTACAGAATTTGTTGAGTTGTCTGCAAGATATTATATGAAATGTTATAAATTATTTGTATCTTTGTAACTATCGATTTTTAATGGCAAATAGCCAGCACTTACCACTGGGTTCGTTGCTTCGTTTTCAAGATTCTTCTTTGTGGTAATCGGCAGAAGATTTTCAGAGAGTTAACCATTTTCATAAAGCTTTATGCAGGCTTTAAACGCTGCAGAAATCTTAGCCCACTTGCATATATCCATAGGGTCACTCTGATATGAAAATTTAAAGTTAAAACGATTTATAATCAAATTATTGATGTATACGTACATAAATAATATCCTTAATTGTGGACTGTGGAGGAGCGTTAGTGACACCTGGTAATTGTTAGGTGCCTCCGAAATAATTTGCCAAATCGCAGCCGAGTTAGTAAACGAGTCACGCGGTAGTGCCTGGCCCATATCTTCCATTTGATGGATGAAATCTTGAAGCAGTGATTTTACTTGTTTAAGTTTGGATGGCTCTCTAAGAGTCATAGGCGATTTCGCCGGGTATCGGAAGAGCTCCATTTAATTCATTGGGATACATTTTGTCGTAAATACGATTATTATTTCGTACAGAATTTGTTGAGTTGTCTGCAAGATATTATATGAAATGTTATAAATTATTTGTATCTTTGTAACTATCGATTTTTAATGGCAAATAGCCAGCACTTACCACTGGGTTCGTTGCTTCGTTTTCAAGATTCTTCTTTGAGGTAATCGGCAGAAGATTTTCAGAGAGTTAACCATTTTCATAAAGCTTTATGCAGGCTTTAAACGCTGCAGAAATCTTAGCCCACTTGCATATATCCATAGGGTCACTCTGATATGAAAATTTAAAGTTTGTCATAGCTGGGAGTAATTGGTAGGTTTTGTTTTCCAATCCCTGATTAGCAGCGGTAGGCACGCTTGCTTATGCACGGTCATCAGCTCGTCGGATGGGGTGGGGGGTGCTGCTTCAATGGCTACTACAAAATAAAATAATCGTGCCAAAAAAAAAACTCGAATATAAAAGAAAGAACCAAGTTGTTACTAACACATGAACATAAATATTCGACAGGTGAAACGTCGAATGGAATTGCCATTATGCAATTCTGGGCTTTCCCACGTCCTGTAAAGAAACATCAACGTCTCTTTCAACCATGCTAAATTCTGCCCGATTTTAGAATTTAACCCCTAAATTGTCTCAAAAATTACCTCAGCTGGGCCCTTACATTTTCCTCAACTCCACCTTGTCCTAAGAACTTATTTCCTCATAATAAAATAAATACTTTTCAACTCATAATTGTATTTATTACAAAAAAAAATCAATCAATGATTTCATCATCAAAAAAAAGGTTGAAAGATTTCGTAAAGGATGTCTGCAATTCATTTTGCGCAAACATATAAATAAATAGTTATTGTATATGAACTTTATGTATTTAAATGTTTAAGTAGGTTAAAGATTCACTTGTTTTAATTAGGATAACTTATTATTAATTAGGTAGTATTATAATCATAGACTTAAGTATTGTAGTAATAGTAATAGTAGTAAATAAGAGGTAAGTATAGAGTATATTTAGGTATTTGTAAGTATGTATTTTTAGGATAACGTTTTTATAATTTTATGTAATATATATTATTTTATTTTATATGAAAGTAAATAAAGTGTTTTTTTTATGTATATATTTTTATGTATATATCACAACAAAAAAAAAGAATTACTCACGGTTATGTTACTGCTTCAACTGATGTGCGCACATGGGTTGTTGCTGCTTCGACGTATTTAAGTAGGTGGTTGATTAATTTATGTTTGTTTTTGTTTTATGACACCTTATTTACACTCACATTTGTAGCAATGTGTAGAATTAAAATTATAACACTTACACGTACCTATACATATGCACCTTACTCTTTGAGGTAAAATTAATTAATTTCACAAAATTCTTTTTCTATAATTTTTTTTCAATACAAAAAAAAAATGGGAAGTAAACTATGTAAACAAAAGTATTAAATTATGAACTTAGGGTTAGAGGACACTTTGGATATTGCTCGATACGTGGGTGAAGAGGAGAGCACTTTCTTCCTTTGTAAACCGGTCACGCATGCACTCTGGTCAATACTAACAAGCCGTGTACTGTGTAGGGATTCCAGCGGAATCTCCCTCACGTGTTAGATCTGACGTGTGTTTTGTGTTTGCGGGATTCTTCCAGCGCTCAGCGCAGCTTTTGATGCCGCTGCACAGACAAGTAGGTCACTACGGTGTTTTTTTTTTCCAGCATGAGCGATTAAATTTGCTACTCTCTGCGACTGTCTGCGGATTTTCAAAGCTAGACTTCGGAGGGGAGTTGCGGGTCGCACGGGGAGTCGTGGTGATTGGTCAAGGTCGTGGGTATAACTTATCACATGAATGCATACTGCATATATTTATATGTACAACCACTATCACTGATAAAGTTGAGGAGGACCAGGCGAGAATTTGAAAATACGTAAGCGACACTTGTTTTGTCTTTAAAAGATTAAAAATAGGAAAAATGGTAACTTAGTATTTAGCTTAATACAAGAAAATACTAGATACTAAAAGAAAACTTACGGTGTGCTAAACGAAGTCTGCAAAAGATTAATTCAGCGCTGTCCTTTCCAATGGCAATATCGTTTATAGATTTTATTAGTAGATTATATTATCGATTAAGCCTTAAAATCTTCCTCAGCGATGTGGTTATTTGGTGTTGATGCTGGTCAGAAAAGGTTGGTTTTGAGAACAGTGTGATAGCAGAATTTAAAATCGTAGCAATGACTTACCCCCAGGACTTCTTTACTCGTTGAAAGTTTCTTGCAAAAAGAACGAGAAGGGCTTAACCATAAAGGCAGGAAGTCGAGACTGGAGCTTGAGTACATTCAGTGCTTTACTTATTTTCTAATTTTGGCAACATTTATTTCATGACAGGGTGGTAGTATTTTCAAATTAGTTATCATTTTTGTACTAGATTTTTTTCTTGCGACAGTGTAAGATGGGAATTTAATATTTATCATTCTATTTTTAAATTTATTTCATCACAAAACCATGAATTTTATCTCCAGAAATGGTGGTAAAAGGCATGGAAATTACTATAGTAATATATAAGTCAACGTGTGGCTTCGACCCATGTCCTTGAGATTAATAGTCACATGCTCTTTTAGCTTTTCAGATCCTTTGCATGAAAAATCCCTATTCTTTTACCATTTAGATCTTCTAACTCATATAATGCATTACCAACAGATCGAATGATTCGGCACTTCAAAAACTTTGGACACAGTTTCGCACTAAGGTCTTTGGAAGCATTGCTGTGAACAAAGTTTCGACGAAAAATTTCTTGACCAGGTACGAATTTTTTCTCTCGCGATCTCAAGTTATAGTGTTTCGAGTGCTTTACGAAAGCTTGTTTGAGATGCTCGTTGACGTCATGTCTTATAATATTTAAACGATCAGATTTTAAAACAGTCTGAAATTCTTCATCGTTGAGAAGATTCATTTTTCTTATCAACGGATACATCTTCCCATTAGTAATCATTTGTGTTCCGAATAAGGCAAAGAAGGGGGTTACCGATGTCGATTGGTGTACGGATGTGCAAAGTGATTGCTGTATCTCATGAATATGTTTGTCCCAGTCACGATGATCCGTTTTAAGATATGATCTAATACCGGACAAAATTGACTGATTTACGCGCTCAGAAGCATTTGATTGTGGAGAATACAGACCAGTTTTCATATGCTTTATGCCGTATCCTTCGAGGTGTTCTTGAAAGTGGTTCGACACAAATTGTCTGCCGTTATCGGAGTGAACATATTCTGGTATTCCGAAAACACTGTAAATGTACTGCTCTAGGAAGCTGATAACTGATTTGGTATTGGCCTTAGGCATGGGTTTGAGAAAAACAAATTTTGTTAGATGGTCAAGTAATACAAAGAGATACATATTGCCCTTTTTCGAACGTACGTATGGTCCCATAAAGTCTATGTATACCTTTTGAAAAGGTCGCTCAAAGGTGGTAAAAACTTTCATTGGAGGCCTAATTGTGTTTTTGAGATTTTTGCTTTCTTTACATATATCGCACTTGCCAATAAAATCTTTAACATCTTTTGCCATCTTGGGCCAAAAATAAAACTGACGAAGACGGTGTAGAGTTTTTGCTATTCCACCATGAGCACAAATTGGTGAAGTGTGTGCATTACTAACAAGTTCATTTGCTAACTGTAATGGAATCCATAACCGCCACTGCTGATCAGTTTTGTTGCAGTCAATATCAGCTGCAAAAATCTTTTTAAATATTAGATTATTACTAACTTTAAGGTCAGGATACTTTTCCTTATTTTCTTCACACTCTTTTAATAGCTTGCAATATTCTTCAGATTTAAAATGTTCAGATTCCAAATCAATTCCTCCTAAGAAGTTGTTCGATGATGCATCTATTTGTTCAATGAAAGCTCTCGATAAGGCGTCAGGGACAATATTTGCAGAACCCTTACGATGTTCCACTTCAAAATCGTACCCCTGGAGTTTTAAAGACCATCGAGCCAATCGTCCACTCAAGTCTTTTAAACTCATCAGCCATTTGAGGCTAGAATGATCAGTAACGATTTTGAAGTGAGTGCCCTCTATATAAGGACGAAATTTATTGACGGCCTGTACCGCGGCTAAGCATTCTAATTCCGTGACACTATAATTTACTTGGCATGGATTCAATTTTTGAGAATAAAATGCAATCGGCTTTTCTTGGTTTTCTTCATCTACCTGAAATAACACAGCCCCTATTCCTTGACCTGAAGCATCACATTGGATAGTGAATGCTTTTGAAAAATCTGGGTTCGTTAGCAGTGGAGCACTTACTAAAGCTGATTTTAGATTCATAAATGCATCTGTAGCTGCAGGTGTTATTTCATACTTCCCTTTGGACTTTTTAAGAGTATCTGTAAGTGGTGCTGCAAGACTGGCGAAATTTTTAATAAAACGGCGATACCAGCCACACATACCTAAAAATCGTCGCATTTGTTTTACGCTTCTTGGCATGGGAAATTCGTTGATGGCTATCACTTTATCTGGATCTGGTTTTATATGGCCTTGACCTACGATATGTCCCAAGTATTTCAACTCCCTGAAACAAAATTGAGATTTCTCTACGTTGATTGTCAAATTGGCACTTCGCAGACAGTGAGCTATCGTTTCAAGCAGGCGTATGTGTGTCTCGAAGTCACCAGAGATTATAAGGAGGTCATCGAGATACACGAACACGCGCTCCCTTAATGCCGCAGGGATCACTTTATCCATCAACCGACACATCCTTTGGGGTGCGTTACACAAGCCAAATGGAAGGACGGTGTATTGATAAAGCGGTCGACCAGGCACAGTAAACGCTGTTCTCTCTCGAGACTTCTCCTCAAGGGGAATCTGCCAAAAAGCGTCCTTTAGATCAACACTAGAAATATAGTGCGTATCTTTCAGGCGACTTAGCATCCCCTCTATATGAGGAAGCGGATACGCATCCTTCTTTGTAAGTGAATTAACCTTACGGTAGTCAAGACAAAGGCGGTTTTTCCCCGCTTTTCTTACTAGGACCACCGGAGAACTCCATGCACTTTGGCTTTCCTCTATCACCCCCAAAGATAGCATGCGATCCAACTCCTCATATATTAATCCCTGAATAACCGGAGACACAGGGTAGTGCCTCTGTTTCACAGGTTCTGCGCTACCTGTATCAATAACATGTGTTTCTATTGACGTTCTCCCCAAGCCTGACTTCGAGAAAGATGGAAACTTCTCAATGACAGTTTTAAGAGTTACTTCTTGCTCATCGCTAAGTATATGTCGTGGGACATTTTCGTCGTTTACAAAGATCTCAGACACCAGATGTGGAGCAATTTTAAAATTTTCATCTCCTATTTGGATCAAGGCATACGGTCGAGGATCACTACCATTATTGATAGAACAAGCTTCTATTAATTGCCGAAAGAGATGTCTCTTCTTCTTTCTTCGAAATGAAGTGTTAATTTTATGTCTATGAATATTTGAATCCAATTCAGTAGCGGAAAATATTCTTGCACGTATCTTATTATATCTTTCTAGTCGTTTCACATAGGATAAGTGCGGTGTTAGTGCACGAGTGTTTAATGTTGCATCACCTAGTGGCCTAGAAAAGTTAGATTTTTGTAAAAGTTCTGTAAAATTATCTGTATTAGTGCTTGCTTCACGTTTTTCTACACCGGGTTTGTTTGAGTAGAGCGGGACTCCCCGGTGGATTTCACGCTCGGTTTTCCGTTTCCCGAATGTTGCTTGCATTTTGGACATTGAGGTGTTGTATAGTTGTCCAAGCCACACCGATAGCAAAACAAATTCCGTACAGGTGAAGGACACGACATGAATGAATGTCCAAAATTCTTGCAATTAAAACATTTTATATTAGAAGATGCAGTTTTACTATCAATTGCATTTATTTCTTGGTCATAATTATCGTCGAAATCATTTGTATCTATTTCGTGAACATTTCTAAATGGAAATTGGTTTGGACGAGTTCTAGCCAAATCTCGAGAAGAAACTAATTTTTCAGTCTTACGACATTCTTCTCTAAAATGATCTAACGAAAATATGGGCATCGGATAGATGTACTGCATCAACGAGTGTTTATATTACTTTTTAAAATTTTCAATAGGTCATATTCACGAATCGGTTCTCTTAGTTGATTACGAAGATTTAAAATTGAGTTGTAAAAATCATCAAATGATTCATTAGAGAACTGACGTCTCTCCATGATCTGTTTAATTATTTCAAAATCGGATTCATGGTTTCGAAACTGCTGGAGCAAAGCTCTACGAAGTTCATTCCAGTCAGATCGCGGATAGGTTCGTAAAAATTGCCAGAACCAATTTTGGGCAGTTCCTGCTAACAGCAGATGAAAATTCTTAACGACTTCAGACCAATGCATGCAGTAGTTATCTTTCAAGGTTTCCACACGAAATATGAAATCTTCCACAGAAATGGATTTCGCAGTACCGTCAAAGCGAATACCCCAGCGATCGAGATCGAATTTTCGTACAGACTCTCGAGGGTTTGATGCATCTGGTGACTCGTGATTAGGTGAAGAATAAACGTCATGGTTCAAAGAATGTGGTAGATCTTGTGAATGATTCAGATTATTATTTGGACGAGTTGGAAATTGTCTTTGGTTATGCGAATCTGTTTGGTCAAATCTGGTTGGATTAAATTGAAATTGTGATTTACGCTGTGAATTTCCAGATTCAAAATTATTTGGATTGCGTCTTCCTGATCGTGAACGATTATTATGCCTAGAACGTTGATTGTTAACATGGGTTTGATTCTCAGAAAAGTGTTTGGCTTGTTCCGTATTGACAGCATCACTAACCGTGTTTGCCATGGACTCTTGCACGTTTTTCTTTATAATGCTTTCTAATGAGGTTATTAATTGTTGATGGAATGTATTTAGACTTTGATTAACACAGTTGTTAACAAACGATTTAAGAGACGTATCGGGCTGGTGCAAATTTTGGTTAGTACGCTGATGAGTTGGAAGATTAGGTTCCAAGGATGGAGAACTTAACGAAGGTATATTAGTGTTATGTTCGACAGGCTCATTATTTAATAAAGGTGCTAAACTATCAGATGTATCTGCAGCGATATTGAAATCTCGGATAGATCCAATAGGGTTAGGTAAGTCCGAATTCATAGCCGAAGTAGAGTCCAATAAAGGATCATTGGCTGTCACCCGCACAGGAGTATGTACTACTTTAGGCATTGAGTGTGAAATAGGGTACGCGGTTTCTTGTGACATACTTGAGTTCAAGTTACGCTTGGTTTTAGAACGAGTATCCATCAATGAAGTGTTTCCCTTTTGTTTGGGGATTGCTCCCTGTGACCCATTCATTATAAATAATATAATTTAATAATATAGGCAGAATACAAATAATCAAAGTATAGGGTAATTAATCTTCAATTAAAGAAAATATAAAAAAAATATAAAAAAAAATATTTATATATATATATATATATATATATATATATATATAATTAAGAAATAGAAATTAGTAATTAATACATTAATAAAGGAAAAGGTGGAATATAAGGTAAAATAAGAGGCTAACAGATTACGAGTATGTTCATTACGAGTATGTTCATGCTTTTGCAACGATGTCTTGTTCTTTCAAAAGTGTTTATGGAAACAAGATATACATATGGCCAATTGGTTATCCATACTTCTTCCTTCTCTATAAACAAAAATAAGTATTGCGAAATAAGAAAATTGTCTTATTCTCTGCAATTATTGAAGTTATTTCGCGTAAACACATCTAAACATATATAAGTTTATCTGCAAAACAAAAACAAACAACTGAATTCATAAAATGTTTCCTCAGAATCTCTAGTTGTAATAATAAAAGTAGATAAAGCTCTGATGCAATCTATCACAGAAAGTCGGCTTCTATATACTAAAACTCGACCTAGTCAAAACCCCTTGATAAACGATTCTATTTTTATATATATATATATGTTTACTAGAGATCTTAACAGCGGCCTAATACCGTTGGGCGCCAAATTTTGTCATAGCTGGGAGTAATTGGTAGGTTTTGTTTTCCAATCCCTGATTAGCAGCGATAGGCACGCTTGCTTATGCACGGTCATCAGCTCGTCGGATGGGGTGGGGGGTGCTGCTTCAATGGCTACTAGAAAATAAAATAATCGTGCCAAAAAAAAAAACTCGAATATAAAAGAAAGAACCAAGTTGTTACTAACACATGAACATAAATATTCGACAGGTGAAACGTCGAATGGAATTGCCATTATGCAATTCTGGGCTTTCCCACGTCCTGTAAAGAAACATCAACGTCTCTTTCAACCATGCTAAATTCTGCCCGATTTTAGAATTTAACCCCTAAATTGTCTCAAAAATTACCTCAGCTGGGCCCTTACATTTTCCTCAACTCCACCTTGTCCTAAGAACTTATTTCCTCATAATAAAATAAATACTTTTCAACTCATAATTGTATTTATTACAAAAAAAAAAATCAATCAATGATTTCATCATCAAAAAAAAGGTTTAAAGATTTCGTAAAGGATGTCTGCAATTCATTTTGCGCAAACATATAAATAAATAGTTATTGTATATGAACTTTATGTATTTAAATGTTTAAGTAGGTTAAAGATTCACTTGTTTTAATTAGGATAACTTATTATTAATTAGGTAGTATTATAATCATAGACTTAAGTATTGTAGTAATAGTAATAGTAGTAAATAAGAGGTAAGTATAGAGTATATTTAGGTATTTGTAAGTATGTATTTTTAGGATAACGTTTTTATAATTTTATGTAATATATATTATTTTATTTTATATGAAAGTAAATAAAGTGTTTTTTTTATGAATATATTTTTATGTATATATCACAACAAAAAAAAAGAATTACTCACGGTTATGTTACTGCTTCAACTGATGTGCGCACATGGGTTGTTGCTGCTTCGACGTATTTAAGTAGGTGGTTGATTAATTTATGTTTGTTTTTGTTTTATGACACCTTATTTACACTCACATTTGTAGCAATGTGTAGAATTAAAATTATAACACTTACACGTACCTATACATATGCACCTTACTCTTTGAGGTAAAATTAATTAATTTCACAAAATTCTTTTTCTATAATTTTTTTTCAATACAAAAAAAAAATGGGAAGTAAACTATGTAAACAAAAGTATTAAATTATGAACTTAGGGTTAGAGGACACTTTGGATATTGCTCGATACGTGGGTGAAGAGGAGAGCACTTTCTTCCTTTGTAAACCGGTCACGCATGCACTCTGGTCAATACTAACAAGCCGTGTACTGTGTAGGGATTCCAGCGGAATCTCCCTCACGTGTTAGATCTGACGTGTGTTTTGTGTTTGCGGGATTCTTCCAGCGCTCAGCGCAGCTTTTGATGCCGCTGCACAGACAAGTAGGTCACTACGGTGTTTTTTTTTTCCAGCATGAGCGATTAAATTTGCTACTCTCTGCGACTGTCTGCGGATTTTCAAAGCTAGACTTCGGAGGGGAGTTGCGGGTCGCACGGGGAGTCGTGGTGATTGGTCAAGGTCGTGGGTACAACTTATCACATGAATGCATACTGCATATATTTATATGTACAACCACTATCACTGATAAAGTTGAGGAGGACCAGGCGAGAATTTGAAAATACGTAAGCGACACTTGTTTTGTCTTTAAAAGATTAAAAATAGGAAAAATGGTAACTTAGTATTTAGCTTAATACAAGAAAATACTAGATACTAAAAGAAAACTTACGGTGTGCTAAACGAAGTCTGCAAAAGATTAATTCAGCGCTGTCCTTTCCAATGGCAATATCGTTTATAGATTTTATTAGTAGATTATATTATCGATTAAGCCTTAAAATCTTCCTCAGCGATGTGGTTATTTGGTGTTGATGCTGGTCAGAAAAGGTTGGTTTTGAGAACAGTGTGATAGCAGAATTTAAAAGCATCGTAGCAATGACTTACCCCCAGGACTTCTTTACTCGTTGAAAGTTTCTTGCAAAAAGAACGAGAAGGGCTTAACCATAAAGGCAGGAAGTCGAGACTGGAGCTTGAGTACATTCAGTGCTTTACTTATTTTCTAATTTTGGCAACATTTATTTCATGACAGGGTGGTAGTATTTTTCAAATTAGTTATCATTTTTGTACTAGATTTTTTTCTTGCGACAGTGTAAGATGGGAATTTAATATTTATCATTCTATTTTTAAATTTATTTCATCACAAGTTAAAACGATTTATAATCAAATTATTGATGTATACGTACATAAATAATATCCTTAATTGTGGACTGTGGAGGGAGCGTTAGTGACACCTGGTAATTGTTAGGTGCCTCCGAAATAAATTGCCAAATCGCAGCCGAGTTAGTAAACGAGTCACGCGGTAGTGCCTGGCCCATATCTTCCATTTGATGGATGAAATCTTGAAGCAGTGATTTTACTTGTTTAAGTTTGGATGGCTCTCTAAGAGTCATAGGCGATTTCGCCGGGTATCGGAAGAGCTCCATTTAATTCATTGGGATACATTTTGTCGTAAATACGATTATTATTTCGTACAGAATTTGTTGAGTTGTCTGCAAGATATTATATGAAATGTTATAAATTATTTGTATCTTTGTAACTATCGATTTTTAATGGCAAATAGCCAGCACTTACCACTGGGTTCGTTGCTTCGTTTTCAAGATTCTTCTTTGTGGTAATCGGCAGAAGATTTTCAGAGAGTTAACCATTTTCATAAAGCTTTATGCAGGCTTTAAACGCTGCAGAAATCTTAGCCCACTTGCATATATCCATAGGGTCACTCTGATATGAAAATTTAAAGTTAAAACGATTTATAATCAAATTATTGATGTATACGTACATAAATAATATCCTTAATTGTGGACTGTGGAGGGAGCGTTAGTGACACCTGGTAATTGTTAGGTGCCTCCGAAATAATTTGCCAAATCGCAGCCGAGTTAGTAAACGAGTCACGCGGTAGTGCCTGGCCCATATCTTCCATTTGATGGATGAAATCTTGAAGCAGTGATTTTACTTGTTTAAGTTTGGATGGCTCTCTAAGAGTCATAGGCGATTTCGCCGGGTATCGGAAGAGCTCCATTTAATTCATTGGGATACATTTTGTCGTAAATACGATTATTATTTCGTACAGAATTTGTTGAGTTGTCTGCAAGATATTATATGAAATGTTATAAATTATTTGTATCTTTGTAACTATCGATTTTTAATGGCAAATAGCCAGCACTTACCACTGGGTTCGTTGCTTCGTTTTCAAGATTCTTCTTTGTGGTAATCGGCAGAAGATTTTCAGAGAGTTAACCATTTCCATAAAGCTTTATGCAGGCTTAAAACGCTGCAGAAATCTTAGCCCACTTGCATATATCCATAGGGTCACTCTGATATGAAAATTTAAAGTTAAAACGATTTATAATCAAATTATTGATGTATACGTACATAAATAATATCCTTAATTGTGGACTGTGGAGGGAGCGTTAGTGACACCTGGTAATTGTTAGGTGCCTCCGAAATAATTTGCCAAATCGCAGCCGAGTTAGTAAACGAGTCACGCGGTAGTGCCTGGCCCATATCTTCCATTTGATGGATGAAATCTTGAAGCAGTGATTTTACTTGTTTAAGTTTGGATTGCTCTCTAAGAGTCATAGGCGATTTCGCCGGGTATCGGAAGAGCTCCATTTAATTCATTGGGATACATTTTGTCGTAAATACGATTATTATTTCGTACAGAATTTGTTGAGTTGTCTGCAAGATATTATATGAAATGTTATAAATTATTTGTATCTTTGTAACTATCGATTTTTAATGGCAAATAGCCAGCACTTACCACTGGGTTCGTTGCTTCGTTTTCAAGATTCTTCTTTGTGGTAATCGGCAGAAGATTTTCAGAGAGTTAACCATTTTCATAAAGCTTTATGCAGGCTTTAAACGCTGCAGAAATCTTAGCCCACTTGCATATATCCATAGGGTCACTCTGATATGAAAATTTAAAGTTAAAACGATTTATAATCAAATTATTGATGTATACGTACATAAATAATATCCTTAATTGTGGACTGTGGAGGGAGCGTTAGTGACACCTGGTAATTGTTAGGTGCCTCCGAAATAATTTGCCAAATCGCAGCCGAGTTAGTAAACGAGTCACGCGGTAGTGCCTGGCCCATATCTTCCATTTGATGGATGAAATCTTGAAGCAGTGATTTTACTTGTTTAAGTTTGGATGGCTCTCTAAGAGTCATAGGCGATTTCGCCGGGTATCGGAAGAGCTCCATTTAATTCATTGGGATACATTTTGTCGTAAATACGATTATTATTTCGTACAGAATTTGTTGAGTTGTCTGCAAGATATTATATGAAATGTTATAAATTATTTGTATCTTTGTAACTATCGATTTTTAATGGCAAATAGCCAGCACTTACCACTGGGTTCGTTGCTTCGTTTTCAAGATTCTTCTTTGTGGTAATCGGCAGAAGATTTTCAGAGAGTTAACCATTTTCATAAAGCTTTATGCAGGCTTTAAACGCTGCAGAAATCTTAGCCCACTTGCATATATCCATAGGGTCACTCTGATATGAAAATTCAAAGTTAAAACGATTTATAATCAAATTATTGATGTATACGTACATAAATAATATCCTTAATTGTGGACTGTGGAGGGAGCGTTAGTGACACCTGGTAATTGTTAGGTGCCTCCGAAATAATTTGCCAAATCGCAGCCGAGTTAGTAAACGAGTCACGCGGTAGTGCCTGGCCCATATCTTCCATTTGATGGATGAAATCTTGAAGCAGTGATTTTACTTGTTTAAGTTTGGATGGCTCTCTAAGAGTCATAGGCGATTTCGCCGGGTATCGGAAGAGCTCCATTTAATTCATTGGGATACATTTTGTCGTAAATACGATTATTATTTCGTACAGAATTTGTTGAGTTGTCTGCAAGATATTATATGAAATGTTATAAATTATTTGTATCTTTGTAACTATCGATTTTTAATGGCAAATAGCCAGCACTTACCACTGGGTTCGTTGCTTCGTTTTCAAGATTCTTCTTTGTGGTAATCGGCAGAAGATTTTCAGAGAGTTAAGCATTTTCATAAAGCTTTATGCAGGCTTTAAACGCTGCAGAAATCTTAGCCCACTTGCATATATCCATAGGGTCACTCTGATATGAAAATTTAAAGTTAAAACGATTTATAATCAAATTATTGATGTATACGTACATAAATAATATCCTTAATTGTGGACTGTGGAGGGAGCGTTAGTGACACCTGATAATTGTTAGGTGCCTCCGAAATAATTTGCCAAATCGCAGCCGAGTTAGTAAACGAGTCACGCGGTAGTGCCTGGCCCATATCTTCCATTTGATGGATGAAATCTTGAAGCAGTGATTTTACTTGTTTAAGTTTAGATGGCTCTCTAAGAGTCATAGGCGATTTCGCCGGGTATCGGAAGAGCTCCATTTAATTCATTGGGATACATTTTGTCGTAAATACAATTATTATTTCGTACAGAATTTGTTGAGTTGTCTGCAAGATATTATATGAAATGTTATAAATTATTTGTATCTTTGTAACTATCGATTTTTAATGGCAAATAGCCAGCACTTACCACTGGGTTCGTTGCTTCGTTTTCAAGATTCTTCTTTGTGGTAGTTAGTTAGTTTGATTGGCTGTTCGTACAAGACGAAACACAATTAGCGCTGAGGTGCGCCGTTTTGATGCCAAAAACTCGTGCGGTTAAATGTTATGTCTTGTTGTTAGTTGGCGTGTACTAAATCCAACCAGTGGCATTAAGGAAGGCGATCAGTTCTTTGATGTGTTTATCAGAGAGGTCGCGGATATTGTCAAAGAAAGGTTTGCCTAGGGTTCGTTGTCTTGCTCTTGACAGAGCCGGGCATTTGCACAGAAAGTGAGTTAGAGTTTCCTTCTCCCCCACCTCCTTGCAACTGCGACAGTTGGTGTTGTTGGGTATACCCATTCTAACAGCATGGTCACCGATGGGCCAGTGTCCAGTGGTAATTGCTATCACCCTGGAGACTTCCTTACGGGATCTGCTTAAGAGGTCCCGTGTTTTAGTCTTGTTGTAGCGAGGCCACATATATCTTGAAATGGCGCACCCACTGAGGTTACGCCACCTATGTTCAGCTGTTTTAAGAGAGTGTGTGTTGATATTATTCATGATAGTTTTTAAAGGAGTGAGAATGCCGATTGCACGTGAGCTGGGAAGGGACGAGCCCAACCTGGCAAGGGCATCAGCCTGTTCATTTCCATCTATGTCACTATGGCCTGGAACCCATATGAGAGTGATACTGTATCGACTCCCAATGGAGGCCAGTTCGTTTTGGCATTGAAGTACTAGTTTTGATGACGTCGATACCGAAATAATCGCCTTAATAGCGGCTTGACTGTCGACAAAAATAGCGATATTTTGCTTGGGAGTACTATCGTGTTTAATCGCGTGACATGCCTCCCTAATAGCCAACAATTCCGCTTGGAATACGCTGGAGGAATCAGGGAGGCGAAACGATTTTTTTATTTTTAGTGTGTCCGAGTAGACACCGGCGCCCACTCCGCAGTCCATTTTGGAGCCGTCGGTGTAAATAAGTGTGTCAAAATCTTTTTCAACCAATGCGTTTTTCCAATCCTCTCTAGTTGGAAAGCCAGCGGTGAAGTGATTGTGGAAGTTCAGTTTGGGTATCATGTAGTCGGTATGATGGTCAGCTAGACCTGCTGGCAATGAATCTAGGATATTGCTGTGCCCATAGGGCTTATTGAACCAGCAGCCAGATTCTTTGAGCCTGACTGCACTACACATTGCAATATCTTTGATATGGATATCTAGAGGGAGAAGGTGGAGAAGAACCGTTAAGGCATCAGTAGGACAAGATCTCATGGCCCCAGTTGTGCCGATACAAGCAGTTCTTTGTACCCTCTTAAGTTTGTCAATGATATACCCTTTACCCACAGAAGGCCACCAGACTAGTGCCCCATAGGTGAGTATCGGCCGAACAACAGCAGTGTACATCCAAAGTGTCATCTTTGGTTGTAGGCCCCATCTTTTGCCGAATGTTTTTCTACAGGCATAGAAAGCTATACATGCTTTCTTGACCCTTTGTTCTATGTTGGTTTTCCAATTAAGCTTAGTATCTAGGATAGTCCCTAGATATTTGGCATTGGATGAGAGTGAGAGCGCTTGTCCATTAAGTCGGGGGAGGTTAAAGGCTGGTATTTTGGTCTTCGTGGTGAAAAGCATCATTTCCGTCTTGCTCGGATTAACACCCAGGCCACAGCTTGTAGCCCACGTGCTCACAGAACCCAGAGCGTACTCCATGATTTCGCTAATCACTGGGAGAAACTTTCCTGACACTAGGATCACCACGTCGTCCGCGTATGCCACTGCCTTAATCCTATCCCGATCAAGTCGGACTAACAGTTTGTTCATAACAATAAGCCACAGCAGAGGAGATATCACACCGCCCTGTGGTGTACCTCTGTCAGCATATCGCGTTAAGCTGCTGTTGCCTAGTGTTGATTGAATGATTCTAGACCTTAGCATGGATATAATCCATTGGCTAAAATGCTCCTCTACACCAGTTACGGTTAGGGCTTCTAGTATGCTGTCAGTTTGTACATTATTGAAAGCCCCTTCTATATCAAGGAAAGTGGCTAGGGTGTACTCTTTGTAGTAGAGGGACTTTTCGATGGTCCCAATCACCTCATGCAGAGCGGTTTCAGTCGATCTGCCTTTGAGATAAGCGTGTTGTGATGTGGATAGCGGTGATTCATTAAGAATGCTTCGCACATGGATGTCAAGGATCCGCTCCAGGGTCTTTAGTATAAAGGAAGCAAGGCTGATGGGCCAAAAATCTTTTGCAGATTCATGTCCACGTCTGCCCGCCTTTGGTATAAAAACTACCCTGACACGTCTCCATGAGTGTGGAATAAAGTTTAGTAAAATGCAACTTCTATAAATTGGCAACAACCACGGTAATACAGTATCCAGTGAGTTTTGTAGCATGATCGGCAAGATGCCATCAAGGCCAGGTGATTTATAGGGTGAGAAGCTATTAATTGCCCAGGATGTCTTTTCTTTGGTTATAATGGATTTGATATTTTCCCAAGTTGTATGGTCAGCGGGCCGAGAGTCAGCAGATGCTGGCGGCACCTCTTTACAACCCGGGAAGTGTGTGTTAATTAGGATAGACAGAGATTCGGATGAGGTCTCTGCCCAGCTACCATCCGACTTTCTTATTAAGGACGGGTTTGAATGGTCCTTCGCTAAGATTTTGCTCAGTCTGGAAGAGTCTTTAAGGGTGTTGATGGATTCGCAGTATTCCTGCCAGGATTCTTTCTTGGCGCTACGAATAGCCGCTTTGTATATTCTAAGGCAATCTTTATAGGGCTGCCAAAAGTTGTATTTATGGCATATGTTAAAAATGACCCTGGTCATATTCCTAAGTTTACTAAGGTCCTCACTCCACCAGGGAGGTAGTTTTTTCCTACCGTAACTGGCTGGACATGAGACCTTGAAAGCAGTACTCATTGCCTTCTCAAAGGTAACGATAGCTGCATTCAGTTCGTCTGTCGAAGTGAACTTAGATTTTGGTATTGCTTGAAGTCTAGAATTAACTATTTGGTCAAACTTTGGCCAGTTGATTCTTTTGGGATTTCTAAAGGGGATTGGTGCATCAATCCGAATATTGACATCAAAGAGTATCCAGCTGTGATCAGAGAAGGATTTCAGGTTGGATACTCTCCAGTTATTCACCTTTAGGTTGTCGTTGTTTGTAGCTAGTGTGATGTCAATGACATCTTCCCAGCCCCTAAAACTCACCGTGCTCGGGAAAGTGAAGGTTGGTGTACAACCCTTGTTGCAGATTGACAGGTTGTTATGAATTATAAAATCAAAAAGAGACTCACCTCGTTCATTGATCTCTGAGCTACCCCACAGGGTATGCCTGGCATTGGCATCGCAGCCCAGAATCAAGTGGGTCTTCCTTTTTGATAAGGTGGCTGAGAGAAACTCTACCTCCTTCGGCGGAGCATTCTGGTTATGTGCCATATAGGCCGAAGCAGCATACAGACACTCCTGCTTACCAGCTTCAATCCGTATAACAGCAAGGTCGTTGCAGCTGAGGTTGGGACAAAAGAAAGCTTTGATATGTTTTTTAACTAAAATACAGGATCTTGGCTTACCGTTATGTTTGTCGATGTTGTAGAAAAGGTTATAGTCCTTGTCATTGAGCCCTTTGATAGTGGAACCTCCCACCCAGGGTTCTTGAATTAGGCTGATGTCGATGTCTTCCTCTTTCAGAAAGACTAGGAGATTTTCACTAGCGCACCTAGAGTGCTGCAGGTTAATCTGCAGAACTCTGAGCATCTCGTGTGGATGTGGCATCTAGTCGCAGGACTTCCAACAAATTGTTGGCTTCATCGACTTCGTCCGGGTCTTCACCTGGACGCGCTGACCTGAATATTTTGAGTTTGGCATGTCTGATGCCAAACCTCAATCTGTTATCGGCCTTCTCTAGGGCTTCTAGAGACTCCTCGTTGATGAGTAGGAGGAAGGGCTTAGTGTGAGGGGTTGGTGTCTCTACCTTAAGGACGGACCAGTCAGTCATGGGAATTCCGGGGTTGTGCAGCTGTAGGACCTGGATCAGTTTGACCCTGTCTAAGTGCATATTGGGTAGCCAAATGCGGGCTCGCGGTCGCCAAGGAATGTCATCGGCTGGAACGAGCTTCAAACTAAAACCCGTCCAGTTGTTCCGAATCTTGGCAACACAGTTTTCGAGGAAATCCCTCGAAAATTTGTCCGCACATTTAACCACCCTAATACCCCTAACCACTTCTTCGGAATCGAAGCAAGGCAGAGGGCCACCCGGATTGTCCAGCAGAAAGTCCATAACCATCTCAGATAGCTTGGCCTCAATCTCACCCCAAGCGTCCGCCACCTTGCTGCAATTAGTCGGCTGCTCGTCGATAATTGCAACTTGCAGGTCGTCTCTTACGACCCGGGTATTGGAGCGCTTCGGTTTAGGTTTGACTTTGGCCTCCGCATGCTTAGATGAGTTACCGGAGGCTGAAAACTTCCCCCGCTTTGAGGCGTTAGTTGGCTCATCATGAGACCTACTGCGCTTCGCGGTTTCAGACTCTAGCCGCTTTTCCTTGAGTTTGTTGTAGTCTTCAACAATCTTGAGGTATATGTGTTTGTCGCTGTCTTTGGTATGTGCAATACCAGCCGCTTCATTCTTAGCTATCTTACTGAGAATGAAGCAGGCTCTACTGTACTGACTTTTGGTGATGTTCGATACACTCGGTTGTTGGCCATCACAAGCGACCTTAGCCGGAATCGCTTTGGTATTTAATGGCTTAGACGCTGTCGGTGTACTGACTGCACATGTTCCAACGTCTAAGTCGGTTGTTTTAAGCAAGACATTAGATGAAGCGAGTGTACTAACTATACACTGCCCATCGCCTGCGTTTTGTTGGGTGTTAATTGGCTGAGACTCCGCGAGTGTACTAACTATACAATGCGCGTCGCCTGAAGAGGTCTCTAGAGATACCACAGACGTCGTGGGAATACTACTTGTATCCTTCACAACGCCTGTAACCGTCTCTTGAGAGGAGGCTAGTAACTCCTCTTCCGAAGAGGTACCGACCTGCTTATCCTCAAGTTTATTTATTTTTTTTTGTATTTTTTTATTAATTTGTTTTTTTATTTTTGTTTGGTTCATTTGAAAATTTTGGACCCACGAGTAGAACGGAAAGGAGGTCCACTCCGGCAGAGCCGATATACCGGAGTAAGGCAAAAGATACGACAGACCATGCCTGTGCATCTGAAGAAGCTCGTTAGCGGCTGGTTTAACCCCCAGCCTTGCATTCTTGGGCACGGTTTGCATTAAGTGCGCTTACACCACCACTGAAATCAGGTACCTCTAGTCCTATGGTCAAAAGGCATAAAAACGGGATATTTTATTATTGAGAAGTAGAGTAACATCACCGCAATGCCCTCTGACCTTAGCTGATTGCCGTCTTGACAACGTACAAGAACACTGTAGCAATCATTACCGGCCGGCACCCACTGGGAGGGTTTGGATGAGGATTTTCGCCGGCCATTTGTGGTAATCGGCAGAAGATTTTCAGAGAGTTAACCATTTTCATAAAGCTTTATGCAGGCTTTAAACGCTGCAGAAATCTTAGCCCACTTGCATATATCCATAGGGTCACTCTGATATGAAAATTTAAAGTTAAAACGATTTATAATCAAATTATTGATGTATACGTACATAAATAATATCCTTAATTGTGGACTGTGGAGGGAGCGTTAGTGACACCTGGTAATTGTTAGGTGCCTCCGAAATAAATTGCCAAATCGCAGCCGAGTTAGTAAACGAGTCACGCGGTAGTGCCTGGCCCATATCTTCCATTTGATGGATGAAATCTTGAAGCAGTGATTTTACTTGTTTAAGTTTGGATGGCTCTCTAAGAGTCATAGGCGATTTCGCCGGGTATCGGAAGAGCTCCATTTAATTCATTGGGATACATTTTGTCGTAAATACGATTATTATTTCGTACAGAATTTGTTGAGTTGTCTGCAAGATATTATATGAAATGTTATAAATTATTTGTATCTTTGTAACTATCGATTTTTAATGGCAAATAGCCAGCACTTACCACTGGGTTCGTTGCTTCGTTTTCAAGATTCTTCTTTGTGGTAATCGGCAGAAGATTTTCAGAGAGTTAACCATTTTCATAAAGCTTTATGCAGGCTTTAAACGCTGCAGAAATCTTAGCCCACTTGCATATATCCATAGGGTCACTCTGATATGAAAATTTAAAGTTAAAACGATTTATAATCAAATTATTGATGTATACGTACATAAATAATATCCTTAATTGTGGACTGTGGAGGGAGCGTTAGTGACACCTGGTAATTGTTAGGTGCCTCCGAAATAATTTGCCAAATCGCAGCCGAGTTAGTAAACGAGTCACGCGGTAGTGCCTGGCCCATATCTTCCATTTGATGGATGAAATCTTGAAGCAGTGATTTTACTTGTTTAAGTTTGGATGGCTCTCTAAGAGGGGGCTCAGTGGCGCGATGGTTAGTGCGATGAACTGCCGCGCAGGAGGTGTGGGTTCGATTCCCAGCCGTAGCAACACCTAAATGATTTTTCACTGGCCCTCCTCTCGTGATGAACTGACAAATCATCCGAGTAGTATCAATTGTCAAGAATAGCTTATCTCAACTTAGCCGTTCGGAGTCGGCATAAAACAGGAGGTCCCGCCATCGTGCAAGAAGTACACACGCACACATGAATGGTTGTGAGAAAGCTAGGCCCTGGGTACTAACGAGCCTGTTGCGCCAAAAATTTGTATTTGTATTTTTTTGCTCTCTAAGAGTCATAGGCGATTTCGCCGGGTATCGGAAGAGCTCCATTTAATTCATTGGGATACATTTTGTCGTAAATACGATTATTATTTCGTACAGAATTTGTTGAGTTGTCTGCAAGATATTATATGAAATGTTATAAATTATTTGTATCTTTGTAACTATCGATTTTTAATGGCAAATAGCCAGCACTTACCACTGGGTTCGTTGCTTCGTTTTCAAGATTCTTCTTTGTGGTAATCGGCAGAAGATTTTCAGAGAGTTAAACATTTTCATAAAGCTTTATGCAGGCTTTAAACGCTGCAGAAATCTTAGCCCACTTGCATATATCCATAGGGTCACTCTGATATGAAAATTCAAAGTTAAAACGATTTATAATCAAATTATTGATGTATACGTACATAAATAATATCCTTAATTGTGGACTGTGGAGGGAGCGTTAGTGACACCTGGTAATTGTTAGGTGCCTCCGAAATAATTTGCCAAATCGCAGCCGAGTTAGTAAACGAGTCACGCGGTAGTGCCTGGCCCATATCTTCCATTTGATGGATGAAATCTTGAAGCAGTGATTTTACTTGTTTAAGTTTGGATGGCTCTCTAAGAGTCATAGGCGATTTCGCCGGGTATCGGAAGAGCTCCATTTAATTCATTGGGATACATTTTGTCGTAAATACGATTATTATTTCGTACAGAATTTGTTGAGTTGTCTGCAAGATATTATATGAAATGTTATAAATTATTTGTATCTTTGTAACTATCGATTTTTAATGGCAAATAGCCAGCACTTACCACTGGGTTCGTTGCTTCGTTTTCAAGATTCTTCTTTGTGGTAATCGGCAGAAGATTTTCAGAGAGTTAACCATTTTCATAAAGCTTTATGCAGGCTTTAAACGCTGCAGAAATCTTAGCCCACTTGCATATATCCATAGGGTCACTCTGATATGAAAATTTAAAGTTAAAACGATTTATAATCAAATTATTGATGTATACGTACATAAATAATATCCTTAATTGTGGACTGTGGAGGAAGCGTTAGTGACACCTGGTAATTGTTAGGTGCCTCCGAAATAATTTGCCAAATCGCAGCCGAGTTAGTAAACGAGTCACGCGGTAGTGCCTGGCCCATATCTTCCATTTGATGGATGAAATCTTGAAGCAGTGATTTTACTTGTTTAAGTTTGGATGGCTCTCTAAGAGTCATAGGCGATTTCGCCGGGTATCGGAAGAGCTCCATTTAATTCATTGGGATACATTTTTTCGTAAATACGATTATTATTTCGTACAGAATTTGTTGAGTTGTCTGCAAGATATTATATGAAATGTTATAAATTATTTGTATCTTTGTAACTATCGATTTTTAATGGCAAATAGCCAGCACTTACCACTGGGTTCGTTGCTTCGTTTTCAAGATTCTTCTTTGTGGTAATCGGCAGAAGATTTTCAGAGAGTTAACCATTTTCATAAAGCTTTATGCAGGCTTTAAACGCTGCAGAAATCTTAGCCCACTTGCATATATCCATAGGGTCACTCTGATATGAAAATTCAAAGTTAAAACGATTTATAATCAAATTATTGATGTATACGTACATAAATAATATCCTTAATTGTGGACTGTGGAGGGAGCGTTAGTGACACCTGGTAATTGTTAGGTGCCTCCGAAATAATTTGCCAAATCGCAGCCGAGTTAGTAAACGAGTCACGCGGTAGTGCCTGGCCCATATCTTCCATTTGATGGATGAAATCTTGAAGCAGTGATTTTACTTGTTTAAGTTTGGATGGCTCTCTAAGAGTCATAGGCGATTTCGCCGGGTATCGGAAGAGCTCCATTTAATTCATTGGGATACATTTTGTCGTAAATACGATTATTATTTCGTACAGAATTTGTTGAGTTGTCTGCAAGATATTATATGAAATGTTATAAATTATTTGTATCTTTGTAACTATCGATTTTTAATGGCAAATAGCCAGCACTTACCACTGGGTTCGTTGCTTCGTTTTCAAGATTCTTCTTTGTGGTAATCGGCAGAAGATTTTCAGAGAGTTAACCATTTTCATAAAGCTTTATGCAGGCTTTAAACGCTGCAGAAATCTTAGCCCACTTGCATATATACATAGGGTCACTCTGATATGAAAATTTAAAGTTAAAACGATTTATAATCAAATTATTGATGTATACGTACATAAATAATATCCTTAATTGTGGACTGTGGAGGGAGCGTTAGTGACACCTGGTAATTGTTAGGTGCCTCCGAAATAATTTGCCAAATCGCAGCCGAGTTAGTAAACGAGTCACGCGGTAGTGCCTGGCCCATATCTTCCATTTGATGGATGAAATCTTGAAGCAGTGATTTTACTTGTTTAAGTTTGGATGGCTCTCTAAGAGTCATAGGCGATTTCGCCGGGTATCGGAAGAGCTCCATTTAATTCATTGGGATACAATTTGTCGTAAATACGATTATTATTTCGTACAGAATTTGTTGAGTTGTCTGCAAGATATTATATGAAATGTTATAAATTATTTGTATCTTTGTAACTATCGATTTTTAATGGCAAATAGCCAGCACTTACCACTGGGTTCGTTGCTTCGTTTTCAAGATTCTTCTTTGTGGTAATCGGCAGAAGATTTTCAGAGAGTTAACCATTTTCATAAAGCTTTATGCAGGCTTTAAACGCTGCAGAAATCTTAGCCCACTTGCATATATCCATAGGGTCACTCTGATATGAAAATTTAAAGTTAAAACGATTTATAATCAAATTATTGATGTATACGTACATAAATAATATCCTTAATTGTGGACTGTGGAGGGAGCGTTAGTGACACCTGGTAATTGTTAGGTGCCTCCGAAATAATTTGCCAAATCGCAGCCGAGTTAGTAAACGAGTCACGCGGTAGTGCCTGGCCCATATCTTCCATTTGATGGATGAAATCTTGAAGCAGTGATTTTACTTGTTTAAGTTTGGATGGCTCTCTAAGAGTCATAGGCGATTTCGCCGGGTATCGGAAGAGCTCCATTTAATTCATTGGGATACATTTTGTCGTAAATACGATTATTATTTCGTACAGAATTTGTTGAGTTGTCTGCAAGATATTATATGAAATGTTATAAATTATTTGTATCTTTGTAACTATCGATTTTTAATGGCAAATAGCCAGCACTTACCACTGGGTTCGTTGCTTCGTTTTCAAGATTCTTCTTTGTGGTAATCGGCAGAAGATTTTCAGAGAGTTAACCATTTTCATAAAGCTGTATGCAGGCTTTAAACGCTGCAGAAATCTTAGCCCACTTGCATATATCCATAGGGTCACTCTGATATGAAAATTTAAAGTTAAAACGATTTATAATCAAATTATTGATGTATACGTACATAAATAATATCCTTAATTGTGGACTGTGGAGGGAGCGTTAGTGACACCTGGTAATTGTTAGGTGCCTCCGAAATAAATTGCCAAATCGCAGCCGAGTTAGTAAACGAGTCACGCGGTAGTGCCTGGCCCATATCTTCCATTTGATGGATGAAATCTTGAAGCAGTGATTTTACTTGTTTAAGTTTGGATGGCTCTCTAAGAGTCATAGGCGATTTCGCCGGGTATCGGAAGAGCTCCATTTAATTCATTGGGATACATTTTGTCGTAAATACGATTATTATTTCGTACAGAATTTGTTGAGTTGTCTGCAAGATATTATATGAAATGTTATAAATTATTTGTATCTTTGTAACTATCGATTTTTAATGGCAAATAGCCAGCACTTACCACTGGGTTCGTTGCTTCGTTTTCAAGATTCTTCTTTGTGGTAATCGGCAGAAGATTTTCAGAGAGTTAACCATTTTCATAAAGCTTTATGCAGGCTTTAAACGCTGCAGAAATCTTAGCCCACTTGCATATATCCATAGGGTCACTCTGATATGAAAATTTAAAGTTAAAACGATTTATAATCAAATTATTGATGTATACGTACATAAATAATATCCTTAATTGTGGACTGTGGAGGGAGCGTTAGTGACACCTGGTAATTGTTAGGTGCCTCCGAAATAATTTGCCAAATCGCAGCCGAGTTAGTAAACGAGTCACGCGGTAGTGCCTGGCCCATATCTTCCATTTGATGGATGAAATCTTGAAGCAGTGATTTTACTTGTTTAAGTTTGGATGGCTCTCTAAGAGGGGGCTCAGTGGCGCGATGGTTAGTGCGATGAACTGCCGCGCAGGAGGTGTGGGTTCGATTCCCAGCCGTAGCAACACCTAAATGATTTTTCACTGGCCCTCCTCTCGTGATGAACTGACAAATCATCCGAGTAGTATCAATTGTCAAGAATAGCTTATCTCAACTTAGCCGTTCGGAGTCGGCATAAAACAGGAGGTCCCGCCATCGTGCAAGAAGTACACACGCACACATGAATGGTTGTGAGAAAGCTAGGCCCTGGGTACTAACGAGCCTGTTGCGCCAAAAATTTGTATTTGTATTTTTTTGCTCTCTAAGAGTCATAGGCGATTTCGCCGGGTATCGGAAGAGCTCCATTTAATTCATTGGGATACATTTTGTCGTAAATACGATTATTATTTCGTACAGAATTTGTTGAGTTGTCTGCAAGATATTATATGAAATGTTATAAATTATTTGTATCTTTGTAACTATCGATTTTTAATGGCAAATAGCCAGCACTTACCACTGGGTTCGTTGCTTCGTTTTCAAGATTCTTCTTTGTGGTAATCGGCAGAAGATTTTCAGAGAGTTAAACATTTTCATAAAGCTTTATGCAGGCTTTAAACGCTGCAGAAATCTTAGCCCACTTGCATATATCCATAGGGTCACTCTGATATGAAAATTCAAAGTTAAAACGATTTATAATCAAATTATTGATGTATACGTACATAAATAATATCCTTAATTGTGGACTGTGGAGGGAGCGTTAGTGACACCTGGTAATTGTTAGGTGCCTCCGAAATAATTTGCCAAATCGCAGCCGAGTTAGTAAACGAGTCACGCGGTAGTGCCTGGCCCATATCTTCCATTTGATGGATGAAATCTTGAAGCAGTGATTTTACTTGTTTAAGTTTGGATGGCTCTCTAAGAGTCATAGGCGATTTCGCCGGGTATCGGAAGAGCTCCATTTAATTCATTGGGATACATTTTGTCGTAAATACGATTATTATTTCGTACAGAATTTGTTGAGTTGTCTGCAAGATATTATATGAAATGTTATAAATTATTTGTATCTTTGTAACTATCGATTTTTAATGGCAAATAGCCAGCACTTACCACTGGGTTCGTTGCTTCGTTTTCAAGATTCTTCTTTGTGGTAATCGGCAGAAGATTTTCAGAGAGTTAACCATTTTCATAAAGCTTTATGCAGGCTTTAAACGCTGCAGAAATCTTAGCCCACTTGCATATATCCATAGGGTCACTCTGATATGAAAATTTAAAGTTAAAACGATTTATAATCAAATTATTGATGTATACGTACATAAATAATATCCTTAATTGTGGACTGTGGAGGAAGCGTTAGTGACACCTGGTAATTGTTAGGTGCCTCCGAAATAATTTGCCAAATCGCAGCCGAGTTAGTAAACGAGTCACGCGGTAGTGCCTGGCCCATATCTTCCATTTGATGGATGAAATCTTGAAGCAGTGATTTTACTTGTTTAAGTTTGGATGGCTCTCTAAGAGTCATAGGCGATTTCGCCGGGTATCGGAAGAGCTCCATTTAATTCATTGGGATACATTTTTTCGTAAATACGATTATTATTTCGTACAGAATTTGTTGAGTTGTCTGCAAGATATTATATGAAATGTTATAAATTATTTGTATCTTTGTAACTATCGATTTTTAATGGCAAATAGCCAGCACTTACCACTGGGTTCGTTGCTTCGTTTTCAAGATTCTTCTTTGTGGTAATCGGCAGAAGATTTTCAGAGAGTTAACCATTTTCATAAAGCTTTATGCAGGCTTTAAACGCTGCAGAAATCTTAGCCCACTTGCATATATCCATAGGGTCACTCTGATATGAAAATTCAAAGTTAAAACGATTTATAATCAAATTATTGATGTATACGTACATAAATAATATCCTTAATTGTGGACTGTGGAGGGAGCGTTAGTGACACCTGGTAATTGTTAGGTGCCTCCGAAATAATTTGCCAAATCGCAGCCGAGTTAGTAAACGAGTCACGCGGTAGTGCCTGGCCCATATCTTCCATTTGATGGATGAAATCTTGAAGCAGTGATTTTACTTGTTTAAGTTTGGATGGCTCTCTAAGAGTCATAGGCGATTTCGCCGGGTATCGGAAGAGCTCCATTTAATTCATTGGGATACATTTTGTCGTAAATACGATTATTATTTCGTACAGAATTTGTTGAGTTGTCTGCAAGATATTATATGAAATGTTATAAATTATTTGTATCTTTGTAACTATCGATTTTTAATGGCAAATAGCCAGCACTTACCACTGGGTTCGTTGCTTCGTTTTCAAGATTCTTCTTTGTGGTAATCGGCAGAAGATTTTCAGAGAGTTAACCATTTTCATAAAGCTTTATGCAGGCTTTAAACGCTGCAGAAATCTTAGCCCACTTGCATATATCCATAGGGTCACTCTGATATGAAAATTTAAAGTTAAAACGATTTATAATCAAATTATTGATGTATACGTACATAAATAATATCCTTAATTGTGGACTGTGGAGGGAGCGTTAGTGACACCTGGTAATTGTTAGGTGCCTCCGAAATAATTTGCCAAATCGCAGCCGAGTTAGTAAACGAGTCACGCGGTAGTGCCTGGCCCATATCTTCCATTTGATGGATGAAATCTTGAAGCAGTGATTTTACTTGTTTAAGTTTGGATGGCTCTCTAAGAGTCATAGGCGATTTCGCCGGGTATCGGAAGAGCTCCATTTAATTCATTGGGATACAATTTGTCGTAAATACGATTATTATTTCGTACAGAATTTGTTGAGTTGTCTGCAAGATATTATATGAAATGTTATAAATTATTTGTATCTTTGTAACTATCGATTTTTAATGGCAAATAGCCAGCACTTACCACTGGGTTCGTTGCTTCGTTTTCAAGATTCTTCTTTGTGGTAATCGGCAGAAGATTTTCAGAGAGTTAACCATTTTCATAAAGCTTTATGCAGGCTTTAAACGCTGCAGAAATCTTAGCCCACTTGCATATATCCATAGGGTCACTCTGATATGAAAATTTAAAGTTAAAACGATTTATAATCAAATTATTGATGTATACGTACATAAATAATATCCTTAATTGTGGACTGTGGAGGGAGCGTTAGTGACACCTGGTAATTGTTAGGTGCCTCCGAAATAATTTGCCAAATCGCAGCCGAGTTAGTAAACGAGTCACGCGGTAGTGCCTGGCCCATATCTTCCATTTGATGGATGAAATCTTGAAGCAGTGATTTTACTTGTTTAAGTTTGGATGGCTCTCTAAGAGTCATAGGCGATTTCGCCGGGTATCGGAAGAGCTCCATTTAATTCATTGGGATACATTTTGTCGTAAATACGATTATTATTTCGTACAGAATTTGTTGAGTTGTCTGCAAGATATTATATGAAATGTTATAAATTATTTGTATCTTTGTAACTATCGATTTTTAATGGCAAATAGCCAGCACTTACCACTGGGTTCGTTGCTTCGTTTTCAAGATTCTTCTTTGTGGTAATCGGCAGAAGATTTTCAGAGAGTTAACCATTTTCATAAAGCTGTATGCAGGCTTTAAACGCTGCAGAAATCTTAGCCCAATTGCATATATCCATAGGGTCACTCTGATATGAAAATTTAAAGTTAAAACGATTTATAATCAAATTATTGATGTATACGTACATAAATAATATCCTTAATTGTGGACTGTGGAGGGAGCGTTAGTGACACCTGGTAATTGTTAGGTGCCTCCGAAATAATTTGCCAAATCGCAGCCGAGTTAGTAAACGAGTCACGCGGTAGTGCCTGGCCCATATCTTCCATTTGATGGATGAAATCTTGAAGCAGTGATTTTACTTGTTTAAGTTTGGATGGCTCTCTAAGAGTCATAGGCGATTTCGCCGGGTATCGGAAGAGCTCCATTTAATTCATTGGGATACATTTTGTCGTAAATACGATTATTATTTCGTACAGAATTTGTTGAGTTGTCTGCAAGATATTATATGAAATGTTATAAATTATTTGTATCTTTGTAACTATCGATTTTTAATGGCAAATAGCCAGCACTTACCACTGGGTTCGTTGCTTCGTTTTCAAGATTCTTCTTTGTGGTAATCGGCAGAAGATTTTCAGAGAGTTAACCATTTTCATAAAGCTTTATGCAGGCTTTAAACGCTGCAGAAATCTTAGCCCACTTGCATATATCCATAGGGTCACTCTGATATGAAAATTTAAAGTTAAAACGATTTATAATCAAATTATTGATGTATACGTACATAAATAATATCCTTAATTGTGGACTGTGGAGGGAGCGTTAGTGACACCTGGTAATTGTTAGGTGCCTCCGAAATAATTTGCCAAATCGCAGCCGAGTTAGTAAACGAGTCACGCGGTAGTGCCTGGCCCATATCTTCCATTTGATGGATGAAATCTTGAAGCAGTGATTTTACTTGTTTAAGTTTGGATGGCTCTCTAAGAGTCATAGGCGATTTCGCCGGGTATCGGAAGAGCTCCATTTAATTCATTGGGATACATTTTGTCGTAAATACGATTATTATTTCGTACAGAATTTGTTGAGTTGTCTGCAAGATATTATATGAAATGTTATAAATTATTTGTATCTTTGTAACTATCGATTTTTAATGGCAAATAGCCAGCACTTACCACTGGGTTCGTTGCTTCGTTTTCAAGATTCTTCTTTGTGGTAATCGGCAGAAGATTTTCAGAGAGTTAGCCATTTTCATAAAGCTTTATGCAGGCTTTAAACGCTGCAGAAATCTTAGCCCACTTGCATATATCCATAGGGTCACTCTGATATGAAAATTTAAAGTTAAAACGATTTATAATCAAATTATTGATGTATACGTACATAAATAATATCCTTAATTGTGGACTGTGGAGGGAGCGTTAGTGACACCTGGTAATTGTTAGGTGCCTCCGAAATAATTTGCCAAATCGCAGCCGAGTTAGTAAACGAGTCACGCGGTAGTGCCTGGCCCATATCTTCCATTTGATGGATGAAATCTTGAAGCAGTGATTTTACTTGTTTAAGTTTGGATGGCTCTCTAAGAGTCATAGGCGATTTCGCCGGGTATCGGAAGAGCTCCATTTAATTCATTGGGATACATTTTGTCGTAAATACGATTATTATTTCGTACAGAATTTGTTGAGTTGTCTGCAAGATATTATATGAAATGTTATAAATTATTTGTACCTTTGTAACTATCGATTTTTAATGGCAAATAGCCAGCACTTACCACTGGGTTCGTTGCTTCGTTTTCAAGATTCTTCTTTGTGGTAATCGGCAGAAGATTTTCAGAGAGTTAACCATTTTCATAAAGCTTTTTGCAGGCTTTAAACGCTGCAGAAATCTTAGCCCACTTGCATATATCCATAGGGTCACTCTGATATGAAAATTTAAAGTTAAAACGATTTATAATCAAATTATTGATGTATACGTACATAAATAATATCCTTAATTGTGGACTGTGGAGGGAGCGTTAGTGACACCTGGTAATTGTTAGGTGCCTCCGAAATAATTTGCCAAATCGCAGCCGAGTTAGTAAACGAGTCACGCGGTAGTGCCTGGCCCATATCTTCCATTTGATGGATGGAATCTTGAAGCAGTGATTTTACTTGTTTAAGTTTGGATGGCTCTCTAAGAGTCATAGGCGATTTCGCCGGGTATCGGAAGAGCTCCATTTAATTCATTGGGATACATTTTGTCGTAAATACGATTATTATTTCGTACAGAATTTGTTGAGTTGTCTGCAAGATATTATATGAAATGTTATAAATTATTTGTATCTTTGTAACTATCGATTTTTAATGGCAAATAGCCAGCACTTACCACTGGGTTCGTTGCTTCGTTTTCAAGATTCTTCTTTGTGTTAATCGGCAGAAGATTTTCAGAGAGTTAACCATTTTCATAAAGCTTTATGCAGGCTTTAAACGCTGCAGAAATCTTAGCCCACTTGCATATATCCATAGGGTCACTCTGATATGAAAATTTAAAGTTAAAACGATTTATAATCAAATTATTGATGTATACGTACATAAATAATATCCTTAATTGTGGACTGTGGAGGGAGCGTTAGTGACACCTGGTAATTGTTAGGTGCCTCCGAAATAATTTGCCAAATCGCAGCCGAGTTAGTAAACGAGTCACGCGGTAGTGCCTGGCCCATATCTTCCATTTGATGGATGAAATCTTGAAGCAGTGATTTTACTTGTTTAAGTTTGGATGGCTCTCTAAGAGTCATAGGCGATTTCGCCGGGTATCGGAAGAGCTCCATTTAATTCATTGGGATACATTTTGTCGTAAATACGATTATTATTTCGTACAGAATTTGTTGAGTTGTCTGCAAGATATTATATGAAATGTTATAAATTATTTGTATCTTTGTAACTATCGATTTTTAATGGCAAATAGCCAGCACTTACCACTGGGTTCGTTGCTTCGTTTTCAAGATTCTTCTTTGTGGTAATCGGCAGAAGATTTTCAGAGAGTTAGCCATTTTCATAAAGCTTTATGCAGGCTTTAAACGCTGCAGAAATCTTAGCCCACTTGCATATATCCATAGGGTCACTCTGATATGAAAATTTAAAGTTAAAACGATTTATAATCAAATTATTGATGTATACGTACATAAATAATATCCTTAATTGTGGACTGTGGAGGGAGCGTTAGTGACACCTGGTAATTGTTAGGTGCCTCCGAAATAATTTGCCAAATCGCAGCCGAGTTAGTAAACGAGTCACGCGGTAGTGCCTGGCCCATATCTTCCATTTGATGGATGAAATCTTGAAGCAGTGATTTTACTTGTTTAAGTTTGGATGGCTCTCTAAGAGTCATAGGCGATTTCGCCGGGTATCGGAAGAGCTCCATTTAATTCATTGGGATACATTTTGTCGTAAATACGATTATTATTTCGTACAGAATTTGTTGAGTTGTCTGCAAGATATTATATGAAATGTTATAAATTATTTGTACCTTTGTAACTATCGATTTTTAATGGCAAATAGCCAGCACTTACCACTGGGTTCGTTGCTTCGTTTTCAAGATTCTTCTTTGTGGTAATCGGCAGAAGATTTTCAGAGAGTTAACCATTTTCATAAAGCTTTTTGCAGGCTTTAAACGCTGCAGAAATCTTAGCCCACTTGCATATATCCATAGGGTCACTCTGATATGAAAATTTTAAGTTAAAACGATTTATAATCAAATTATTGATGTATACGTACATAAATAATATCCTTAATTGTGGACTGTGGAGGGAGCGTTAGTGACACCTGGTAATTGTTAGGTGCCTCCGAAATAATTTGCCAAATCGCAGCCGAGTTAGTAAACGAGTCACGCGGTAGTGCCTGGCCCATATCTTCCATTTGATGGATGGAATCTTGAAGCAGTGATTTTTACTTGTTTAAGTTTGGATGGCTCTCTAAGAGTCATAGGCGATTTCGCCGGGTATCGGAAGAGCTCCATTTAATTCATTGGGATACATTTTGTCGTAAATACGATTATTATTTCGTACAGAATTTGTTGAGTTGTCTGCAAGATATTATATGAAATGTTATAAATTATTTGTATCTTTGTAACTATCGATTTTTAATGGCAAATAGCCAGCACTTACCACTGGGTTCGTTGCTTCGTTTTCAAGATTCTTCTTTGTGTTAATCGGCAGAAGATTTTCAGAGAGTTAACCATTTTCATAAAGCTTTATGCAGGCTTTAAACGCTGCAGAAATCTTAGCCCACTTGCATATATCCATAGGGTCACTCTGATATGAAAATTTAAAGTTAAAACGATTTATAATCAAATTATTGATGTATACGTACATAAATAATATCCTTAATTGTGGACTGTGGAGGGAGCGTTAGTGACACCTGGTAATTGTTAGGTGCCTCCGAAATAATTTGCCAAATCGCAGCCGAGTTAGTAAACGAGTCACGCGGTAGTGCCTGGCCCATATCTTCCATTTGATGGATGAAATCTTGAAGCAGTGATTTTACTTGTTAAAGTTTGGATGGCTCTCTAAGAGTCAAAGGCGATTTCGCCGGGTATCGGAAGAGCTCCATTTAATTCATTGGGATACATTTTGTCGTAAATACGATTATTATTTCGTACAGAATTTGTTGAGTTGTCTGCAAGATATTATATGAAATGTTATAAATTATTTGTATCTTTGTAACTATCGATTTTTAATGGCAAATAGCCAGCACTTACCACTGGGTTCGTTGCTTCGTTTTCAAGATTCTTCTTTGTGGTAATCGGCAGAAGATTTTCAGAGAGTTAACCATTTTCATAAAACTTTATGCAGGCTTTAAACGCTGCAGAAATCTTAGCCCACTTGCATATATCCATAGGGTCACTCTGATATGTGACCACTTACCACTGGGTTCGTTGCTTCGTTTTCAAGATTCTTCTTTGTGGTAATCGGCAGAAGATTTTCACAGAGTTAACCATTTTCATAAAGCTTTTTGCAGGCTTTAAACGCTGCAGAAATCTTAGCCCACTTGCATATATCCATAGGGTCACTCTGATATGAAAATTTAAAGTTAAAACGATTTATAATTAAATTATTGATGTATACGTACATAAATAATATCCTTAATTGTGGACTGTGGAGGGAGCGTTAGTGACACCTGGTAATTGTTAGGTGCCTCCGAAATAATTTGCCAAATCGCAGCCGAGTTAGTAAACGAGTCACGCGGTAGTGCCTGGCCCATATCTTCCATTTGATGGATGAAATCTTGAAGCAGTGATTTTACTTGTTTAAGTTTGGATGGCTCTCTAAGAGTCATAGGCGATTTCGCCGGGTATCGGAAGAGCTCCATTTAATTCATTGGGATACATTTTGTCGTAAATACGATTATTATTTCGTACAGAATTTGTTGAGTTGTCTGCAAGATATTATATGAAATGTTATAAATTATTTGTATCTTTGTAACTATCGATTTTTAATGGCAAATAGCCAGCACTTACCACTGGGCTCGTTGCTTCGTTTTCAAGATTCTTCTTTGTGTTAATCGGCAGAAGATTTTCAGAGAGTTAACCATTTTCATAAAGCTTTATGCAGGCTTTAAACGCTGCAGAAATCTTAGCCCACTTGCATATATCCATAGGGTCACTCTGATATGAAAATTTAAAGTTAAAACGATTTATAATCAAATTATTGATGTATACGTACATAAATAATATCCTTAATTGTGGACTGTGGAGGGAGCGTTAGTGACACCTGGTAATTGTTAGGTGCCTCCGAAATAATTTGCCAAATCGCAGCCGAGTTAGTAAACGAGTCGGGTTGGGCAAAATCCTCATCTTTCAGTCCTTCTCGCGGGCGCCCACCTGAAAATGACTAATCAGCATGCCTGATTAGGGTCAGCCAAGGGTCCCACTTGGATATTGACCGTGCGCTGTAACACGTTGCAACGCACGATCAATCTACAAGCGGGAACCATAAGTTTGAGGTGGGAGAAAACCCTTAAACCCAAATCCAAGGTGGAACAGCAAACGCCGAAGGATGCATGGCTAAAAAGGGAGTTTTAAGCCGCTAGTTTGCGAATTTCGGATACCGGGCTACCTCCGATCTCAAGATAGCCTTCCTGTGGTTAGACGGGTAGACCACGGGCGACCAATAAATCCCGCCTACTCGTGGGAAAAATTGAAGTACCAAAAGTAAAAAACATAGAGAATGATGCCTCTACAAATGCATCAACAACTAGGGATGTTTCAGAACACCCTGTCGAAACCGACACGACACCTGCCAATCGGGAAGGGTCACAAATCAGTGATTTCGAGATGATGAGCCTAGAAGAGAAATTGTCTCATCTGAGCGACTCAGCCTCGGAATCAAGTACTGTATACAGCATCAGTATACTCTCGGATGAATTGCATCCGGAATATACAGAAGCGCCAGGGACCCCAGGCAAAACGGCTAAAACTGATTCCAAGCGTATCAGGTTCACGCCAGCGGAACAGCGTCGTTTCAACAGAGCGCTGAAACAGGGTAGCAGCATAGAGCAAGCCCGCATCTTTGCAAAAACAAAAGATGATGCCAAAGAAACCAAACGCATGAGATCTGAGGACAACACACCACCTCAGTCCGAAGCGAAGCGAGCTCGCACTGGGAAAACAACCTCTGACAGAACCACCTATAGAGATATAGCGAGCTATGTCAGATTGTGTGTCGTACCAGTCGATATCGATCGCAATCCTCTCACGAATGAACAAATGGTTCAGATACAAGAGAGGATTATGGACATCACGATCGAACTGCGCGACGGGGATGCAAAGCCAGCTTTCCGCGGGACAACTTTCAAAGCCGGATGGCTCTTGTTAGTATGTGCGGACATCACCACTTCAGAGTGGATGAAAACAAACTTCCTCAGACTAAAGGAGAAATGCGAGTTGGAAGTAATGCTTGTGGGAGAGGATGACTTTCCGAAACCACATATTGTCAGAGCTTTCTTCCCGCAGAGTACCGGTGTCACAAATGAGAGAATACTGGCAATACTAGACGGTCAAAACAGAGACCTAAATACGAGAACGTGGAGAGTTCTGCAAAGATCGGACGAGAAAGACATCGCCCACATGGTCTTTGCAATAAATGAGAGTGCGATGCGTAGGCTTGCGGAGCTAAAGGGGATGGTATCATACAGATTTGGCCAAATCAAGATCATCCTTAAAGGATCCGACAAGTCTGCAATTCAGACCCGAAAAAATAGTGTAAATGACACTGATAAAAAGAAAAAGTCGCCAGAAAAAACAAGCGCCAGCTCGTCGCAACCAGCAGCCAGTATTAGTACTGCCGCCGGAAGCGATACAAAGAAGACTGGTTCACTGCCTACGACTTTATCGCCAAACGCCCCTAGTACGAGCAACGTTAACATCAGCCAGCAACAGTTTAGACCAAAGCTAGCTGCGGAACGGGCGCGTGAACGGTAAAAACACGGACAGCGTAAAAACGGTCCGAGAGATAGACACGAAGGTCTTTCTCAACAGGGTATCGTACGCAGAAGAGGCGGTAACAAGCCTTATAGGGTACGAAACCCTGAGCACGGTAGGAAGCGATGACCACCCTACTAAATGTGCTGCAGGCAAACCTGCACCGAGCTATAGGTGCCTCGGACACTTACAACCAAAGATGTGCCGAAGGGAACATCGCTCTAGGTTTAATCCAGGAGCCATGGGCAACAGAGGGTAAGATATTTGGTTTACAAAGTAAAACCAGAGAGCTCATCTTCGCCCGGGGAAATTTTAGACCAAGGGCAGCTCTTTTAGTTGCAAAAGATATAAAATTCTCTCCCATTCCAGGTTTCATTACCAAAGACAAAACAGATGTGTTTCATACTGGGGAAACATCCCAGGCCTAAGACAGGCCAAAAGAGCTATTCAGCCCTTCAAATCAGATGCCGACAAGATACTAAATCTTCGCAGGCACGATATCAAAAACTTAGTAGGCTACCTAACTGGTCATCACGGTCTGCGATATCACCTAAATAAAATGCGTCTAGTCGACTCACCGGAGTGCAGACTATGTCTAGAAGAAGACGAAACAGCCGAGCATATCATATGTGAATGCCCGGCTCTTTACGGTATGAGAAGAGAAACTTTCTTCAGGGAATTCTTAAGTCCCGAAGAATTGAGGAAATCTTCGGCTGAAAGTATTATCAGCTACATTAGGAAAGTAGAAGCGCTACTAACCTAAAAAGCATCTGAAGGCAAGCACAATAGATCTTTTAGGTCGATGTGTATATTACTGCTTAGGCAGGTCAGAATTTAAAAAAAAAAAAAAAAAAAATAGTAAACGAGTCACGCGGTAGTGCCTGGCCCATATCTTCCATTTGATGGATGAAATCTTGAAGCAGTGATTTTACTTGTTTAAGTTTGGATGGCTCTCTAAGAGTCATAGGCGATTTCGCCGGGTATCGGAAGAGCTCCATTTAATTCATTGGGATACATTTTGTCGTAAATACGATTATTATTTCGTACAGAATTTGTTGAGTTGTCTGCAAGATATTATATGAAATGTTATAAATTATTTGTATCTTTGTAACTATCGATTTTTAATGGCAAATAGCCAGCACTTACCACTGGGTTCGTTGCTTCGTTTTCAAGATTCTTCTTTGTGGTAATCGGCAGAAGATTTTCAGAGAGTTAACCATTTTCATAAAGCTTTATGCAGGCTTTAAACGCTGCAGAAATCTTAGCCCACTTGCATATATCCATAGGGTCACTCTGATATGAAAATTTAAAGTTAAAACGATTTATAATCAAATTATTGATTTATACGTACATAAATAATATCCTTAATTGTGGACTGTGGAGGGAGCGTTAGTGACACCTGGTAATTGTTAGGTGCCTCCGAAATAATTTGCCAAATCGCAGCCGAGTTAGTAAACGAGTCACGCGGTAGTGCCTGGCCCATATCTTCCATTTGATGGATGAAATCTTGAAGCAGTGATTTTACTTGTTTAAGTTTGGATGGCTCTCTAAGAGTCATAGGCGATTTCGCCGGGTATCGGAAGAGCTCCATTTAATTCATTGGGATACATTTTGTCGTAAATACGATTATTATTTCGTACAGAATTTGTTGAGTTGTCTGCAAGATATTATATGAAATGTTATAAATTATTTGTATCTTTGTAACTATTGATTTTTAATGGCAAATAGCCAGCACTTACCACTGGGTTCGTTGCTTCGTTTTCAAGATTCTTCTTTGTGGTAATCGGCAGAAGATTTTCAGAGAGTTAACCATTTTCATAAAGCTTTATGCAGGCTTTAAACGCTGCAGAAATCTTAACCCACTTGCATATTTCCATAGGGTCACTCTGATATGAAAATTTAAAGTTAAAACGATTTATAATCAAATTATTGATGTATACGTACATAAATAATATCCTTAATTGTGGACTGTGGAGGGAGCGTTAGTGACACCTGGTAATTGTTAGGTGCCTCCGAAATAATTTGCCAAATCGCAGCCGAGTTAGTAAACGAGTCACGCGGTAGTGCCTGGCCCATATCTTCCATTTGATGGATGAAATCTTGAAGCAGTGATTTTACTTGTTTAAGTTTGGATGGCTCTCTAAGAGTCATAGGCGATTTCGCCGGGTATCGGAAGAGCTCCATTTAATTCATTGGGATACATTTTGTCGTATATACGATTATTATTTCGTACAGAATTTGTTGAGTTGTCTGCAAGATATTATATGAAATGTTATAAATTATTTGTATCTTTGTAACTATCGATTTTTAATGGCAAATAGCCAGCACTTACCACTGGGTTCGTTGCTTCGTTTTCAAGATTCTTCTTTGTGGTAATCGGCAGAAGATTTTCAGAGAGTTAACCATTTTCATAAAGCTTTATGCAGGCTTTAAACGCTGCAGAAATCTTAGCCCACTTGCATATATCCATAGGGTCACTCTGATATGAAAATTTAAAGTTAAAACGATTTATAATCAAATTATTGATGTATACGTACATAAATAATATCCTTAATTGTGGACTGTGGAGGGAGCGTTAGTGACACCTGGTAATTGTTAGGTGCCTCCGATATAATTTGCCAAATCGCAGCCGAGTTAGTAAACGAGTCACGCGGTAGTGCCTGGCCCATATCTTCCATTTGATGGATGAAATCTTGAAGCAGTGATTTTACTTGTTTAAGTTTGGATGGCTCTCTAAGAGTCATAGGCGATTTCGCCGGATATCGGAAGAGCTCCATTTAATTCATTGGGATACATTTTGTCGTAAATACGATTATTATTTCGTACAGAATTTGTTGAGTTGTCTGCAAGATATTATATGAAATGTTATAAATTATTTGTATCTTTGTAACTATCGATTTTTAATGGCAAATAGCCAGCACTTACCACTGGGTTCGTTGCTTCGTTTTCAAGATTCTTCTTTGTGGTAATCGGCAGAAGATTTTCAGAGAGTTAACCATTTTCATAAAGCTTTATGCAGGCTTTAAACGCTGCAGAAATCTTAGCCCACTTGCATATATCCATAGGGTCACTCTGATATGAAAATTTAAAGTTAAAACGATTTATAATCAAATTATTGATGTATACGTACATAAATAATATCCTTAATTGTGGACTGTGGAGGGAGCGTTAGTGACACCTGGTAATTGTTAGGTGCCTCCGAAATAAATTGCCAAATCGCAGCCGAGTTAGTAAACGAGTCACGCGGTAGTGCCTGGCCCATATCTTCCATTTGATGGATGAAATCTTGAAGCAGTGATTTTACTTGTTTAAGTTTGGATGGCTCTCTAAGAGTCATAGGCGATTTCGCCGGGTATCGGAAGAGCTCCATTTAATTCATTGGGATACATTTTGTCGTAAATACGATTATTATTTCGTACAGAATTTGTTGAGTTGTCTGCAAGATATTATGTGAAATGTTATAAATTATTTGTATCTTTGTAACTATCGATTTTTAATGGCAAATAGCCAGCACTTACCACTGGGTTCGTTGCTTCGTTTTCAAGATTCTTCTTTGTGGTAATCGGCAGAAGATTTTCAGAGAGGTAACCATTTTCATAAAGCTTTATGCAGGCTTTAAACGCTGCAGAAATCTTAGCCCACTTGCATATATCCATAGGGTCACTCTGATATGAAAATTTAAAGTTAAAACGATTTATAATCAAATTATTGATGTATACGTACATAAATAATATCCTTAATTGTGGACTGTGGAGGGAGCGTTAGTGACACCTGGTAATTGTTAGGTGCCTCCGAAATAATTTGCCAAATCGCAGCCGAGTTAGTAAACGAGTCACGCGGTAGTGCCTGGCCCATATCTTCCATTTGATGGATGAAATCTTGAAGCAGTGATTTTACTTGTTTAAGTTTGGATGGCTCTCTAAGAGTCATAGGCGATTTCGCCGGGTATCGGAAGAGCTCCATTTAATTCATTGGGATACATTTTGTCGTAAATACGATTATTATTTCGTACAGAATTTGTTGAGTTGTCTGCAAGATATTATATGAAATGTTATAAATTATTTGTATCTTTGTAACTATCGATTTTTAATGGCAAATAGCCAGCACTTACCACTGGGTTCGTTGCTTCGTTTTCAAGATTCTTCTTTGTGGTAATCGGCAGAAGATTTTCAGAGAGTTAACCATTTTCATAAAGCTTTATGCAGGCTTTAAACGCTGCAGAAATCTTAGCCCACTTGCATATATCCATAGGGTCACTCTGATATGAAAATTTAAAGTTAAAACGATTTATAATCAAATTATTGATGTATACGTACATAAATAATATCCTTAATTGTGGACTGTGGAGGGAGCGTTAGTGACACCTGGTAATTGTTAGGTGCCTCCGAAATAATTTGCCAAATCGCAGCCGAGTTAGTAAACGAGTCACGCGGTAGTGCCTGGCCCATATCTTCCATTTGATGGATGAAATCTTGAAGCAGTGATTTTACTTGTTTAAGTTTGGATGGCTCTCTAAGAGTCATAGGCGATTTCGCCGGGTATCGGAAGAGCTCCATTTAATTCATTGGGATACATTTTGTCGTAAATACGATTATTATTTCGTACAGAATTTGTTGAGTTGTCTGCAAGATATTATATGAAATGTTATAAATTATTTGTATCTTTGTAACTATCGATTTTTAATGGCAAATAGCCAGCACTTACCACTGGGTTCGTTGCTTCGTTTTCAAGATTCTTCGTTGTGGTAATCGGCAGAAGATTTTCAGAGAGTTAACCATTTTCATAAAGCTTTATGCAGGCTTTAAACGCTGCAGAAATCTTAGCCCACTTGCATATATCCATAGGGTCACTCTGATATGAAAATTTAAAGTTAAAACGATTTATAATCAAATTATTGATGTATACGTACATAAATAATATCCTTAATTGTGGACTGTGGAGGGAGCGTTAGTGACACCTGGTAATTGTTAGGTGCCTCCGAAATAATTTGCCAAATCGCAGCCGAGTTAGTAAACGAGTCACGCGGTAGTGCCTGGCCCATATCTTCCATTTGATGGATGAAATCTTGAAGCAGTGATTTTACTTGTTTAAGTTTGGATGGCTCTCTAAGAGTCATAGGCGATTTCGCCGGGTATCGGAAGAGCTCCATTTAATTCATTGGGATACATTTTGTCGTAAATACGATTATTATTTCGTACAGAATTTGTTGAGTTGTCTGCAAGATATTATATGAAATGTTTTAAATTATTTGTATCTTTGTAACTATCGATTTTTAATGGCAAATAGCCAGCACTTACCACTGGGTTCGTTGCTTCGTTTTCAAGATTCTTCTTTGTGGTAATCGGCAGAAGATTTTCAGAGAGTTAACCATTTTCATAAAGCTTTATGCAGGCTTTAAACGCTGCAGAAATCTTAGCCCACTTGCATATATCCATAGGGTCACTCTGATATGAAAATTTAAAGTTAAAACGATTTATAATCAAATTATTGATGTATACGTACATAAATAATATCCTTAATTGTGGACTGTGGAGGGAGCGTTAGTGACACCTGGTAATTGTTAGGTGCCTCCGAAATAATTTGCCAAATCGCAGCCGAGTTAGTAAACGAGTCACGCGGTAGTGCCTGGCCCATATCTTCCATTTGATGGATGAAATCTTGAAGCAGTGATTTTACTTGTTTAAGTTTGGATGGCTCTCTAAGAGTCATAGGCGATTTCGCCGGGTATCGGAAGAGCTCCATTTAATTCATTGGGATACATTTTGTCGTAAATACGATTATTATTTCGTACAGAATTTGTTGAGTTGTCTGCAAGATATTATATGAAATGTTATAAATTATTTGTATCTTTGTAACTATCGATTTTTAATGGCAAATAGCCAGCACTTACCACTGGGTTCGTTGCTTCGTTTTCAAGATTCTTCTTTGTGGTAATCGGCAGAAGATTTTCAGAGAGTTAACCATTTTCATAAAGCTTTATGCAGGCTTTAAACGCTGCAGAAATCTTAGCCCACTTGCATATATCCATAGGGTCACTCTGATATGAAAATTTAAAGTTAAAACGATTTATAATCAAATTATTGATGTATACGTACATAAATAATATCCTTAATTGTGGACTGTGGAGGGAGCGTTAGTGACACCTGGTAATTGTTAGGTGCCTCCGATATAATATCTTCCATTTGATGGATGAAATCTTGAAGCAGTGATTTTACTTGTTTAAGTTTGGATGGCTCTCTAAGAGTCATAGGCGATTTCGCCGGGTATCGGAAGAGCTCCATTTAATTCATTGGGATACATTTTGTCGTAAATAAGATTATTATTTCGTACAGAATTTGATGAGTTGTCTGCAAGATATTATATGAAATGTTATAAATTATTTGTATCTTTGTAACTATCGATTTTTAATGGCAAATAGCCAGCACTTACCACTGGGTTCGTTGCTTCGTTTTCAAGATTCTTCTTTGTGGTAATCGGCAGAAGATTTTCAGAGAGTTAACCATTTTCATAAAGCTTTATGCAGGCTTTAAACGCTGCAGAAATCTTAGCCCACTTGCATATATCCATACGGTCACTCTGATATGAAAATTTAAAGTTAAAACGATTTATAATCAAATTATTGATGTATACGTACATAAATAATATCCTTATTGTGGACTGTGGAGGGAGCGTTAGTGACACCTGGTAATTGTTAGGTGCCTCCGAAATAATTTGCCAAATCGCAGCCGAGTTAGTAAACGAGTCACGCGGTAGTGCCTGGCCCATATCTTCCATTTGATGGATGAAATCTTGAAGCAGTGATTTTACTTGTTTAAGTTTGGATGGCTCTCTAAGAGTCATAGGCGATTTCGCCGGGTATCGGAAGAGCTCCATTTAATTCATTGGGATACATTTTGTCGTAAATACGATTATTATTTCGTACAGAATTTGTTGAGTTGTCTGCAAGATATTATATGAAATGTTATAAATTATTTGTATCTTTGTAACTATCGATTTTTAATGGCAAATAGCCAGCACTTACCACTGGGTTCGTTGCTTCGTTTTCAAGATTCTTCTTTGTGGTAATCGGCAGAAGATTTTCAGAGAGTTAACCATTTTCATAAAACTTTATGCAGGCTTTAAACGCTGCAGAAATCTTAGCCCACTTGCATATATCCATAGGGTCACTCTGATATGAAAATTTAAAGTTAAAACGATTTATAATCAAATTATTGATGTATACGTACATAAATAATATCCTTAATTGTGGACTGTGGAGGGAGCGTTAGTGACACCTGGTAATTGTTAGGTGCCTCCGAAATAATTTGCCAAATCGCAGCCGAGTTAGTAAACGAGTCACGCGGTAGTGCCTGGCCCATATCTTCCATTTGATGGATGAAATCTTGAAGCAGTGATTTTACTTGTTTAAGTTTGGATGGCTCTCTAAGAGTCATAGGCGATTTCGCCGGGTATCGGAAGAGCTCCATTTAATTCATTGGGATACATTTTGTCGTATATACGATTATTATTTCGTACAGAATTTGTTGAGTTGTCTGCAAGATATTATATGAAATGTTATAAATTATTTGTATCTTTGTAACTATCGATTTTTAATGGCAAATAGCCAGCACTTACCACTGGGTTCGTTGCTTCGTTTTCAAGATTCTTCTTTGTGGTAATCGGCAGAAGATTTTCAGAGAGTTAACCATTTTTATAAAGCTTTATGCAGGCTTTAAACGCTGCAGAAATCTTAGCCCACTTGCATATATCCATAGGGTCACTCTGATATGAAAATTTAAAGTTAAAACGATTTATAATCAAATTATTGATGTATACGTACATAAATAATATCCTTAATTGTGGACTGTGGAGGGAGCGTTAGTGACACCTGGTAATTGTTAGGTGCCTCCGATATAATTTGCCAAATCGCAGCCGAGTTAGTAAACGAGTAACGCGGTAGTGCCTGGCCCATATCTTCCATTTGATGGATGAAATCTTGAAGCAGTGATTTTACTTGTTTAAGTTTGGATGGCTCTCTAAGAGTCATAGGCGATTTCGCCGGATATCGGAAGAGCTCCATTTAATTCATTGGGATACATTTTGTCGTAAATACGATTATTATTTCGTACAGAATTTGTTGAGTTGTCTGCAAGATATTATATGAAATGTTATAAATTATTTGTATCTTTGTAACTATCGATTTTTAATGGCAAATAGCCAGCACTTACCACTGGGTTCGTTGCTTCGTTTTCAAGATTCTTCTTTGTGGTAATCGGCAGAAGATTTTCAGAGAGTTAACCATTTTCATAAAGTTTTATGCAGGCTTTAAACGCTGCAGAAATCTTAGCCCACTTGCATATATCCATAGGGTCACTCTGATATGAAAATTTAAAGTTAAAACGATTTATAATCAAATTATTGATGTATACGTACATAAATAATATCCTTAATTGTGGACTGTGGAGGGAGCGTTAGTGACACCTGGTAATTGTTAGGTGCCTCCGAAATAAATTGCCAAATCGCAGCCGAGTTAGTAAACGAGTCACGCGGTAGTGCCTGGCCCATATCTTCCATTTGATGGATGAAATCTTGAAGCAGTGATTTTACTTGTTTAAGTTTGGATGGCTCTCTAAGAGTCATAGGCGATTTCGCCGGGTATCGGAAGAGCTCCATTTAATTCATTGGGATACATTTTGTCGTAAATACGATTATTATTTCGTACAGAATTTGTTGAGTTGTCTGCAAGATATTATATGAAATGTTATAAATTATTTGTATCTTTGTAACTATCGATTTTTAATGGCAAATAGCCAGCACTTACCACTGGGTTCGTTGCTTCGTTTTCAAGATTCTTCTTTGTGGTAATCGGCAGAAGATTTTCAGAGAGGTAACCATTTTCATAAAGCTTTATGCAGGCTTTAAACGCTGCAGAAATCTTAGCCCACTTGCATATATCCATAGGGTCACTCTGATATGAAAATTTAAAGTTAAAACGATTTATAATCAAATTATTGATGTATACGTACATAAATAATATCCTTAATTGTGGACTGTGGAGGGAGCGTTAGTGACACCTGGTAATTGTTAGGTGCCTCCGAAATAATTTGCCAAATCGCAGCCGAGTTAGTAAACGAGTCACGCGGTAGTGCCTGGCCCATATCTTCCATTTGATGGATGAAATCTTGAAGCAGTGATTTTACTTGTTTAAGTTTGGATGGCTCTCTAAGAGTCATAGGCGATTTCGCCGGGTATCGGAAGAGCTCCATTTAATTCATTGGGATACATTTTGTCGTAAATACGATTATTATTTCGTACAGAATTTGTTGAGTTGTCTGCAAGATATTATATGAAATGTTATAAATTATTTGTATTTTTGTAACTATCGATTTTTAATGGCAAATAGCCAGCACTTACCACTGGGTTCGTTGCTTCGTTTTCAAGATTCTTCTTTGTGGTAATCGGCAGAAGATTTTCAGAGAGTTAACCATTTTCATAAAGCTTTATGCAGGCTTTAAACGCTGCAGAAATCTTAGCCCACTTGCATATATCCATAGGGTCACTCTGATATGAAAATTTAAAGTTAAAACGATTTATAATCAAATTATTGATGTATACGTACATAAATAATATCCTTAATTGTGGACTGTGGAGGGAGCGTTAGTGACACCTGGTAATTGTTAGGTGCCTCCGAAATAATTTGCCAAATCGCAGCCGAGTTAGTAAACGAGTCACGCGGTAGTGCCTGGCCCATATCCTCCATTTGATGGATGAAATCTTGAAGCAGTGATTTTACTTGTTTAAGTTTGGATGGCTCTCTAAGAGTCATAGGCGATTTCGCCGGGTATCGGAAGAGCTCCATTTAATTCATTGGGATACATTTTGTCGTAAATACGATTATTATTTCGTACAGAATTTGTTGAGTTGTCTGCAAGATATTATATGAAATGTTATAAATTATTTGTATCTTTGTAACTATCGATTTTTAATGGCAAATAGCCAGCACTTACCACTGGGTTCGTTGCTTCGTTTTCAAGATTCTTCTTTGTGGTAATCGGCAGAAGATTTTCAGAGAGTTAACCATTTTCATAAAGCTTTATGCAGGCTTTAAACGCTGCAGAAATCTTAGCCCACTTGCATATATCCATAGGGTCACTCTGATATGAAAATTTAAAGTTAAAACGATTTATAATCAAATTATTGATGTATACGTACATAAATAATATCCTTAATTGTGGACTGTGGAGGGAGCGTTAGTGACACCTGGTAATTGTTAGGTGCCTCCGAAATAATTTGCCAAATCGAAGCCGAGTTAGTAAACGAGTCACGCGGTAGTGCCTGGCCCATATCTTCCATTTGATGGATGAAATCTTGAAGCAGTGATTTTACTTGTTTAAGTTTGGATGGCTCTCTAAGAGTCATAGGCGATTTCGCCGGGTATCGGAAGAGCTCCATTTAATTCATTGGGATACATTTTGTCGTAAATACGATTATTATTTCGTACAGAATTTGTTGAGTTGTCTGCAAGATATTATATGAAATGTTATAAATTATTTGTATCTTTGTAACTATCGATTTTTAATGGCAAATAGCCAGCACTTACCACTGGGTTCGTTGCTTCGTTTTCAAGATTCTTCTTTGTGGTAATCGGCAGAAGATTTTCAGAGAGTTAACCATTTTCATAAAGCTCTTTGCAGGCTTTAAACGCTGCAGAAATCTTAGCCCACTTGCATATATCCATAGGGTCACTCTGATATGAAAATTTAAAGTTAAAACGATTTATAATCAAATTATTGATGTATACTTACATAAATAATATCCTTAATTGTGGACTGTGGAGGGAGCGTTAGTGACACCTGGTAATTGTTAGGTGCCTTCGAAATAATTTGCCAAATCGCAGCCGAGTTAGTAAACGAGTCACGCGGTAGTGCCTGGCCCATATCTTCCATTTGATGGATGAAATCTTGAAGCAGTGATTTTACTTGTTTAAGTTTGGATGGCTCTCTAAGAGTCATAGGCGATTTCGCCGGGTATCGGAAGAGCTCCATTTAATTCATTGGGATACATTTTGTCGTAAATACGATTATTATTTCGTACAGAATTTGTTGAGTTGTCTGCAAGATATTATATGAAATGTTATAAATTATTTGTATCTTTGTAACTATCGATTTTTAATGGCAAATAGCCAGCACTTACCACTGGGTTCGTTGCTTCGTTTTCAAGATTCTTCTTTGTGGTAATCGGCAGAAGATTTTCAGAGAGTTAACCATTTTCATAAAGCTCTTTGCAGGCTTTAAACGCTGCAGAAATCTTAGCCCACTTGCATATATCCATAGGGTCACTCTGATATGAAAATTTAAAGTTAAAACGATTTATAATCAAATTATTGATGTATACTTACATAAATAATATCCTTAATTGTGGACTGTGGAGGGAGCGTTAGTGACACCTGGTAATTGTTAGGTGCCTCCGAAATAATTTGCCAAATCGCAGCCGAGTTAGTAAACGAGTCACGCGGTAGTGCCTGGCCCATATCTTCCATTTGATGGATGAAATCTTGAAGCAGTGATTTTACTTGTTTAAGTTTGGATGGCTCTCTAAGAGTCATAGGCGATTTCGCCGGGTATCGGAAGAGCTCCATTTAATTCATTGGGATACATTTTGTCGTAAATACGATTATTATTTCGTACAGAATTTGTTGAGTTGTCTGCAAGATATTATATGAAATGTTATAAATTATTTGTATCTTTGTAACTATCGATTTTTAATGGCAAATAGCCAGCACTTACCACTGGGTTCGTTGCTTCGTTTTCAAGATTCTTCTTTGTGGTAATCGGCAGAAGATTTTCAGAGAGTTAACCATTTTCATAAAGCTTTATGCAGGCTTTAAACGCTGCAGAAATCTTAGCCCACTTGCATATATCCATAGGGTCACTCTGATATGAAAATTTAAAGTTAAAACGATTTATAATCAAATTATTGATGTATACGTACATAAATAATATCCTTAATTGTGGACTGTGGAGGGAGCGTTAGTGACACCTGGTAATTGTTAGGTGCCTCCGAAATAATTTGCCAAATCGCAGCCGAGTTAGTAAACGAGTCACGCGGTAGTGCCTGGCCCATATCTTCCATTTGATGGATGAAATCTTGAAGCAGTGATTTTACTTGTTTAAGTTTGGATGGCTCTCTAAGAGTCATAGGCGATTTCGCCGGGTATCGGAAGAGCTCCATTTAATTCATTGGGATACATTTTGTCGTAAATACGATTATTATTTCGTACAGAATTTGTTGAGTTGTCTGCAAGATATTATATGAAATGTTATAAATTATTTGTATCTTTGTAACTATCGATTTTTAATGGCAAATAGCCAGCACTTACCACTGGGTTCGTTGCTTCGTTTTCAAGATTCTTCTTTGTGGTAATCGGCAGAAGATTTTCAGAGAGTTAACCATTTTCATAAAGCTCTTTGCAGGCTTTAAACGCTGCAGAAATCTTAGCCCACTTGCATATATCCATAGGGTCACTCTGATATGAAAATTTAAAGTTAAAACGATTTATAATCAAATTATTGATGTATACTTACATAAATAATATCCTTAATTGTGGACTGTGGAGGGAGCGTTAGTGACACCTGGTAATTGTTAGGTGCCTCCGAAATAATTTGCCAAATCGCAGCCGAGTTAGTAAACGAGTCACGCGGTAGTGCCTGGCCCATATCTTCCATTTGATGGATGAAATCTTGAAGCAGTGATTTTACTTGTTTAAGTTTGGATGGCTCTCTAAGAGTCATAGGCGATTTCGCCGGGTATCGGAAGAGCTCCATTTAATTCATTGGGATACATTTTGTCGTAAATACGATTATTATTTCGTACAGAATTTGTTGAGTTGTCTGCAAGATATTATATGAAATGTTATAAATTATTTGTATCTTTGTAACTATCGATTTTTAATGGCAAATAGCCAGCACTTACCACTGGGTTCGTTGCTTCGTTTTCAAGATTCTTCTTTGTGGTAATCGGCAGAAGATTTTCAGAGAGTTAACCATTTTCATAAAGCTCTTTGCAGGCTTTAAACGCTGCAGAAATCTTAGCCCACTTGCATATATCCATAGGGTCACTCTGATATGAAAATTTAAAGTTAAAACGATTTATAATCAAATTATTGATGTATACTTACATAAATAATATCCTTAATTGTGGACTGTGGAGGGAGCGTTAGTGACACCTGGTAATTGTTAGGTGCCTCCGAAATAATTTGCCAAATCGCAGCCGAGTTAGTAAACGAGTCACGCGGTAGTGCCTGGCCCATATCTTCCATTTGATGGATGAAATCTTGAAGCAGTGATTTTACTTGTTTAAGTTTGGATGGCTCTCTAAGAGTCATAGGCGATTTCGCCGGGTATCGGAAGAGCTCCATTTAATTCATTGGGATACATTTTGTCGTAAATACGATTATTATTTCGTACAGAATTTGTTGAGTTGTCTGCAAGATATTATATGAAATGTTATAAATTATTTGTATCTTTGTAACTATCGATTTTTAATGGCAAATAGCCAGCACTTACCACTGGGTTCGTTGCTTCGTTTTCAAGATTCTTCTTTGTGGTAATCGGCAGAAGATTTTCAGAGAGTTAACCATTTTCATAAAGCTTTATGCAGGCTTTAAACGCTGCAGAAATCTTAGCCCACTTGCATATATCCATAGGGTCACTCTGATATGAAAATTTAAAGTTAAAACGATTTATAATCAAATTATTGATGTATACGTACATAAATAATATCCTTAATTGTGGACTGTGGAGGGAGCGTTAGTGACACCTGGTAATTGTTAGGTGCCTCCGAAATAATTTGCCAAATCGCAGCCGAGTTAGTAAACGAGTCACGCGGTAGTGCCTGGCCCATATCTTCCATTTGATGGATGAAATCTTGAAGCAGTGATTTTACTTGTTTAAGTTTGGATGGCTCTCTAAGAGTCATAGGCGATTTCGCCGGGTATCGGAAGAGCTCCATTTAATTCATTGGGATACATTTTGTCGTAAATACGATTATTATTTCGTACAGAATTAGTTGAGTTGTCTGCAAGATATTATATGAAATGTTATAAATTATTTGTATCTTTGTAACTATCGATTTTTAATGGCAAATAGCCAGCACTTACCACTGGGTTCGTTGCTTCGTTTTCAAGATTCTTCTTTGTGGTAATCGGCAGAAGATTTTCAGAGAGTTAACCATTTTCATAAAGCTTTATGCAGGCTTTAAACGCTGCAGAAATCTTAGCCCACTTGCATATATCCATAGGGTCACTCTGATATGAAAATTTAAAGTTAAAACGATTTATAATCAAATTATTGATGTATACGTACATAAATAATATCCTGTAACGTGGAGTAACGTGGTGTTGTGGCAATTGGTTCGTCGGTAGAGCAGTTTTTGAGTGTGGAGTGGACTCTTGATTTAAAATTTTCCTGTACGCCTCTCGTGGCGCAATCAAAGACGAGATTAATGTTAAGATTTTAGTAATTTTTATTAATAAAAAATCAGCCAAGGGGCAACAATCAGCCAAGGGGCAAAATCAGCCAAGGGGCAAAAATCAGCCAAGGGGCAAAAATCAAATTTTACTAATAAAAAAAATACAGTACCCACAGGTATGCTGTCCTAAGACTGCAGTATCTGTTGAAGCACAGAGATAACGCGCAAGAAGTGTGGTGGGTTTTCAATTGGCAGGAGAAAACAGCTGACCGAATTGATGACCGCATCAAACTCCTGACTGAACAAGAGTGAAAATGAAATGATTTTGGCCCGGTATTTATACCCCTGCGGTGGTACATTTGTCAAAATATCATTTACATATACATACACAATATCAATTAGTTCTAAACTAAACATACTACTTTTAGTACATTTTAGTACATTCAGTACATTATAGAAAAAAAATAAAAGTACAGTACAAATGAAAATTATTAATTCGTTATTAAATAACGAGTGGCGAGTTATAATTATTAATCGTTATTTTAATTATGAACTTTGAATTTACATGTAAATTTGGTAGTTTAATAGTTCAAGAAAAGTTAACAAAAATAAAAATATATATTGAGTTGTTACAGTCTCCCCCTCTGGCGCTGAGGTCGGCTCGACGATGCGGCAGGAAAGTTGTTCTTCGGTGGTCGTCCTCGTCGTCTCAGAGTTCGAACTGGTTCTTCTTCTTTGTCTTCCTTCTTGGGAGTGTATTTTGTAAGTGAGGAAACATGGTAGCTTCCCAATGGAATAGTTAAGTCGTCTTTGGAGGCGACTTGATAAGTTGATGTTCCAACTTTGGTGATTAGTAATGAGGGTTATTTCACCTCCTTCGATGTATCCACGAAATTTGTTTACTGCCCATACTATGGCCAATGCTTCGCGTTCAGTAGTGGAGTAATTTCGTTCAGCGGCATATTAAAAGTCTTGAGGCATATTCTATTGGATGTTCATCGGCTTTCTCCCCCTGGACTAAAACAGCGCCGATTGCATAATTGCTTGCATCTGTTTTCAGGCGGAATGATTTTCCGTCACAGGCTTGTTGAAGTATTGGTGCACTTATGAGTAGAGATTTTAGAGTGTCGAATGACGTCTGTTCCTCTTTTCCCCATTTCCACACAGCATTTTTCTTAGTGAGGTTACTTAATGCTTTTGATACGTCAGCGAAATTGTTGATAAAACGGCGGTACCATGAGCAGGTTTGTAGAAACGATATGACTTGCTTAGCGTTCTTTGGCTCTGCTCTTTTCGATATAGCGTTGGTTTTATCAGGATCAACTTGTATCCCTTTATTTGTGATTAAGTGTCCAAGGTACTTAACTTCTGCGCAGCAAAATTTTGATTTTTTCCTATTCACTTTTAGTTTGAACATATCGAGGCGTTCAAATATCCGTTCTAAGTGAACGTAGTGCTCTTCAAAACTGCTAGAGCATATAATTAAATCATCTAGATACGTTAGAAGGAACATATCTGGAAGTCCATTTCGGAATCGGTCGATTAGCCTTTGGAAAGTTGCTGGGGCGTTTCGTAACCCAAACGGCATTCTCTTAAAACGAAACATTCCAAATGGCGTGATGAATGCAGTTTTGTCCATATCCTCTTCTGCCACTTGTATCTGATAATATCCAGACTGTAAATCAAGAGTACTTTTAAACATGGTCCTCTTTGTTGAGTGAAGAAGATCGTCGATCCTTGGTAGGGGATATCGGTCAGGAACTGTTACGCTATTTAACTGACGGTAGTCAATACAAACACGAATCCCTTCATCCTTTTTAGGCACCAGCACAACAGGTGCTGCCCAAGGTGATTCACACTCCTCAATAATATCACTTTCCAACAGTTTATAGAGTTCTGTTTTAAGTTGATTTCTTCTAGTGGGCGATAGTCGATACGGTGTTGTTGCAATTGGATCATTATTGCCAGTGTTGATTGTATGAATCGCAAATGGGGTTGGCTCGGATAAAACGTCGAAAGCACATTGTTCATTTCTCAGCAATTCATTTAAACGATCTCTTTCAATGGAACTTAGGTCAATTCCTTCGTCTTCACGGAGCTCGACGTCTATTGAAAGGATTTCTGTGAAAAATGGTTCCAATTCATCTTCTTGTTCATGTATTTGAACTAAGGGTGGGAAGAGATCCTCTTTGTTTTTCTTCCGCTCAGGTGTCACTTCATCACGTCTAAGTGAATCATAAAAAATATTTTGGATTGAGTGGGGTGAGTATTCATTATTCTTCCTTTTTAGAGGCATATTAGGTCCAAGATGTTCAACGGATTTTGGTGTTGCAGCAAGTGGAGAAATTACTTTTTGGTTATCAAACCATGACAGGAAAGCAGATTTTTGCTTCAAAAGCTCTTTTTCGAATCCGTCGGGGGTGTTTCCGTGACTTTTGCTTTTGGTGGATCTTCTTTCTGGTGTTATTTGGGATTGGTGAACATGGAATGAGGCGAGAACATCTTGATTCTTTTTAGCTATTTTTGTATGCTGCGTATCATAAAAATCAAAGACTTTTTCTTTTTGGTCCGCAAAGTACCAGAGCCTTTGGCCTAAGTCCAAAACAATGCCATTCTGTTCCAGAAAGTCGATACCAATCAACGTTCTATTGTCGGTCGCACGTGGTAAAACCAGAAACTGTATTGCGCGTAATCGATTACCAATTATAATATTGGTGTCTCCAATATAAACGTCTTGAGACTTTGCATCTCCATCAGCGAGTGTGACGTCTGCTTTCACTTGTTGAAATCTTGTTCCATTTTTAAGCAGGTGTATGAACAATTCCCTGCCAGCAACACTAGTGCGGGCAGCTGTATCCAAATAAGCCATTCCCGTTTCTCCATGTGAGGCAATTGGAATAGTTGGCAGATCTGTGCTCATAGTGGTCCGAATTGAATTAAAAGAAACTGTTGCAGGTCCTTTCGGCAGTTCTTTGCATGTTGGACAGTTGGAGCGAACAAATCCGGGCGCTTTGCATTTGTAGCAATGGATTTTTGGCTGAATATGAGCAGGTTGTCCTTTCATTTTGTCATCACGTTCCTTTTTCCGGCAGTCTTCGATGGTATGGCCTTTGTGTGAACAATAGTTGCACCGTTTCTTTATAAAAATCTCAACCTTAGGAGCATGTTGGGCTGACCTTTCAGCTATGGAAAGTTCTACCGCTCTTGCCTTGGTGAGCAAATCTCTAAAAGTTGTAATGCCATCTCGTGGAACTCCGTCTCGAATGTGAAGACCTAGCAAACCGTAGATCATATCTATCATCATTCTTTCATTTGGAACTGGTTCAATTAGTTGAGCAAATAGTGCTCGTTTTGTGGAGATAAAATCATCCGTAGATTCCTTCGGCTTCTGCTTTTGCTCGAATATTTCCATATAAATCCTATATGCTGGCTTAGCTGGAGCATAGGCATTTCGTAGCAGTGTAAGTACATCTTTCCATGTTGTAGCTTCTCGCTGTACACCTTGCCACCAGGCTATAGCAGTATCTTGCAAAAGAAGCGGAAATCCTTTTATTGCATCTTCATCAGATATTCGCTCAATATCTTTATAAATGTTTATCGTAGCGATAAAACTCTCGACTACAACTGGATCTCTTTCTCCTTTGAAACGTTCTGTGCAGTGGCTAAAGCTGCCTTTGCTTACAGATTGCGTTGTCATAGCGGCAATAAGTTCTCTCAGCTGTTCAGCGGATAGTTGAGCCATGTTGTCTGTTGATGCGTTTGCCTTTGTAGCACCTCGCTGGGAAATGCGTTCGCTTTTCCTTATATTCTCCGTCTTTTTCAAATTAAATCAAGCCCCACGTTGGGCGCCAATGTAACGTGGAGTAACGTGGTGTTGTGGCAATTGGTTCGTCGGTAGAGCAGTTTTTGAGTGTGGAGTGGACTCTTGATTTAAAATTTTCCTGTACGCCTCTCGTGGCGCAATCAAAGACGAGATTAATGTTAAGATTTTAGTAATTTTTATTAATAAAAAATCAGCCAAGGGGCAACAATCAGCCAAGGGGCAAAATCAGCCAAGGGGCAAAAATCAGCCAAGGGGCAAAAATCAAATTTTACTAATAAAAAAAATACAGTACCCACAGGTATGCTGTCCTAAGACTGCAGTATCTGTTGAAGCACAGAGATAACGCGCAAGAAGTGTGGTGGGTTTTCAATTGGCAGGAGAAAACAGCTGACCGAATTGATGACCGCATCAAACTCCTGACTGAACAAGAGTGAAAATGAAATGATTTTGGCCCGGTATTTATACCCCTGCGGTGGTACATTTGTCAAAATATCATTTACATATACATACACAATATCAATTAGTTCTAAACTAAACATACTACTTTTAGTACATTTTAGTACATTCAGTACATTATAGAAAAAAAATAAAAGTACAGTACAAATGAAAATTATTAATTCGTTATTAAATAACGAGTGGCGAGTTATAATTATTAATCGTTATTTTAATTATGAACTTTGAATTTACATGTAAATTTGGTAGTTTAATAGTTCAAGAAAAGTTAACAAAAATAAAAATATATATTGAGTTGTTACAATCCTTAATTGTATACTGTGGAGGGAGCGTTAGTGACACCTGGTAATTGTTAGGTGCCTCCGAAATAATTTGCCAAATCGCAGCCGAGTTAGTAAACGAGTCACGCGGTAGTGCCTGGCCCATATCTTCCTTTTGATGGATGAAATCTTGAAGCAGTGATTTTACTTGTTTAAGTTTGGATGGCTCTCTAAGAGTCATAGGCGATTTCGCCGGGTATCGGAAGAGCTCCATTTAATTCATTGGGATACATTTTGTCGTAAATACGATTATTATTTCGTACAGAATTTGTTGAGTTGTCTGCAAGATATTATATGAAATGTTATAAATTATTTGTATCTTTGTAACTATCGATTTTTAATGGCAAATAGCCAGCACTTACCACTGGGTTCGTTGCTTCGTTTTCAAGATTCTTCTTTGTGGTAATCGGCAGAAGATTTTCAGAGAGTTAACCATTTTCATAAAGCCTTATGCAGGCTTTAAACGCTGCAGAAATCTTAGCCCACTTGCATATATCCATAGGGTCACTCTGATATGAAAATTTAAAGTTAAAACGATTTATAATCAAATTATTGATGTATACGTACATAAATAATATCCTTATTGTGGACTGTGGAGGGAGCGTTAGTGACACCTGGTAATTGTTAGGTGCCTCCGAAATAATTTGCCAAATCGCAGCCGAGTTAGTAAACGAGTCACGCGGTAGTGCCTGGCCCATATCTTCCATTTGATGGATGAAATCTTGAAGCAGTGATTTTACTTGTTTAAGTTTGGATGGCTCTCTAAGAGTCATAGGCGATTTCGCCGGGTATCGGAAGAGCTCCATTTAATTCATTGGGATACATTTTGTCGTAAATACGATTATTATTTCGTACAGAATTTGTTGAGTTGTCTGCAAGATATTATATGAAATGTTATAAATTATTTGTATCTTTGTAACTATCGATTTTTAATGGCAAATAGCCAGCACTTACCACTGGGTTCGTTGCTTCGTTTTCAAGATTCTTCTTTGTGGTAATCGGCAGAAGATTTTCATAGAGTTAACCATTTTCATAAAGCTTTATGCAGGCTTTAAACGCTGCAGAAATCTTAGCCCACTTGCATATATCCATAGGGTCACTCTGATATGAAAATTTAAAGTTAAAACGATTTATAATCAAATTATTGATGTATACGTACATAAATAATATCCTTAATTGTGGACTGTGGAGGGAGCGTTAGTGACACCTGGTAATTGTTAGGTGCCTCCGAAATAATTTGCCAAATCGCAGCCGAGTTAGTAAACGAGTCACGCGGTAGTGCCTGGCCCATATCTTCCATTTGATGGATGAAATCTTGAAGCAGTGATTTTACTTGTTTAAGTTTGGATGGCTCTCTAAGAGTCATAGGCGATTTCGCCGGGTATCGGAAGAGCTCCATTTAATTCATTGGGATACATTTTGTCGTAAATACGATAATTTTTTCGTACAGAATTTGTTGAGTTGTCTGCAAGATATTATATGAAATGTTATAAATTATTTGTATCTTTGTAACTATCGATTTTTAATGGCAAATAGCCAGCACTTACCACTGGGTTCGTTGCTTCGTTTTCAAGATTCTTCTTTGTGGTAATCGGCAGAAGATTTTCAGAGAGTTAACCATTTTCATAAAGCTTTATGCAGGCTTTAAACGCTGCAGAAATCTTAGCCCACTTGCATATATCCATAGGGTCACTCTGATATGAAAATTTAAAGTTAAAACGATTTATAATCAAATTATTGATGTATACGTACATAAATAATATCCTTAATTGTGGACTGTGGAGGGAGCGTTAGTGACACCTGGTAATTGTTAGGTGCCTCCGAAATAATTTGCCAAATCGCAGCCGAGTTAGTAAACGAGTCACGCGGTAGTGCCTGGCCCATATCTTCCATTTGATGGATGAAATCTTGAAGCAGTGATTTTACTTGTTTAAGTTTGGATGGCTCTCTAAGAGTCATAGGCGATTTCGCCGGGTATCGGAAGAGCTCAATTTAATTCATTGGGATACATTTTGTCGTAAATACGATTATTATTTCGTACAGAATTTGTTGAGTTGTCTGCAAGATATTATATGAAATGTTATAAATTATTTGTATCTTTGTAACTATCGATTTTTAATGGCAAATAGCCAGCACTTACCACTGGGTTCGTTGCTTCGTTTTCAAGATTCTTCTTTGTGGTAATCGGCAGAAGATTTTCAGAGAGTTAACCATTTTCATAAAGCTTTATGCAGGCTTTAAACGCTGCAGAAATCTTAGCCCACTTGCATATATCCATAGGGTCACTCTGATATGAAAATTTAAAGTTAAAACGATTTATAATCAAATTATTGATGTATACGTACATAAATAATATCCTTAATTGTGGACTGTGGAGGGAGCGTTAGTGACACCTGGTAATTGTTAGGTGCCTCCGAAATAATTTGCCAAATCGCAGCCGAGTTAGTAAACGAGTCACGCGGTAGTGCCTGGCCCATATCTTCCATTTGATGGATGAAATCTTGAAGCAATGATTTTACTTGTTTAAGTTTGGATGGCTCTCTAAGAGTCATAGGCGATTTCGCCGGGTATCGGAAGAGCTCCATTTAATTCATTGGGATACATTTTGTCGTAAATACGATTATTATTTCGTACAGAATTTGTTGAGTTGTCTGCAAGATATTATATGAAATGTTATAAATTATTTGTATCTTTGTAACTATCGATTTTTAATGGCAAATAGCCAGCACTTACCACTGGGTTCGTTGCTTCGTTTTCAAGATTCTTCTTTGTGGTAATCGGCAGAAGATTTTCAGAGAGTTAACCATTTTCATAAAGCTTTATGCAGGCTTTAAACGCTGCAGAAATCTTAGCCCACTTGCATATATCCATAGGGTCACTCTGATATGAAAATTTAAAGTTAAAACGATTTATAATCAAATTATTGATGTATACGTACATAAATAATATCCTTAATTGTGGACTGTGGAGGGAGCGTTAGTGACACCTGGTAATTGTTAGGTGCCTCCGAAATAATTTGCCAAATCGCAGCCGAGTTAGTAAACGAGTCAAGCGTTAGTGCCTGGCCCATATCTTCCATTTGATGGATGAAATCTTGAAGCAGTGATTTTACTTGTTTAAGTTTGGATGGCTCTCTAAGAGTCATAGGCGATTTCGCCGGGTATCGGAAGAGCTCCATTTAATTCATTGGGATACATTTTGTCGTAAATACGATTATTATTTCGTACAGAATTTGTTGAGTTGTCTGCAAGATATTATATGAAATGTTATAAATTATTTGTATCTTTGTAACTATCGATTTTCAATGGCAAATAGCCAGCACTTACCACTGGGTTCGTTGCTTCGTTTTCAAGATTCTTCTTTGTGGTAATCGGCAGAAGATTTTCAGAGAGTTAACCATTTTCATAAAGCTTTATGCAGGCTTTAAACGCTGCAGAAATCTTAGCCCACTTGCATATATCCATAGGGTCACTCTGATATGAAAATTTAAAGTTAAAACGATTTATAATCAAATTATTGATGTATACGTACATAAATAATATCCTTAATTGTGGACTGTGGAGGGAGCGTTAGTGACACCTGGTAATTGTTAGGTGCCTCCGAAATAATTTGCCAAATCGCAGCCGAGTTAGTAAACGAGTCACGCGGTAGTGCCTGGCCCATATCTTCCATTTGATGGATGAAATCTTGAAGCAGTGATTTTACTTGTTTAAGTTTGGATGGCTCTCTAAGAGTCATAGGCGATTTCGCCGGGTATCGGAAGAGCTCCATTTAATTCATTGGGATACATTTTGTCGTAAATACGATTATTATTTCGTACAGAATTTGTTGAGTTGTCTGCAAGATATTATATGAAATGTTATAAATTATTTGTATCTTTGTAACTATCGATTTTTAATGGCAAATAGCCAGCACTTACCACTGGGTTCGTTGCTTCGTTTTCAAGATTCTTCTTTGTGGTAATCGGCAGAAGATTTTCAGAGAGTTAACCATTTTCATAAAGCTTTATGCAGGCTTTAAACGCTGCAGAAATCTTAGCCCACTTGCATATATCCATAGGGTCACTCTGATATGAAAATTTAAAGTTAAAACGATTTATAATCAAATTATTGATGTATACGTACATAAATAATATCCTTAATTGTGGACTGTGGAGGGAGCGTTAGTGACACCTGGTAATTGTTAGGTGCCTCCGAAATAATTTGCCAAATCGCAGCCGAGTTAGTAAACGAGTCACGCGGTAGTGCCTGGCCCATATCTTCCATTTGATGGATGAAATCTTGAAGCAGTGATTTTACTTGTTTAAGTTTGGATGGCTCTCTAAGAGTCATAGGCGATTTCGCCGGGTATCGGAAGAGCTCCATTTAATTCATTGGGATACATTTTGTCGTAAATACGATTATTATTTCGTACAGAATTTGTTGAGTTGTCTGCAAGATATTATATGAAATGTTATAAATTATTTGTATCTTTGTAACTATCGATTTTTAATGGCAAATAGCCAGCACTTACCACTGGGTTCGTTGCTTCGTTTTCAAAATTCTTCTTTGTGGTAATCGGCAGAAGATTTTCAGAGAGTTAACCATTTTCATAAAGCTTTATGCAGGCTTTAAACGCTGCAGAAATCTTAGCCCACTTGCATATATCCATAGGGTCACTCTGATATGAAAATTTAAAGTTAAAACGATTTATAATCAAATTATTGATGTATACGTACATAAATAATATCCTTAATTGTGGACTGTGGAGGGAGCGTTAGTGACACCTGGTAATTGTTAGGTGCCTCCGAAATAATTTGCCAAATCGCAGCCGAGTTAGTAAACGAGTCACGCGTTAGTGCCTGGCCCATATCTTCCATTTGATGGATGAAATCTTGAAGCAGTGATTTTACTTGTTTAAGTTTGGATGGCTCTCTAAGAGTCATAGGCGATTTCGCCGGGTATCGGAAGAGCTCCATTTAATTCATTGGGATACATTTTGTCGTAAATACGATTATTATTTCGTACAGAATTTGTTGAGTTGTCTGCAAGATATTATATGAAATGTTATAAATTATTTGTATCTTTGTAACTATCGATTTTCAATGGCAAATAGCCAGCACTTACCACTGGGTTCGTTGCTTCGTTTTCAAGATTCTTCTTTGTGGTAATCGGCAGAAGATTTTCAGAGAGTTAACCATTTTCATAAAGCTTTATGCAGGCTTTAAACGCTGCAGAAATCTTAGCCCACTTGCATATATCCATAGGGTCACTCTGATATGAAAATTTAAAGTTAAAACGATTTATAATCAAATTATTGATGTATACGTACATAAATAATATCCTTAATTGTGGACTGTGGAGGGAGCGTTAGTGACACCTGGTAATTGTTAGGTGCCTCCGAAATAATTTGCCAAATCGCAGCCGAGTTAGTAAACGAGTCACGCGGTAGTGCCTGGCCCATATCTTCCATTTGATGGATGAAATCTTGAAGCAGTGATTTTACTTGTTTAAGTTTGGATGGCTCTCTAAGAGTCATAGGCGATTTCGCCGGGTATCGGAAGAGCTCCATTTAATTCATTGGGATACATTTTGTCGTAAATACGATTATTATTTCGTACAGAATTTGTTGAGTTGTCTGCAAGATATTATATGAAATGTTATAAATTATTTGTATCTTTGTAACTATCGATTTTTAATGGCAAATAGCCAGCACTTACCACTGGGTTCGTTGCTTCGTTTTCAAGATTCTTCTTTGTGGTAATCGGCAGAAGATTTTCAGAGAGTTAACCATTTTCATAAAGCTTTATGCAGGCTTTAAACGCTGCAGAAATCTTAGCCCACTTGCATATATCCATAGGGTCACTCTGATATGAAAATTTAAAGTTAAAACGATTTATAATCAAATTATTGATGTATACGTACATAAATAATATCCTTAATTGTGGACTGTGGAGGGAGCGTTAGTGACACCTGGTAATTGTTAGGTGCCTCCGAAATAATTTGCCAAATCGCAGCCGAGTTAGTAAACGAGTCACGCGGTAGTGCCTGGCCCATATCTTCCATTTGATGGATGAAATCTTGAAGCAGTGATTTTACTTGTTTAAGTTTGGATGGCTCTCTAAGAGTCATAGGCGATTTCGCCGGGTATCGGAAGAGCTCCATTTAATTCATTGGGATACATTTTGTCGTAAATACGATTATTATTTCGTACAGAATTTGTTGAGTTGTCTGCAAGATATTATATGAAATGTTATAAATTATTTGTATCTTTGTAACTATCGATTTTTAATGGCAAATAGCCAGCACTTACCACTGGGTTCGTTGCTTCGTTTTCAAGATTCTTCTTTGTGGTAATCGGCAGAAGATTTTCAGAGAGTTAACCATTTTCATAAAGCTTTATGCAGGCTTTAAACGCTGCAGAAATCTTAGCCCACTTGCATATATCCATAGGGTCACTCTGATATGAAAATTTAAAGTTAAAACGATTTATAATCAAATTATTGATGTATACGTACATAAATAATATCCTTAATTGTGGACTGTGGAGGGAGCGTTAGTGACACCTGGTAATTGTTAGGTGCCTCCGAAATAATTTGCCAAATCGCAGCCGAGTTAGTAAACGAGTCACGCGTTAGTGCCTGGCCCATATCTTCCATTTGATGGATGAAATCTTGAAGCAGTGATTTTACTTGTTTAAGTTTGGATGGCTCTCTAAGAGTCATAGGCGATTTCGCCGGGTATCGGAAGAGCTCCATTTAATTCATTGGGATACATTTTGTCGTAAATACGATTATTATTTCGTACAGAATTTGTTGAGTTGTCTGCAAGATATTATATGAAATGTTATAAATTATTTGTATCTTTGTAACTATCGATTTTTAATGGCAAATAGCCAGCACTTACCACTGGGTTCGTTGCTTCGTTTTCAAGATTCTTCTTTGTGGTAATCGGCAGAAGATTTTCAGAGAGTTAACCATTTTCATAAAGCTTTATGCAGGCTTTAAACGCTGCAGAAATCTTAGCCCACTTGCATATATCCATAGGGTCACTCTGATATGAAAATTTAAAGTTAAAACGATTTATAATCAAATTATTGATGTATACGTACATAAATAATATCCTTAATTGTGGACTGTGGAGGGAGCGTTAGTGACACCTGGTAATTGTTAGGTGCCTCCGAAATAATTTGCCAAATCGCAGCCGAGTTAGTAAACGAGTCACGCGGTAGTGCCTGGCCCATATCTTCCATTTGATGGATGAAATCTTGAAGCAGTGATTTTACTTGTTTAAGTTTGGATGGCTCTCTAAGAGTCATAGGCGATTTCGCCGGGTATCGGAAGAGCTCCATTTAATTCATTGGGATACATTTTGTCGTAAATACGATTATTATTTCGTACAGAATTTGTTGAGTTGTCTGCAAGATATTATATGAAATGTTATAAATTATTTGTATCTTTGTAACTATCGATTTTTAATGGCAAATAGCCAGCACTTACCACTGGGTTCGTTGCTTCGTTTTCAAGATTCTTCTTTGTGGTAATCGGCAGAAGATTTTCAGAGAGTTAACCATTTTCATAAAGCTTTATGCAGGCTTTAAACGCTGCAGAAATCTTAGCCCACTTGCATATATCCATAGGGTCACTCTGATATGAAAATTTAAAGTTAAAACGATTTATAATCAAATTATTGATGTATACGTACATAAATAATATCCTTAATTGTGGACTGTGGAGGGAGCGTTAGTGACACCTGGTAATTGTTAGGTGCCTCCGAAATAATTTGCCAAATCGCAGCCGAGTTAGTAAACGAGTCACGCGGTAGTGCCTGGCCCATATCTTCCATTTGATGGATGAAATCTTGAAGCAGTGATTTTACTTGTTTAAGTTTGGATGGCTCTCTAAGAGTCATAGGCGATTTCGCCGGGTATCGGAAGAGCTCCATTTAATTCATTGGGATACATTTTGTCGTAAATACGATTATTATTTCGTACAGAATTTGTTGAGTTGTCTGCAAGATATTATATGAAATGTTATAAATTATTTGTATCTTTGTAACTATCGATTTTTAATGGCAAATAGCCAGCACTTACCACTGGGTTCGTTGCTTCGTTTTCAAGATTCTTCTTTGTGGTAATCGGCAGAAGATTTTCAGAGAGTTAACCATTTTCATAAAGCTTTATGCAGGCTTTAAACGCTGCAGAAATCTTAGCCCACTTGCATATATCCATAGGGTCACTCTGATATGAAAATTTAAAGTTAAAACGATTTATAATCAAATTATTGATGTATACGTACATAAATAATATCCTTAATTGTGGACTGTGGAGGGAGCGTTAGTGACACCTGGTAATTGTTAGGTGCCTCCGAAATAATTTGCCAAATCGCAGCCGAGTTAGTAAACGAGTCACGCGGTAGTGCCTGGCCCATATCTTCCATTTGATGGATGAAATCTTGAAGCAGTGATTTTACTTGTTTAAGTTTGGATGGCTCTCTAAGAGTCATAGGCGATTTCGCCGGGTATCGGAAGAGCTCCATTTAATTCATTGGGATACATTTTGTCGTAAATACGATTATTATTTCGTACAGAATTTGTTGAGTTGTCTGCAAGATATTATATGAAATGTTATAAATTATTTGTATCTTTGTAACTATCGATTTTTAATGGCAAATAGCCAGCACTTACCACTGGGTTCGTTGCTTCGTTTTCAAGATTCTTCTTTGTGGTAATCGGCAGAAGATTTTCAGAGAGTTAACCATTTTCATAAAGCTTTATGCAGGCTTTAAACGCTGCAGAAATCTTAGCCCACTTGCGTATATCCATAGGGTCACTCTGATATGAAAATTTAAAGTTAAAACGATTTATAATCAAATTATTGATGTATACGTACATAAATAATATCCTTAATTGTGGACTGTGGAGGGAGCGTTAGTGACACCTGGTAATTGTTAGGTGCCTCCGAAATAATTTGCCAAATCGCAGCCGAGTTAGTAAACGAGTCACGCGGTAGTGCCTGGCCCATATCTTCCATTTGATGGATGAAATCTTGAAGCAGTGATTTTACTTGTTTAAGTTTGGATGGCTCTCTAAGAGTCATAGGCGATTTCGCCGGGTATCGGAAGAGCTCCATTTAATTCATTGGGATACATTTTGTCGTAAATACGATTACTATTTCGTACAGAATTTGTTGAGTTGTCTGCAAGATATTATATGAAATGTTATAAATTATTTGTATCTTTGTAACTATCGATTTTTAATGGCAAATAGCCAGAACTTACCACTGAGTTCGTTGCTTCGTTTTCAAGATTCTTCTTTGTGGTAATCGGCAGAAGATTTTCAGAGAGTTAACCATTTTCATAAAGCTTTATTTGAGATTTGATATTTGATATTTATTGATATAAAAATTTGCTGTGCAATAAGAATTAAATTCTTTATGGGTGTACAGTTTACTGGAAAATACTAAGATCACATTTCAAACATAATTAACAATATAAATATAAAACAAGATTAAGTAAAGAATATAAACTAAAATAAAAACGAAAAAAAAAGTAGAGTTATAATTAAATAAATAAATAAATAGAGAATGATGACATAAAATGTACGTTAAGTGGGGGAAACATCAATGAGACGTTCCCAGGTAGGAAAAGACTAAAGACAAAAAACTTCTGTGCTCGACTTTGGTTCTTATACTAAGGGGAAGTTCATTATAAAGACGAATGGCATGAATGAAAAATTGCCTACGAGATATTGTACAAGTATAAACATTTGGTCGGATACAATTTGAACGAAGAGACTGTGAAAAGACAACTTTAACAAACAAATAGCTGGGTTGTTTTTTATTTAAAATTTTATAGATCATAGTGCAGGCTCTAAAGTTTAAAAAATTGTCAAGACTACATCCTAGAATTGTTAAAGAATGACTAGAAACATGATCATATCTACGGAGATTGTATACGAATCTTGTGACTGAATTAAAGGCAACGTTTAACTTGCGCCTTGAGATAGCATCTGTACAAGCAAACAACTCACAGCCATACATTATTAAAGGGACCACCATGGCTTTAACCAATTTAAGCTGAACAGCGGTTGGTAATGTATCTCTGCATACTGATAGACCACGCAAAGCACCATAAATGTTAGATACCACTGACTTTATGTGGTCACTCCAAGTGAGGTTACAATTAAGAATAATACCAAGATTTTTAATTTTTGGTACTATTTCGACTTCGACACCACTTAAAAAAACAGGAGGAATGCGGGACAATAACGGGTGTTTATATATGCAAATAGATTTAGTTTTAGAAGGGTTTATGAGCAGTCTATTATCGGCAGACCAATTGGCCAAAGAGTTAAGGTCCTCATTCATTCTTTCAACGGCATCATCCATCAAACCAATAGGGAAATGAATGTAGATCTGCACATCGTCCGCATATATATGGAAATTACAATTACGTATTACAAGTGGTAGGTCATTAATAAACATAGAAAACAACAAAGGGCCAATTATAGAGCCTTGAGGCACACCACAATGAACAGGTAACGCAGAAGATAAGGACTGGTTGTGAAATACAGATTGGACTCTTTTAGTTAAATAGGACATAATAAGTTTTGCGGAAAGGTGAGAAAAATTAAAATACGATATAAGTTTACTATAGAGAATATTAGGACAGACAGAATCGAAAGCTTTAGAAAAGTCAACTAACGTAACCAAGGTTACTTCATCTCGGTCGATAGCCTCTCGTATATCATCAGTTACTTTTATTAATGCTGTGACACAGCTGTGACCAGAGCGAAAGCCAGACTGCATAGGTGTTAGCAGGTTTTTTGACTCGATGTATACTTTTATTTGAGTGCTAATAATAGATTCTAACGCTTTAGATAGGAAAGGAAGGATGGCAATAGGACGATATTCTGTGGCATTTTTATTTTTAGAGATAGGAATAATTTTTGCTTGTTTCCACTGACGCGGGTAGGTGGAAGACATTATGATGGTATTGAAAATAAACGTTAAATATTTGAGGATATATGGTAGGATAATTTTTAAAAACTTCGGGTGAATGGAATCCATGCCCATACTGTCAGATTTGATTGACATAATCGCCTTTTCAACGGTAGACGAATCCACAATATCAAAAAGAAATGCGTCGTCAGATGTATTTATAAATTCATTAACAGGTAAAGGACAAGACACATCAGGTACTAGTGACACTCTAGTAAACTTTCTGTTCAGTTCTTCAATATCAATATTATTCTCAGTCTGTAAGTTACTTTTATTGCACACCCCTATCTGTTTAATCTGATTCCACATAAAAGAAGACGAACGGTTGGAATTAAATTTGTTTGCATAATATGATGACTTAGCTCTTTTGATCATCGAGTTTACTCTATTTCGAATCCTTTTAAATTCATTAAACATTTCTGGAATTTGAAATCTTCTCCATCGACGATAGAGATGATCTCTTGTACTTATGGTAGATTTAATTTCATTAGATAGCCAAGGGCATGGTTCATGTTTTGCAACAAATTATCTTTTTGGTACATACTTCGTAAACAGATGTGTTATAAGTCCATTTAAAATCTCGACTTGATCGTCAACATTTGGTATATGAAGAATACAGTCCCAATCCAGAGAAAAACATTCATTTACTAGAGACACATAATCGACCCTCTTAAAATCGTAATATTTTATGGTTTGTACAGTTTTAGAAGTTTGTGTTGGTATGTCTAGAGTAGCAAAAACAAGATCATGGTGGGAAAAAACAGGAAACGACAGTTGGGAGTAATGCATAAGCATATTAGTATCACTAAGCAGGACAACATCAATTAACGAGGGTATTTTATTAGGCATATAGTGGGTTGCATAGGACATATTAGCAAACGACATATTAAACGAAGTAACCATATCAATTAAATTCGAGTGTGACGCATTATTAAGCAAGTTTATATTTATATCACCACAAAGAATTAATTTAGGAGCTAGAACGCAAATATCCTCCAACACATTACTAACGATTCTGTAGTGAGCGACATTTGGAGGGATATAAATAGAGCCGATAATAAATGTATTATTTCCATTAAAAACTTCTAAAAAAAACATATTCAAAATTATCTGACGAGAGAGAGCATTTTACAACTTTGGCTTTTAAATTTCTTTTCAAATAAATTGCTGCCCCTCCACCAACTCTATTATACCGATCTGCTCTGAAAAGATTGTAACCACTCACATTAAAATAGCTACTGCTATGGTTTTTGTTAAGCCATGTTTCGGATATACAGATTGCATCCAGTTTGCTATTTTCAAATACAAGTCTGAATTCGTCAATTTTGTTCACTAAGCTTTGTGCATTAATGTGGCATATGTTAAGGCCAGAGCTTTGTTTACACAAAATATTCAACATCGAACGCATGTTTTCATTTCTACCATTCGCATTTCCATTGTTATAGGTTCTGTTCATAGCATATCAGAAAAGAGAAGAACAAAATCAAGCACAGCAACAACTTGTCAGACGGTGAATAAACATTACAGAAACAATAGACGATCATAAATGTTTTTCCCACATACAAACAAAAGAAAATTAAACAATTAAATATAGTCATCATAACAAAGAAAATAATTAGATAAATAAAATAAAAATAAATTAGAATAAGTCAAAGAAAGAAAAAGTAAACTAAATAAGAAATATCAACCATAAATTGTGATGATGAGATGATACACAGGCGTCAGGCGATGATGATGATCATGTATTTGTAGTCGTGGCGGCTGCAGCACACAAATGTTCGATTGTCTCAATTTTGATTCCTCTTTCCGTTGAATTTCTTTTAACATAAAGAGAGCCAGAAATCGTAAAGGCAGAGAACAGTTTACGTTGTTTTTTTAACTGAACCGCTTGTTGTAGAAGAGAACGATTTTTATATGTTAAGCTCTCATTAATATATACCACACTAGTTGATGTTGAGTTTGGCAAAACGTCTTTTAATAAAAGAGATTTTTTTCTTGAATTACGAAAATGGGAGGTAGCCTTAAGTATTAAATTTCTGTCTTGTGGCGAGTGAAATTTAATAATAATAGGTGCATTATCCGGTCGCGGGTGTTTGGGGCGAAAAATGTCTTTTACGGTAGGAACATTACAGTTGATGGTATTGCATAGGTGATTAAAATAAACATTCAGATTTTCGTTTGGTAGTACTGGTACCCCAAACAAAACAGCATCAGCGGCAAGCTCCTTACGTTCCATTAAATCAAGTCGTTGTTGCAGTGCATTAACTTCTGTATTTACATTAGGCAATTGATTTTTACCTTCTTCGACAAGATCGACTCTAGCTGAGATGTTATTTAATTGTTGTTGGAGAACATCAAAGCGCTCGGTCCATACTCTTTCCAGTGTGTCCATTTTAGCTGAGAGATCGTTACGGATGCCAGTGATCTCTGTTCTTAGCATACCGTAGAATTTGTCCAGGCGCTCTTCAAGCAGAGCCACAGTTAAAATTCGTGGACTTCGACTAGAAGTCGGGGTGAGGCATGGAGTACTCGGTTTAGGTCTCTTATTGTACATATTTTGTGCATTCGACATAATTTAAACGGGAGTTGATAGATTGAGAGCGAAGCACAAGAAAACGAAAATGTCTATAGAGGTTACCGAAACTATTTTATGAGTTAACTATTATAGATTCGATTGATTAAATGTTAAAAGGGTTAACTGGGCAAGTATGTTATATAGGCTATATTATTTGATTCTTGGAATTGCAATTGGTCAATGATCAACTCGAGAAATTAAATGTTTAGCCGGACGACTTAGCTATACGTGTTATTCGCACTTACACATAGCTCGAGACTCTTTTATGCAGGCTTTATACGCTGCAGAAATCTTAGCCCACTTGCATATATCCATAGGGTCACTCTGATATGAAAATTTAAAGTTAAAACGATTTATAATCAAATTATTGATGTATACGTACATAAATAATATCCTTAATTGTGGACTGTGGAGGGAGCGTTAGTGACACCTGGTAATTGTTAGGTGCCTCCGAAATAATTTGCCAAATCGCAGCCGAGTTAGTAAACGAGTCACGCGGTAGTGCCTGGCCCATATCTTCCATTTGATGGATGAAATCTTGAAGCAGTGATTTTACTTGTTTAAGTTTGGATGGCTCTCTAAGAGTCATAGGCGATTTCGCCGGGTATCGGAAGAGCTCCATTTAATTCATTGGGATACATTTTGTCGTAAATACGATTATTATTTCGTACAGAATTTGTTGAGTTGTCTGCAAGATATTATATGAAATGTTATAAATTATTTGTATCTTTGTAACTATCGATTTTTAATGGCAAATAGCCAGCACTTACCACTGGGTTCGTTGCTTCGTTTTCAAGATTCTTCTTTGTGGTAATCGGCAGAAGATTTTCAGAGAGTTAACCATTTTCATAAAGCTTTATGCAGGCTTTAAACGCTGCAGAAATCTTAGCCCACTTGCATATATCCATAGGGTCACTCTGATATGAAAATTTAAAGTTAAAACGATTTATAATCAAATTATTGATGTATACGTACATAAATAATATCCTTAATTGTGGACTGTGGAGGGAGCGTTAGTGACACCTGGTAATTGTTCGGTGCCTCCGAAATAATTTGCCAAATCGCAGCCGAGTTAGTAAACGAGGTCACGCGGTAGTGCCTGGCCCATATCTTCCATTTGATGGATGAAATCTTGAAGCAGTGATTTTACTTGTTTAAGTTTGGATGGCTCTCTAAGAGTCATAGGCGATTTCGCCGGGTATCGGAAGAGCTCCATTTAATTCATTGGGATACATTTTGTCGTAAATACGATTATTATTTCGTACAGAATTTGTTGAGTTGTCTGCAAGATATTATATGAAATGTTATAAATTATTTGTATCTTTGTAACTATCGATTTTTAATGGCAAATAGCCAGCACTTACCACTGGGTTCGTTGCTTCGTTTTCAAGATTCTTCTTTGTGGTAATCGGCAGAAGATTTTCAGAGAGTTAACCATTTTCATAAAGCTTTATGCAGGCTTTAAACGCTGCAGAAATCTTAGCCCACTTGCATATATCCATAGGGTCACTCTGATATGAAAATTTAAAGTTAAAACGATTTATAATCAAATTATTGATGTATACGTACATAAATAATATCCTTAATTGTGGACTGTGGAGGGAGCGTTAGTGACACCTGGTAATTGTTAGGTGCCTCCGAAATAATTTGCCAAATCGCAGCCGAGTTAGTAAACGAGTCACGCGGTAGTGCCTGGCCCATATCTTCCATTTGATGGATGAAATCTTGAAGCAGTGATTTTACTTGTTTAAGTTTGGATGGCTCTCTAAGAGTCATAGGCGATTTCGCCGGGTATCGGAAGAGCTCCATTAATTCATTGGGATACATTTTGTCGTAAATACGATTATTATTTCGTACAGAATTTGTTGAGTTGTCTGCAAGATATTATATGAATGTTATAAATTATTTGTATCTTTGTAACTATCGATTTTTAATGGCAAATAGCCAGCACTTACCACTGGTTCGTTGCTTCGTTTTCAAGATTCTTCTTTGTGGTAATCGGCAGAAGATTTTCAGAGAGTTAACCATTTTCATAAAGCTTTATGCAGGCTTTAAACGCTGCAGAAATCTTAGCCCACTTGCATATATCCATAGGGTCACTCTGATATGAAAATTTAAAGTTAAAACGATTTATAATCAAATTATTGATGTATACGTACATAAATAATATCCTTAATTGTGGACTGTGGAGGGAGCGTTAGTGACACCTGGTAATTGTTAGGTGCCTCCGAAATAATTTGCCAAATCGCAGCCGAGTTAGTAAACGAGTCACGCGGTAGTGCCTGGCCCATATCTTCCATTTGATGGATGAAATCTTGAAGCAGTGATTTTACTTGTTTAAGTTTGGATGGCTCTCTAAGAGTCATAGGCGATTTCGCCGGTATCGGAAGAGCTCCATTTAATTCATTGAGATACATTTTGTCGTAAATACGATTATTATTCCGTACAGAATTTGTTGAGTTGTCTGCAAGATATTATATGAAATGTTATAAATTATTTGTATCTTTGTAACTATCGATTTTTAATGGCAAATAGCCAGCACTTACCACTGGGTTCGTTGCTTCGTTTTCAAGATTCTTCTTTGTGGTAATCGGCAGAAGATTTTTCAGAGAGTTTACCATTTTCATAAAGCTTTATGCAGGCTTTAAACGCTGCAGAAATCTTAGCCCACTTGCATATATCCATAGGTACCCTTAATTGTGGACTGTGGAGGGAGCGTTAGTGACACCTGGTAATTGTTAGGTGCCTCCGAAATAATTTGCCAAATCGCAGCCGAGTTAGTAAACGAGTCACGCGGTAGTGCCTGGCCCATATCTTCCATTTGATGGATAAAATCTTGAAGCAGTGATTTTACTTGTTTAAGTTTGGATGGCTCTCTAAGAGTCATAGGCGATTTCGCCGGGTATCGGAAGAGCTCCATTTAATTCATTGGGATACATTTTTTCGTAAATACGATTATTATTTCGTACAGAATTTGTTGAGTTGTCTGCAAGATATTATATGAAATGTTATAAATTATTTGTATCTTTGTAACTATCGATTTTTAATGGCAAATAGCCAGCACTTACCACTGGGTTCGTTGCTTCGTTTTCAAGATTCTTCTTTGTGGTAATCGGCAGAAGATTTTCAGAGAGTTAACCATTTTCATAAAGCTTTATGCAGGCTTTAAACGCTGCAGAAATCTTAGCCCACTTGCATATTACATAGGGTCACTCTGATATGAAAATTTAAAGTTAAAACGATTTATAATCAAATTATTGATGTATACGTACATAAATAATATCCTTAATTGTGGACTGTGGAGGGAGCGTTAGTGACACCTGGTAATTGTTCGGTGCCTCCGAAATAATTTGCCAAATCGCAGCCGAGTTAGTAAACGAGTCACGCGGTAGTGCCTGGCCCATATCTTCCATTTGATGGATGAAATCTTGAAGCAGTGATTTTACTTGTTTAAGTTTGGATGGCTCTCTAAGAGTCATAGGCGATTTCGCCGGGTATCGGAAGAGCTCCATTTAATTCATTGGGATACATTTTGTCGTAAATACGATTATTATTTCGTACAGAATTTGTTGAGTTGTCTGCAAGATATTATATGAAATGTTATAAATTATTTGTATCTTTGTAACTATCGATTTTTAATGGCAAATAGCCAGCACTTACCACTGGGTTCGTTGCTTCGTTTTCAAGATTCTTCTTTGTGGTAATCGGCAGAAGATTTTCAGAGAGTTAACCATTTTCATAAAGCTTTATGCAGGCTTTAAACGCTGCAGAAATCTTAGCCCACTTGCATATATCCATAGGGTCACTCTGATATGAAAATTTAAAGTTAAAACGATTTATAATCAAATTATTGATGTATACGTACATAAATAATATCCTTAATTGTGGACTGTGGAGGGAGCGTTAGTGACACCTGGTAATTGTTAGGTGCCTCCGAAATAATTTGCCAAATCGCAGCCGAGTTAGTAAACGAGTCACGCGTTAGTGCCTGGCCCATATCTTCCATTTGATGGATGAAATCTTGAAGCAGTGATTTTACTTGTTTAAGTTTGGATGGCTCTCTAAGAGTCATAGGCGATTTCGCCGGGTATCGGAAGAGCTCCATTTAATTCATTGGGATACATTTTGTCGTAAATACGATTATTATTCCGTACAGAATTTGTTGAGTTGTCTGCAAGATATTATATGAAATGTTATAAATTATTTGTATCTTTGTAACTATCGATTTTTAATGGCAAATAGCCAGCACTTACCACTGGGTTCGTTGCTTCGTTTTCAAGATTCTTCTTTGTGGTAATCGGCAGAAGATTTTCAGAGAGTTAACCATTTTCATAAAGCTTTATTTGAGATTTGATATTTGATATTTATTGATATAAAAATTTGCTGTGCAATAAGAATTAAATTCTTTATGGGTGTACAGTTTACTGGAAAATACTAAGATCACATTTCAAACATAATTAACAATATAAATATAAAACAAGATTAAGTAAAGAATATAAACTAAAATAAAAACGAAAAAAAAAGTAGAGTTATAATTAAATAAATAAATAAATAGAGAATGATGACATAAAATGTACGTTAAGTGGGGGAAACATCAATGAGACGTTCCCAGGTAGGAAAAGACTAAAGACAAAAAACTTCTGTGCTCGACTTTGGTTCTTATACTAAGGGGAAGTTCATTATAAAGACGAATGGCATGAATGAAAAATTGCCTACGAGATATTGTACAAGTATAAACATTTGGTCGGATACAATTTGAACGAAGAGACTGTGAAAAGACAACTTTAACAAACAAATAGCTGGGTTGTTTTTTATTTAAAATTTTATAGATCATAGTGCAGGCTCTAAAGTTTAAAAAATTGTCAAGACTACATCCTAGAATTGTTAAAGAATGACTAGAAACATGATCATATCTACGGAGATTGTATACGAATCTTGTGACTGAATTAAAGGCAACGTTTAACTTGCGCCTTGAGATAGCATCTGTACAAGCAAACAACTCACAGCCATACATTATTAAAGGGACCACCATGGCTTTAACCAATTTAAGCTGAACAGCGGTTGGTAATGTATCTCTGCATACTGATAGACCACGCAAAGCACCATAAATGTTAGATACCACTGACTTTATGTGGTCACTCCAAGTGAGGTTACAATTAAGAATAATACCAAGATTTTTAATTTTTGGTACTATTTCGACTTCGACACCACTTAAAAAAACAGGAGGAATGCGGGACAATAACGGGTGTTTATATATGCAAATAGATTTAGTTTTAGAAGGGTTTATGAGCAGTCTATTATCGGCAGACCAATTGGCCAAAGAGTTAAGGTCCTCATTCATTCTTTCAACGGCATCATCCATCAAACCAATAGGGAAATGAATGTAGATCTGCACATCGTCCGCATATATATGGAAATTACAATTACGTATTACAAGTGGTAGGTCATTAATAAACATAGAAAACAACAAAGGGCCAATTATAGAGCCTTGAGGCACACCACAATGAACAGGTAACGCAGAAGATAAGGACTGGTTGTGAAATACAGATTGGACTCTTTTAGTTAAATAGGACATAATAAGTTTTGCGGAAAGGTGAGAAAAATTAAAATACGATATAAGTTTACTATAGAGAATATTAGGACAGACAGAATCGAAAGCTTTAGAAAAGTCAACTAACGTAACCAAGGTTACTTCATCTCGGTCGATAGCCTCTCGTATATCATCAGTTACTTCTATTAATGCTGTGACACAGCTGTGACCAGAGCGAAAGCCAGACTGCATAGGTGTTAGCAGGTTTTTTGACTCGATGTATACTTTTATTTGAGTGCTAATAATAGATTCTAACGCTTTAGATAGGAAAGGAAGGATGGCAATAGGACGATATTCTGTGGCATTTTTATTTTTAGAGATAGGAATAATTTTTGCTTGTTTCCACTGACGCGGGTAGGTGGAAGACATTATGATGGTATTGAAAATAAACGTTAAATATTTGAGGATATATGGTAGGATAATTTTTAAAAACTTCGGGTGAATGGAATCCATGCCCATACTGTCAGATTTGATTGACATAATCGCCTTTTCAACGGTAGACGAATCCACAATATCAAAAAGAAATGCGTCGTCAGATGTATTTATAAATTCATTAACAGGTAAAGGACAAGACACATCAGGTACTAGTGACACTCTAGTAAACTTTCTGTTCAGTTCTTCAATATCAATATTATTCTCAGTCTGTAAGTTACTTTTATTGCACACCCCTATCTGTTTAATCTGATTCCACATAAAAGAAGACGAACGGTTGGAATTAAATTTGTTTGCATAATATGATGACTTAGCTCTTTTGATCATCGAGTTTACTCTATTTCGAATCCTTTTAAATTCATTAAACATTTCTGGAATTTGAAATCTTCTCCATCGACGATAGAGATGATCTCTTGTACTTATGGTAGATAAGTACCGAAATAATTTGCCAAATCGCAGCCGAGTTAGTAAACGAGTCACGCGGTAGTGCCTGGCCCATATCTTCCATTTGATGGATGAAATCTTGAAGCAGTGATTTTACTTGTTTAAGTTTGGATGGCTCTCTAAGAGTCATAGGCGATTTCGCCGGGTATCGGAAGAGCTCCATTTAATTCATTGAGATACATTTTGTCGTAAATACGATTATTATTCCGTACAGAATTTGTTGAGTTGTCTGCAAGATATTATATGAAATGTTATAAATTATTTGTATCTTTGTAACTATCGATTTTTAATGGCAAATAGCCAGCACTTACCACTGGGTTCGTTGCTTCGTTTTCAAGATTCTTCTTTGTGGTAATCGGCAGAAGATTTTCAGAGAGTTTACCATTTTCATAAAGCTTTATGCAGGCTTTAAACGCTGCAGAAATCTTAGCCCACTTGCATATATCCATAGGTACCCTTAATTGTGGACTGTGGAGGGAGCGTTAGTGACACCTGGTAATTGTTAGGTGCCTCCGAAATAATTTGCCAAATCGCAGCCGAGTTAGTAAACGAGTCACGCGGTAGTGCCTGGCCCATATCTTCCATTTGATGGATAAAATCTTGAAGCAGTGATTTTACTTGTTTAAGTTTGGATGGCTCTCTAAGAGTCATAGGCGATTTCGCCGGGTATCGGAAGAGCTCCATTTAATTCATTGGGATACATTTTTTCGTAAATACGATTATTATTTCGTACAGAATTTGTTGAGTTGTCTGCAAGATATTATATGAAATGTTATAAATTATTTGTATCTTTGTAACTATCGATTTTTAATGGCAAATAGCCAGCACTTACCACTGGGTTCGTTGCTTCGTTTTCAAGATTCTTCTTTGTGGTAATCGGCAGAAGATTTTCAGAGAGTTAACCATTTTCATAAAGCTTTATGCAGGCTTTAAAACGCTGCAGAAATCTTAGCCCACTTGCATATTACATAGGGTCCACTCTGATATGAAAATTTAAAGTTAAAACGATTTATAATCAAATTATTGATGTATACGTACATAAATAATATCCTTAATTGTGGACTGTGGAGGGAGCGTTAGTGACACCTGGTAATTGTTCGGTGCATCCGAAATAATTTGCCAAATCGCAGCCGAGTTAGTAAACGAGTCACGCGGTAGTGCCTGGCCCTTATCTTCCATTTGATGGATGAAATCTTGAAGCAGTGATTTTACTTGTTTAAGTTTGGATGGCTCTCTAAGAGTCATAGGCGATTTCGCCGGGTATCGGAAGAGCTCCATTTAATTCATTGGGATACATTTTGTCGTAAATACGATTATTATTTCGTACAGAATTTGTTGAGTTGTCTGCAAGATATTATATGAAATGTTATAAATTATTTGTATCTTTGTAACTATCGATTTTTAATGGCAAATAGCCAGCACTTACCACTGGGTTCGTTGCTTCGTTTTCAAGATTCTTCTTTGTGGTAATCGGCAGAAGATTTTCAGAGAGTTAACCATTTTCATAAAGCTTTATGCAGGCTTTAAACGCTGCAGAAATCTTAGCCCACTTGCATATATCCATAGGGTCACTCTGATATGAAAATTTAAAGTTAAAACGATTTATAATCAAATTATTGATGTATACGTACATAAATAATATCCTTAATTGTGGACTGTGGAGGGAGCGTTAGTGACACCTGGTAATTGTTAGGTGCCTCCGAAATAATTTGCCAAATCGCAGCCGAGTTAGTAAACGAGTCACGCGTTAGTGCCTGGCCCATATCTTCCATTTGATGGATGAAATCTTGAAGCAGTGATTTTACTTGTTTAAGTTTGGATGGCTCTCTAAGAGTCATAGGCGATTTCGCCGGGTATCGGAAAGAGCTCCATTTAATTCATTGGGATACATTTTGTCGTAAATACGATTATTATTCCGTACAGAATTTGTTGAGTTGTCTGCAAGATATTATATGAAATGTTATAAATTATTTGTATCTTTGTAACTATCGATTTTTAATGGCAAATAGCCAGCACTTACCACTGGGTTCGTTGCTTCGTTTTCAAGATTCTTCTTTGTGGTAATCGGCAGAAGATTTTCAGAGAGTTAACCATTTTCATAAAGCTTTATTTGAGATTTGATATTTGATATTTATTGATATAAAAATTTGCTGTGCAATAAGAATTAAATTCTTTATGGGTGTACAGTTTACTGGAAAATACTAAGATCACATTTCAAACATAATTAACAATATAAATATAAAACAAGATTAAGTAAAGAATATAAACTAAAATAAAAACGAAAAAAAAAGTAGAGTTATAATTAAATAAATAAATAAATAGAGAATGATGACATAAAATGTACGTTAAGTGGGGGAAACATCAATGAGACGTTCCCAGGTAGGAAAAGACTAAAGACAAAAAACTTCTGTGCTCGACTTTGGTTCTTATACTAAGGGGAAGTTCATTATAAAGACGAATGGCATGAATGAAAAATTGCCTACGAGATATTGTACAAGTATAAACATTTGGTCGGATACAATTTGAACGAAGAGACTGTGAAAAGACAACTTTAACAAACAAATAGCTGGGTTGTTTTTTATTTAAAATTTTATAGATCATAGTGCAGGCTCTAAAGTTTAAAAAATTGTCAAGACTACATCCTAGAATTGTTAAAGAATGACTAGAAACATGATCATATCTACGGAGATTGTATACGAATCTTGTGACTGAATTAAAGGCAACGTTTAACTTGCGCCTTGAGATAGCATCTGTACAAGCAAACAACTCACAGCCATACATTATTAAAGGGACCACCATGGCTTTAACCAATTTAAGCTGAACAGCGGTTGGTAATGTATCTCTGCATACTGATAGACCACGCAAAGCACCATAAATGTTAGATACCACTGACTTTATGTGGTCACTCCAAGTGAGGTTACAATTAAGAATAATACCAAGATTTTTAATTTTTGGTACTATTTCGACTTCGACACCACTTAAAAAAACAGGAGGAATGCGGGACAATAACGGGTGTTTATATATGCAAATAGATTTAGTTTTAGAAGGGTTTATGAGCAGTCTATTATCGGCAGACCAATTGGCCAAAGAGTTAAGGTCCTCATTCATTCTTTCAACGGCATCATCCATCAAACCAATAGGGAAATGAATGTAGATCTGCACATCGTCCGCATATATATGGAAATTACAATTACGTATTACAAGTGGTAGGTCATTAATAAACATAGAAAACAACAAAGGGCCAATTATAGAGCCTTGAGGCACACCACAATGAACAGGTAACGCAGAAGATAAGGACTGGTTGTGAAATACAGATTGGACTCTTTTAGTTAAATAGGACATAATAAGTTTTGCGGAAAGGTGAGAAAAATTAAAATACGATATAAGTTTACTATAGAGAATATTAGGACAGACAGAATCGAAAGCTTTAGAAAAGTCAACTAACGTAACCAAGGTTACTTCATCTCGGTCGATAGCCTCTCGTATATCATCAGTTACTTTTATTAATGCTGTGACACAGCTGTGACCAGAGCGAAAGCCAGACTGCATAGGTGTTAGCAGGTTTTTTGACTCGATGTATACTTTTATTTGAGTGCTAATAATAGATTCTAACGCTTTAGATAGGAAAGGAAGGATGGCAATAGGACGATATTCTGTGGCATTTTTATTTTTAGAGATAGGAATAATTTTTGCTTGTTTCCACTGACGCGGGTAGGTGGAAGACATTATGATGGTATTGAAAATAAACGTTAAATATTTGAGGATATATGGTAGGATAATTTTTAAAAACTTCGGGTGAATGGAATCCATGCCCATACTGTCAGATTTGATTGACATAATCGCCTTTTCAACGGTAGACGAATCCACAATATCAAAAAGAAATGCGTCGTCAGATGTATTTATAAATTCATTAACAGGTAAAGGACAAGACACATCAGGTACTAGTGACACTCTAGTAAACTTTCTGTTCAGTTCTTCAATATCAATATTATTCTCAGTCTGTAAGTTACTTTTATTGCACACCCCTATCTGTTTAATCTGATTCCACATAAAAGAAGACGAACGGTTGGAATTAAATTTGTTTGCATAATATGATGACTTAGCTCTTTTGATCATCGAGTTTACTCTATTTCGAATCCTTTTAAATTCATTAAACATTTCTGGAATTTGAAATCTTCTCCATCGACGATAGAGATGATCTCTTGTACTTATGGTAGATTTAATTTCATTAGATAGCCAAGGGCATGGTTCATGTTTTGCAACAAATTATCTTTTTGGTACATACTTCGTAAACAGATGTGTTATAAGTCCATTTAAAATCTCGACTTGATCGTCAACATTTGGTATATGAAGAATACAGTCCCAATCCAGAGAAAAACATTCATTTACTAGAGACACATAATCGACCCTCTTAAAATCGTAATATTTTATGGTTTGTACAGTTTTAGAAGTTTGTGTTGGTATGTCTAGAGTAGCAAAAACAAGATCATGGTGGGAAAAAACAGGAAACGACAGTTGGGAGTAATGCATAAGCATATTAGTATCACTAAGCAGGACAACATCAATTAACGAGGGTATTTTATTAGGCATATAGTGGGTTGCATAGGACATATTAGCAAACGACATATTAAACGAAGTAACCATATCAATTAAATTCGAGTGTGACGCATTATTAAGCAAGTTTATATTTATATCACCACAAAGAATTAATTTAGGAGCTAGAACGCAAATATCCTCCAACACATTACTAACGATTCTGTAGTGAGCGACATTTGGAGGGATATAAATAGAGCCGATAATAAATGTATTATTTCCATTAAAAACTTCTAAAAAAAACATATTCAAAATTATCTGACGAGAGAGAGCATTTTACAACTTTGGCTTTTAAATTTCTTTTCAAATAAATTGCTGCCCCTCCACCAACTCTATTATACCGATCTGCTCTGAAAAGATTGTAACCACTCACATTAAAATAGCTACTGCTATGGTTTTTGTTAAGCCATGTTTCGGATATACAGATTGCATCCAGTTTGCTATTTTCAAATACAAGTCTGAATTCGTCAATTTTGTTCACTAAGCTTTGTGCATTAATGTGGCATATGTTAAGGCCAGAGCTTTGTTTACACAAAATATTCAACATCGAACGCATGTTTTCATTTCTACCATTCGCATTTCCATTGTTATAGGTTCTGTTCATAGCATATCAGAAAAGAGAAGAACAAAATCAAGCACAGCAACAACTTGTCAGACGGTGAATAAACATTACAGAAACAATAGACGATCATAAATGTTTTTCCCACATACAAACAAAAGAAAATTAAACAATTAAATATAGTCATCATAACAAAGAAAATAATTAGATAAATAAAATAAAAATAAATTAGAATAAGTCAAAGAAAGAAAAAGTAAACTAAATAAGAAATATCAACCATAAATTGTGATGATGAGATGATACACAGGCGTCAGGCGATGATGATGATCATGTATTTGTAGTCGTGGCGGCTGCAGCACACAAATGTTCGATTGTCTCAATTTTGATTCCTCTTTCCGTTGAATTTCTTTTAACATAAAGAGAGCCAGAAATCGTAAAGGCAGAGAACAGTTTACGTTGTTTTTTTAACTGAACCGCTTGTTGTAGAAGAGAACGATTTTTATATGTTAAGCTCTCATTAATATATACCACACTAGTTGATGTTGAGTTTGGCAAAACGTCTTTTAATAAAAGAGATTTTTTTCTTGAATTACGAAAATGGGAGGTAGCCTTAAGTATTAAATTTCTGTCTTGTGGCGAGTGAAATTTAATAATAATAGGTGCATTATCCGGTCGCGGGTGTTTGGGGCGAAAAATGTCTTTTACGGTAGGAACATTACAGTTGATGGTATTGCATAGGTGATTAAAATAAACATTCAGATTTTCGTTTGGTAGTACTGGTACCCCAAACAAAACAGCATCAGCGGCAAGCTCCTTACGTTCCATTAAATCAAGTCGTTGTTGCAGTGCATTAACTTCTGTATTTACATTAGGCAATTGATTTTTACCTTCTTCGACAAGATCGACTCTAGCTGAGATGTTATTTAATTGTTGTTGGAGAACATCAAAGCGCTCGGTCCATACTCTTTCCAGTGTGTCCATTTTAGCTGAGAGATCGTTACGGATGCCAGTGATCTCTGTTCTTAGCATACCGTAGAATTTGTCCAGGCGCTCTTCAAGCAGAGCCACAGTTAAAATTCGTGGACTTCGACTAGAAGTCGGGGTGAGGCATGGAGTACTCGGTTTAGGTCTCTTATTGTACATATTTTGTGCATTCGACATAATTTAAACGGGAGTTGATAGATTGAGAGCGAAGCACAAGAAAACGAAAATGTCTATAGAGGTTACCGAAACTATTTTATGAGTTAACTATTATAGATTCGATTGATTAAATGTTAAAAGGGTTAACTGGGCAAGTATGTTATATAGGCTATATTATTTGATTCTTGGAATTGCAATTGGTCAATGATCAACTCGAGAAATTAAATGTTTAGCCGGACGACTTAGCTATACGTGTTATTCGCACTTACACATAGCTCGAGACTCTTTTATGCAGGCTTTATACGCTGCAGAAATCTTAGCCCACTTGCATATATCCATAGGGTCACTCTGATATGAAAATTTAAAGTTAAAACGATTTATAATCAAATTATTGATGTATACGTACATAAATAATATCCTTAATTGTGGACTGTGGAGGGAGCGTTAGTGACACCTGGTAATTGTTAGGTGCCTCCGAAATAATTTGCCAAATCGCAGCCGAGTTAGTAAACGAGTCACGCGGTAGTGCCTGGCCCATATCTTCCATTTGATGGATGAAATCTTGAAGCAGTGATTTTACTTGTTTAAGTTTGGATGGCTCTCTAAGAGTCATAGGCGATTTCGCCGGGTATCGGAAGAGCTCCATTTAATTCATTGGGATACATTTTGTCGTAAATACGATTATTATTTCGTACAGAATTTGTTGAGTTGTCTGCAAGATATTATATGAAATGTTATAAATTATTTGTATCTTTGTAACTATCGATTTTTAATGGCAAATAGCCAGCACTTACCACTGGGTTCGTTGCTTCGTTTTCAAGATTCTTCTTTGTGGTAATCGGCAGAAGATTTTCAGAGAGTTAACCATTTTCATAAAGCTTTATGCAGGCTTTAAACGCTGCAGAAATCTTAGCCCACTTGCATATATCCATAGGGTCACTCTGATATGAAAATTTAAAGTTAAAACGATTTATAATCAAATTATTGATGTATACGTACATAAATAATATCCTTAATTGTGGACTGTGGAGGGAGCGTTAGTGACACCTGGTAATTGTTCGGTGCCTCCGAAATAATTTGCCAAATCGCAGCCGAGTTAGTAAACGAGTCACGCGGTAGTGCCTGGCCCATATCTTCCATTTGATGGATGAAATCTTGAAGCAGTGATTTTACTTGTTTAAGTTTGGATGGCTCTCTAAGAGTCATAGGCGATTTCGCCGGGTATCGGAAGAGCTCCATTTAATTCATTGGGATACATTTTGTCGTAAATACGATTATTATTTCGTACAGAATTTGTTGAGTTGTCTGCAAGATATTATATGAAATGTTATAAATTATTTGTATCTTTGTAACTATCGATTTTTAATGGCAAATAGCCAGCACTTACCACTGGGTTCGTTGCTTCGTTTTCAAGATTCTTCTTTGTGGTAATCGGCAGAAGATTTTCAGAGAGTTAACCATTTTCATAAAGCTTTATGCAGGCTTTAAACGCTGCAGAAATCTTAGCCCACTTGCATATATCCATAGGGTCACTCTGATATGAAAATTTAAAGTTAAAACGATTTATAATCAAATTATTGATGTATACGTACATAAATAATATCCTTAATTGTGGACTGTGGAGGGAGCGTTAGTGACACCTGGTAATTGTTAGGTGCCTCCGAAATAATTTGCCAAATCGCAGCCGAGTTAGTAAACGAGTCACGCGGTAGTGCCTGGCCCATATCTTCCATTTGATGGATGAAATCTTGAAGCAGTGATTTTACTTGTTTAAGTTTGGATGGCTCTCTAAGAGTCATAGGCGATTTCGCCGGGTATCGGAAGAGCTCCATTTAATTCATTGGGATACAATTTGTCGTAAATACGATTATTATTTCGTACAGAATTTGTTGAGTTGTCTGCAAGATATTATATGAAATGTTATAAATTATTTGTATCTTTGTAACTATCGATTTTTAATGGCAAATAGCCAGCACTTACCACTGGGTTCGTTGCTTCGTTTTCAAGATTCTTCTTTGTGGTAATCGGCAGAAGATTTTCAGGGAGTTAACCATTTTCATAAAGCTTTATGCAGGCTTTAAACGCTGCAGAAATCTTAGCCCACTTGCATATATCCATAGGGTCACTCTGATATGAAAATTTAAAGTTAAAACGATTTATAATCAAATTATTGATGTATACGTACATAAATAATATCCTTAATTGTGGACTGTGGAGGGAGCGTTAGTGACACCTGGTAATTGTTAGGTGCCTCCGAAATAATTTGCCAAATCGCAGCCGAGTTAGTAAACGAGTCACGCGGTAGTGCCTGGCCCATATCTTCCATTTGATGGATGAAATCTTGAAGCAGTGATTTTACTTGTTTAAGTTTGGATGGCTCTCTAAGAGTCATAGGCGATTTCGCCGGGTATCGGAAGAGCTCCATTTAATTCATTGAGATACATTTTGTCGTAAATACGATTATTATTCCGTACAGAATTTGTTGAGTTGTCTGCAAGATATTATATGAAATGTTATAAATTATTTGTATCTTTGTAACTATCGATTTTTAATGGCAAATAGCCAGCACTTACCACTGGGTTCGTTGCTTCGTTTTCAAGATTCTTCTTTGTGGTAATCGGCAGAAGATTTTCAGAGAGTTTACCATTTTCATAAAGCTTTATGCAGGCTTTAAACGCTGCAGAAATCTTAGCCCACTTGCATATATCCATAGGTACCCTTAATTGTGGACTGTGGAGGGAGCGTTAGTGACACCTGGTAATTGTTAGGTGCCTCCGAAATAATTTGCCAAATCGCAGCCGAGTTAGTAAACGAGTCACGCGGTAGTGCCTGGCCCATATCTTCCATTTGATGGATAAAATCTTGAAGCAGTGATTTTACTTGTTTAAGTTTGGATGGCTCTCTAAGAGTCATAGGCGATTTCGCCGGGTATCGGAAGAGCTCCATTTAATTCATTGGGATACATTTTTTCGTAAATACGATTATTATTTCGTACAGAATTTGTTGAGTTGTTTGCAAGATATTATATGAAATGTTATAAATTATTTGTATCTTTGTAACTATCGATTTTTAATGGCAAATAGCCAGCACTTACCACTGGGTTCGTTGCTTCGTTTTCAAGATTCTTCTTTGTGGTAATCGGCAGAAGATTTTCAGAGAGTTAACCATTTTCATAAAGCTTTATGCAGGCTTTAAACGCTGCAGAAATCTTAGCCCACTTGCATATTACATAGGGTCACTCTGATATGAAAATTTAAAGTTAAAACGATTTATAATCAAATTATTGATGTATACGTACATAAATAATATCCTTAATTGTGGACTGTGGAGGGAGCGTTAGTGACACCTGGTAATTGTTCGGTGCCTCCGAAATAATTTGCCAAATCGCAGCCGAGTTAGTAAACGAGTCACGCGGTAGTGCCTGGCCCATATCTTCCATTTGATGGATGAAATCTTGAAGCAGTGATTTTACTTGTTTAAGTTTGGATGGCTCTCTAAGAGTCATAGGCGATTTCGCCGGGTATCGGAAGAGCTCCATTTAATTCATTGGGATACATTTTGTCGTAAATACGATTATTATTTCGTACAGAATTTGTTGAGTTGTCTGCAAGATATTATATGAAATGTTATAAATTATTTGTATCTTTGTAACTATCGATTTTTAATGGCAAATAGCCAGCACTTACCACTGGGTTCGTTGCTTCGTTTTCAAGATTCTTCTTTGTGGTAATCGGCAGAAGATTTTCAGAGAGTTAACCATTTTCATAAAGCTTTATGCAGGCTTTAAACGCTGCAGAAATCTTAGCCCACTTGCATATATCCATAGGGTCACTCTGATATGAAAATTTAAAGTTAAAACGATTTATAATCAAATTATTGATGTATACGTACATAAATAATATCCTTAATTGTGGACTGTGGAGGGAGCGTTAGTGACACCTGGTAATTGTTAGGTGCCTCCGAAATAATTTGCCAAATCGCAGCCGAGTTAGTAAACGAGTCACGCGTTAGTGCCTGGCCCATATCTTCCATTTGATGGATGAAATCTTGAAGCAGTGATTTTACTTGTTTAAGTTTGGATGGCTCTCTAAGAGTCATAGGCGATTTCGCCGGGTATCGGAAGAGCTCCATTTAATTCATTGGGATACATTTTGTCGTAAATACGATTATTATTTCGTACAGAATTTGTTGAGTTGTCTGCAAGATATTATATGAAATGTTATAAATTATTTGTATCTTTGTAACTATCGATTTTTAATGGCAAATAGCCAGCACTTACCACTGGGTTCGTTGCTTCGTTTTCAAGATTCTTCTTTGTGGTAATCGGCAGAAAATTTTCAGGGAGTTAACCATTTTCATAAAGCTTTATGCAGGCTTTAAACGCTGCAGAAATCTTAGCCCACTTGCATATATCCATAGGGTCACTCTGATATGAAAATTTAAAGTTAAAACGATTTATAATCAAATTATTGATGTATACGTACATAAATAATATCCTTAATTGTGGACTGTGGAGGGAGCGTTAGTGACACCTGGTAATTGTTAGGTGCCTCCGAAATAATTTGCCAAATCGCAGCCGAGTTAGTAAACGAGTCACGCGGTAGTGCCTGGCCCATATCTTCCATTTGATGGATGAAATCTTGAAGCAGTGATTTTACTTGTTTAAGTTTGGATGGCTCTCTAAGAGTCATAGGCGATTTCGCCGGGTATCGGAAGAGCTCCATTTAATTCATTGAGATACATTTTGTCGTAAATACGATTATTATTCCGTACAGAATTTGTTGAGTTGTCTGCAAGATATTATATGAAATGTTATAAATTATTTGTATCTTTGTAACTATCGATTTTTAATGGCAAATAGCCAGCACTTACCACTGGGTTCGTTGCTTCGTTTTCAAGATTCTTCTTTGTGGTAATCGGCAGAAGATTTTCAGAGAGTTAACCATTTTCATAAAGCTTTATGCAGGCTTTAAACGCTGCAGAAATCTTAGCCCACTTGCATATATCCATAGGGTCACTCTGATATGAAAATTTAAAGTTAAAACGATTTATAATCAAATTATTGATGTATACGTACATAAATAATATCCTTAATTGTGGACTGTGGAGGGAGCGTTAGTGACACCTGGTAATTGTTAGGTGCCTCCGAAATAATTTGCCAAATCGCAGCCGAGTTAGTAAACGAGTCACGCGGTAGTGCCTGGCCCATATCTTCCATTTGATGGATGAAATCTTGAAGCAGTGATTTTACTTGTTTAAGTTTGGATGGCTCTCTAAGAGTCATAGGCGATTTCGCCGGGTATCGGAAGAGCTCCATTTAATTCATTGGGATACATTTTGTCGTAAATACGATTATTATTTTGTACAGAATTTGTTGAGTTGTCTGCAAGATATTATATGAAATGTTATAAATTATTTGTATCTTTGTAACTATCGATTTTTAATGGCAAATAGCCAGCACTTACCACTGGGTTCGTTGCTTCGTTTTCAAGATTCTTCTTTGTGGTAATCGGCAGAAGATTTTCAGAGAGTTAACCATTTTCATAAAGCTTTATGCAGGCTTTAAACGCTGCAGAAATCTTAGCCCACTTGCATATATCCATAGGGTCACTCTGATATGAAAATTTAAAGTTAAAACGATTTATAATCAAATTATTGATGTATACGTACATAAATAATATCCTTAATTGTGGACTGTGGAGGGAGCGTTAGTGACACCTGGTAATTGTTAGGTGCCTCCGAAATAATTTGCCAAATCGCAGCCGAGTTAGTAAACGAGTCACGCGGTAGTGCCTGACCCATATCTTCCATTTGATGGATGAAATCTTGAAGCAGTGATTTTACTTGTTTAAGTTTGGATGGCTCTCTAAGAGTCATAGGCGATTTCGCCGGGTATCGGAAAAGCTCCATTTAATTCATTGGGATACATTTTGTCGTAAATACGATTATTATTTCGTACAGAATTTGTTGAGTTGTCTGCAAGATATTATATGAAATGTTATAAATTATTTGTATCTTTGTAACTATCGATTTTTAATGGCAAATAGCCAGCACTTACCACTGGGTTCGTTGCTTCGTTTTCAAGATTCTTCTTTGTGGTAATCGGCAGAAGATTTTCAGAGAGTTAACCATTTTCATAAAGCTTTATGCAGGCTTTAAACGCTGCAGAAATCTTAGCCCACTTGCATATATCCATGGGGTCACTCTGATATGAAAATTTAAAGTTAAAACGATTTAAAATCAAATTATTGATGTATATGTACATAAATAATATCCTTAATTGTGGACTGTGGAGGGAGCGTTAGTGACACCTGGTAATTGTTAGGTGCCTCCGAAATAATTTGCCAAATCGCAGCCGAGTTAGTAAACGAGTCACGCGGTAGTGCCTGGCCCATATCTTCCATTTGATGGATGAAATCTTGAAGCAGTGATTTTACTTGTTTAAGTTTGGATGGCTCTCTAAGAGTCATAGGCGATTTCGCCGGGTATCGGAAGAGCTCCATTTAATTCATTGGGATACATTTTGTCGTAAATACGATTATTATTTCGTACAGAATTTGTTGAGTTGTCTGCAAGATATTATATGAAATGTTATAAATTATTTGTATCTTTGTAACTATCGATTTTTAATGGCAAATAGTCAGCACTTACCACTGGGTTCGTTGCTTCGTTTTCAAGATTCTTCTTTGTGGTAATCGGCAGAAGATTTTCAGAGAGTTAACCATTTTCATAAAGCTTTATGCAGGCTTTAAACGCTGCAGAAATCTTAGCCCACTTGCATATATCCATAGGGTCACTCTGATATGAAAATTTAAAGTTAAAACGATTTATAATCAAATTATTGATGTATACGTACATAAATAATATCCTTAATTGTGGACTGTGGAGGGAGCGTTAGTGACACCTGGTAATTGTTAGGTGCCTCCGAAATAATTTGCCAAATCGCAGCCGAGTTAGTAAACGAGTCACGCGGTAGTGCCTGGCCCATATCTTCCATTTGATGGATGAAATCTTGAAGCAGTGAATTTACTTGTTTAAGTTTGGATGGCTCTCTAAGAGTCATAGGCGATTTCGACGGGTATCGGAAGAGCTCCATTTAATTCATTGGGATACATTTTGTCGTAAATACGATTATTATTTCGTACAGAATTTGTTGAGTTGTCTGCAAGATATTATATGAAATGTTCTAAATTATTTGTATCTTTGTAACTATCGATTTTTAATGGCAAATAGCCAGCACTTACCACTGGGTTCGTTGCTTCGTTTTCAAGATTCTTCTTTGTGGTAATCGGGAGAAGATTTTCAGAGAGTTAACCATTTTCATAAAGCTTTATGCAGGCTTTAAACGCTGCAGAAATCTTAGCCCACTTGCATATATCCATAGGGTCACTCTGATATGAAAATTTAAAGTTAAAACGATTTATAATCAAATTATTGATGTATACGTACATAAATAATATCCTTAATTGTGGACTGTGGAGGGAGCGTTAGTGACACCTGGTAATTGTTAGGTGCCTCCGAAATAATTTGCCAAATCGCAGCCGAGTTAGTAAACGAGTCACGCGGTAGTGCCTGGCCCATATCTTCCATTTGATGGATGAAATCTTGAAGCAGTGATTTTACTTGTTTAAGTTTGGATGGCTCTCTAAGAGTCATAGGCGATTTCGCCGGGTATCGGAAGAGCTCCATTTAATTCATTGGGATACATTTTGTCGTAAATACGATTATTATTTCGTACAGAATTTGTTGAGTTGTCTGCAAGATATTATATGAAATGTTATAAATTATTTGTATCTTTGTAACTATCGATTTTTAATGGCAAATAGCCAGCACTTACCACTGGGTTCGTTGCTTCGTTTTCAAGATTCTTCTTTGTGGTAATCGGCAGAAGATTTTCAGAGAGTTAACCATTTTCATAAAGCTTTCTGCAGCGTTTAAAGCCTGCATAGCCCACTTGCATATATCCATAGGGTCACTCTGATATGAAAATTTAAAGTTAAAACGATTTATAGTCAAATTATTGATGTATACGTACATAAATAATATCCTTAATTGTGGACTGTGGAGGGAGCGTTAGTGACACCTGGTAATTGTTAGGTGCCTCCGAAATAATTTGCCAAATCGCAGCCGAATTAGTAAACGAGTCACGCGGTAGTGCCTGGCCCATATCTTCCATTTGATGGATGAAATCTTGAAGCAGTGATTTTACTTGTTTAAGTTTGGATGGCTCTCTAAGAGTCATAGGCGATTTCGCCGGGTATCGGAAGAGCTCCATTTAATTCATTAGGATACATTTTGTCGTAAATACGATTATTATTTCGTACAGAATTTGTTGAGTTGTCTGCAAGATATTATATGAAATGTTCTAAATTATTTGTATCTTTGTAACTATCGATTTTTAATGGCAAATAGCCAGCACTTACCACTGGGTTCGTTGCTTCGTTTTCAAGATTCTTCTTTGTGGTAATCGGCAGAAGATTTTCAGAGAGTTAACCATTTTCATAAAGCTTTATGCAGGCTTTAAACGCTGCAGAAATCTTAGCCCACTTGCATATATCCATAGGGTCACTCTGATATGAAAATTTAAAGTTAAAACGATTTATAATCAAATTATTGATGTATACGTACATAAATAATATCCTTAATTGTGGACTGTGGAGGGAGCGTTAGTGACACCTGGTAATTGTTAGGTGCCTCCGAAATAATTTGCCAAATCGCAGCCGAGTTAGTAAACGAGTCACGCGTTAGTGCCTGGCCCATATCTTCCATTTGATGGATGAAATCTTGAAGCAGTGATTTTACTTGTTTAAGTTTGGATGGCTCTCTAAGAGTCATAGGCGATTTCGCCGGGTATCGGAAGAGCTCCATTTAATTCATTGGGCTACATTTTGTCGTAAATACGATTATTATTTCGTACAGAATTTGTTGAGTTGTCTGCAAGATATTATATGAAATGTTATAAATTATTTGTATCTTTGTAACTATCGATTTTTAATGGCAAATAGCCAGCACTTACCACTGGGTTCGTTGCTTCGTTTTCAAGATTCTTCTTTGTGGTAATCGGCAGAAGATTTTCAGAGAGTTAACCATTTTCATAAAGCTTTATGCAGGCTTTAAACGCTGCAGAAATCTTAGCCCACTTGCATATATCCATAGGGTCACTCTGATATGAAAATTTAAAGTTAAAACGATTTATAATCAAATTATTGATGTATACGTACATAAATAACATCCTTAATTGTGGACTGTGGAGGGAGCGTTAGTGACACCTGGTAATTGTTAGGTGCCTCCGAAATAATTTGCCAAATCGCAGCCGAGTTAGTAAACGAGTCACGCGGTAGTGCCTGGCCCATATCTTCCATTTGATGGATGAAATCTTGAAGCAGTGATTTTACTTGTTTAAGTTTGGATGGCTCTCTAAGAGTCATAGGCGATTTCGCCGGGTATCGGAAGAGCTCCATTTAATTCATTGGGATACATTTTGTCGTAAATACGATTATTATTTCGTACAGAATTTGTTGAGTTGTCTGCAAGATATTATATGAAATGTTATAAATTATTTGTATCTTTGTAACTATCGATTTTTAATGGCAAATAGCCAGCACTTACCACTGGGTTCGTTGCTTCGTTTTCAAGATTCTTCTTTGTGGTAATCGGCAGAAGATTTTCAGATAGTTAACCATTTTCATAAAGCTTTATGCAGGCTTTAAACGCTGCAGAAATCTTAGCCCACTTGCATATATCCATAGGGTCACTCTGATATGAAAATTTAAAGTTAAAACGATTTATAATCAAATTATTGATGTATACGTACATAAATAATATCCTTAATTGTGGACTGTGGAGGGAGCGTTAGTGACACCTGGTAATTGTTAGGTGCCTCCGAAATAATTTGCCAAATCGCAGCCGAGTTAGTAAACGAGTCACGCGGTAGTGCCTGGCCCATATCTTCCATTTGATGGATGAAATCTTGAAGCAGTGATTTTACTTGTTTAAGTTTGGATGGCTCTCTAAGAGTCATAGGCGATTTCGCCGGGTATCGGAAGAGCTCCATTTAATTCATTGGGATACATTTTGTCGTAAATACGATTATTATTTCGTACAGAATTTGTTGAGTTGTCTGCAAGATATTATATGAAATGTTATAAATTATTTGTATCTTTGTAACTATCGATTTTTAATGGCAAATAGCCAGCACTTACCACTGGGTTCGTTGCTTCGTTTTCAAGATTCTTCTTTGTGGTAATCGGGAGAAGATTTTCAGAGAGTTAACCATTTTCATAAAGCTTTATGCAGGCTTTAAACGCTGCAGAAATCTTAGCCCACTTGCATATATCCATAGGGTCACTCTGATATGAAAATTTAAAGTTAAAACGATTTATAATCAAATTATTGATGTATACGTACATAAATAATATCCTTAATTGTGGACTGTGGAGGGAGCGTTAGTGACACCTGGTAATTGTTAGGTGCCTCCGAAATAATTTGCCAAATCGCAGCCGAGTTAGTAAACGAGTCACGCGGTAGTGCCTGGCCCATATCTTCCATTTGATGGATGAAATCTTGAAGCAGTGATTTTACTTGTTTAAGTTTGGATGGCTCTCTAAGAGTCATAGGCGATTTCGCCGGGTATCGGAAGAGCTCCATTTAATTCATTGGGATACATTTTGTCGTAAATACGATTATTATTTCGTACAGAATTTGTTGAGTTGTCTGCAAGATATTATATGAAATGTTATAAATTATTTGTATCTTTGTAACTATCGATTTTTAATGGCAAATAGCCAGCACTTACCACTGGGTTCGTTGCTTCGTTTTCAAGATTCTTCTTTGTGTTAATCGGCAGAAGATTTTCAGAGAGTTAACCATTTTCATAAAGCTTTCTGCAGCGTTTAAAGTCTGCATAGCCCACTTGCATATATCCATAGGGTCACTCTGATATGAAAATTTAAAGTTAAAACGATTTATAATCAAATTATTGATGTATACGTACATAAATAATATCCTTAATTGTGGACTGTGGAGGGAGCGTTAGTGACACCTGGTAATTGTTAGGTGCCTCCGAAATAATTTGCCAAATCGCAGCCGAATTAGTAAACGAGTCACGCGGTAGTGCCTGGCCCATATCTTCCATTTGATGGATGAAATCTTGAAGCAGTGATTTTACTTGTTTAAGTTTGGATGGCTCTCTAAGAGTCATAGGCGATTTCGCCGGGTATCGGAAGAGCTCCATTTAATTCATTAGGATACATTTTGTCGTAAATACGATTATTATTTCGTACAGAATTTGTTGAGTTGTCTGCAAGATATTATATGAAATGTTCTAAATTATTTGTATCTTTGTAACTATCGATTTTTAATGGCAAATAGCCAGCACTTACCACTGGGTTCGTTGCTTCGTTTTCAAGATTCTTCTTTGTGGTAATCGGCAGAAGATTTTCAGAGAGTTAACCATTTTCATAAAGCTTTATGCAGGCTTTAAACGCTGCAGAAATCTTAGCCCACTTGCATATATCCATAGGGTCACTCTGATATGAAAATTTAAAGTTAAAACGATTTATAATCAAATTATTGATGTATACGTACATAAATAATATCCTTAATTGTGGACTGTGGAGGGAGCGTTAGTGACACCTGGTAATTGTTAGGTGCCTCCGAAATAATTTGCCAAATCGCAGCCGAGTTAGTAAACGAGTCACGCGTTAGTGCCTGGCCCATATCTTCCATTTGATGGATGAAATCTTGAAGCAGTGATTTTACTTGTTTAAGTTTGGATGGCTCTCTAAGAGTCATAGGCGATTTCGCCGGGTATCGGAAGAGCTCCATTTAATTCATTGGGCTACATTTTGTCGTAAATACGATTATTATTTCGTACAGAATTTGTTGAGTTGTCTGCAAGATATTATATGAAATGTTATAAATTATTTGTATCTTTGTAACTATCGATTTTTAATGGCAAATAGCCAGCACTTACCACTGGGTTCGTTGCTTCGTTTTCAAGATTCTTCTTTGTGGTAATCGGCAGAAGATTTTCAGAGAGTTAACCATTTTCATAAAGCTTTATGCAGGCTTTAAACGCTGCAGAAATCTTAGCCCACTTGCATATATCCATAGGGTCACTCTGATATGAAAATTTAAAGTTAAAACGATTTATAATCAAATTATTGATGTATACGTACATAAATAACATCCTTAATTGTGGACTGTGGAGGGAGCGTTAGTGACACCTGGTAATTGTTAGGTGCCTCCGAAATAATTTGCCAAATCGCAGCCGAGTTAGTAAACGAGTCACGCGGTAGTGCCTGGCCCATATCTTCCATTTGATGGATGAAATCTTGAAGCAGTGATTTTACTTGTTTAAGTTTGGATGGCTCTCTAAGAGTCATAGGCGATTTCGCCGGGTATCGGAAGAGCTCCATTTAATTCATTGGGATACATTTTGTCGTAAATACGATTATTATTTCGTACAGAATTTGTTGAGTTGTCTGCAAGATATTATATGAAATGTTATAAATTATTTGTATCTTTGTAACTATCGATTTTTAATGGCAAATAGCCAGCACTTACCACTGGGTTCGTTGCTTCGTTTTCAAGATTCTTCTTTGTGGTAATCGGCAGAAGATTTTCAGATAGTTAACCATTTTCATAAAGCTTTATGCAGGCTTTAAACGCTGCAGAAATCTTAGCCCACTTGCATATATCCATAGGGTCACTCTGATATGAAAATTTAAAGTTAAAACGATTTATAATCAAATTATTGATGTATACGTACATAAATAATATCCTTAATTGTGGACTGTGGAGGGAGCGTTAGTGACACCTGGTAATTGTTAGGTGCCTCCGAAATAATTTGCCAAATCGCAGCCGAGTTAGTAAACGAGTCACGCGGTAGTGCCTGGCCCATATCTTCCATTTGATGGATGAAATCTTGAAGCAGTGATTTTACTTGTTTAAGTTTGGATGGCTCTCTAAGAGTCATAGGCGATTTCGCCGGGTATCGGAAGAGCTCCATTTAATTCATTGGGATACATTTTGTCGTAAATACGATTATTATTTCGTACAGAATTTGTTGAGTTGTCTGCAAGATATTATATGAAATGTTATAAATTATTTGTATCTTTGTAACTATCGATTTTTAATGGCAAATAGCCAGCACTTACCACTGGGTTCGTTGCTTCGTTTTCAAGATTCTTCTTTGTGGTAATCGGCAGAAGATTTTCAGAGAGTTAACCATTTTCATAAAGCTTTATGCAGGCTTTAAACGCTGCAGAAATCTTAGCCCACTTGCATATATCCATAGGGTCACTCTGATATGAAAATTTAAAGTTAAAACGATTTATAATCAAATTATTGATGTATACGTACATAAATAATATCCTTAATTGTGGACTGTGGAGGGAGCGTTAGTGACACCTGGTAATTGTTAGGTGCCTCCGAAATAATTTGCCAAATCGCAGCCGAGTAAGTAAACGAGTCACGCGGTAGTGCCTGGCCCATGTCTTCCATTTGATGGATGAAATCTTGAAGCAGTGATTTTACTTGTTTAAGTTTGGATGGATCTCTAAGAGTCATAGGCGATTTCGCCGGGTATCGGAAGAGCTCCATTTAATTCATTGGGATACATTTTGTCGTAAATACGATTATTATTTCGTACAGAATTTGTTGAGTTGTCTGCAAGATATTATATGAAATGTTATAAATTATTTGTATCTTTGTAACTATCGATTTTTAATGGCAAATAGCCAGCACTTACCACTGGGTTCGTTGCTTCGTTTTCAAGATTCTTCTTTGTGGTAATCGGCAGAAGATTTTCAGAGAGTTAACCATTTTCATAAAGCTTTATGCAGGCTTTAAACGCTGCAGAAATCTTAGCCCACTTGCATATATCCATAGGGTCACTCTGATATGAAAATTTAAAGTTAAAACGATTTATAATCAAATTATTGATGTATACGTACATAAATAATATCCTTAATTGTGGACTGTGGAGGGAGCGTTAGTGACACCTGGTAATTGTTAGGTGCCTCCGAAATAATTTGCCAAATCGCAGCCGAGTTAGTAAACGAGTCACGCGGTAGTGCCTGGCCCATATCTTCCATTTGATGGATGAAATCTTGAAGCAGTGATTTTACTTGTTTAAGTTTGGATGGCTCTCTAAGAGTCATAGGCGATTTCGCCGGGTATCGGAAGAGCTCCAGTTAATTCATTGGGATACATTTTGTCGTAAATACGATTATTATTCCGTACAGAATTTGTTGAGTTGTCTGCAAGATATTATATGAAATGTTATAAATTATTTGTATCTTTGTAACTATCGATTTTTAATGGCAAATAGCCAGCACTTACCACTGGGTTCGTTGCTTCGTTTTCAAGATTCTTCTTTGTGGTAATCGGCAGAAGATTTTCAGAGAGTTAACCATTTTCATAAAGCTTTATGCAGGCTTTAAACGCTGCAGAAATCTTAGCCCACTTGCATATATCCATAGGGTCACTCTGATATGAAAATTTAAAGTTTAAACGATTTATAATCAAATTATTGATGTATACGTACATAAATAATATCCTTAATTGTGGACTGTGGAGGGAGCGTTAGTGACACCTGCTAATTGTTAGGTGCCTCCGAAATAATTTGCCAAATCGCAGCCGAGTTAGTAAACGAGTCACGCGGTAGTGCCTGGCCCATATCTTCCATTTGATGGATGAAATCTTGAAGCAGTGATTTTACTTGTTTAAGTTTGGATGGCTCTCTAAGAGTCATAGGCGATTTCGCCGGGTATCGGAAGAGCTCCATTTAATTCATTGGGATACATTTTGTCGTAAATACGATTATTATTTCGTACAGAATTTGTTGAGTTGTCTGCAAGATATTATATGAAATGTTATAAATTATTTGTATCTTTGTAACTATCGATTTTTAATGGCAAATAGCCAGCACTTACCACTGGGTTCGTTGCTTCGTTTTCAAGATTCTTCTTTGTGGTAATCGGCAGAAGATTTTCAGAGAGTTAACCATTTTCATAAAGCTTTATGCAGGCTTTAAACGCTGCAGAAATCTTAGCCCACTTGCATATATCCATAGGGTCACTCTGATATGAAAATTTAAAGTTAAAACGATTTATAATCAAATTATTGATGTATACGTACATAAATAATATCCTTAATTGTGGACTGTGGAGGGAGCGTTAGTGACACCTGGTAATTGTTAGGTGCCTCCGAAATAATTTGCCAAATCGCAGCCGAGTTAGTAAACGAGTCACGCGGTAGTGCCTGGCCCATATCTTCCATTTGATGGATGAAATCTTGAAGCAGTGATTTTACTTGTTTAAGTTTGGATGGCTCTCTAAGAGTCATAGGCGATTTCGCCGGGTATCGGAAGAGCTCCATTTAATTCATTGGGATACATTTTGTCGTAAATACGATTATTATTTCGTACAGAATTTGTTGAGTTGTCTGCAAGATATTATATGAAATGTTATAAATTATTTGTATCTTTGTAACTATCGATTTTTAATGGCAAATAGCCAGCACTTACCACTGGGTTCGTTGCTTCGTTTTCAAGATTCTTCTTTGTGGTAATCGGCAGAAGATTTTCAGAGAGTTAACCATTTTCATAAAGCTTTATGCAGGCTTTAAACGCTGCAGAAATCTTAGCCCACTTGCATATATCCATAGGGTCACTCTGATATGAAAATTTAAAGTTAAAACGATTTATAATCAAATTATTGATGTATACGTACATAAATAATATCCTTAATTGTGGACTGTGGAGGGAGCGTTAGTGACACCTGGTAATTGTTAGGTGCCTCCGAAATAATTTGCCAAATCGCAGCCGAGTTAGTAAACGAGTCACGCGGTAGTGCCTGGCCCATATCTTCCATTTGATGGATGAAATCTTGAAGCAGTGATTTTACTTGTTTAAGTTTGGATGGCTCTCTAAGAGTCATAGGCGATTTCGCCGGGTATCGGAAGAGCTCCATTTAATTCATTGGGATACATTTTGTCGTAAATACGATTATTATTTCGTACAGAATTTGTTGAGTTGTCTGCAAGATATTATATGAAATGTTATAAATTATTTGTATCTTTGTAACTATCGATTGTTAATGGCAAATAGCCAGCACTTACCACTGAGTTCGTTGCTTCGTTTTCAAGATTCTTCTTTGTGGTAATCGGCAGAAGATTTTCAGAGAGTTAACCATTTTCATAAAGCTTTATGCAGGCTTTATACGCTGCAGAAATCTTAGCCCACTTGCATATATCCATAGGTTCACTCTGATATGAAAATTTAAAGTTAAAACGATTTATAATCAAATTATTGATGTATACGTACATAAATAATATCCTTAATTGTGGACTGTGGAGGGAGCGTTAGTGACACCTGGTAATTGTTAGGTGCCTCCGAAATAATTTGCCAAATCGCAGCCGAGTTAGTAAACGAGTCACGCGGTAGTGCCTGGCCCATATCTTCCATTTGATGGATGAAATATTGAAGCAGTGATTTTACTTGTTTAAGTTTGGATGGCTCTCTAAGAGTCATAGGCGATTTCGCCGGGTATCGGAAGAGCTCCATTTAATTCATTGGGATACATTTTGTCGTAAATACGATTATTATTTCGTACAGAATTTGTTGAGTTGTCTGCAAGATATTATATGAAATGTTATAAATTATTTGTATCTTTGTAACTATCGATTTTTAATGGCAAATAGCCAGCACTTACCACTGGGTTCGTTGCTTCGTTTTCAAGATTCTTCTTTGTGGTAATCGGCAGAAGATTTTCAGAGAGTTAACCATTTTCATAAAGCTTTATGCAGGCTTTAAACGCTGCAGAAATCTTAGCCCACTTGCATATATCCATAGGGTCACTCTGATATGAAAATTTAAAGTTAAAACGATTTATAATCAAATTATTGATGTATACGTACATAAATAATATCCTTAATTGTGGACTGTGGAGGGAGCGTTAGTGACACCTGGTAATTGTTAGGTGCCTCCGAAATAATTTGCCAAATCGCAGCCGAGTTAGTAAACGAGTCATATCTTCCATTTGATGGATGAAATCTTGAAGCAGTGATTTTACTTGTTTAAGTTTGGATGGCTCTCTAAGAGTCATAGGCGATTTCGCCGGGTATCGGAAGAGCTCCATTTAATTCATTGGGATACATTTTGTCGTAAATACGATTATTATTTCGTACAGAATTTGTTGAGTTGTCTGCAAGATATTATATGAAATGTTATAAATTATTTGTATCTTTGTAACTATCGATTTTTAATGGCAAATAGCCAGCACTTACCACTGGGTTCGTTGCTTCGTTTTCAAGATTCTTCTTTGTGGTAATCGGCAGAAGATTTTCAGAGAGTTAACCATTTTCATAAAGCTTTATGCAGGCTTTAAACGCTGCAGAAATCTTAGCCCACTTGCATATATCCATAGGGTCACTCTGATATGAAAATTTAAAGTTAAAACGATTTATAATCAAATTATTGATGTATACGTACATAAATAATATCCTTAATTGTGGACTGTGGAGGGAGCGTTAGTGACACCTGGTAATTGTTAGGTGCCTCCGAAATAATTTGCCAAATCGCAGCCGAGTTAGTAAACGAGTCACGCGGTAGTGCCTGGCCCATATCTTCCATTTGATGGATGAAATCTTGAAGCAGTGATTTTACTTGTTTAAGTTTGGATGGCTCTCTAAGAGTCATAGGCGATTTCGCCGGGTATCGGAAGAGCTCCATTTAATTCATTGGGATACATTTTGTCGTAAATACGATTATTATTTCGTACAGAATTTGTTGAGTTGTCTGCAAGATATTATATGAAATGTTATAAATTATTTGTATCTTTGTAACTATCGATTTTTAATGGCAAATAGCCAGCACTTACCACTGGGTTCGTTGCTTCGTTTTCAAGATTCTTCTTTGTGGTAATCGGCAGAAGATTTTCAGAGAGTTAACCATTTTCATAAAGCTTTATGCAGGCTTTAAACGCTGCAGAAATCTTAGCCCACTTGCATATATCCATAGGGTCACTCTGATATGAAAATTTAAAGTTAAAACGATTTATAATCAAATTATTGATGTATACGTACATAAATAATATCCTTAATTGTGGACTGTGGAGGGAGCGTTAGTGACACCTGGTAATTGTTAGGTGCCTCCGAAATAATTTGCCAAATCGCAGCCGAGTTAGTAACCGAGTCACGCGGTAGTGCCTGGCCCATATCTTCCATTTGATGGATGAAATCTTGAAGCAGTGATTTTACTTGTTTAAGTTTGGATGGCTCTCTAAGAGTCATAGGCGATTTCGCCGGGTATCGGAAGAGCTCCATTTAATTCATTGGGATACATTTTGTCGTAAATACGATTATTATTCCGTACAGAATTTGTTGAGTTGTCTGCAAGATATTATATGAAATGTTATAAATTATTTGTATCTTTGTAACTATCGATTTTTAATGGCAAATAGCCAGCACTTACCACTGGGTTCGTTGCTTCGTTTTCAAGATTCTTCTTTGTGGTAATCGGCAGAAGATTTTCAGAGAGTTAACCATTTTCATAAAGCTTTATGGAGGCTTTAAACGCTGCAGAAATCTTAGCCCACTTGCATATATCCATAGGGTCACTCTGATATGAAAATTTAAAGTTAAAACGCTTTATAATCAAATTATTGATGTATACGTACATAAATAATATCCTTAATTGTGGACTGTGGAGGGAGCGTTAGTGACACCTGGTAATTGTTAGGTGCCTCCGAAATAATTTGCCAAATCGCAGCCGAGTTAGTAAACGAGTCACGCGGTAGTGCCTGGCCCATATCTTCCATTTGATGGATGAAATCTTGAAGCAGTGATTTTACTTGTATAAGTTTGGATGGCTCTCTAAGAGTCATAGGCGATTTCGCCGGGTATCGGAAGAGCTCCATTTAATTCATTGGGATACATTTTGTCGTAAATACGATTATTATTTCGTACAGAATTTGTTGAGTTGTCTGCAAGATATTATATGAAATGTTATAAATTATTTGTATCTTTGTAACTATCGATTTTTAATGGCAAATAGCCAGCACTTACCACTGGGTTCGTTGCTTCGTTTTCAAGATTCTTCTTTGTGGTAATCGGCAGAAGATTTTCAGAGAGTTAACCATTTTCATAAAGCTTTATGCAGGCTTTAAACGCTGCAGAAATCTTAGCCCACTTGCATATATCCATAGGGTCACTCTGATATGAAAATTTAAAGTTAAAACGATTTATAATCAAATTATTGATGTATATGAACATAAATAATATCCTTAATTGTGGACTGTGGAGGGAGCGTTAGTGACACCTGGTAATTGTTAGGTGCCTCCGAAATAATTTGCCAAATCGCAGCCGAGTTAGTAAACGAGTCACGCGGTAGTGCCTGGCCCATATCTTCCATTTAATGGTTGAAATCTTGAAGCAGTGATTTTACTTGGTTAAGTTTGGATGGCTCTCTAAGAGTCATAGGCGATTTCGCCGGGTATCGGAAGAGCTCCATTTAATTCATTGGGATACATTTTGTCGTAAATACGATTATTATTTCGTACAGAATTTGTTGAGTTGTCTGCAAGATATTATATGAAATGTTATAAATTATTTGTATCTTTGTAACTATCGATTTTTAATGGCAAATAGCCAGCACTTACCACTGGGTTCGTTGCTTCGTTTTCAAGATTCTTCTTTGTGGTAATCGGCAGAAGATTTTCAGAGAGTTAACCATTTTCATAAAGCTTTATGCAGGCTTTAAACGCTGCAGAAATCTTAGCCCACTTGCATATATCCATAGGGTCACTCTGATATGAAAATTTAAAGTTAAAACGATTTATAATCAAATTATTGATGTATACGTACATAAATAATATCCTTAATTGTGGACTGTGGAGGGAGCGTTAGTGACACCTGGTAATTGTTAGGTGCCTCCGAAATAATTTGCCAAATCGCAGCCGAGTTAGTAAACGAGTCACGCGGTAGTGCCTGGCCCATATCTTCCATTTGATGGATGAAATCTTGAAGCAGTGATTTTACTTGTTTAAGTTTGGATGGCTCTCTAAGAGTCATAGGCGATTTCGCCGGGTATCGGAAGAGCTCCATTTAATTCATTGGGATACATTTTGTCGTAAATACGATTATTATTTCGTACAGAATTTGTTGAGTTGTCTGCAAGATATTATATGAAATGTTATAAATAATTTGTATCTTTGTAACTATCGATTTTTAATGGCAAATAGCCAGCACTTACCACTGGGTTCGTTGCTTCGTTTTCAAGATTCTTCTTTGTGGTAATCGGCAGAAGATTTTCAGAGAGTTAACCATTTTCATAAAGCTTTATGCAGGCTTTAAACGCTGCAGAAATCTTAGCCCACTTGCATATATCCATAGGGTCACTCTGATATGAAAATTTAAAGTTAAAACGATTTATAATCAAATTATTGATGTATACGTACATAAATAATATCCTTAATTGTGGACAGTGGAGGGAGCGTTAGTGACACCTGGTAATTGTTAGGTGCCTCCGAAATAATTTGCCAAATCGCAGCCGAGTTAGTAAACGAGTCACGCGGTAGTGCCTGGCCCATATCTTCCATTTGATGGATGAAATCTTGAAGCAGTGATTTTACTTGTTTAAGTTTGGATGGCTCTCTAAGAGTCATAGGCGATTTCGCCGGGTATCGGAAGAGCTCCATTTAATTCATTGGGATACATTTTGTCGTAAATACGATTATTATTTCGTACAGAATTTGTTTAGTTCTCTGCAAGATATTATATGAAATGTTATAAATTATTTGTATCTTTGTAACTATCGATTTTTAATGGCAAATAGCCAGCACTTACCACTGGGTTCGTTGCTTCGTTTTCAAGATTCTTCTTTGTGGTAATCGGCAGAAGATTTTCAGAGAGTTAACCATTTTCATAAAGCTTTATGCAGGCTTTAAACGCTGCAGAAATCTTAGCCCACTTGCATATATCCATGGGGTCACTCTGATATGAAAATTTAAAGTTAAAACGATTTATAATCAAATTATTGATGTATACGTACATAAATAATATCCTTAATTGTGGACTGTGGAGGGAGCGTTAGTGACACCTGGTAATTGTTAGGTGCCTCCGAAATAATTTGCCAAATCGCAGCCGAGTTAGTAAACGAGTCACGCGGTAGAGCCTGGCCCATATCTTCCATTTGATGGATGAAATCTTGAAGCAGTGATTTTACTTGTTTAAGTTTGGATGGCTCTCTAAGAGTCATAGGCGATTTCGCCGGGTATCGGAAGAGCTCCATTTAATTCATTGGGATACATTTTGTCGTAAATACGATTATTATTTCGTACAGAATTTGTTGAGTTGTCTGCAAGATATTATATGAAATGTTATAAATTATTTGTATCTTTGTAACTATCGATTTTTAATGGCAAATAGCCAGCACTTACCACTGGGTTCGTTGCTTCGTTTTCAAAATTCTTCTTTGTGGTAATCGGCAGAAGATTTTCAGAGAGTTAACCATTTTCATAAAGCTTTATGCAGGCTTTAAACGCTGCAGAAATCTTAGCCCACTTGCATATATCCATAGGGTCACTCTGATATGAAAATTTAAAGTTAAAACGATTTATAATCAAATTATTGATGTATACGTACATAAATAATATCCTTAATTGTGGACTGTGGAGGGAGCGTTAGTGACACCTGGTAATTGTTAGGTGCCTCCGAAATAATTTGCCAAATCGCAGCCGAGTTAGTAAACGAGTCACGCGGTAGAGCCTGGCCCATATCTTCCATTTGATGGATGAAATCTTGAAGCAGTGATTTTACTTGTTTAAGTTTGGATGGCTCTCTAAGAGTCATAGGCGGTTTCGCCGGGTATCGGAAGAGCTCCATTTAATTCATTGGGATACATTTTGTCGTAAATACGATTATTATTTCGTACAGAATTTGTTGAGTTGTCTGCAAGATATTATATGAAATGTTATAAATTATTTGTATCTTTGTAACTATCGATTTTTAATGGCAAATAGCCAGCACTTACGACTGGGTTCGTTGCTTCGTTTTCAAGATTCTTCTTTGTGGTAATCGGCAGAAGATTTTCAGAGAGTTAACCATTTTCATAAAGCTTTATGCAGGCTTTAAACGCTGCAGAAATCTTAGCCCACTTGCATATATCCATAGGGTCACTCTGATATGAAAATTTAAAGTTAAAACGATTTATAATCAAATTATTGATGTATAGGTACGTACATAAATAATATCCTTAATTGTGGACTGTGGGGGGAGCGTTAGTGACACCTGGTAATTGTTAGGTGCCTCCGAAATAATTTGCCAAATCGCAGCCGAGTTAGTAAACGAGTCACGCGGTAGTGCCTGGCCCATATCTTCCATTTGATGGATGAAATCTTGAAGCAGTGATTTTACTTGTTTAAGTTTGGATGGCTCTCTAAGAGTCATAGGCGATTTCGCCGGGTATCGGAAGAGCTCCATTTAATTCATTGGGATACATTTTGTCGTAAATACGATTATTATTTCGTACAGAATTTGTTGAGTTGTCTGCAAGATATTATATGAAATGTTATAAATTATTTGTATCTTTGTAACTATCGATTTTTAATGGCAAATAGCCAGCACTTACCACTGGGTTCGTTGCTTCGTTTTCAAGATTCTTCTTTGTGGTAATCGGCAGAAGATTTTCAGAGAGTTAACCATTTTCATAAAGCTTTATGCAGGCTTTAAACGCTGCAGAAATCTTAGCCCACTTGCATATATCCATAGGGTCACTCTGATATGAAAATTTAAAGTTAAAACGATTTATAATCAAATTATTGATGTATACGTACATAAATAATATCCTTAATTGTGGACTGTGGAGGGAGCGTTAGTGACACCTGGTAATTGTTAGGTGCCTCCGAAATAATTTGCCAAATCGCAGCCGAGTTAGTAAACGAGTCACGCGGTAGTGCCTGGCCCATATCTTCCATTTGATGGATGAAATCTTGAAGCAGTGATTTTACTTGTTTAAGTTTGGATGGCTCTCTAAGAGTCATAGGCGATTTCGCCGGGTATCGGAAGAGCTCCATTTAATTCATTGGGATACATTTTGTCGTAAATACGATTATTATTTCGTACAGAATTTGTTGAGTTGTCTGCAAGATATTATATGAAATGTTATAAATTATTTGTATCTTTGTAACTATCGATTTTTAATGGCAAATAGCCAGCACTTACCACTGGGTTCGTTGCTTCGTTTTCAAGATTCTTCTTTGTGGTAATCGGCAGAAGATTTTCAGAGAGTTAACCATTTTCATAAAGCTTTATGCAGGCTTTAAACGCTGCAGAAATCTTAGCCCACTTGCATATATCCATAGGGTCACTCTGATATGAAAATTTTAAGTTAAAACGATTTATAATCAAATTATTGATGTATACGTACATAAATAATATCCTTAATTGTGGACTGTGGAGGGAGCGTTAGTGACACCTGGTAATTGTTAGGTGCCTCCGAAATATTTTGCCAAATCGCAGCCGAGTTAGTAAACGAGTCACGCGGTAGTGCCTGGCCCATATCTTCCATTTGATGGATGAAATCTTGAAGCAGTGATTTTACTTGTTTAAGTTTGGATGGCTCTCTAAGACTCATAGGCGATTTCGCCGGGTATCGGAAGAGCTCCATTTAATTCATTGGGATACATTTTGTCGTAAATACGATTATTATTTCGTACAGAATTTGTTGAGTTGTCTGCAAGATATTATATGAAATGTTATAAATTATTTGTATCTTTGTAACTATCGATTTTTAATGGCAAATAGCCAGCACTTACCACTGGGTTCGTTGCTTCGTTTTCAAGATTCTTCTTTGTGGTAATCGGCAGAAGATTTTCAGAGAGTTAACCATTTTCATAAAGCTTTATGCAGGCTTTAAACGCTGCAGAAATCTTAGCCCACTTGCATATATCCATAGGGTCACTCTGATATGAAAATTTAAAGTTAAAACGATTTATAATCAAATTATTGATGTATACGTATATAAATAATATCCTTAATTGTGGACTGTGGAGGGAGCGTTAGTGACACCTGGTAATTGTTAGGTGCCTCCGAAATAATTTGCCAAATCGCAGCCGAGTTAGTAAACGAGTCACGCGGTAGTGCCTGGCCCATATCTTCCATTTGATGGATGAAATCTTGAAGCAGTGATTTTACTTGTTTAAGTTTGGATGGCTCTCTAAGAGTCATAGGCGATTTCGCCGGGTATCGGAAGAGCTCCATTTAATTCATTGGGATACATTTTGTCGTAAATACGATTATTATTTCGTACAGAATTTGTTGAGTTGTCTGCAAGATATTATATGAAATGTTATAAATTATTTGTATCTTTGTAACTATCGATTTTTAATGGCAAATAGCCAGCACTTACCACTGGGTTCGTTGCTTCGTTTTCAAGATTCTTCTTTGTGGTAATCGGCAGAAGATTTTCAGAGAGTTAACCATTTTCATAAAGCTTTATGCAGGCTTTAAACGCTGCAGAAATCTTAGCCCACTTGCATATATCCATAGGGTCACTCTGATATGAAAATTTAAAGTTAAAACGATTTATAATCAAATTATTGATGTATACGTACATAAATAATATCCTTAATTGTGGACTGTGGAGGGAGCGTTAGTGACACCTGGTAATTGTTAGGTGCCTCCGAAATAATTTGCCAAATCGCAGCCGAGTTAGTAAACGAGTCACGCGGTAGTGCCTGGCCCATATCTTCCATTTGATGGATGAAATCTTGAAGCAGTGATTTTACTTGTTTAAGTTTGGATGGCTCTCTAAGAGTCATAGGCGATTTCGCCGGGTATCGGAAGAGCTCCATTTAATTCATTGGGATACATTTTGTCGTAAATACGATTATTATTTCGTACAGAATTTGTTGAGTTGTCTGCAAGATATTATATGAAATGTTATAAATTATTTGTATCTTTGTAACTATCGATTTTTAATGGCAAATAGCCAGCACTTACCACTGGGTTCGTTGCTTCGTTTTCAAGATTCTTCTTTGTGGTAATCGGCAGAAGATTTTCAGAGAGTTAACCATTTTCATAAAGCTTTATGCAGGCTTTAAACGCTGCAGAAATCTTAGCCCACTTGCATATATCCATAGGGTCACTCTGATATGAAAATTTAAAGTTAAAACGATTTATAATCAAATTATTGATGTATACGTACATAAATAATATCCTTAATTGTGGACTGTGGAGGGAGCGTTAGTGACACCTGGTAATTGTTAGGTGCCTCCGAAATAATTTGCCAAATCGCAGCCGAGTTAGTAAACGAGTCACGCGGTAGTGCCTGGCCCATATCTTCCATTTGATGGATGAAATCTTGAAGCAGTGATTTTACTTGTTTAAGTTTGGATGGCTCTCTAAGAGTCATAGGCGATTTCGCCGGGTATCGGAAGAGCTCCATTTAATTCATTGGGATACATTTTGTCGTTGTTGAGTTGTCTGCAAGATATTATATGAAATGTTATAAATTATTTGTATCTTTGTAACTATCGATTTTTAATGGCAAATAGCCAGCACTGGGTTCGTTGCTTCGTTTTCAAGATTCTTCTTTGTGGTAATCGGCAGAAGATTTTCAGAGAGTTAACCATTTTCATAAAGCTTTATGCAGGCTTTAAACGCTGCAGAAATCTTAGCCCACTTGCATATATCCATAGGGTCACTCTGATATGAAAATTTAAAGTTAAAACGATTTATAATCAAATTATTGATGTATACGTACATAAATAATATCCTTAATTGTGGACTGTGGAGGGAGCGTTAGTGACACCTGGTAATTGTTAGGTGCCTCCGAAATAATTTGCCAAATCGCAGCCGAGTTAGTAAACGAGTCACGCGGTAGTGCCTGGCCCATATCTTCCATTTGATGGATGAAATCTTGAAGCAGTGATTTTACTTGTTTAAGTTTGGATGGCTCTCTAAGAGTCATAGGCGATTTCGCCGAGTATCGGAAGAGCTCCATTTAATTCATTGGGCTACATTTTGTCGTAAATACGATTATTATTTCGTACAGAATTTGTTGAGTTGTCTGCAAGATATTATATGAAATGTTATAAATTATTTGTATCTTTGTAACTATCGATTTTTAATGGCAAACAGCCAGCACTTACCACTGGGTTCGTTGCTTCGTTTTCAAGATTCTTCTTTGTGGTAATCGGCAGAAGATTTTCAGAGAGTTAACCATTTTCATAAAGCTTTATGCAGGCTTTAAACGCTGCAGAAATCTTAGCCCACTTGCATATATCCATAGGGTCACTCTGATATGAAAATTTAAAGTTAAAACGATTTATAATCAAATTATTGATGTATACGTACATAAATAATATCCTTAATTGTGGACTGTGGAGGGAGCGTTAGTGACACCTGGTAATTGTTAGGTGCCTCCGAAATAATTTGCCAAATCGCAGCCGAGTTAGTAAACGAGTCACGCGGTAGTGCCTGGCCCATATCTTCCATTTGATGGATGAAATCTTGAAGCAGTGATTTTACTTGTTTAAGTTTGGATGGCTCTCTAAGAGTCATAGGCGATTTCGCCGGGTATCGGAAGAGCTCCATTTAATTCATTGGGATACATTTTGTCGTAAATACGATTATTATTTCGTACAGAATTTGTTGAGTTGTCTGCAAGATATTATATGAAATGTTATAAATTATTTGTATCTTTGTAACTATCGATTTTTAATGGCAAATAGCCAGCACTTACCACTGGGTTCGTTGCTTCGTTTTCAAGATTCTTCTTTGTGGTAATCGGCAGAAGATTTTCAGAGAGTTAACCATTTTCATAAAGCTTTATGCAGGCTTTAAACGCTGCAGAAATCTTAGCCCACTTGCATATATCCATAGGGTCACTCTGATATGAAAATTTAAAGTTAAAACGATTTATAATCAAATTATTGATGTATACGTACATAAATAATATCCTTAATTGTGGACTGTGGAGGGAGCGTTAGTGACACCTGGTAATAGTTAGGTGCCTCCGAAATAATTTGCCAAATCGCACCCGAGTTAGTAAACGAGTCACGCGGTAGTGCCTGGCCCATATCTTCCATTTGATGGATGAAATCTTGAAGCAGTGATTTTACTTGTTTAAGTTTGGATGGCTCTCTAAGAGTCATAGGCGATTTCGCCGGGTATCGGAAGAGCTCCATTTAATTCATTGGGATACATTTTGTCGTAAATACGATTATTATTTCGTACAGAATTTGTTGAGTTGTCTGCAGGATATTATATGAAATGTTATAAATTATTTGTATCTTTGTAACTATCGATTTTTAATGGCAAATAGCCAGCACTTACCACTGGGTTCGTTGCTTCGTTTTCAAGATTCTTCTTTGTGGTAATCGGCAGAAGATTTTCAGAGAGTTAACCATTTTCATAAAGCTTTATGCAGGCTTTAAACGCTGCAGAAATCGTAGCCCACTTGCATATATCCATAGGGTCACTCTGATATGAAAATTTAAAGTTAAAACGATTTATAATCAAATTATTGATGTATACGTACATAAATAATATCCTTAATTGTGGACTGTGGAGGGAGCGTTAGTGACACCTGGTAATTGTTAGGTGCCTCCGAAATAATTTGCCAAATCGCAGCCGAGTTAGTAAACGAGTCACGCGGTAGTGCCTGGCGCATATCTTCCATTTGATGGATGAAATCTTGAAGCAGTGATTTTACTTGTTTAAGTTTGGATGGCTCTCTAAGAGTCATAGGCGATTTCGACGGGTATCGGAAGAGCTCCATTTAATTCATTGGGATACATTTTGTCGTAAATACGATTATTATTTCGTACAGAATTTGTTGAGTTGTCTGCAAGATATTATATGAAATGTTATAAATTATTTGTATCTTTGTAACTATCGATTTTTAATGGCAAATAGCCAGCACTTACCACTGGGTTCGTTGCTTCGTTTTCAAGATTCTTCTTTGTGGTAATCGGCAGAAGATTTTCAGAGAGTTAACCATTTTCATAAAGCTTTATGCAGGCTTTAAACGCTGCAGAAATCTTAGCCCACTTGCATATATCCATAGGGTCACTCTGATATGAAAATTTAAAGTTAAAACGATTTATAATCAAATTATTGATGTATACGTACATAAATAATATCCTTAATTGTGGACTGTGGAGGGAGCGTTAGTGACACCTGGTAATTGTAAGGTGCCTCCGAAATAATTTGCCAAATCGCAGCCGAGTTAGTAAACGAGTCACGCGGTAGTGCCTGGCCCATATCTTCCATTTGATGGATGAAATCTTGAAGCAGTGATTTTACTTGTTTAAGTTTGGATGGCTCTCTAAGAGTCATAGGCGATTTCGCCGGGTATCGGAAGAGCTCCATTTAATTCATTGGGATACATTTTGTCGTAAATACGATTATTATTTCGTACAGAATTTGTTGAGTTGTCTGCAAGATATTATATGAAATGTTATAAATTATTTGTATCTTTGTAACTATCGATTTTTAATGGCAAATAGCCAGCACTTACCACTGGGTTCGTTGCTTCGTTTTCAAGATTCTTCTTTGTGGTAATCGGCAGAAGATTTTCAGAGAGTTAACCATTTTCATAAAGCTTTATGCAGGCTTTAAACGCTGCAGAAATCTTAGCCCACTTGCATATATCCATAGGGTCACTCTGATATGAAAATTTAAAGTTAAAACGATTTATAATCAAATTATTGATGTATACGTACATAAATAATATCCTTAATTGTGGACTGTGGAGGGAGCGTAAGTGACACCTGGTAATTGTTAGGTGCCTCCGAAATAATTTGCCAAATCGCAGCCGAGTTAGTAAACGAGTCACGCGGTAGTGCCTGGCCCATATCTTCCATTTGATGGATGAAATCTTGAAGCAGTGATTTTACTTGTTTAAGTTTGGATGGCTCTCTAAGAGTCATAGGCGATTTCGCCGGGTATCGGAAGAGCTCCATTTAATTCATTGGGATACATTTTGTCGTAAATACGATTATTATTTCGTACAGAATTTGTTGAGTTGTCTGCAAGATATTATATGAAATGTTATAAATTATTTGTATCTTTGTAACTATCGATTTTTAATGGCAAATAGCCAGCACTTACCACTGGGTTCGTTGCTTCGTTTTCAAGATTCTTCTTTGTGGTAATCGGCAGAAGATTTTCAGAGAGTTAACCATTTTCATAAAGCTTTATGCAGGCTTTAAACGCTGCAGAAATCTTAGCCCACTTGCATATATCCATAGGGTCACTCTGATATGAAAATTTAAAGTTAAAACGATTTATAATCAAATTATTGATGTATACGTACATAAATAATATCCTTAATTGTGGACTGTGGAGGGAGCGTTAGTGACACCTGGTAATTGTTAGGTGCCTCCGAAATAATTTGCCAAATCGCAGCCGAGTTAGTAAACGAGTCACGCGGTAGTGCCTGGCCCATATCTTCCATTTGATGGATGAAATCTTGAAGCAGTGATTTTACTTGTTTAAGTTTGGATGGCTCTCTTAGAGTCATAGGCGATTTCGCCGGGTATCGGAAGAGCTCCATTTAATTCATTGGGATACATTTTGTCGTAAATACGATTATTATTTCGTACAGAATTTGTTGAGTTGTCTGCAAGATATTATATGAAATGTTATAAATTATTTATATCTTTGTAACTATCGATTTTTAATGGCAAACAGCCAGCACTTACCACTGGGTTCGTTGCTTCGTTTTCAAGATTCTTCTTTGTGGTAATCGGCAGAAGATTTTCAGAGAGTTAACCATTTTCATAAAGCTTTATGCAGGCTTTAAACGCTGCAGAAATCTTAGCCCACTTGCATATATCCATAGGGTCACTCTGATATGAAAATTTAAAGTTAAAACGATTTATAATCAAATTATTGATGTATACGTACATAAATAATATCCTTAATTGTATACTGTGGAGGGAGCGTTAGTGACACCTGGTAATTGTTAGGTGCCTCCGAAATAATTTGCCAAATCGCAGCCGAGTTAGTAAACGAGTCACGCGGTAGTGCCTGGCCCATATCTTCCATTTGATGGATGAAATCTTGAAGCAGTGATTTTACTTGTTTAAGTTTGGATGGCTCTCTAAGAGTCATAGGCGATTTCGACGGGTATCGGAAGAGCTCCATTTAATTCATTGGGATACATTTTGTCGTAAATACGATTATTATTTCGTACAGAATTTGTTGAGTTGTCTGCAAGATATTATATGAAATGTTATAAATTATTTGTATCTTTGTAACTATCGATTTTTAATGGCAAATAGCCAGCACTTACCACTGGGTTCGTTGCTTCGTTTTCAAGATTCTTCTTTGTGGTAATCGGCAGAAGATTTTCAGAGAGTTAACCATTTTCATAAAGCTTTATGCAGGCTTTAAACGCTGCAGAAATCTTAGCCCACTTGCATATATCCACTTGCATATATCCATAGGGTCACTCTGATATGAAAATTTAAAGTTAAAACGATTTATAATCAAATTATTGATGTATACGTACATAAATAATATCCTTAATTGTGGACTGTGGAGGGAGCGTTAGTGACACCTGGTAATTGTTAGGTGCCTCCGAAATAATTTGCCAAATCGCAGCCGAGTTAGTAAACGAGTCACGCGGTAGTGCCTGGCCCATATCTTCCATTTGATGGATGAAATCTTGAAGCAGTGATTTTACTTGTTTAAGTTTGGATGGCTCTCTAAGAGTCATAGGCGATTTCGCCGGGTATCGGAAGAGCTCCATTTAATTCATTGGGATACATTTTGTCGTAAATACGATTATTATTTCGTACAGAATTTGTTGAGTTGTCTGCAAGATAGTATATGAAATGTTATAAATTATTTGTATCTTTGTAACTATCGATTTTTAATGGCAAATAGCCAGCACTTACCACTGGGTTCGTTGCTTCGTTTTCAAGATTCTTCTTTGTGGTAATCGGCAGAAGATTTTCAGAGAGTTAACCATTTTCATAAGGTGGTTGGGTGCTGTAGAACGAGGGTAGACTCTGATTGGCGTTAACTTGGCAATGCCCAGTGTTGCAACTCTGACTACACATCAAATGTGCTTATCTTTACCTCCAAGTGGTAACCATCGGGTACTGGTCTCATCCAACCGGATTTGACTTGCTAAACGATAAGTGCGAGTGTTGATAACACGACGAAAAACAGCAACACTATAAACACCCTGGTGAGAATGGCACGGAAGAATACCCGGCCTGCTGTCCCAGGCGAACCTAGATGAGCTGCTCTGACATATTCGGACAACAGGTTGTCTAGGAATTTCAAGGGTTAGTCAGGCCCCTTGAACAGAGATGGTGGCGGATGAACCGAAAGGCCAACGGCAGCGCTCAATCCCGTAGTGGATACTGATGGCCCCGTGTCCTAGGGGTATCTAATAAATTGGAACTGGCCCTCCAGGTTGGGGGTTGTGCTTTGGGTTAACTACCCACCCACAGAAAAAAAACATGGTTACGAAGCAACCAATAGCCTCGGAAAGGACGGATTTTATTGTTGACGACCCTGCTAAACGAAAAAAGGACAACGACGTTCGTATCTGCACCTGGAATGTGAGAACATTAAACAGGAGAGGTGCAGGCGAACAACTAGCGGAAGCCCTAAACTGCTACAAAGCAGACATTACTGCCATCCAGGAAATACGATGGGATGGGCCGGGAAAAAAGAGGATGAAAAACTGTGACATATACTACGGACCGTGTTATAGTGAGCAGAAACAGCGACTATTCGGATGCGGATTTGTTATAAGTGCCAGACTTAGGCAAGAAGTCTTATGTTTCCAAGACATTAGCGAACGCATAGTAACAATCCGCATCAAGGCCAAATTTGCCAACATAAGCCTTATATGCGCTCACGCTCCGACGGAAGAAAAAGATGATATAGCTAAGGATTGCTTCTACGAGCTCCTCGACAAAACCTATGAGCGACTACCGAAGTACGATGTTAAAATCGTGCTGGGAGATTTTAATGCAAAGGTAGGAAAGGAAGACATCTTTAGAAGTATTGTCGGAAAACAAAGCCTACACGACAACACGTCTGGTAACGGACTTAGGCTAATTGATTTCGCTACGGAACGAAATGCCACTATAGCCAGCACACGGTTTCCTCACCTCGATATCCATAAGGGGACATGGCGGTCTCCAGATCAACGAACGGTCAACCAAATTGATCACATTGCGATAGATAAGAGGCACGCATCCAGTATTTTGGATGTCCGAACATTCCGAGGAGCTAACATCGACTCGGATCACTACCTTGTAGCAGCCAAGGTAAGAATGCGGATATCCACCACGCCACAACAATCCAGAAATACTGTGAAAAAATTTAATGTCGGAAGACTGCAATCGCAAGAGACCGCCAAGACCTTCGCACAACGCGTATCCCTTAACCTCTCGATTAACACCATACCACCAGCATCGAATGTCGAAGAGCAATGGCAACGATGCCAACAGGCCATTAGATCAGCCGCAACTGATGTGCTAGGTTTCTCGCGGCCACCAGCAAGAAACCCCTGGTTTGATGAGGAATGCCGACAGATGCTCGCAGCCAAGAACGAGGCCTACAAGGCTAAGCTGCAGGTGAAGACGAGAGCTGCCATTGAGCTCTATAGGCAAAGAAGAAGGGAAGAACATCGGCTTTTCAGCAAGAAGAAAAAAGAGCAAGAAAAGCGCGCGATCGAGGATATAGAGAGGTGCCACTCCAGGAACGATGTTCGCAAGTTTTACCAAAGTGTAAAACGTCAAAGCCAAGGATACAAGGCTCGAACAGAATCCTGTCGAGATGAACAAGGAAATATTGTAGTTGAGACACAGTCGATGCTGAGGATATGGAAGAACCACTTCTGCAGACTGTTAAACGGCGATGACGAACAACATTCCGCTGTCAGGCAGAACGAACCATTCAATATTGGCAACGACAGCGAAAACTGCCAACCACCCGACCTGAGTGAAGTGAGGATAGCAATATCTAAACTCAAGCTTAACAAGGCTGCCGGAAATGACGGCCTTCCCGCTGAGCTCTATAAGGCCGGCGGAGATGACTTGGTAAGTAACATCCACCAACTCATAAGCCAAATCTGGTCGGATGAAAATATGCCTGAAGAATGGAACCTCAGCATCGTTTGCCCGATCCACAAAAAAGGAGACCCTCTGAACTGCGCCAACTACAGAGGCATAAGTCTCCTCAACATCGCCTACAAGATCCTATCTGCCGTAATATGTGAACGCCTGAAACCGTTTACCAACAACCTGATTGGCCCTTATCAGTGTGGTTTTAGGCCAGGAAAGTCCACAACCGATCAAATTTTCACACTTCGGCAGATCCTGGAAAAAACTCAAGAAGTCCAAATCGATACCCACCACCTATTCATCGATTTCAAAGCCGCATATGACAGCATTTATAGAGACGAACTGTATAGAGCCATGTCTAGTTTTGGTATACCGCCCAAACTCGTCCGTTTGTGTAGGATGACGATGGAGAATTCTCGCTGCTCCATCAGGGTCGGAAACGACCTCACCGACACATTCGATACCAAAAAAGGATTTAGGCAAGGCGATGCGCTGTCATGTGACTTCTTTAATCTGATTCTTGAGAGAATTGTGCAAAACTCCAAAGCCAACACCAGAGGCACAATTTTCCAAAAGTCGGTGCAACTACTAGCATACGCTGACGATATTGACATCATTGGTAGGACTCAACGTGATGTCATAGCCACGTTTGCTAGTATAGAGAAGGAAGCGGCGAAAATGGGTTTAGCAGTAAATGAGGGTAAGACTAAGTATATGCTGTCAACACGAAAGGACACACAACATCGACGAATTGGACAGAACGTCACCATTGACAGATATAACTTTGAGGTAGTACGGGACTTTGTCTACCTCGGCTCCGCTATTAACTCTGACAACAACATCTCGTCAGAAATTAAACGAAGAATTACTCTTGCCAACCGCTGTTTCTTCGGGCTAAGAAGGCAATTTAGTAGTAAAGCCCTCACTCGAACTACTAAGGAGATCCTATATAAGACCCTGATCATCCCAGTCCTGCTCTACGGCGCTGAAGCATGGACCGTATCAAAAGCGGATGAAGAAATCCTTGGTAGATTCGAGAGGAAAATTCTTCGAAAAATCTTCGGTCCCGTTTGCGTTGACGGGCTATGGAGACGAAGGTTCAACCAAGAACTATACGAGCTGTACAGCGACATGCCCCTGGTCAAAAAACTCCGCATTGGACGTTTAAGATGGCTAGGACATGTAGAACGAATGGACACCAATACTCCGGCTCGCAGAGTCTTCGATTCCCAGCCAGGCGTCGGACGCAGTAGAGGAAGACCTCGCCTTAAGTGGCGCGCACAAGTGGAAACCGACCTCAACCAACTTGGAGTGCGCAACTGGAGGCAGTTAGCTAAGGACCGGGCTAATTGGAGAGGCATGTTGGTTGAGGCCCAGGTTCATTCCGGACTGTAGCGCCACTTAAGTAAGTAGTAGTAACCATTTTCATAAAGCTTTATGCAGGCTTTAAACGCTGCAGAAATCTTAGCCCACTTGCATATATCCATAGGGTCACTCTGATATGAAAATTTAAAGTTAAAACGATTTATAATCAAATTATTGATGTATACGTACATAAATAATATCCTTAATTGTGGACTGTGGAGGGAGCGTTAGTGACACCTGGTAATTGTTAGGTGCCTCCGAAATAATTCGCCAAATCGCAGCCGAGTTAGTAAACGAGTCACGCGGTAGTGCCTGGCCCATATCTTCCATTTGATGGATGAAATCTTGAAGCAGTGATTTTACTTGTTTAAGTTTGGATGGCTCTCTATGAGTCATAGGCGATTTCGCCGGCTATCGGAAGAGCTCCATTTAATTCATTGGGATACATTTTGTCGTAAATACGATTATTATTTCGTACAGAATTTGTTGAGTTGTCTGCAAGATATTATATGAAATTTTATAAATTATTTGTATCTTTGTAACTATCGATTTTTAATGGCAAATAGCCAGCACTTACCACTGGGTTCGTTGCTTCGTTTTCAAGATTCTTCTTTGTGGTAATCGGCAGAAGATTTTCAGAGAGTTAACCATTTTCATAAAGCTTTATGTAGGCTTTAAACGCTGCAGAAATCTTAGCCCACTTGCATATATCCATAGGGTCACTCTGATATGAAAATTTAAAGTTAAAACGATTTATAATCAAATTATTGATGTATACGTACATAAATAATATCCTTAATTGTGGACTGTGGAGGGAGCGTTAGTGACACCTGGTAATTGTTAGGTGCCTCCGAAATAATTTGCCAAATCGCAGCCGAGTTAGTAAACGAGTCACGCGGTAGTGCCTGGCCCATATTTTCCATTTGATGGATGAAATCTTGAAGCAGTGATTTTACTTGTTTAAGTTTGGATGGCTCTCTAAGAGTCATAGGCGATTTCGCCGAGTATCGGAAGAGCTCCATTTAATTCATTGGGCTACATTTTGTCGTAAATACGATTATTATTTCGTACAGAATTTGTTGAGTTGTCTGCAAGGTATTATATGAAATGTTATAAATTATTTGTATCTTTGTAACTATCGATTTTTAATGGCAAATAGCCAGCACTTACCACTGGGTTCGTTGCTTCGTTTTCAAGATTCTTCTTTGTGGTAATCGGCAGAAGATTTTCAGAGAGTTAACCATTTTCATAAAGCTTTATGCAGGCTTTAAACGCTGCAGAAATCTTAGCCCACTTGCATATATCCATAGGGTCACTCTGATATGAAAATTTAAAGTTAAAACGATTTATAATCAAATTATTGATGTATACGTACATAAATAATATCCTTAATTGTGGACTGTGGAGGGAGCGTTAGTGACACCTGGTAATTGTTAGGTGCCTCCGAAATAATTTGCCAAATCGCAGCCGAGTTAGTAAACGAGTCACGCGGTAGTGCCTGGCCCATATCTTCCATTTGATGGATGAAATCTTGAAGCAGTGATTTTACTTGTTTAAGTTTGGATGGCTCTCTAAGAGTCATAGGCGATTTCGCCGGGTATCGGAAGAGCTCCATTTAATTCATTGGGATACATTTTGTCGTAAATACGATTATTATTTCGTACAGAATTTGTTGAGTTGTCTGCAAGATATTATATGAAATGTTATAAATTATTTGTATCTTTGTAACTATCGATTTTTAATGGCAAATAGCCAGCACTTACCACTGGGTTCGTTGCTTCGTTTTCAAGATTCTTCTTTGTGGTAATCGGCAGAAGATTTTCAGAGAGTTAACCATTTTCATAAAGCTTTATGCAGGCTTTAAACGCTGCAGAAATCTTAGCCCAGTTGCATATATCCATAGGGTCACTCTGATATGAAAATTTAAAGTTAAAACGATTTATAATCAAATTATTGATGTATACGTACATAAATAATATCCTTAATTGTGGACTGTGGAGGGAGCGTTAGTGACACCTGGTAATTGTTAGGTGCCTCCGAAATAATTTGCCAAATCGCAGCCGAGTTAGTAAACGAGTCACGCGGTAGTGCCTGGCCCATATCTTCCATTTGATGGATGAAATCTTGAAGCAGTGATTTTACTTGTTTAAGTTTGGATGGCTCTCTAAGAGTCATAGGCGATTTCGCCGGGTATCGGAAGAGCTCCATTTAATTCATTGGGATACATTTTGTCGTAAATACGATTATTACATATTTCGTACAGAATTTGTTGAGTTGTCTGCAAGATATTATATGAAATGTTATAAATTATTTGTATCTTTGTAACTATCGATTTTTAATGGCAAATAGCCAGCACTTACCACTGGGTTCGTTGCTTCGTTTTCAAGATTCTTCTTTGTGGTAATCGGCAGAAGATTTTCAGAGAGTTAACCATTTTTATAAAGCTTTATGCAGGCTTTAAACGCTGCAGAAATCTTAGCCCACTTGCATATATCCATAGGGTCACTCTGATATGAAAATTTAAAGTTAAAACGATTTATAATCAAATTATTGATGTATACGTACATAAATAATATCCTTAATTGTGGACTGTGGAGGGAGCGTTAGTGACACCTGGTAATTGTTAGGTGCCTCCGAAATAATTTGCCAAATCGCAGCCGAGTTAGTAAACGAGTCACGCGGTAGTGCCTGGCCCATATCTTCCATTTGATGGATGAAATCTTGAAGCAGTGATTTTACTTGTTTAAGTTTGGATGGCTCTCTAAGAGTCATAGGCGATTTCGCCGGGTATCGGAAGAGCTCCATTTAATTCATTGGGATACATTTTGTCGTAAATACGATTATTATTTCGTACAGAATTTGTTGAGTTGTCTGCAAGATATTATATGAAATGTTATAAATTATTTGTATCTTTGTAACTATCGATTTTTAATGGCAAATAGCCAGCACTTACCACTGGGTTCGTTGCTTCGTTTTCAAGATTCTTCTTTGTGGTAATCGGCAGAAGATTTTCAGAGAGTTAACCATTTTCATAAAGCTTTATGCAGGCTTTAAACGCTGCAGAAATCTTAGCCCACTTGCATATATCCATAGGGTCACTCTGATATGAAAATTTAAAGTTAAAACGATTTATAATCAAATTATTGATGTATACGTACATAAATAATATCCTTAATTGTGGACTGTGGAGGGAGCGTTAGTGACACCTGGTAATTGTTAGGTGCCTCCGAAATAATTTGCCAAATCGCAGCCGAGTTAGTAAACGAGTCACGCGGTAGTGCCTGGCCCATATTTTCCATTTGATGGATGAAATCTTGAAGCAGTGATTTTACTTGTGTAAGTTTGGATGGCTCTCTAAGAGTCATAGGCGATTTCGCCGGGTATCGGAAGAGCTCCATTTAATTCATTGGGATACATTTTGTCGTAAATACGATTATTATTTCGTACAGAATTTGTTGAGTTGTCTGCAAGATATTATATGAAATGTTATAAATTATTTGTATCTTTGTAACTATCGATTTTTAATGGCAAATAGCCAGCACTTACCACTGGGTTCGTTGCTTCGTTTTCAAGATTCTTCTTTGTGGTAATCGGCAGAAGATTTTCAGAGAGTTAACCATTTTCATAAAGTTTTATGCAGGCTTTAAACGCTGCAGAAATCTTAGCCCACTTGCATATATCCATAGGGTCACTCTGATATGAAAATTTCAAGTTAAAACGATTTATAATCAAATTATTGATGTATACGTACATAAATAATATCCTTAATTGTGGACTGTGGAGGGAGCGTTAGTGACACCTGGTAATTGTTAGGTGCCTCCGAAATAATTTGCCAAATCGCAGCCGAGTTAGTAAACGAGTCACGCGGTAGTGCCTGGCCCATATCTTCCATTTGATGGATGAAATCTTGAAGCAGTGATTTTACTTGTTTAAGTTTGGATGGCTCTCTAAGAGTCATAGGCGATTTCGCCGGGTATCGGAAGAGCTCCATTTAATTCATTGGGATACATTTTGTCGTAAATACGATTATTATTTCGTACAGAATTTGTTGAGTTGTCTGCAAGATATTATATGAAATGTTATAAATTATTTGTATCTTTGTAACTATCGATTTTTAATGGCAAATAGCCAGCACTTACCACTGGGTTCGTTGCTTCGTTTTCAAGATTCTTCTTTGTGGTAATCGGCAGAAGATTTTCAGAGAGTTAACCATTTTCATAAAGCTTTATGCAGGCTTTAAACGCTGCAGAAATCTTAGCCCACTTGCATATATCCATAGGGTCACTCTGATATGAAAATTTAAAGTTAAAACGATTTATAATCAAATTATTGATGTATACGTACATAAATAATATCCTTAATTGTGGACTGTGGAGGGAGCGTTAGTGACACCTGGTAATTGTTAGGTGCCTCCGAAAAAATTTGCCAAATCGCAGCCGAGTTAGTAAACGAGTCACGCGGTAGTGCCTGGCCCATATCTTCCATTTGATGGATGAAATCTTGAAGCAGTGATTTTACTTGTTTAAGTTTGGATGGCTCTCTAAGAGTCATAGGCGATTTCGCCGGGTATCGGAAGAGCTCCATTTAATTCATTGGGATACATTTTGTCGTAAATACGATTATTATTTCGTACAGAATTTGTTGAGTTGTCTGCAAGATATTATATGAAATGTTATAAATTATTTGTATCTTTGTAACTATCGATTTTTAATGGCAAATAGCCAGCACTTACCACTGGGTTCGTTGCTTCGTTTTCAAGATTCTTCTTTGTGGTAATCGGCAGAAGATTTTCAGAGAGTTAACCATTTTCATAAAGCTTTATGCAGGCTTTAAACGCTGCAGAAATCTTAGCCCACTTGCATATATCCATAGGGTCACTCTGATATGAAAATTTAAAGTTAAAACGATTTATAATCAAATTATTGATGTATACGTACATAAATAATATCCTTAATTGTGGACTGTGGAGGGAGCGTTAGTGACACCTGGTAATTGTTAGGTGCCTCCGAAAAAATTTGCCAAATCGCAGCCGAGTTAGTAAACGAGTCACGCGGTAGTGCCTGGCCCATATCTTCCATTTGATGGATGAAATCTTGAAGCAGTGATTTTACTTGTTTAAGTTTGGATGGCTCTCTAAGAGTCATAGGCGATTTCGCCGGGTATCGGAAGAGCTCCATTTAATTCATTGGGATACATTTTGTCGTAAATACGATTATTATTTCGTACAGAATTTGTTGAGTTGTCTGCAAGATATTATATGAAATGTTATAAATTATTTGTATCTTTGTAACTATCGATTTTTAATGGCAAATAGCCAGCACTTACCACTGGGTTCGTTGCTTCGTTTTCAAGATTCTTCTTTGTGGTAATCGGCAGACGATTTTCAGAGAGTTAACCATTTTCATAAAGCTTTATGCAGGCTTTAAACGCTGCAGAAATCTTAGCCCACTTGCATATATCCATAGGGTCACTCTGATATGAAAATTTAAAGTTAAAACGATTTATAATCAAATTATTGATGTATACGTACATAAATAATATCCTTAATTGTGGACTGTGGAGGGAGCGTTAGTGACACCTGGTAATTGTTAGGTGCCTCCGAAATAATTTGCCAAATCGCAGCCGAGTTATTAAACGAGTCACGCGGTAGTGCCTGGCCCATATCTTCCATTTGATGGATGAAATCTTGAAGCAGTGATTTTACTTGTTTAAGTTTGGATGGCTCTCTAAGAGTCATAGGCGATTTCGACGGGTATCGGAAGAGCTCCATTTAATTCATTGGGATACATTTTGTCGTAAATACGATTATTATTTGAATTTGTTGAGTTGTCTGCAAGATATTATATGAAATGTTATAAATTATTTGTATCTTTGTAACTATCGATTTTTAATGGCAAATAGCCAGCACTTACCACTGGGTTCGTTGCTTCGTTTTCAAGACTCTTCTTTGTGGTAATCGGCAGAAGATTTTCAGAGAGTTAACCATTTTCATAAAGCTTTATGCAGGCTTTAAACGCTGCAGAAATCTTAGCCCACTTGCATATATCCATAGGGTCACTCTGATATGAAAATTTAAAGTTAAAACGATTTATAATCAAATTATTGATGTATACGTACATAAATAATATCCTTAATTGTGGACTGTGGAGGGAGCGTTAGTGACACCTGGTAATTGTTAGGTGCCTCCGAAATAATTTGCCAAATCGCAGCCGAGTTAGTAAACGAGTCACGCGGTAGTGCCTGGCCCATATCTTCCATTTGATGGATGAAATCTTGAAGCAGTGATTTTACTTGTTTAAGTTTGGATGGCTCTCTAAGAGTCATAGGCGATTTCGACGGGTATCGGAAGAGCTCCATTTAATTCATTGGGATACATTTTGTCGTAAATACGATTATTATTTCGTACAGAATTTGTTGAGTTGTCTGCAAGATATTATATGAAATGTTATAAATTATTTGTATCTTTGTAACTATCGATTTTTAATGGCAAATAGCCAGCACTTACCACTGGGTTCGTTGCTTCGTTTTCAAGACTCTTCTTTGTGGTAATCGGCAGAAGATTTTCAGAGAGTTAACCATTTTCATAAAGCTTTATGCAGGCTTTAAACGCTGCAGAAATCTTAGCCCACTTGCATATATCCATAGGGTCACTCTGATATGAAAATTTAAAGTTAAAACGATTTATAATCAAATTATTGATGTATACGTACATAAATAATATCCTTAATTGTGGACTGTGGAGGGAGCGTTAGTGACACCTGGTAATTGTTAGGTGCCTCCGAAATAATTTGCCAAATCGCAGCCGAGTTAGTAAACGAGTCACGCGGTAGTGCCTGGCCCATATCTTCCATTTGATGGATGAAATCTTGAAGCAGTGATTTTACTTGTTTAAGTTTGGATGGCTCTCTAAGAGTCATAGGCGATTTCGCCGGGTATCGGAAGAGCTCCATTTAATTTATTGGGATACATTTTGTCGTAACTACGATTATTATTTCGTACAGAATTTGTTGAGTTGTCTGCAAGATATTATATGAAATGTTATAAATTATTTGTATCTTTGTAACTATCGATTTTTAATGGCAAATAGCCAGCACTTACCACTGGGTTCGTTGCTTCGTTTTCAAGATTCTTCTTTGTGGTAATCGGCAGAAGATTTTCAGAGAGTTAACCATTTTCATAAAGCTTTATGCAGGCTTTAAACGCTGCAGAAATCTTAGCCCACTTGCATATATCCATAGGGTCACTCTGATATGAAAATTTAAAGTTAAAACGATTTATAATCAAATTATTGATGTATACGTACATAAATAATATCCTTAATTGTGGACTGTGGAGGGAGCGTTAGTGACACCTGGTAATTGTTAGGTGCCTCCGAAATAATTTGCCAAATCGCAGCCGAGTTAGTAAACGAGTCACGCGGTAGTGCCTGGCCCATATCTTCCATTTGATGGATGAAATCTTGAAGCAGTGATTTTACTTGTTTAAGTTTGGATGGCTCTCTAAGAGTCATAGGCGATTTCGCCGGGTATCGGAAGAGCTCCATTTAATTCATTGGGATACATTTTGTCGTAAATACGATTATTATTTCGTACAGAATTTGTTGAGTTGTCTGCAAGATATTATATGAAATGTTATAAATTATTTGTATCTTTGTAACTATCGATTTTTAATGGCAAATAGCCAGCACTTACCACTGGGTTCGTTGCTTCGTTTTCAAGATTCTTCTTTGTGGTAATCGGCAGAAGATTTTCAGAGAGTTAACCATTTTCATAAAGCTTTATGCAGGCCTTAAACGCTGCAGAAATCTTAGCCCACTTGCATATATCCATAGGGTCACTCTGATATGAAAATTTAAAGTTAAAACGATTTATAATCAAATTATTGATGTATACGTACATAAATAATATCCTTAATTTTGGACTGTGGAGGGAGCGTTAGTGACACCTGGTAATTGTTAGGTGCCTCCGAAATAATTTGCCAAATCGCAGCCGAGTTAGTAAACGAGTCACGCGGTAGTGCCTGGCCCATATCTTCCATTTGTTGGATGAAATCTTGAAGCAGTGATTTTACTTGTTTAAGTTTGGATGGCTCTCTAAGAGTCATAGGCGATTTCGCCGGGTATCGGAAGAGCTCCATTTAATTCATTGGGATACATTTTGTCGTAAATACGATTATTATTTCGTACAGAATTTGTTGAGTTGTCTGCAAGATATTATATGAAATGTTATAAATTATTTGTATCTTTGTAACCATCGATTTTTAATGGCAAATAGCCAGCACTTACCACTGGGTTCGTTGCTTCGTTTTCAAGATTCTTCTTTGTGGTAATCGGCAGAAGATTTTCAGAGAGTTAACCATTTTCATAAAGCTTTATGCAGGCTTTAAACGCTGCAGAAATCTTAGCCCACTTGCATATATCCATAGGGTCACTCTGATATGAAAATTTAAAGTTAAAACGATTTATAATCAAATTATTGATGTATACGTACATAAATAATATCCTTAATTGTGGACTGTGGAGGGAGCGTTAGTGACACCTGGTAATTGTTAGGTGCCTCCGAAATAATTTGCCAAATCGCAGCCGAGTTAGTAAACGAGTCACGCGGTAGTGCCTGGCCCATATCTTCCATTTGATGGATGAAATCTTGAAGCAGTGATTTTACTTGTTTAAGTTTGGATGGCTCTCTAAGAGTCATAGGCGATTTCGCCGGGTATCGGAAGAGCTCCATTTAATTCATTGGGATACATTTTGTCGTAAATACGATTATTATTTCGTACAGAATTTGTTGAGTTGTCTGCAAGATATTATATGAAATGTTATAAATTATTTGTATCTTTGTAACTATCGATTTTTAATGGCAAATAGCCAACACTTACCACTGGGTTCGTTGCTTCGTTTTCAAGATTCTTCTTTGTGGTAATCGGCAGAAGATTTTCAGAGAGTTAACCATTTTCATAAAGCTTTATGCAGGCTTTAAACGTTGCAGAAATCTTAGCCCACTTGCATATATCCATAGGGTCACTCTGATATGAAAATTTAAAGTTAAAACGATTTATAATCAAATTATTGATGTATACGTACATAAATAATATCCTTAATTGTGGACTGTGGAGGGAGCGTTAATGACACCTGGTAATTGTTAGGTGCCTCCGAAATAATTTGCCAAATCGCAGCCGAGTTAGTAAACGAGTCACGAGGTAGTGCCTGGCCCATATCTTCCATTTGATGGATGAAATCTTGAAGCAGTGATTTTACTTGTTTAAGTTTGGAGGGCTCTCTAAGAGTCATAGGCGATTTCGCCGGGTATCGGAAGAGCTCCATTTAATTCATTGGGATACATTTTGTCGTAAATACGATTATTATTTCGTACAGAATTTGTTGAGTTGTCTGCAAGATATTATATGAAATGTTATAAATTATTTGTATCTTTGTAACTATCGATTTTTAATGGCAAATAGCCAGCACTTACCACTGGGTTCGTTGCTTCGTTTTCAAGATTCTTCTTTGTGGTAATCGGCAGAAGATTTTCAGAGAGTTAACCATTTTCATAAAGCTTTATGCAGGCTTTAAACGCTGCAGAAATCTTAGCCCACTTGCATATATCCATAGGGTCACTCTGATATGAAAATTTAAAGTTAAAACGATTTATAATCAAATTATTGATGTATACGTACATAAATAATATCCTTAATTGTGGACTGTGGAGGGAGCGTTAGTGACACCTGGTAATTGTTAGGTGCCTCCGAAATAATTTGCCAAATCGCAGCCGAGTTAGTAAACGAGTCACGCGGTAGTGCCTGGCCCATATCTTCCATTTGATGGATGAAATCTTGAAGCAGTGATTTTACTTGTTTAAGTTTGGATGGCTCTCTAAGAGTCATAGGCGATTTCGCCGGGTATCGGAAGAGCTCCATTTAATTCATTGGGATACATTTTGTCGTAAATACGATTATTATTTCGTACAGAATTTGTTGAGTTGTCTGCAAGATATTATATGAAATGTTATAAATTATTTGTATCTTTGTAACTATCGATTTTTAATGGCAAATAGCCAGCACTTACCACTGGGTTCGTTGCTTCGTTTTCAAGATTCTTCTTTGTGGTAATCGGCAGAAGATTTTCAGAGAGTTAACCATTTTCATAAAGCTTTATGCAGGCTTTAAACGCTGCAGAAATCTTAGCCCACTTGCATATATCCATAGGGTCACTCTGATATGAAAATTTAAAGTTAAAACGATTTATAATCAAATTATTGATGTATACGTACATAAATAATATCCTTAATTGTGGACTGTGGAGGGAGCGTTAGTGACACCTGGTAATTGTTAGGTGCCTCCGAAATAATTTGCCAAATCGCAGCCGAGTTAGTAAACGAGTCACGCGGTAGTGCCTGGCCCATATCTTCCATTTGATGGATGAAATCTTGAAGCAGTGATTTTACTTGTTTAAGTTTGGATGGCTCTCTAAGAGTCATAGGCGATTTCGCCGGGTAGCGGAAGAGATCCATTTAATTCATTGGGATACATTTTGTCGTAAATACGATTATTATTTCGTACAGAATTTGTTGAGTTGTCTGCAAGATATTATATGAAATGTTATAAATTATTTGTATCTTTGTAACTATCGATTTTTAATGGCAAATAGCCAGCACTTACCACTGGGTTCGTTGCTTCGTTTTCAAGATTCTTCTTTGTGGTAATCGGCAGAAGATTTTCAGAGAGTTAACCATTTTCATAAAGCTTTATGCAGGCTTTAAACGCTGCAGAAATCTTAGCCCACTTGCATATATCCATAGGGTCACTCTGATATGAAAATTTAAAGTTAAAACGATTTATAATCAAATTATTGATGTATACGTACATAAATAATATCCTTAATTGTGGACTGTGGAGGGAGCGTTAGTGACACCTGGTAATTGTTAGGTGCCTCCGAAATAATTTGCCAAATCGCAGCCGAGTTAGTAAACGAGTCACGCGGTAGTGCCTGGCCCATATCTTCCATTTGATGGATGAAATCTTGAAGCAGTGATTTTACTTGTTTAAGTTTGGATGGCTCTCTAAGAGTCATAGGCGATTTCGCCGGGTATCGGAAGAGCTCCATTTAATTCATTGGGATACATTTTGTCGTAAATACGATTATTATTTCGTACAGAATTTGTTGAGTTGTCTGCAAGATATTATATGAAATGTTATAAATTATTTGTATCTTTGTAACTATCGATTTTTAATGGCAAATAGCCAGCACTTACCACTGGGTTCGTTGCTTCGTTTTCAAGATTCTTCTTTGTGGTAATCGGCAGAAGATTTTCAGAGAGTTAACCATTTTCATAAAGCTTTATGCAGGCTTTAAACGCTGCAGAAATCTTAGCCCACTTGCATATATCCATAGGGTCACTCTGATATGAAAATTTAAAGTTAAAACGATTTATAATCAAATTATTGATGTATACGAACATAAATAATATCCTTAATTGTGGACTGTGGAGGGAGCGTTAGTGACACCTGGTAATTGTTAGGTGCCTCCGAAATAATTTGCCAAATCGCAGCCGAGTTAGTAAACGAGTCACGCGGTAGTGCCTGGCCCATATCTTCCATTTGATGGATGAAATCTTGAAGCAGTGATTTTACTTGTATAAGTTTGGATGGCTCTCTAAGAGTCATAGGCGATTTCGCCGGGTATCGGAAGAGCTCCATTTAATTCATTGGGATACATTTTGTCGTAAATACGATTATTATTTCGTACAGAATTTGTTGAGTTGTCTGCAAGATATTATATGAAATGTTATAAATTATTTGTATCTTTGTAACTATCGATTTTTAATGGCAAATAGCCAGCACTTACCGCTGGGTTCGTTGCTTCGTTTTCAAGATTCTTCTTTGTGGTAATCGGCAGAAGATTTTCAGAGAGTTAACCATTTTCATAAAGCTTTATGCAGGCTTTAAACGCTGCAGAAATCTTAGCCCACTTGCATATATCCATAGGGTCACTCTGATATGAAAATTTAAAGTTAAAACGATTTATAATCAAATTATTGATGTATACGTACATAAATAATATCCTTAATTGTGGACTGTGGAGGGAGCGTTAGTGACACCTGGTAATTGTTAGGTGCCTCCGAAATAATTTGCCAAATCGCAGCCGAGTTAGTAAACGAGTCACGCGGTAGTGCCTGGCCCATATCTTCCATTTGATGGATGAAATCTTGAAGCAGTGATTTTACTTGTTTAAGTTTGGATGGCTCTCTAAGAGTCATAGGCGATTTCGCCGGGTATCGGAAGAGCTCCATTTAATTCATTGGGATACATTTTGTCGTAAATACGATTATTATTTCGTACAGAATTTGTTGAGTTGTCTGCAAGATATTATATGAAATGTTATAAATTATTTGTATCTTTGTAACTATCGATTTTTAATGGCAAATAGCCAGCACTTACCACTGGGTTCGTTGCTTCGTTTTCAAGATTCTTCTTTGTGGTAATCGGCAGAAGATTTTCAGAGAGTTAACCATTTTCATAAAGCTTTATGCAGGCTTTAAACGCTGCAGAAATCTTAGCCCACTTGCATATATCCATAGGGTCACTCTGATAAGAAAATTTAAGTTAAAACGATTTATAATCAAATTATTGATGTATACGTACATAAATAATATCCTTAATTGTGGACTGTGGAGGGAGCGTTAGTGACACCTGGTAATTGTAAGGTGCCTCCGAAATAATTTGCCAAATCGCAGCCGAGTTAGTAAACGAGTCACGCGGTAGTGCCTGGCCCATATCTTCCATTTGATGGATGAAATCTTGAAGCAGTGATTTTACTTGTATAAGTTTGGATGGCTCTCTAAGAGTCATAGGCGATTTCGCCGGGTATCGGAAGAGCTCCATTTAATTCATTGGGATACATTTTGTCGTAAATACGATTATTATTTCGTACAGAATTTGTTGAGTTGTCTGCAAGATATTATATGAAATGTTATAAATTATTTGTATCTTTGTAACTATCGATTTTTAATGGCAAATAGCCAGCACTTACCACTGGGTTCGTTGCTTCGTTTTCAAGATTCTTCTTTGTGGTAATCGGCAGAAGATTTTCAGAGAGTTAACCATTTTCATAAAGCTTTATGCAGGCTTTAAACGCTGCAGAAATCTTAGCCCACTTGCATATATCCATAGGGTCACTCTGATATGAAAATTTAAAGTTAAAACGATTTATAATCAAATTATTGATGTATACGTACATAAATAATATCCTTAATTGTGGACTGTGGAGGGAGCGTTAGTGACACCTGGTAATTGTTAGGTGCCTCCGAAATAATTTGCCAAATCGCAGCCGAGTTAGTAAACGAGTCACGCGGTAGTGCCTGGCCCATATCTTCCATTTGATGGATGAAATCTTGAAGCAGTGATTTTACTTGTTTAAGTTTGGATGGCTCTCTAAGAGTCATAGGCGATTTCGCCGGGTATCGGAAGAGCTCCATTTAATTCATTGGGATACATTTTGTCGTAAATACGATTATTATTTCGTACAGAATTTGTTGAGTTGTCTGCAAGATATTATATGAAATGTTATAAATTATTTGTATCTTTGTAACTATCGATTTTTAATGGCAAATAGCCAGCACTTACCACTGGGTTCGTTGCTTCGTTTTCAAGATTCTTCTTTGTGGTAATCGGCAGAAGATTTTCAGAGAGTTTACCATTTTCATAAAGCTTTATGCAGGCTTTAAACGCTGCAGAAATCTTAGCCCACTTGCATATATCCATAGGGTCACTCTGATATGAAAATTTAAAGTTAAAACGATTTATAATCAAATTATTGATGTATACGTACATAAATAATATCCTTAATTGTGGACTGTGGAGGGAGCGTTAGTGACACCTGGTAATTGTTAGGTGCCTCCGAAATAATTTGCCAAATCGCAGCCGAGTTAGTAAACGAGTCACGCGGTAGTGCCTGGCCCATATCTTCCATTTGATGGATGAAATCTTGAAGCAGTGATTTTACTTGTTTAAGTTTGGATGGCTCTCTAAGAGTCATAGGCGATTTCGCCGGGTATCGGAAGAGCTCCATTTAATTCATTGGGATACATTTTGTCGTAAATACGATTATTATTTCGTACAGAATTTGTTGAGTTGTCTGCAAGATATTATATGAAATGTTATAAATTATTTGTATCTTTGTAACTATCGATTTTTAATGGCAAATAGCCAGCACTTACCACTGGGTTCGTTGCTTCGTTTTCAAGATTCTTCTTTGTGGTAATCGGCAGAAGATTTTCAGAGAGTTAACCATTTTCATAAAGCTTTATGCAGGCTTTAAACGCTGCAGAAATCTTAGCCCACTTGCATATATCCATAGGGTCACTCTGATATGAAAATTTAAAGTTAAAACGATTTATAATCAAATTATTGATGTATACGTACATAAATAATATCCTTAATTGTGGACTGTGGAGGGAGCGTTAGTGACACCTGGTAATTGTTAGGTGCCTCCGAAATAATTTGCCAAATCGCAGCCGAGTTAGTAAACGAGTCACGCGGTAGTGCCTGGCCCATATCTTCCATTTGATGGATGAAATCTTGAAGCAGTGATTTTACTTGTTTAAGTTTGGATGGCTCTCTAAGAGTCATAGGCGATTTAATTTCATTGGGATACATTTTGTCGTAAATACGATTATTATTTCGTACAGAATTTGTTGAGTTGTCTGCAAGATATTATATGAAATGTTATAAATTATTTGTATCTTTGTAACTATCGATTTTTAATGGCAAATAGCCAGCACTTACCACTGGGTTCGTTGCTTCGTTTTCAAGATTCTTCTTTGTGGTAATCGGCAGAAGATTTTCAGAGAGTTAACCATTTTCATAAAGCTTTATGCAGGCTTTAAACGCTGCAGAAATCTTAGCCCACTTGCATATATCCATAGGGTCACTCTGATATGAAAATTTAAAGTTAAAACGATTTATAATCAAATTATTGATGTATACGTACATAAATAATATCCTTAATTGTGGACTGTGGAGGGAGCGTTAGTGACACCTGGTAATTGTTAGGTGCCTCCGAAATAATTTGCCAAATCGCAGCCGAGTTAGTAAACGAGTCACGCGGTAGTGCCTGGCCCATATCTTCCATTTGATGGATGAAATCTTGAAGCAGTGATTTTACTTGTTTAAGTTTGGATGGCTCTCTAAGAGTCATAGGCGATTTCGCCGGGTATCGGAAGAGCTCCATTTAATTCAATGGGATACATTTTGTCGTAAATACGATTATTATTTCGTACAGAATTTGTTGAGTTGTCTGCAAGATATTATATGAAATGTTATAAATTATTTGTATCTTTGTAACTATCGATTTTTAATGGCAAATAGCCAGCACTTACCACTGGGTTCGTTGCTTCGTTTTCAAGATTCTTCTTTGTGGTAATCGGCAGAAGATTTTCAGAGAGTTAACCATTTTCATAAAGCTTTATGCAGGCTTTAAACGCTGCAGAAATCTTAGCCCACTTGCATATATCCATAGGGTCACTCTGATATGAAAATTTAAAGTTAAAACGATTTATAATCAAATTATTGATGTATACGTACATAAATAATATCCTTAATTGTGGACTGTGGAGGGAGCGTTAGTGACACCGGGTAATTGTTAGGTGCCTCCGAAATAATTTGCCAAATCGCAGCCGAGTTAGTAAACGAGTCACGCGGTAGTGCCTGGCCCATATCTTCCATTTGATGGATGAAATCTTGAAGCAGTGATTTTACTTGTTTAAGTTTGGATGGCTCTCTAAGAGTCATAGGCGATTTCGCCGGGTATCGGAAGAGCTCCATTTAATTCATTGGGATACATTTTGTCGTAAATACGATTATTATTTCGTACAGAATTTGTTGAGTTGTCTGCAAGATATTATATGAAATGTTATAAATTATTTGTATCTTTGTAACTATCGATTTTTAATGGCAAATAGCCAGCACTTACCACTGGGTTCGTTGCTTCGTTTTCAAGATTCTTCTTTGTGGTAATCGGCAGAAGATTTTCAGAGAGTTAACCATTTTCATAAAGCTTTATGCAGGCTTTAAACGCTGCAGAAATCTTAGCCCACTTGCATATATCCATAGGGTCACTCTGATATGAAAATTTAAAGTTAAAACGATTTATAATCAAATTATTGATGTATACGTACATAAATAATATCCTTAATTGTGGACTGTGGAGGGAGCGTTAGTGACACCTGGTAATTGTTAGGTGCCTCCGAAATAATTTGCCAAATCGCAGCCGAGTTAGTAAACGAGTCACGCGGTAGTGCCTGGCCCATATCTTCCATTTGATGGATGAAATCTTGAAGCAGTGATTTTACTTGTTTAAGTTTGGATGGCTCTCTAAGAGTCATAGGCGATTTCGCCGGGTATCGGAAGAGCTCCATTTAATTCATTGGGATACATTTTGTCGTAAATACGATTATTATTTCGTACAGAATTTGTTGAGTTGTCTGCAAGATATTATATGAAATGTTATAAATTATTTGTATCTTTGTAACTATCGATTTTTAATGGCAAATAGCCAGCACTTACCACTGGGTTCGTTGCTTCGTTTTCAAGATTCTTCTTTGTGGTAATCGGCAGAAGATTTTCAGAGAGTTAACCATTTTCATAAAGCTTTATGCAGGCTTTAAACGCTGCAGAAATCTTAGCCCACTTGCATATATCCATAGGGTCACTCTGATATGAAAATTTAAAGTTAAAACGATTTATAATCAAATTATTGATGTATACGTACATAAATAATATCCTTAATTGTGGACTGTGGAGGGAGCGTTAGTGACACCGGGTAATTGTTAGGTGCCTCCGAAATAATTTGCCAAATCGCAGCCGAGTTAGTAAACGAGTCACGCGGTAGTGCCTGGCCCATATCTTCCATTTGATGGATGAAATCTTGAAGCAGTGATTTTACTTGTTTAAGTTTGGATGGCTCTCTAAGAGTCATAGGCGATTTCGCCGGGTATCGGAAGAGCTCCATTTAATTCATTGGGATACATTTTGTCGTAAATACGATTATTATTTCGTACAGAATTTGTTGAGTTGTCTGCAAGATATTATATGAAATGTTATAAATTATTTGTATCTTTGTAACTATCGATTTTTAATGGCAAATAGCCAGCACTTACCACTGGGTTCGTTGCTTCGTTTTCAAGATTCTTCTTTGTGGTAATCGGCAGAAGATTTTCAGAGAGTTAACCATTTTCATAAAGCTTTATGCAGGCTTTAAACGCTGCAGAAATCTTAGCCCACTTGCATATATCCATAGGGTCACTCTGATATGAAAATTTAAAGTTAAAACGATTTATAATCAAATTATTGATGTATACGTACATAAATAATATCCTTAATTGTGGACTGTGGAGGGAGCGTTAGTGACACCTGGTAATTGTTAGGTGCCTCCGAAATAATTTGCCAAATCGCAGCCGAGTTAGTAAACGAGTCACGCGGTAGTGCCTGGCAATAGCGATGTAAAAGCATGAGCGTCCCCACTGCCTGTAAAACAGCTCCCGAGGGGGTAATAAATGGCGGTATATTATATTTGAATTCATCTTTGGTTCGACTCTCTTCAGGAATATCCCTATCGATTGTTCGTGTAATCAAATAATTTTTCAACTTTACATCAATCGCCCGGTAATTTTGGATTTTTGTTGTCACTTGGCTCTTCTCCATTTTGTTACATATCACGACATATGTACTGTCACGAGAGCGTGCACGTCCCTTCATTTGAATGTATGAACTGAACGTTTTTATTTCATCAAAGGCGATAACATAGTTACAGGCTTGCACATCGATGCCTTCTTCTAGAACACTGGAGCACACAATAAAATTGCACTCTTTTTGGCGGAAACGTTGCACAACCTGAAAATAAAGAAAAACATATGAGAGGCTACAATCCGCTATGCGGATCGTTGAATACCCTATCCCATCCCATCCTTTAAATTAATATCCTCAAAATATAGGCCTTATGGCGATGAAAAACAGAAAATGACATTGTCACAATATATTGCTCAGACAGTTTCTCAAAATCTTTTGTGGTTCGACAAAAAACAACGTATTTCTATTGCTAATGCCTTGGGATGGGGTATACAAATGGTTTTTGTAAGAATACGCCCCCAAAATGTGGGCGTAGGTGAAAATGATCTATAGACAAAATGTTTATATTACCATTGCGGAAGTATTTGCATCAAAATTTTTTTCGAAAGTTTTAAAATTTGGACAAAAAACGTTTTTTACTTAAAACGCCCCCAAAAAGTGGGCGTGGCAAAAAACTTTGTATGAACGAAATATAGATATTAGGATTGTCTAAATATGTTGCTCACACACTTTTTTGAAATTCCTTACGGTTTGGCTTAAAACTACGTTTTTTCTAAAAGGGGGCGTGGCAGTGGGTGGATTTTAAAAATTTTTACACTTGTTCTGGTGACTCAGCCAAGGATCCTATATACCAAATTTCATTATCCTAGCTCAAAATTTAAGGCCCAAAAATCGGTGACGAACAGACAGACGGACGGACACACGGACGGACGGACGGACGGACGGACGGACGGACGGACGGACGGACAGACAGACATGGCTAATTCGACTCAGCTAGCGATTCTGAGTCGATCCATATACTTTGAGGTATATGTAGCTAAATTATTTCTCTATGTTACAAACTAAGTATCAAAACTAATATACCCCTATGGGATAGGGTATAATAATAAGGACACGTACGACTCCCACTATCGGGTATTTTTGACCTGTCGATCCCGTTTCGAATCAAGCAGCGAGTCGATGGCATAAATCATTGAATTCTTTTTTCCAACCATAAATTCTGGGATTATAATACGTGATAATTTATGATGTGCCGTTACAAAGTTTTTAATCACATAATACAAACACTTGGCGGTATAGCGACGGTGGACAAACACTAAACAACTAACGTCTTTAACCTCCTTGGTTGAGAATTCATTCAGAAAATATGACAACAATCCCTGTAGTTTTGGTGTCGAATAGTTGAGAATAATATCAGCTTCATTCATATCATCATCATCGTCATCATCGTCAATGTGGGATTTCATCTCCTTTACGAGTATTTGGTGAATATGATCGCATTTTGTTAACAAATATCCGTACATATTTCGCAAAGCTGTGCTATTAGAGTTTCGCTTGTTTATTTCGAATTGAACAACCAAACACCTTATTGCCACAGAAGCTGTATATACACCCATATCTTCCATTTGATGGATGAAATCTTGAAGCAGTGATTTTACTTGTTTAAGTTTGGATGGCTCTCTAAGAGTCATAGGCGATTTCGCCGGGTATTTTAATTTTATTTATTTAATTCATTGGGATACATTTTGTCGTAAATACGATTATTATTTCGTACAGAATTTGTTGAGTTGTCTGCAATATATTATATGAAATGTTATAAATTATTTGTATCTTTGTAACTATCGATTTTTAATGGCAAATAGCCAGCACTTACCACTGGGTTCGTTGCTTCGTTTTCAAGATTCTTCTTTGTGGTAATCGGCAGAAGATTTTCAGAGAGTTAACCATTTTCATAAAGCTTTATGCAGGCTTTAAACGCTGCAGAAATCTTAGCCCACTTGCATATATCCATAGGGTCACTCTGATATGAAAATTTAAAGTTAAAACGATTTATAATCAAATTATTGATGTATACGTACATAAATAATATCCTTAATTGTGGACTGTGGAGGGAGCGTTAGTGACACCTGGTAATTGTTAGGTGCCTCCGAAATAATTTGCCAAATCGCAGCCGAGTTAGTAAACGAGTCACGCGGTAGTGCCTGGCCCATATCTTCCATTTGATGGATGAAATCTTGAAGCAGTGATTTTACTTGTTTAAGTTTGGATGGCTCTCTAAGAGTCATAGGCGATTTCGCCGGGTATCGGAAGAGCTCCATTTAATTCATTGGGATACATTTTGTCGTAAATACGATTATTATTTCGTACAGAATTAGTTGAGTTGTCTGCAAGATATTATATGAAATGTTATAAATTATTTGTATCTTTGTAACTATCGATTTTTAATGGCAAATAGCCAGCACTTACCACTGGGTTCGTTGCTTCGTTTTCAAGATTCTTCTTTGTGGTAATCGGCAGAAGATTTTCAGAGAGTTAACCATTTTCATAAAGCTTTATGCAGGCTTTAAACGCTGCAGAAATCTTAGCCCACTTGCATATATCCATAGGGTCACTCTGATATGAAAATTTAAAGTTAAAACGATTTATAATCAAATTATTGATGTATACGTACATAAATAATATCCTTAATTGTGGACTGTGGAGGGAGCGTTAGTGACACCTGGTAATTGTTAGGTGCCTCCGAAATAATTTGCCAAATCGCAGCCGAGTTAGTAAACGAGTCACGCGGTAGTGCCTGGCCCATATCTTCCATTTGATGGATGAAATCTTGAAGCAGTGATTTTACTTGTTTAAGTTTGGATGGCTCTCTAAGAGTCATAGGCGATTTCGCCGGGTATCGGAAGAGCTCCATTTAATTCATTGGGATACATTTTGTCGTAAATACGATTATTATTTCGTACAGAATTTGTTGAGTTGTCTGCAAGATATTATATGAAATGTTATAAATTATTTGTATCTTTGTAACTATCGATTTTTAATGGCAAATAGCCAGCACGTACCACTGGGTTCGTTGCTTCGTTTTCAAGATTCTTTTTTGTGGTAATCGGCAGAAGATTTTCAGAGAGTTAACCATTTTCATAAAGCTTTATGCAGGCTTTAAACGCTGCAGAAATCTTAGCCCACTTGCATATATCCATAGGGTCACTCTGATATGAAAATTTAAAGTTAAAACGATTTATAATCAAATTATTGATGTATACGTACATAAATAATATCCTTAATTGTGGACTGTGGAGGGAGCGTTAGTGACACCTGGTAATTGTTAGGTGCCTCCGAAATAATTTGCCAAATCGCAGCCGAGTTAGTAAACGAGTCACGCGGTAGTGCCTGGCCCATATCTTCCATTTGATGGATGAAATCTTGAAGCAGTGATTTTACTTGTTTAAGTTTGGATGGCTCTCTAAGAGTCATAGGCGATTTCGCCGGGTATCGGAAGAGCTCCATTTAATTCATTGGGATACATTTTGTCGTAAATACGATTATTATTTCGTACAGAATTTGTTGAGTTGTCTGCAAGATATTATATGAAATGTTATAAATTATTTGTATCTTTGTAACTATCGATTTTTAATGGCAAATAGCCAGCACGTACCACTGGGTTCGTTGCTTCGTTTTCAAGATTCTTTTTTGTGGTAATCGGCAGAAGATTTTCAGAGAGTTAACCATTTTCATAAAGCTTTATGCAGGCTTTAAACGCTGCAGAAATCTTAGCCCACTTGCATATATCCATAGGGTCACTCTGATATGAAAATTTAAAGTTAAAACGATTTATAATCAAATTATTGATGTATACGTACATAAATAATATCCTTAATTGTGGACTGTGGAGGGAGCGTTAGTGACACCTGGTAATTGTTAGGTGCCTCCGAAATAATTTGCCAAATCGCAGCCGAGTTAGTAAACGAGTCACGCGGTAGTGCCTGGCCCATATCTTCCATTTGATGGATGAAATCTTGAAGCAGTGATTTTACTTGTTTAAGTTTGGATGGCTCTCTAAGAGTCATAGGCGATTTCGCCGGGTATCGGAAGAGCTCCATTTAATTCATTGGGATACATTTTGTCGTAAATACGATTATTATTTCGTACAGAATTTGTTGAGTTGTCTGCAAGATATTATATGAAATGTTATAAATTATTTGTATCTTTGTAACTATCGATTTTTAATGGCAAATAGCCAGCACTTACCACTGGGTTCGTTGCTTCGTTTTCAAGATTCTTCTTTGTGGTAATCGGCAGAAGATTTTCAGAGAGTTAACCATTTTCATAAAGTTTATGCAGGCTTTAAACGCTGCAGAAATCTTAGCCCACTTGCATATATCCATAGGGTCACTCTGATATGAAAATTTAAAGTTAAAACGATTTATAATCAAATTATTGATGTATACGTACATAAATAATATCCTTAATTGTGGACTGTGGAGGGAGCGTTAGTGACACCTGGTAATTGTTAGGTGCCTCCGAAATAATTTGCCAAATCGCAGCCGAGTTAGTAAACGAGTCACGCGGTAGTGCCTGGCCCATATCTTCCATTTGATGGATGAAATCTTGAAGCAGTGATTTTACTTGTTTAAGTTTGGATGGCTCTCTAAGAGTCATAGGCGATTTCGCCGGGTATCGGAAGAGCTCCATTTAATTCATTGGGATACATTTTGTCGTAAATACGATTATTATTTCGTACAGAATTTGTTGAGTTGTCTGCAAGATATTATATGAAATGTTATAAATTATTTGTATCTTTGTAACTATCGATTTTTAATGGCAAATAGCCAGCACTTACCACTGGGTTCGTTGCTTCGTTTTCAAGATTCTTCTTTGTGGTAATCGGCAGAAGATTTTCAGAGAGTTAACCATTTTCATAAAGCTTTATGCAGGCTTTAAACGCTGCAGAAATCTTAGCCCACTTGCATATATCCATAGGGTCACTCTGATATGAAAATTTAAAGTTAAAACGATTTATAATCAAATTATTGATGTATACGTACATAAATAATATCCTTAATTGTGGACTGTGGAGGGAGCGTTAGTGACACCTGGTAATTGTTAGGTGCCTCCGAAATAATTTGCCAAATCGCAGCCGAGTTAGTAAACGAGTCACGCGGTAGTGCCTGGCCCATATCTTCCATTTGATGGATGAAATCTTGAAGCAGTGATTTTACTTGTTTAAGTTTGGATGGCTCTCTAAGAGTCATAGGCGATTTCGCCGGGTATCGGAAGAGCTCCATTTAATTCATTGGGATACATTTTGTCGTAAATACGATTATTATTTCGTACAGAATTAGTTGAGTTGTCTGCAAGATATTATATGAAATGTTATAAATTATTTGTATCTTTGTAACTATCGATTTTTAATGGCAAATAGCCAGCACTTACCACTGGGTTCGTTGCTTCGTTTTCAAGATTCTTCTTTGTGGTAATCGGCAGAAGATTTTCAGAGAGTTAACCATTTTCATAAAGCTTTATGCAGGCTTTAAACGCTGCAGAAATCTTAGCCCACTTGCATATATCCATAGGGTCACTCTGATATGAAAATTTAAAGTTAAAACGATTTATAATCAAATTATTGATGTATACGTACATAAATAATATCCTTAATTGTGGACTGTGGAGGGAGCGTTAGTGACACCTGGTAATTGTTAGGTGCCTCCGAAATAATTTGCCAAATCGCAGCCGAGTTAGTAAACGAGTCACGCGGTAGTGCCTGGCCCATATCTTCCATTTGATGGATGAAATCTTGAAGCAGTGATTTTACTTGTTTAAGTTTGGATGGCTCTCTAAGAGTCATAGGCGATTTCGCCGGGTATCGGAAGAGCTCCATTTAATTCATTGGGATACATTTTGTCGTAAATACGATTATTATTTCGTACAGAATTTGTTGAGTTGTCTGCAAGATATTATATGAAATGTTATAAATTATTTGTATCTTTGTAACTATCGATTTTTAATGGCAAATAGCCAGCACGTACCACTGGGTTCGTTGCTTCGTTTTCAAGATTCTTTTTTGTGGTAATCGGCAGAAGATTTTCAGAGAGTTAACCATTTTCATAAAGCTTTATGCAGGCTTTAAACGCTGCAGAAATCTTAGCCCACTTGCATATATCCATAGGGTCACTCTGATATGAAAATTTAAAGTTAAAACGATTTATAATCAAATTATTGATGTATACGTACATAAATAATATCCTTAATTGTGGACTGTGGAGGGAGCGTTAGTGACACCTGGTAATTGTTAGGTGCCTCCGAAATAATTTGCCAAATCGCAGCCGAGTTAGTAAACGAGTCACGCGGTAGTGCCTGGCCCATATCTTCCATTTGATGGATGAAATCTTGAAGCAGTGATTTTACTTGTTTAAGTTTGGATGGCTCTCTAAGAGTCATAGGCGATTTCGCCGGGTATCGGAAGAGCTCCATTTAATTCATTGGGATACATTTTGTCGTAAATACGATTATTATTTCGTACAGAATTTGTTGAGTTGTCTGCAAGATATTATATGAAATGTTATAAATTATTTGTATCTTTGTAACTATCGATTTTTAATGGCAAATAGCCAGCACTTACCACTGGGTTCGTTGCTTCGTTTTCAAGATTCTTCTTTGTGGTAATCGGCAGAAGATTTTCAGAGAGTTAACCATTTTCATAAAGTTTATGCAGGCTTTAAACGCTGCAGAAATCTTAGCCCACTTGCATATATCCATAGGGTCACTCTGATATGAAAATTTAAAGTTAAAACGATTTATAATCAAATTATTGATGTATACGTACATAAATAATATCCTTAATTGTGGACTGTGGAGGGAGCGTTAGTGACACCTGGTAATTGTTAGGTGCCTCCGAAATAATTTGCCAAATCGCAGCCGAGTTAGTAAACGAGTCACGCGGTAGTGCCTGGCCCATATCTTCCATTTGATGGATGAAATCTTGAAGCAGTGATTTTACTTGTTTAAGTTTGGATGGCTCTCTAAGAGTCATAGGCGATTTCGCCGGGTATCGGAAGAGCTCCATTTAATTCATTGGGATACATTTTGTCGTAAATACGATTATTATTTCGTACAGAATTTGTTGAGTTGTCTGCAAGATATTATATGAAATGTTATAAATTATTTGTATCTTTGTAACTATCGATTTTTAATGGCAAATAGCCAGCACTTACCACTGGGTTCGTTGCTTCGTTTTCAAGATTCTTCTTTGTGGTAATCGGCAGAAGATTTTCAGAGAGTTAACCATTTTCATAAAGCTTTATGCAGGCTTTAAACGCTGCAGAAATCTTAGCCCACTTGCATATATCCATAGGGTCACTCTGATATGAAAATTTAAAGTTAAAACGATTTATAATCAAATTATTGATGTATACGTACATAAATAATATCCTTAATTGTGGACTGTGGAGGGAGCGTTAGTGACACCTGGTAATTGTTAGGTGCCTCCGAAATAATTTGCCAAATCGCAGCCGAGTTAGTAAACGAGTCACGCGGTAGTGCCTGGCCCATATCTTCCATTTGATGGATGAAATCTTGAAGCAGTGATTTTACTTGTTTAAGTTTGGATGGCTCTCTAAGAGTCATAGGCGATTTCGCCGGGTATCGGAAGAGCTCCATTTAATTCATTGGGGTACATTTTGTCGTAAATACGATTATTATTTCGTACAGAATTTGTTGAGTTGTCTGCAAGATATTATATGAAATGTTATAAATTATTTGTATCTTTGCTACTACCGATTTTTAATGGCAAATAGCCAGCACTTACCACTGGGTTCGTTGCTTCGTTTTCAAGATTCTTCTTTGTGGTAATCGGCAGAAGATTTTCAGAGAGTTAACCATTTTCATAAAGCTTTATGCAGGCTTTAAACGCTGCAGAAATCTTAGCCCACTTGCATATATCCATAGGGTCACTCTGATATGAAAATTTAAAGTTAAAACGATTTATAATCAAATTATTGATGTATACGTACATAAATAATATCCTTAATTGTGGACTGTGGAGGGAGCGTTAGTGACACCTGGTAATTGTTAGGTGCCTCCGAAATAATTTTCCAAATCGCAGCCGAGTTAGTAAACGAGTCACGCGGTAGTGCCTGGCCCATATCTTCCATTTGATGGATGAAATCTTGAAGCAGTGATTTTACTTGTTTAAGTTTGGATGGCTCTCTAAGAGTCATAGGCGATTTCGCCGGGTATCGGAAGAGCTCCATTTAATTCATTGGGATACATTTTGTCGTAAATACGATTATTATTTCGTACAGAATTTGTTGAGTTGTCTGCAAGATATTATATGAAATGTTATAAATTATTTGTATCTTTGTAACTATCGATTTTTAATGGCAAATAGCCAGCACTTACCACTGGGTTCGTTGCTTCGTTTTCAAGATTCTTCTTTGTGGTAATCGGCAGAAGATTTTCAGAGAGTTAACCATTTTCATAAAGCTTTATGCAGGCTTTAAACGCTGCAGAAATCTTAGCCCACTTGCATATATCCATAGGGTCACTCTGATATGAAAATTTAAAGTTAAAACGATTTATAATCAAATTATTGATGTATACGTACATAAATAATATCCTTAATTGTGGACTGTGGAGGGAGCGTTAGTGACACCTGGTAATTGTTAGGTGCCTCCGAAATAATTTGCCAAATCGCAGCCGAGTTAGTAAACGAGTCACGCGGTAGTGCCTGGCCCATATCTTCCATTTGATGGATGAAATCTTGAAGCAGTGATTTTACTTGTTTAAGTTTGGATGGCTCTCTAAGAGTCATAGGCGATTTCGCCGGGTATCGGAAGAGCTCCATTTAATTCATTGGGATACATTTTGTCGTAAATACGATTATTATTTCGTACAGAATTTGTTGAGTTGTCTGCAAGATATTATATGAAATGTTATAAATTATTTGTATCTTTGTAACTATCGATTTTTAATGGCAAATAGCCAGCACTTAGCACTGGGTTCGTTGCTTCGTTTTCAAGATTCTTCTTTGTGGTAATCGGCAGAAGATTTTCAGAGAGTTAACCATTTTCATAAAGCTTTATGCAGGCTTTAAACGCTGCAGAAATCTTAGCCCACTTGCATATATCCATAGGGTCACTCTGATATGAAAATTTAAAGTTAAAACGATTTATAATCAAATTATTGATGTATACGTACATAAATAATATCCTTAATTGTGGACTGTGGAGGGAGCGTTAGTGACACCTGGTAATTGTTAGGTGCCTCCGAAATAATTTGCCAAATCGCAGCCGAGTTAGTAAACGAGTCACGCGGTAGTGCCTGGCCCATATCTTCCATTTGATGGATGAAATCTTGAAGCAGTGATTTTACTTGTTTAAGTTTGGATGGCTCTCTAAGAGTCATAGGCGATTTCGCCGGGTATCGGAAGAGCTCCATTTAATTCATTGGGATACATTTTGTCGTAAATACGATTATTATTTCGTACAGAATTTGTTGAGTTGTCTGCAAGATATTATATGAAATGTTATAAATTATTTGTATCTTTGTAACTATCGATTTTTAATGGCAAATAGCCAGCACTTACCACTGGGTTCGTTGCTTCGTTTTCAAGATTCTTCTTTGTGGTAATCGGCAGAAGATTTTCAGAGAGTTAACCATTTTCATAAAGCTTTATGCAGGCTTTAAACGCTGCAGAAATCTTAGACCACTTGCATATATCCATAGGGTCACTCTGATATGAAAATTTAAAGTTAAAACGATTTATAATCAAATTATTGATGTATACGTACATAAATAATATCCTTAATTGTGGACTGTGGAGGGAGCGTTAGTGACACCTGGTAATTGTTAGGTGCCTCCGAAATAATTTGCCAAATCGCAGCCGAGTTAGTAAACGAGTCACGCGGTAGTGCCTGGCCCATATCTTCCATTTGATGGATGAAATCTTGAAGCAGTGATTTTACTTGTTTAAGTTTGGATGGCTCTTTAAGAGTCATAGGCGATTTCGCCGGGTATCTGAAGAGCTCCATTTAATTCATTGGGATACATTTTGTCGTAAATACGATTATTATTTCGTACAGAATTTGTTGAGTTGTCTGCAAGATATTATATGAAATGTTATAAATTATTTGTATCTTTGTAACTATCGATTTTTAATGGCAAATAGCCAGCACTTACCACTGGGTTCGTTGCTTCGTTTTCAAGATTCTTCTTTGTGGTAATCGGCAGAAGATTTTCAGAGAGTTAACCATTTTCATAAAGCTTTATGCAGGCTTTAAACGCTGCAGAAATCTTAGCCCACTTGCATATATCCATAGGGTCACTCTGATATGAAAATTTAAAGTTAAAACGATTTATAATCAAATTATTGATGTATACGTACATAAATAATATCCTTAATTGTGGACTGTGGAGGGAGCGTTAGTGACACCTGGTAATTGTTAGGTGCCTCCGAAATAATTTGCCAAATCGCAGCCGAGTTAATAAACGAGTCACGCGGTAGTGCCTGGCCCATATCTTCCATTTGATGGATGAAATCTTGAAGCAGTGATTTTACTTGTTTAAGTTTGGATGGCTCTCTAAGAGTCATAGGCGATTTCGCCGGGTATCGGAAGAGCTCCATTTAATTCATTGGAATACATTTTGTCGTAAATACGATTATTATTTCGTACAGAATTTGTTGAGTTGTCTGCAAGATATTATATGAAATGTTATAAATTATTTGTATCTTTGTAACTATCGATTTTTAATGGCAAATAGCCAGCACTTACCACTGGGTTCGTTGCTTCGTTTTCAAGATTCTTCTTTGTGGTAATCGGCAGAAGATTTTCAGAGAGTTAACCATTTTCATAAAGCTTTATGCAGGCTTTAAACGCTGCAGAAATCTTAGCCCACTTGCATATATCCATAGGGTCACTCTGATATGAAAATTTAAAGTTAAAACGATTTATAATCAAATTATTGATGTATACGTACATAAATAATATCCTTAATTGTGGACTGTGGAGGGAGCGTTAGTGACACCTGGTAATTGTTAGGTGCCTCCGAAATAATTTGCCAAATCGCAGCCGAGTTAGTAAACGAGGCACGCGGTAGTGCCTGGCCCATATCTTCCATTTGATGGATGAAATCTTGAAGCAGTGATTTTACTTGTTTAAGTTTGGATGGCTCTCTAAGAGTCATAGGCGATTTCGCCGGGTATCGGAAGAGCTCCATTTAATTCATTGGGATACATTTTGTCGTAAATACGATTATTATTTCGTACAGAATTTGTTGAGTTGTCTGCAAGATATTATATGAAATGTTATAAATTATTTGTATCTTTGTAACTATCGATTTTTAATGGCAAATAGCCAGCACTTACCACTGGGTTCGTTGCTTCGTTTTCAAGATTCTTCTTTGTGGTAATCGGCAGAAGATTTTCAGAGAGTTAACCATTTTCATAAAGCTTTATGCAGGCTTTAAACGCTGCAGAAATCTTAGCCCACTTGCATATATCCATAGGGTCACTCTGATATGAAAATTTAAAGTTAAAACGATTTATAATCAAATTATTGATGTATACGTACATAAATAATATCCTTAATTGTGGACTGTGGAGGGAGCGTTAGTGACACCTGGTAATTGTTAGGTGCCTCCGAAATAATTTGCCAAATCGCAGCCGAGTTAGTAAACGAGTCACGCGGTAGTGCCTGGCCCATATCTTCCATTTGATGGATGAAATCTTGAAGCAGTGATTTTACTTGTTTAAGTTTGGATGGCTCTCTAAGAGTCATAGGCGATTTCGCCGGGTATCGGAAAGGCTCCATTTAATTCATTGGGATACATTTTGTCGTAAATACGATTATTATTTCGTACAGAATTTGTTGAGTTGTCTGCAAGATATTATATGAAATGTTATAAATTATTTGTATCTTTGTAACTATCGATTTTTAATGGCAAATAGCCAGCACTTACCACTGGGTTCGTTGCTTCGTTTTCAAGATTCTTCTTTGTGGTAATCGGCAGAAGATTTTCAGAGAGTTAACCATTTTCATAAAGCTTTATGCAGGCTTTAAACGCTGCAGAAATCTTAGCCCACTTGCATATATCCATAGGGTCACTCTGATATGAAAATTTAAAGTTAAAACGATTTATAATCAAATTATTGATGTATACGTACATAAATAATATCCTTAATTGTGGACTGTGGAGGGAGCGTTAGTGACACCTGGTAATTGTTAGGTGCCTCCGAAATAATTTGCCAAATCGCAGCCGAGTTAGTAAACGAGTCACGCGGTAGTGCCTGGCCCATATCTTCCATTTGATGGATGAAATCTTGAAGCAGTGATTTTACTTGTTTAAGTTTGGATGGCTCTCTAAGAGTCATAGGCGATTTCGCCGGGTATCGGAAGAGCTCCATTTAATTCATTGGGATACATTTTGTCGTAAATACGATTATTATTTCGTACAGAATTTGTTGAGTTGTCTGCAAGATATTATATGAAATGTTATAAATTATTTGTATCTTTGTAACTATCGATTTTTAATGGCAAATAGCCAGAACTTACCACTGGGTTCGTTGCTTCGTTTTCAAGATTCTTCTTTGTGGTAATCGGCAGAAGATTTTCAGAGAGTTAACCATTTTCATAAAGCTTTATGCAGGCTTTAAACGCTGCAGAAATCTTAGCCCACTTGCATATATCCATAGGGTCACTCTGATATGAAAATTTAAAGTTAAAACGATTTATAATCAAATTATTGATGTATACGTACATAAATAATATCCTTAATTGTGGACTGTGGAGGGAGCGTTAGTGACACCTGGTAATTGTTAGGTGCCTCCGAAATAATTTGCCAAATCGCAGCCGAGTTAGTAAACGAGTCACGCGGTAGTGCCTGGCCCATATCTTCCATTTGATGGATGAAATCTTAAAGCAGTGATTTTACTTGTTTAAGTTTGGATGGCTCTCTAAGAGTCATAGGCGATTTCGCCGGGTATCGGAAGAGCTCCATTTAATTCATTGGGATACATTTTGTCGTAAATACGATTATTATTTCGTACAGAATTTGTTGAGTTGTCTGCAAGATATTATATGAAATGTTATAAATTATTTGTATCTTTGTAACTATCGATTTTTAATGGCAAATAGCCAGCACTTACCACTGGGTTCGTTGCTTCGTTTTCAAGATTCTTCTTTGTGGTAATCGGCAGAAGATTTTCAGAGAGTTAACCATTTTCATAAAGCTTTATGCAGGCTTTAAACGCTGCAGAAATCTTAGCCCACTTGCATATATCCATAGGGTCACTCTGATATGAAAATTTAAAGTTAAAACGATTTATAATCAAATAATTGATGTATACGTACATAAATAATATCCTTAATTGTGGACTGTGGAGGGAGCGTTAGTGACACCTGGTAATTGTTAGGTGCCTCCGAAATAATTTGCCAAATCGCAGCCGAGTTAGTAAACGAGGCACGCGGTAGTGCCTGGCCCATATCTTCCATTTGATGGATGAAATCTTGAAGCAGTGATTTTACTTGTTTAAGTTTGGATGGCTCTCTAAGAGTCATAGGCGATTTCGCCGGGTATCGGAAGAGCTCCATTTAATTCATTGGGATACATTTTGTCGTAAATACGATTATTATTTCGTACAGAATTTGTTGAGTTGTCTGCAAGATATTATATGAAATGCTATAAATTATTTGTATCTTTGTAACTATCGATTTTTAATGGCAAATAGCCAGCACTTACCACTGGGTTCGTTGCTTCGTTTTCAAGATTCTTCTTTGTGGTAATCGGCAGAAGATTTTCAGAGAGTTAACCATTTTCATAAAGCTTTATGCAGGCTTTAAACGCTGCAGAAATCTTAGCCCACTTGCATATATCCATAGGGTCACTCTGATATGAAAATTTAAAGTTAAAACGATTTATAATCAAATTATTGATGTAAACGTACATAAATAATATCCTTAATTGTGGACTGTGGAGGGAGCGTTAGTGACACCTGGTAATTGTTAGGTGCCTCCGAAATAATTTGCCAAATCGCAGCCGAGTTAGTAAACGAGTCACGCGGTAGTGCCTGGCCCATATCTTCCATTTGATGGATGAAATCTTGAAGCAGTGATTTTACTTGTTTAAGTTTGGATGGCTCTCTAAGAGTCATAGGCGATTTCGCCGGGTATCGGAAGAGCTCCATTTAATTCATTGGGATACATTTTGTCGTAAATACGATTATTATTTCGTACAGAATTTGTTGAGTTGTCTGCAAGATATTATATGAAATGTTATAAATTATTTGTATCTTTGTAACTATCGATTTTTAATGGCAAATAGCCAGCACTTACCACTGGGTTCGTTGCTTCGTTTTCAAGATTCTTCTTTGTGGTAATCGGCAGAAGATTTTCAGAGAGTTAACCATTTTCATAAAGCTTTATGCAGGCTTTAAACGCTGCAGAAATCTTAGCCCACTTGCATATATCCATAGGGTCACTCTGATATGAAAATTTAAAGTTAAAACGATTTATAATCAAATTATTGATGTATACGTACATAAATAATATCCTTAATTGTGGACTGTGGAGGGAGCGTTAGTGACACCTGGTAATTGTTAGGTGCCTCCGAAATAATTTGCCAAATCGCAGCCGAGTTAGTAAACGAGTCACGCGGTAGTGCCTGGCCCATATCTTCCATTTGATGGATGAAATCTTGAAGCAGTGATTTTACTTGTTTAAGTTTGGATGGCTCTCTAAGAGTCATAGGCGATTTCGCCGGGTATCGGAAGAGCTCCATTTAATTCATTGGGATACATTTTGTCGTAAATACGATTATTATTTCGTACAGAATTTGTTGAGTTGTCTGCAAGATATTATATGAAATGTTATAAATTATTTGTATCTTTGTAACTATCGATTTTTAATGGCAAATAGCCAGCACTTACCACTGGGTTCGTTGCTTCGTTTTCAAGATTCTTCTTTGTGGTAATCGGCAGAAGATTTTCAGAGAGTTAACCATTTTCATAAAGCTTTATGCAGGCTTTAAACGCTGCAGAAATCTTAGCCCACTTGCATATATCCATAGGGTCACTCTGATATGAAAATTTAAAGTTAAAACGATTTATAATCAAATTATTGATGTATACGTACATAAATAATATCCTTAATTGTGGACTGTGGAGGGAGCGTTAGTGACACCTGGTAATTGTTAGGTGCCTCCGAAATAATTTGCCAAATCGCAGCCGAGTTAGTAAACGAGTCACGCGGTAGTGCCTGGCCCATATCTTCCATTTGATGGATGAAATCTTGAAGCAGTGATTTTACTTGTTTAAGTTTGGATGGCTCTCTAAGAGTCATAGGCGATTTCGCCGGGTATCGGAAGAGCTCCATTTAATTCATTGGGATACATTTTGTCGTAAATACGATTATTATTTCGTACAGAATTTGTTGAGTTGTCTGCAAGATATTATATGAAATGTTATAAATTATTTGTATCTTTGTAACTATCGATTTTTAATGGCAAATAGCCAGCACTTACCACTGGGTTCGTTGCTTCGTTTTCAAGATTCTTCTTTGTGGTAATCGGCAGAAGATTTTCAGAGAGTTAACTATTTTCATAAAGCTTTATGCAGGCTTTAAACGCTGCAGAAATCTTAGCCCACTTGCATATATCCATAGGGTCACTCTGATATGAAAATTTAAAGTTAAAACGATTTTAAAACGATTTATAAATTATTTGTATCTTTGTAACTATCGATTTTTAATGGCAAATAGCCAGCACTTACCACTGGGTTCGTTGCTTCGTTTTCAAGATTCTTCTTTGTGGTAATCGGCAGAAGATTTTCAGAGAGTTAACCATTTTCATAAAGCTTTATGCAGGCTTTAAACGCTGCAGAAATCTTAGCCCACTTGCATATATCCATAGGGTCACTCTGATATGAAAATTTAAAGTTAAAACGATTTATAATCAAATAATTGATGTATACGTACATAAATAATATCCTTAATTGTGGACTGTGGAGGGAGCGTTAGTGACACCTGGTAATTGTTAGGTGCCTCCGAAATAATTTGCCAAATCGCAGCCGAGTTAGTAAACGAGGCACGCGGTAGTGCCTGGCCCATATCTTCCATTTGATGGATGAAATCTTGAAGCAGTGATTTTACTTGTTTAAGTTTGGATGGCTCTCTAAGAGTCATAGGCGATTTCGCCGGGTATCGGAAGAGCTCCATTTAATTCATTGGGATACATTTTGTCGTAAATACGATTATTATTTCGTACAGAATTTGTTGAGTTGTCTGCAAGATATTATATGAAATGCTATAAATTATTTGTATCTTTGTAACTATCGATTTTTAATGGCAAATAGCCAGCACTTACCACTGGGTTCGTTGCTTCGTTTTCAAGATTCTTCTTTGTGGTAATCGGCAGAAGATTTTCAGAGAGTTAACCATTTTCATAAAGCTTTATGCAGGCTTTAAACGCTGCAGAAATCTTAGCCCACTTGCATATATCCATAGGGTCACTCTGATATGAAAATTTAAAGTTAAAACGATTTATAATCAAATTATTGATGTAAACGTACATAAATAATATCCTTAATTGTGGACTGTGGAGGGAGCGTTAGTGACACCTGGTAATTGTTAGGTGCCTCCGAAATAATTTGCCAAATCGCAGCCGAGTTAGTAAACGAGTCACGCGGTAGTGCCTGGCCCATATCTTCCATTTGATGGATGAAATCTTGAAGCAGTGATTTTACTTGTTTAAGTTTGGATGGCTCTCTAAGAGTCATAGGCGATTTCGCCGGGTATCGGAAGAGCTCCATTTAATTCATTGGGATACATTTTGTCGTAAATACGATTATTATTTCGTACAGAATTTGTTGAGTTGTCTGCAAGATATTATATGAAATGTTATAAATTATTTGTATCTTTGTAACTATCGATTTTTAATGGCAAATAGCCAGCACTTACCACTGGGTTCGTTGCTTCGTTTTCAAGATTCTTCTTTGTGGTAATCGGCAGAAGATTTTCAGAGAGTTAACCATTTTCATAAAGCTTTATGCAGGCTTTAAACGCTGCAGAAATCTTAGCCCACTTGCATATATCCATAGGGTCACTCTGATATGAAAATTTAAAGTTAAAACGATTTATAATCAAATTATTGATGTATACGTACATAAATAATATCCTTAATTGTGGACTGTGGAGGGAGCGTTAGTGACACCTGGTAATTGTTAGGTGCCTCCGAAATAATTTGCCAAATCGCAGCCGAGTTAGTAAACGAGTCACGCGGTAGTGCCTGGCCCATATCTTCCATTTGATGGATGAAATCTTGAAGCAGTGATTTTACTTGTTTAAGTTTGGATGGCTCTCTAAGAGTCATAGGCGATTTCGCCGGGTATCGGAAGAGCTCCATTTAATTCATTGGGATACATTTTGTCGTAAATACGATTATTATTTCGTACAGAATTTGTTGAGTTGTCTGCAAGATATTATATGAAATGTTATAAATTATTTGTATCTTTGTAACTATCGATTTTTAATGGCAAATAGCCAGCACTTACCACTGGGTTCGTTGCTTCGTTTTCAAGATTCTTCTTTGTGGTAATCGGCAGAAGCTTTTCAGAGAGTTAACCATTTTCATAAAGCTTTATGCAGGCTTTAAACGCTGCAGAAATCTTAGCCCACTTGCATATATCCATAGGGTCACTCTGATATGAAAATTTAAAGTTAAAACGATTTATAATCAAATTATTGATGTATACGTACATAAATAATATCCTTAATTGTGGACTGTGGAGGGAGCGTTAGTGACACCTGGTAATTGTTAGGTGCCTCCGAAATAATTTGCCAAATCGCAGCCGAGTTAGTAAACGAGTCACGCGGTAGTGCCTGGCCCATATCTTCCATTTGATGGATGAAATCTTGAAGCAGTGATTTTACTTGTTTAAGTTTGGATGGCTCTCTAAGAGTCATAGGCGATTTCGCCGGGTATCGGAAGAGCTCCATTTAATTCATTGGGATACATTTTGTCGTAAATACGATTATTATTTCGTACAGAATTTGTTGAGTTGTCTGCAAGATATTATATGAAATGTTATAAATTATTTGTATCTTTGTAACTATCGATTTTTAATGGCAAATAGCCAGCACTTACCACTGGGTTCGTTGCTTCGTTTTCAAGATTCTTCTTTGTGGTAATCGGCAGAAGATTTTCAGAGAGTTAACTATTTTCATAAAGCTTTATGCAGGCTTTAAACGCTGCAGAAATCTTAGCCCACTTGCATATATCCATAGGGTCACTCTGATATGAAAATTTAAAGTTAAAACGATTTTAAAACGATTTATAAATTATTTGTATCTTTGTAACTATCGATTTTTAATGGCAAATAGCCAGCACTTACCACTGGGTTCGTTGCTTCGTTTTCAAGATTCTTCTTTGTGGTAATCGGCAGAAGATTTTCAGAGAGTTAACCATTTTCATAAAGCTTTATGCAGGCTTTAAACGCTGCAGAAATCTTAGCCCACTTGCATATATCCATAGGGTCACTCTGATATGAAAATTTAAAGTTAAAACGATTTATAATCAAATTATTGATGTATACGTACATAAATAATATCCTTAATTGTGGACTGTGGAGGGAGCGTTAGTGACACCTGGTAATTGTTAGGTGCCTCCGAAATAATTTGCCAAATCGCAGCCGAGTTAGTAAACGAGTCACGCGGTAGTGCCTGGCCCATATCTTCCATTTGATGGATGAAATCTTGAAGCAGTGATTTTACTTGTTTAAGTTTGGATGGCTCTCTAAGAGTCATAGGCGATTTCGCCGGGTATCGGAAGAGCTCCATTTAATTCATTGGGATACATTTTGTCGTAAATACGATTATTATTTCGTACAGAATTTGTTGAGTTGTCTGCAAGATATTATATGAAATGTTATAAATTATTTGTATCTTTGTAACTATCGATTTTTAATGGCAAATAGCCAGCACTTACCACTGGGTTCGTTGCTTCGTTTTCAAGATTCTTCTTTGTGGTAATCGGCAGAAGATTTTCAGAGAGTTAACCATTTTCATAAAGCTTTATGCAGGCTTTAAACGCTGCAGAAATCTTAGCCCACTTGCATATATCCATAGGGTCACTCTGATATGAAAATTTAAAGTTAAAACGATTTATAATCAAATTATTGATGTATACGTACATAAATAATATCCTTAATTGTGGACTGTGGAGGGAGCGTTAGTGACACCTGGTAATTGTTAGGTGCCTCCGAAATAATTTGCCAAATCGCAGCCGAGTTAGTAAACGAGTCACGCGGTAGTGCCTGGCCCATATCTTCCATTTGATGGATGAAATCTTGAAGCAGTGATTTTACTTGTTTAAGTTTGGATGGCTCTCTAAGAGTCATAGGCGATTTCGCCGGGTATCGGAAGAGCTCCATTTAATTCATTGGGATACATTTTGTCGTAAATACGATTATTATTTCGTACAGAATTTGTTGAGTTGTCTGCAAGATATTATATGAAATGTTATAAATTATTTGTATCTTTGTAACTATCGATTTTTAATGGCAAATAGCCAGCACTTACCACTGCGTTCGTTGCTTCGTTTTCAAGATTCTTCTTTGTGGTAATCGGCAGAAGATTTTCAGAGAGTTAACCATTTTCATAAAGCTTTATGCAGGCTTTAAACGCTGCAGAAATCTTAGCCCACTTGCATATATCCATAGGGTCACTCTGATATGAAAATTTAAAGTTAAAACGATTTATAATCAAATTATTGATGTATACGTACATAAATAATATCCTTAATTGTGGACTGTGGAGGGAGCGTTAGTGACACCTGGTAATTGTTAGGTGCCTCCGAAATAATTTGCCAAATCGCAGTCGAGTTAGTAAACGAGTCACGCGGTAGTGCTTGGCCCATATCTTCCATTTGATGGATGAAATCTTGAAGCAGTGATTTTACTTGTTTAAGTTTGGATGGCTCTCTAAGAGTCATAGGCGATTTCGCCGGGTATCGGAAGAGCTCCATTTAATTCATTGGGATACATTTTGTCGTAAATACGATTATTATTTCGTACAGAATTTGTTGAGTTGTCTGCAAGATATTATATGAAATGTTATAAATTATTTGTATCTTTGTAACTATCGATTTTTAATGGCAAATAGCCAGCACTTACCACTGGGTTCGTTGCTTCGTTTTCAAGATTCTTCTTTGTGGTAATCGGTAGAAGATTTTCAGAGAGCTAACTATTTTCATAAAGCTTTATGCAGGCTTTAAACGCTGCAGAAATCTTAGCCCACTTGCATATATCCATAGGGTCACTCTGATATGAAAATTTAAAGTTAAAACGATTTATAATCAAATTATTGATGTATACGTACATAAATAATATCCTTAATTGTGGACTGTGGAGGGAGCGTTAGTGACACCTGGTAATTGTTAGGTGACTCCGAAATAATTTTCCAAATCGCAGCCGAGTTAGTAAACGAGTCACGCGGTAGTGCCTGGCCCATATCTTCCATTTGATGGATGAAATCTTGAAGCAGTGATTTTACTTGTTTAAGTTTGGATGGCTCTCTAAGAGTCATAGGCGATTTCGCCGGGTATCGGAAGAGCTCCATTTAATTCATTGGGATACATTTTGTCGTAAATACGATTATTATTTCGTACAGAATTTGTTGAGTTGTCTGCAAGATATTATATGAAATGTTATAAATTATTTGTATCTTTGTAACTATCGATTTTTAATGGCAAATAGCCAGCACTTACTACTGGGTTCGTTGCTTCGTTTTCAAGATTCTTCTTTGTGGTAATCGGCAGAAGATTTTCAGAGAGTTAACCATTTTCATAAAGCTTTATGCAGGCTTTAAACGCTGCAGAAATCTTAGCCCACTTGCATATATCCATAGGGTCACTCTGATATGAAAATTTAAAGTTAAAACGATTTATAATCAAATTATTGATGTATACGTACATAAATAATATCCTTAATTGTGGACTGTGGAGGGAGCGTTAGTGACACCTGGTAATTGTTAGGTGCTTCCGAAATAATTTGCCAAATCGCAGCCGAGTTAGTAAACGAGTCACGCGGTAGTGCCTGGCCCATATCTTCCATTTGATGGATGAAATCTTGAAGCAGTGATTTTACTTGTTTAAGTTTGGATGGCTCTCTAAGAGTCATAGGCGATTTCGCCGGGTATCGGAAGAGCTCCATTTAATTCATTGGGATACATTTTGTCGTAAATACGATTATTATTTCGTACAGAATTTGTTGAGTTGTCTGCAAGATATTATATGAAATGTTATAAATTATTTGTATCTTTGTAACTATCGATTTTTAATGGCAAATAGCCAGCACTTACCACTGGGTTCGTTGCTTCGTTTTCAAGATTCTTCTTTGTGGTAATCGGCAGAAGATTTTCAGAGAGTTAACCATTTTCATAAAGCTTTATGCAGGCTTTAAACGTTGCAGAAATCTTAGCCCACTTGCATATATCCATAGGGTCACTCTGATATGAAAATTTAAAGTTAAAACGATTTATAATCAAATTATTGATGTATACGTACATAAATAATATCCTTAATTGTGGACTGTGGAGGGAGCGTTAGTGACACCTGGTAATTGTTAGGTGCCTCCGAAATAATTTGCCAAATCGCAGCCGAGTTAGTAAACGAGTCACGCGGTAGTGCCTGGCCCATATCTTCCATTTGATGGATGAAATCTTGAAGCAGTGATTTTACTTGTTTAAGTTTGGATGGCTCTCTAAGAGTCATAGGCGATTTCGCCGGGTATCGGAAGAGCTCCATTTAATTCATTGGGATACATTTTGTCGTAAATACGATTATTATTTCGTACAGAATTTGTTGAGTTGTCTGCAAGATATTATATGAAATGTTATAAATTATTTGTATCTTTGTAACTATCGATTTTTAATGGCAAATAGCCAGCACTTACCACTGGGTTCGTTGCTTCGTTTTCAAGATTCTTCTTTGTGGTAATCGGCAGAAGATTTTCAGAGAGTTAACCATTTTCATAAAGCTTTATGCAGGCTTTAAACGCTGCAGAAATCTTAGCCCACTTGCATATATCCATAGGGTCACTCTGATATGAAAATTTAAAGTTAAAACGATTTATAGTCAAATTATTGATGTATACGTACATAAATAATATCCTTAATTGTGGACTGTGGAGGGAGCGTTAGTGACACCTGGTAATTGTTAGGTGCCTCCGAAATAATTTGCCAAATCGCAGCCGAGTTAGTAAACGAGTCACGCGGTAGTGCCTGGCCCATATCTTCCATTTGATTGATGAAATCTTGAAGCAGTGATTTTACTTGTTTAAGTTTGGATGGCTCTCTAAGAGTCATAGGCGATTTCGCCGGGTATCGGAAGAGCTCCATTTCATTCATTGGGATACATTTTGTCGTAAATACGATTATTATTTCGTACAGAATTTGTTGAGTTGTCTGCAAGATTTTATATGAAATGTTATAAATTATTTGTATCTTTGTAACTATCGATTTTTAATGGCAAATAGCCAGCACTTACCACTGGGTTCGTTGCTTCGTTTTCAAGATTCTTCTTTGTGGTAATCGGCAGAAGATTTTCAGAGAGTTAACCATTTTCATAAAGCTTTATGCAGGCTTTAAACGCTGCAGAAATCTTAGCCCACTTGCATATATCCATAGGGTCACTCTGATATGAAAATTTAAAGTTAAAACGATTTATAATCAAATTATTGATGTATACGTACATAAATAATATCCTTAATTGTGGACTGTGGAGGGAGCGTTAGTGACACCTGGTAATTGTTAGGTGCCTCCGAAATAATTTGCCAAATCGCAGCCGAGTTAGTAAACGAGTCACGCGGTAGTGCCTGGCCCATATCTTCAATTTGATGGATGAAATCTTGAAGCAGTGATTTTACTTGTTTAAGTTTGGATGGCTCTCTAAGAGTCATAGGCGATTTCGCCGGGTATCGGAAGAGCTCCATTTAATTCATTGGGATACATTTTGTCGTAAATACGATTATTATTTCGTACAGAATTTGTTGAGTTGTCTGCAAGATATTATATGAAATGTTATAAATTATTTGTATCTTTGTAACTATCGATTTTTAATGGCAAATAGCCAGCACTTACCACTGGGTTCGTTGCTTCGTTTTCAAGATTCTTCTTTGTGGTAATCGGCAGAAGATTTTCAGAGAGTTAACCATTTTCATACAGCTTTATGCAGACTTTAAACGCTGCAGAAATCTTAGCCCACTTGCATATATCCATAGGGTCACTCTGATATGAAAATTTAAAGTTAAAACGATTTATAATCAAATTATTGATGTATACGTACATAAATAATATCCTTAATTGTGGACTGTGGAGGGAGCGTTAGTGACACCTGGTAATTGTTAGGTGCCTCCGAAATAATTTGCCAAATCGCAGCCGAGTTAGTAAACGAGTCACGCGGTAGTGCCTGGCCCATATCTTCCATTTGATGGATGAAATCTTGAAGCAGTGATTTTACTTGTTTAAGTTTGGATGGCTCTCTAAGAGTCATAGGCGATTTCGCCGGGTATCGGAAGAGCTCCATTTAATTCATTGGGATACATTTTGTCGTAAATACGATTATTATTTCGTACAGAATTTGTTGAGTTGTCTGCAAGATATTATATGAAATGTTATAAATTATTTGTATCTTTGTAACTATCGATTTTTAATGGCAAATAGCCAGCACTTACCACTGGGTTCGTTGCTTCGTTTTCAAGATTCTTCTTTGTGGTAATCGGCAGAAGATTTTCAGAGAGTTAACCATTTTCATAAAGCTTTATGCAGGCTTTAAACGCTGCAGAAATCTTAGCCCACTTGCATATATCCATAGGGTCACTCTGATATGAAAATTTAAAGTTAAAACGATTTATAATCAAATTATTGATGTATACGTACATAAATAATATCCTTAATTGTGGACTGTGGAGGGAGCGTTAGTGACACCTGGTAATTGTTAGGTGCCTCCGAAATAATTTGCCAAATCGCAGCCGAGTTAGTAAACGAGTCACGCGGTAGTGCCTGGCCCATATCTTCCATTTGATGGATGAAATCTTGAAGCAGTGATTTTACTTGTTTAAGTTTGGATGGCTCTCTAAGAGTCATAGGCGATTTCGCCGGGTATCGGAAGAGCTCCATTTAATTCATTGGGATACATTTTGTCGTAAATACGATTATTATTTCGTACAGAATTTGTTGAGTTGTCTGCAAGATATTATATGAAATGTTATAAATTATTTGTATCTTTGTAACTATCGATTTTTAATGGCAAATAGCCAGCACTTACCACTGGGTTCGTTGCTTCGTTTTCAAGATTCTTCTTTGTGGTAATCGGCAGAAGATTTTCAGAGAGTTAACCATTTTCATAAAGCTGTATGCAGGCTTTAAACGCTGCAGAAATCTTAGCCCACTTGCATATATCCATAGGGTCACACTGATATGAAAATTTAAAGTTAAAACGATTTATAATCAAATTATTGATGTATACGTACATAAATAATATCCTTAATTGTGGACTGTGGAGGGAGCGTTAGTGACACCTGGTAATTGTTAGGTGCCTCCGAAATAATTTGCCAAATCGCAGCCGAGTTAGTAAACGAGTCACGCGGTAGTGCCTGGCCCATATCTTCCATTTGATGGATGAAATCTTGAAGCAGTGATTTTACTTGTTTAAGTTTGGATGGCTCTCTAAGAGTCATAGGCGATTTCGCCGGGTATCGGAAGAGCTCCATTTAATTCATTGGGATACATTTTGTCGTAAATACGATTATTATTTCGTACAGAATTTGTTGAGTTGTCTGCAAGATATTATATGAAATGTTATAAATTATTTGTATCTTTGTAACTATCGATTTTTAATGGCAAATAGCCAGCACTTACCACTGGGTTCGTTGCTTCGTTTTCAAGATTCTTCTTTGTGGTAATCGGCAGAAGATTTTCAGAGAGTTAACCATTTTCATAAAGCTTTATGCAGGCTTTAAACGCTGCAGAAATCTTAGCCCACTTGTATATATCGATAGGGTCACTCTGATATGAAAATTTAGAGTTAAAACGATTTATAATCAAATTATTGATGTATGCGTACATAAATAATATCCTTAATTGTGGACTGTGGAGGGAGCGTTAGTGACACCTGGTAATTGTTAGGTGCCTCCGAAATAATTTGCCAAATCGCAGCCGAGTTAGTAAACGAGTCACGCGGTAGTGCCTGGCCCATATCTTCCATTTGATGGATGAAATCTTGAAGCAGTGATTTTACTTGTTTAAGTTTGGATGGCTCTCTAAGAGTCATAGGCGATTTCGCCGGGTATCGGAAGAGCTCCATTTAATTCATTGGGATACATTTTGTCGTAAATACGATTATTATTTCGTACAGAATTTGTTGAGTTGTCTGCAAGATATTATATGAAATGTTATAAATTATTTGTATCTTTGTAACTATCGATTTTTAATGGCAAATAGCCAGCACTTACCACTGGGTTCGTTGCTTCGTTTTCAAGATTCTTCTTTGTGGTAATCGGCAGAAGATTTTCAGAGAGTTAACCATTTTCATAAAGCTTTCTGCAGGCTTTAAACGCTGCAGAAATCTTAGCCCACTTGCATATATCCATAGGGTCACTCTGATATGAAAATTTAAAGTTAAAACGATTTATAATCAAATTATTGATGTATACGTACATAAATAATATCCTTAATTGTGGACTGTGGAGGGAGCGTTAGTGACACCTGGTAATTGTTAGGTGCCTCCGAAATAATTTGCCAAATCGCAGCCGAGTTAGTAAACGAGTCACGCGGTAGTGCCTGGCCCATATCTTCCATTTGATGGATGAAATCTTGAAGCAGTGATTTTACTTGTTTAAGTTTGGATGGCTCTCTAAGAGTCATAGGCGATTTCGCCGGGTATCGGAAGAGCTCCATTTAATTCATTGGGATACATTTTGTCGTAAATACGATTATTATTTCGTACAGAATTTGTTGAGTTGTCTGCAAGATATTATATGAAATGTTATAAATTATTTGTATCTTTGTAACTATCGATTTTTAATGGCAAATAGCCAGCACTTACCACTGGGTTCTTTGCTTCGTTTTCAAGATTCTTCTTTGTGGTAATCGGCAGAAGATTTTCAGAGAGTTAACCATTTTCATAAAGCTTTATGCAGGCTTTAAACGCTGCAGAAATCTTAGCCCACTTGCATATATCCATAGGGTCACTCTGATATGAAAATTTAAAGTTAAAACGATTTATAATCAAATTATTGATGTATACGTACATAAATAATATCCTTAATTGTGGACTGTGGAGGGAGCGTTAGTGACACCTGGTAATTGTTAGGTGACTCCGAAATAATTTTCCCAATCGCAGCCGAGTTAGTAAACGAGTCACGCGGTAGTGCCTGGCCCATATCTTCCATTTGATGGATGAAATCTTGAAGCAGTGATTTTACTTGTTTAAGTTTGGATGGCTCTCTAAGAGTCATAGGCGATTTCGCCGGGTATCGGAAGAGCTCCATTTAATTCATTGGGATACATTTTGTCGTAAATACGATTATTATTTCGTACAGAATTTGTTGAGTTGTCTGCAAGATATTATATGAAATGTTATAAATTATTTGTATCTTTGTAACTATCGATTTTTAATGGCAAATAGCCAGCACTTACTACTGGGTTCGTTGCTTCGTTTTCAAGATTCTTCTTTGTGGTAATCGGCAGAAGATTTTCAGAGAGTTAACCATTTTCATAAAGCTTTATGCAGGCTTTAAACGCTGCAGAAATCTTAGCCCACTTGCATATATCCATAGGGTCACTCTGATATGAAAATTTAAAGTTAACACGATTTATAATCAAATTATTGATGTATACGTACATAAATAATATCCTTAATTGTGGACTGTGGAGGGAGCGTTAGTGACACCTGGTAATTGTTAGGTGCTTCCGAAATAATTTGCCAAATCGCAGCCGAGTTAGTAAACGAGTCACGCGGTAGTGCCTGGCCCATATCTTCCATTTGATGGATGAAATCTTGAAGCAGTGATTTTACTTGTTTAAGTTTGGATGGCTCTCTAAGAGTCATAGGCGATTTCGCCGGGTATCGGAAGAGCTCCATTTAATTCATTGGGATACATTTTGTCGTAAATACGATTATTATTTCGTACAGAATTTGTTGAGTTGTCTGCAAGATATTATATGAAATGTTATAAATTATTTGTATCTTTGTAACTATCGATTTTTAATGGCAAATAGCCAGCACTTACCACTGGGTTCGTTGCTTCGTTTTCAAGATTCTTCTTTGTGGTAATCGGCAGAAGATTTTCAGAGAGTTAACCATTTTCATAAAGCTTTATGCAGGCTTTAAACGCTGCAGAAATCTTAGCCCACTTGCATATATCCATAGGGTCACTCTGATATGAAAATTTAAAGTTAAAACGATTTATAATCAAATTATTGATGTATACGTACATAAATAATATCCTTAATTGTGGACTGTGGAGGGAGCGTTAGTGACACCTGGTAATTGTTAGGTGCCTCCGAAATAATTTGCCAAATCGCAGCCGAGTTAGTAAACGAGTCACGCGGTAGTGCCTGGCCCATATCTTCCATTTGATGGATGAAATCTTGAAGCAGTGATTTTACTTGTTTAAGTTTGGATGGCTCTCTAAGAGTCATAGGCGATTTCGCCGGGTATCGGAAGAGCTCCATTTAATTCATTGGGATACATTTTGTCGTAAATACGATTATTATTTCGTACAGAATTTGTTGAGTTGTCTGCAAGATATTATATGAAATGTTATAAATTATTTGTATCTTTGTAACTATCGATTTTTAATGGCAAATAGCCAGCACTTACCACTGGGTTCGTTGCTTCGTTTTCAAGATTCTTCTTTGTGGTAATCGGCAGAAGATTTTCAGAGAGTTAACCATTTTCATAAAGCTTTATGCAGGCTTTAAACGCTGCAGAAATCTTAGCCCACTTGCATATATCCATAGGGTCACTCTGATATGAAAATTTAAAGTTAAAACGATTTATAGTCAAATTATTGATGTATACGTACATAAATAATATCCTTAATTGTGGACTGTGGAGGGAGCGTTAGTGACACCTGGTAATTGTTAGGTGCCTCCGAAATAATTTGCCAAATCGCAGCCGAGTTAGTAAACGAGTCACGCGGTAGTGCCTGGCCCATATCTTCCATTTGATTGATGAAATCTTGAAGCAGTGATTTTACTTGTTTAAGTTTGGATGGCTCTCTAAGAGTCATAGGCGATTTCGCCGGGTATCGGAAGAGCTCCATTTAATTCATTGGGATACATTTTGTCGTAAATACGATTATTATTTCGTACAGAATTTGTTGAGTTGTCTGCAAGATATTATATGAAATGTTATAAATTATTTGTATCTTTGTAACTATCGATTTTTAATGGCAAATAGCCAGCACTTACCACTGGGTTCGTTGCTTCGTTTTCAAGATTCTTCTTTGTGGTAATCGGCAGAAGATTTTCAGAGAGTTAACCATTTTCATAAAGCTTTATGCAGACTTTAAACGCTGCAGAAATCTTAGCCCACTTGCATATATCCATAGGGTCACTCTGATATGAAAATTTAAAGTTAAAACGATTTATAATCAAATTATTGATGTATACGTACATAAATAATATCCTTAATTGTGGACTGTGGAGGGAGCGTTAGTGACACCTGGTAATTGTTAGGTGCCTCCGAAATAATTTGCCAAATCGCAGCCGAGTTAGTAAACGAGTCACGCGGTAGTGCCTGGCCCATATCTTCCACTTGATGGATGAAATCTTGAAGCAGTGATTTTACTTGTTTAAGTTTGGATGGCTCTCTAAGAGTCATAGGCGATTTCGCCGGGTATCGGAAGAGCTCCATTTAATTCATTGGGATACATTTTGTCGTAAATACGATTATTATTTCGTACAGAATTTGTTGAGTTGTCTGCAAGATATTATATGAAATGTTATAAATTATTTGTATCTTTGTAACTATCGATTTTTAATGGCAAATAGCCAGCACTTACCACTGGGTTCGTTGCTTCGTTTTCAAGATTCTTCTTTGTGGTAATCGGCAGAAGATTTTCAGAGAGTTAACCATTTTCATAAATCTTTATGCAGGCTTTAAACGCTGCAGAAATCTTAGCCCACTTGCATATATCCATAGGGTCACTCTGATATGAAAATTTAAAGTTAAAACGATTTATAATCAAATTATTGATGTATACGTACATAAATAATATCCTTAATTGTGGACTGTGGAGGGAGCGTTAGTGACACCTGGTAATTGTTAGGTGCCTCCGAAATAATTTGCCAAATCGCAGCCGAGTTAGTAAACGAGTCACGCGGTAGTGCCTGGCCCATATCTTCCATTTGATGGATGAAATCTTGAAGCAGTGATTTTACTTGTTTAAGTTTGGATGGCTCTCTAAGAGTCATAGGCGATTTCGCCGGGTATCGGAAGAGCTCCATTTAATTCATTGGGATACATTTTGTCGTAAATACGATTATTATTTCGTACAGAATTTGTTGAGTTGTCTGCAAGATATTATATGAAATGTTATAAATTATTTGTATCTTTGTAACTATCGATTTTTAATGGCAAATAGCCAGCACTTACCACTGGGTTCGTTGCTTCGTTTTCAAGATTCTTCTTTGTGGTAATCGGCAGAAGATTTTCAGAGAGTTAACCATTTTCATAAAGCTGTATGCAGGCTTTAAACGCTGCAGAAATCTTAGCCCACTTGCATATATCCATAGGGTCACACTGATATGAAAATTTAAAGTTAAAACGATTTATAATCAAATTATTGATGTATACGTACATACATAATATCCTTAATTGTGGACTGTGGAGGGAGCGTTAGTGACACCTGGTAATTGTTAGGTGCCTCCGAAATAATTTGCCAAATCGCAGCCGAGTTAGTAAACGAGTCACGCGGTAGTGCCTGGCCCATATCTTCCATTTGATGGATGAAATCTTGAAGCAGTGATTTTACTTGTTTAAGTTTGGATGGCTCTCTAAGAGTCATAGGCGATTTCGCCGGGTATCGGAAGAGCTCCATTTAATTCATTGGGATACATTTTGTCGTAAATACGATTATTATTTCGTACAGAATTTGTTGAGTTGTCTGCAAGATATTATATGAAATGTTATAAATTATTTGTATCTTTGTAACTATCGATTTTTAATGGCAAATAGCCAGCACTTACCACTGGGTTCGTTGCTTCGTTTTCAAGATTCTTCTTTGTGGTAATCGGCAGAAGATTTTCAGAGAGTTAACCATTTTCATAAAGCTTTATGCAGGCTTTAAACGCTGCAGAAATCTTAGCCCACTTGCATATATCCATAGGGTCACTCTGATATGAAAATTTAGAGTTAAAACGATTTATAATCAAATTATTGATGTATGCGTACATAAATAATATCCTTAATTGTGGACTGTGGAGGGAGCGTTAGTGACACCTGGTAATTGTTAGGTGCCTCCGAAATAATTTGCCAAATCGCAGCCGAGTTAGTAAACGAGTCACGCGGTAGTGCCTGGCCCATATCTTCCATTTGATGGATGAAATCTTGAAGCAGTGATTTTACTTGTTTAAGTTTGGATGGCTCTCTAAGAGTCATAGGCGATTTCGCCGGGTATCGGAAGAGCTCCATTTAATTCATTGGGATACATTTTGTCGTAAATACGATTATTATTTCGTACAGAATTTGTTGAGTTGTCTGCAAGATATTATATGAAATGTTATGAATTATTTGTATCTTTGTAACTATCGATTTTTAATGGCAAATAGCCAGCACTTACCACTGGGTTCGTTGCTTCGTTTTCAAGATTCTTCTTTGTGGTAATCGGCAGAAGATTTTCAGAGAGTTAACCATTTTCATAAAGCTGTATGCAGGCTTTAAACGCTGCAGAAATCTTAGCCCACTTGCATATATCCATAGGGTCACACTGATATGAAAATTTAAAGTTAAAACGATTTATAATCAAATTATTGATGTATACGTACATAAATAATATCCTTAATTGTGGACTGTGGAGGGAGCGTTAGTGACACCTGGTAATTGTTAGGTGCCTCCGAAATAATTTGCCAAATCGCAGCCGAGTTAGTAAACGAGTCACGCGGTAGTGCCTGGCCCATATCTTCCATTTGATGGATGAAATCTTGAAGCAGTGATTTTACTTGTTTAAGTTTGGATGGCTCTCTAAGAGTCATAGGCGATTTCGCCGGGTATCGGAAGAGCTCCATTTAATTCATTGGGATACATTTTGTCGTAAATACGATTATTATTTCGTACAGAATTTGTTGAGTTGTCTGCAAGATATTATATGAAATGTTATAAATTATTTGTATCTTTGTAACTATCGATTTTTAATGGCAAATAGCCAGCACTTACCACTGGGTTCGTTGCTTCGTTTTCAAGATTCTTCTTTGTGGTAATCGGCAGAAGATTTTCAGAGAGTTAACCATTTTCATAAAGCTTTATGCAGGCTTTAAACGCTGCAGAAATCTTAGCCCACTTGTATATATCGATAGGGTCACTCTGATATGAAAATTTAGAGTTAAAACGATTTATAATCAAATTATTGATGTATGCGTACATAAATAATATCCTTAATTGTGGACTGTGGAGGGAGCGTTAGTGACACCTGGTAATTGTTAGGTGCCTCCGAAATAATTTGCCAAATCGCAGCCGAGTTAGTAAACGAGTCACGCGGTAGTGCCTGGCCCATATCTTCCATTTGATGGATGAAATCTTGAAGCAGTGATTTTACTTGTTTAAGTTTGGATGGCTCTCTAAGAGTCATAGGCGATTTCGCCGGGTATCGGAAGAGCTCCATTTAATTCATTGGGATACATTTTGTCGTAAATACGATTATTATTTCGTACAGAATTTGTTGAGTTGTCTGCAAGATATTATATGAAATGTTATAAATTATTTGTATCTTTGTAACTATCGATTTTTAATGGCAAATAGCCAGCACTTACCACTGGGTTCGTTGCTTCGTTTTCAAGATTCTTCTTTGTGGTAATCGGCAGAAGATTTTCAGAGAGTTAACCATTTTCATAAAGCTGTATGCAGGCTTTAAACGCTGCAGAAATCTTAGCCCACTTGCATATATCCATAGGGTCACACTGATATGAAAATTTAAAGTTAAAACGATTTATAATCAAATTATTGATGTATACGTACATAAATAATATCCTTAATTGTGGACTGTGGAGGGAGCGTTAGTGACACCTGGTAATTGTTAGGTGCCTCCGAAATAATTTGCCAAATCGCAGCCGAGTTTGTAAACGAGTCACGCGGTAGTGCCTGGCCCATATCTTCCATTTGATGGATGAAATCTTGAAGCAGTGATTTTACTTGTTTAAGTTTGGATGGCTCTCTAAGAGTCATAGGCGATTTCGCCGGGTATCGGAAGAGCTCCATTTAATTCATTGGGATACATTTTGTCGTAAATACGATTATTATTTCGTACAGAATTTGTTGAGTTGTCTGCAAGATATTATATGAAATGTTATAAATTATTTGTATCTTTGTAACTATCGATTTTTAATGGCAAATAGCCAGCACTTACCACTGGGTTCGTTGCTTCGTTTTCAAGATTCTTCTTTGTGGTAATCGGCAGAAGATTTTCAGAGAGTTAACCATTTTCATAAAGCTTTATGCAGGCTTTAAACGCTGCAGAAATCTTAGCCCACTTGTATATATCGATAGGGTCACTCTGATATGAAAATTTAGAGTTAAAACGATTTATAATCAAATTATTGATGTATGCGTACATAAATAATATCCTTAATTGTGGACTGTGGAGGGAGCGTTAGTGACACCTGGTAATTGTTAGGTGCCTCCGAAATAATTTGCCAAATCGCAGCCGAGTTAGTAAACGAGTCACGCGGTAGTGCCTGGCCCATATCTTCCATTTGATGGATGAAATCTTGAAGCAGTGATTTTACTTGTTTAAGTTTGGATGGCTCTCTAAGAGTCATAGGCGATTTCGCCGGGTATCGGAAGAGCTCCATTTAATTCATTGGGATACATTTTGTCGTAAATACGATTATTATTTCGTACAGAATTTGTTGAGTTGTCTGCAAGATATTATATGAAATGTTATAAATTATTTGTATCTTTGTAACTATCGATTTTTAATGGCAAATAGCCAGCACTTACCACTGGGTTCGTTGCTTCGTTTTCAAGATTCTTCTTTGTGGTAATCGGCAGAAGATTTTCAGAGAGTTAACCATTTTCATAAAGCTTTCTGCAGGCTTTAAACGCTGCAGAAATCTTAGCCCACTTGCATATATCCATAGGGTCACTCTGATATGAAAATTTAAAGTTAAAACGATTTATAATCAAATAATTGATGTATACGTACATAAATAATATCCTTAATTGTGGACTGTGGAGGGAGCGTTAGTGACACCTGGTAATTGTTAGGTGCCTCCGAAATAATTTGCCAAATCGCAGCCGAGTTAGTAAACGAGTCACGCGGTAGTGCCTGGCCCATATCTTCCATTTGATGGATGAAATCTTGAAGCAGTGATTTTACTTGTTTAAGTTTGGATGGCTCTCTAAGAGTCATAGGCGATTTCGCCGGGTATCGGAAGAGCTCCATTTAATTCATTGGGATACATTTTGTCGTAAATACGATTATTATTTCGTACAGAATTTGTTGAGTTGTCTGCAAGATATTATATGAAATGTTATAAATTATTTGTATCTTTGTAACTATCGATTTTTAATGGCAAATAGCCAGCACTTACCACTGGGTTCGTTGCTTCGTTTTCAAGATTCTTCTTTGTGGTAATCGGCAGAAGATTTTCAGAGAGTTAACCATTTTCATAAAGCTTTATGCAGGCTGCAGAAATCTTAGCCCACTTGCATATATCCATAGGGTCACTCTGATATGAAAATTTAAAGTTAAAACGATTTATAATCAAATTATTGATGTATACGTACATAAATAATATCCTTAATTGTGGACTGTGGAGGGAGCGTTAGTGACACCTGGTAATTGTTAGGTGCCCCCGAAATAATTTGCCAAATCGCAGCCGAGTTAGTAAACGAGTCACGCGGTAGTGCCTGGCCCATATCTTCCATTTGATGGATGAAATCTTGAAGCAGTGATTTTACTTGTTTAAGTTTGGATGGCTCTCTAAGAGTCATAGGCGATTTCGCCGGGTATCGGAAGAGCTCCATTTAATTCATTGGGATACATTTTGTCGTAAATACGATTATTATTTCGTACAGAATTTGTTGAGTTATCTGCAAGATATTATATGAAATGTTATAAATTATTTGTATCTTTGTAACTATCGATTTTTAATGGCAAATAGCCAGCACTTACCACTGGGTTCGTTGCTTCGTTTTCAAGATTCTTCTTTGTGGTAATCGGCAGAAGATTTTCAGAGAGTTAACCATTTTCATAAAGCTTTATGCAGGCTTTAAACGCTGCAGAAATCTTAGCCCACTTGCATATATCCATAGGGTCACTCTGATATGAAAATTTAAAGTTAAAACGATTTATAATCAAATTATTGATGTATACGTACATAAATAATATCCTTAATTGTGGACTGTGGAGGGAGCGTTAGTGACACCTGGTAATTGTTAGGTGCCTCCGAAATAATTTGCCAAATCGCAGCCGAGTTAGTAAACGAGTCACGCGGTAGTGCCTGGCCCATATCTTCCATTTGATGGATGAAATCTTGAAGCAGTGATTTTACTTGTTTAAGTTTGGATGGCTCTCTAAGAGTCATAGGCGATTTCGCCGGGTATCGGAAGAGCTCCATTTAATTCATTGGGATACATTTTGTCGTAAATACGATTATTATTTCGTACAGAATTTGTTGAGTTGTCTGCAAGATATTATATGAAATGTTATAAATTATTTGTATCTTTGTAACTATCGATTTTTAATGGCAAATAGCCAGCACTTACCACTGGGTTCGTTGCTTCGTTTTCAAGATTCTTCTTTGTGGTAATCGGCAGAAGATTTTCAGAGAGTTAATCATTTTCATAAAGCTTTATGCAGGCTTTAAACGCTGCAGAAATCTTAGCCCACTTGCATATATCCATAGAGTCACTCTGATATGAAAATTTAAAGTTAAAACGATTTATAATCAAATTATTGATGTATACGTACATAAATAATATCCTTAATTGTGGACTGTGGAGGGAGCGTTAGTGACACCTGGTAATTGTTAGGTGCCTCCGAAATAATTTGCCAAATCGCAGCCGAGTTAGTAAACGAGTCACGCGGTAGTGCCTGGCCCATATCTTCCATTTGATGGATGAAATCTTGAAGCAGTGATTTTACTTGTTTAAGTTTGGATGGCTCTCTAAGAGTCATAGGCGATTTCGCCGGGTATCGGAAGAGCTCCATTTAATTCATTGGGATACATTTTGTCGTAAATACGATTATTATTTCGTACAGAATTTGTTGAGTTGTCTGCAAGATATTATATGAAATGTTATAAATTATTTGTATCTTTGTAACTATCGATTTTTAATGGCAAATAGCCAGCACTTACCACTGGGTTCGTTGCTTCGTTTTCAAGATTCTTCTTTGTGGTAATCGGCAGAAGATTTTCAGAGAGTTAACCATTTTCATAAAGCTTTATGCAGGCTTTAAACGCTGCAGAAATCTTAGCCCACTTGCATATATCCATAGGGTCACTCTGATATGAAAATTTAAAGTTAAAACGATTTATAATCAAATTATTGATGTATACGTACATAAATAATATCCTTAATTGTGGACTGTGGAGGGAGCGTTAGTGACACCTGGTAATTGTTAGGTGCCTCCGAAATAATTTGCCAAATCGCAGCCGAGTTAGTAAACGAGTCACGCGGTAGTGCCTGGCCCATATCTTCCATTTGATGGATGAAATCTTGAAGCAGTGATTTTACTTGTTTAAGTTTGGATGGCTCTCTAAGAGTCATAGGCGATTTCGCCGGGTATCGGAAGAGCTCCATTTAATTCATTGGGATACATTTTGTCGTAAATACGATTATTATTTCGTACAGAATTTGTTGAGTTGTCTGCAAGATATTATATGAAATGTTATAAATTATTTGTATCTTTGTAACTATCGATTTTTAATGGCAAATAGCCAGCACTTACCACTGGGTTCGTTGCTTCGTTTTCAAGATTCTTCTTTGTGGTAATCGGCAGAAGATTTTCAGAGAGTTAACCATTTTCATAAAGCTTTATGCAGGCTTTAAATGCTGCAGAATTCTTAGCCCACTTGCATATATCCATAGGGTCACTCTGATATGAAAATTTAAAGTTAAAACGATTTATAATCAAATTATTGATGTATACGTACATAAATAATATCCTTAATTGTGGACTGTGGAGGGAGCGTTAGTGACACCTGGTAATTGTTAGGTGCCTCCGAAATAATTTGCCAAATCGCAGCCGAGTTAGTAAACGAGTCACGCGGTAGTGCCTGGCCCATATCTTCCATTTGATGGATGAAATCTTGAAGCAGTGATTTTACTTGTTTAAGTTTGGATGGCTCTCTAAGAGTCATAGGCGATTTCGCCGGGTATCGGAAGAGCTCCATTTAATTCATTGGGATACATTTTGTCGTAAATACGATTATTATTTCGTACAGAATTTGTTGAGTTGTCTGCAAGATATTATATGAAATGTTATAAATTATTTGTATCTTTGTAACTATCGATTTTTAATGGCAAATAGCCAGCACTTACCACTGGGTTCGTTGCTTCGTTTTCAAGATTCTTCTTTGTGGTAATCGGCAGAAGATTTTCAGAGAGTTAACCATTTTCATAAAGCTTTATGCAGGCTTTAAACGCTGCAGAAATCTTAGCCCACTTGCATATATCCATAGGGTCACTCTGATATGAAAATTTAAAGTTAAAACGATTTATAATCAAATTATTGATGTATACGTACATAAATAATATCCTTAATTGTGGACTGTGGAGGGAGCGTTAGTGACACCTGGTAATTGTTAGGTGCCCCGAAATAATTTGCCAAATCGCAGCCGAGTTAGTAAACGAGTCACGCGGTAGTGCCTGGCCCATATCTTCCATTTGATGGATGAAATCTTGAAGCAGTGATTTTACTTGTTTAAGTTTGGATGGCTCTCTAAGAGTCATAGGCGATTTCGCCGGGTATCGGAAGAGCTCCATTTAATTCATTGGGATACATTTTTTCGTAAATACGATTATTATTTCGTACAGAATTTGTTGAGTTGTCTGCAAGATATTATATGAAATGTTATAAATTATTTGTATCTTTGTAACTATCGATTTTTAATGGCAAATAGCCAGCACTTACCACTGGGTTCGTTGCTTCGTTTTCAAGATTCTTCTTTGTGGTAATCGGCAGAAGATTTTCAGAGAGTTAACCATTTTCATAAAGCTTTATGCAGGCTTTAAACGCTGCAGAAATCTTAGCCCACTTGCATATATCCATAGGGTCACTCTGATATGAAAATTTAAAGTTAAAACGATTTATAATCAAATTATTGATGTATACTTACATAAATAATATCCTTAATTGTGGACTGTGGAGGGAGCGTTAGTGACACCTGGTAATTGTTAGGTGCCTCCGAAATAATTTGCCAAATCGCAGCCGAGTTAGTAAACGAGTCACGCGGTAGTGCCTGGCCCATATCTTCCATTTGATGGATGAAATCTTGAAGCAGTGATTTTACTTGTTTAAGTTTCGATGGCTCTCTAAGAGTCATAGGCGATTTCGCCGGGTATCGGAAGAGCTCCATTTAATTCATTGGGATACATTTTGTCGTAAATACGATTATTATTTCGTACAGAATTTGTTGAGTTCTCTGCAAGATATTATATGAAATGTTATAAATTATTTATATCTTTGTAACTATCGATTTTTAATGGCAAATAGCCAGCACTTACCACTGGGTTCGTTGCTTCGTTTTCAAGATTCTTCTTTGTGGTAATCGGCAGAAGATTTTCAGAGAGTTAACCATTTTCATAAAGCTTTATGCAGGCTTTAAACGCTGCAGAAATCTTAGCCCACTTGCATATATCCATAGGGTCACTCTGATATGAAAATTTAAAGTTAAAACGATTTATAATCAAATTATTGATGTATACGTACATAAATAATATCCTTAATTGTGGACTGTGGAGGGAGCGTTAGTGACACCTGGTAATTGTTAGGTGCCTCCGAAATAATTTGCCAAATCGCAGCCGAGTTAGTAAACGAGTCACGCGGTAGTGCCTGGCCCATATCTTCCATTTGATGGATGAAATCTTGAAGCAGTGATTTTACTTGTTTAAGTTTGGATGGCTCTCTAAGAGTCATAGGCGATTTCGCCGGGTATCGGAAGAGCTCCATTTAATTCATTGGGATACATTTTGTCGTAAATACGATTATTATTTCGTACAGAATTTGTTGAGTTGTCTGCAAGATATTATATGAAATGTTATAAATTATTTGTATCTTTGTAACTATCGATTTTTAATGGCAAATAGCCAGCACTTACCACTGGGTTCGTTGCTTTGTTTTCAAGATTCTTTTTTGTGGTAATCGGCAGAAGATTTTCAGAGAGTTAACCATTTTCATAAAGCTTTATGCAGGCTTTAAACGCTGCAGAAATCTTAGCCCACTTGCATATATCCATAGGGTCACTCTGATATGAAAATTTAAAGTTAAAACGATTTATAATCAAATTATTGATGTATACGTACATAAATAATATCCTTAATTGTGGACTGTGGAGGGAGCGTTAGTGACACCTGGTAATTGTTAGGTGCCTCCGAAATAATTTGCCAAATCGCAGCCGAGTTAGTAAACGAGTCACGCGGTAGTGCCTGGCCCATATCTTCCATTTGATGGATGAAATCTTGAAGCAGTGATTTTACTTGTTTAAGTTTGGATGGCTCTCTAAGAGTCATAGGCGATTTCGCCGGGTATTTGAAGAGCTCCATTTAATTCATTGGGATACATTTTGTCGTAAATACGATTATTATTTCGTACAGAATTTGTTGAGTTGTCTGCAAGATATTATATGAAATGTTATAAATTATTTGTATCTTTGTAACTATCGATTTCCCTTTCGACGATCACTCACCTTGTCGCGGTGAAAGGGCTTAAGTAGTTTCCAATGAACCACGGAGCGAAACCGGAAGTCTATGTAAACATAAACTGTCAGGGCCACCCATGCCGGTAAGGTCAGTGGCGAGGAAACGAAAACCAAAAGGTGGTCTCCAAGGTAAGGCGCGCGCCGATACCTGCATGGCTGAGGGAATGCTCAGTCGCTAGCGCAAACTCTAGATACCTGGGGACCTCTAGTTTTAATCCAATTTCCCCTTTCCTGTATACAGGGGGTGAGTACAGGATGACATTCCTTCCCCCTTACTCGTGGGTCCAAAATTGACAAAAACAAACAAAACAAAAAAGGGACGAGTGCAAATGAATCGGGCACTCCAAACCCTATAAAAACCGATTCTCAACAACAAATGACGGAGGAGGAGGAAAGCCTCTTGCTCCGAGATCCGTCAAACTCCAAGATACTGTCAGATGGGGGAAGCGAAGGAGCAATAGACATCCAAATGGAGAAACTTCTTCTCGATGAGGATGACACCTGCTCTAACGCCAGCTCATCTAAATTCTCAATATCGTCAACTGCGTCCATCCGCAGCAAAGTAAAATCATGCAAGTTGACGATCAGAAGATTAGGCAAGATAGTAACTCTAGGAGAAAAGGATCGCCTGAGACTTCAGAAAGCTCAAGAGTTTTTACAAAGTCTGACATTAGCAGAGAATGAGCCGATAGCTCGTACCTGCTCAATGAACGCACCGAGTACCTCGAGCATGAAGGGACTGATGGGACCACCTTTGATGCAGGGCGCTGGCCCGCTAAGACAAAGAATGGTCTCATCAGACCCTGCGAAAGTCAAAGGCGAAATCATGGCTGATGATCCCTTGTATACCCCCCCAGCAGCCGACGAGCCGCTCGCTCGTCGCTCGCCGAGAGGAGATACAGGAATCGAAGCTGAAGGAGAGCTGGATGGATCGGTCAACGATGTTACGGGCGCATGCCCACTAGGAGTTGACATGATCCCTTCAAACTCCGAAACAAGGGACTGCATTAAAAGCACCCTTATTCTGCAGAATCTCACCACAGAAGAGAATGAGCCGCTCGCTCGTACCTTAGGTGGTGAGGTAACGCAGAATAAGAGTGTTTGTGAGCTGAAGAGATTGCCTCCAGTCGTGAGTGACCCTGGTCAATCCAACTGGAGAACAGTCTCTCCAGACCATACCAAGGATGGATCAGAGGACAAAACGGACACAAACGTCAATCAGAACCCGAAGGAGGAGCTGGGGATGATTGAATTCACCGGCGCTGTGATGAGCAACAACTCATCAGGCAAAGGAAATCGATCAACCTCAACGCCGCCAGGGGTCTGTGAGACACTGACTATAGGACAAGGAGAGGCTGACTCAACATTAGGTAGCTATTGTACGGTTATTACTCGCCGCAGCGATCCGAAGCATCACGACAGCTTGGAAAACTCCAACGCTGCTGTGTCTGTGGAAGAGAGTAGGCTGAGGAAAGCCGTACGACCCCAACCGAAGTCAGAGGTTCAAGCTCCTCTAAAAATGAGGGCCAACGCGCAGAGGCTTCTACGTAGGTTCAAGCACCGTGACCCAGATTCCTTCACGGAAAAGGACACGGCAGCACTTAGCAGAGCTAAGGAGACGCTAAAAGCTACAGCCGAAGCGTGGCGGCAAAAAAGGCGCACAGGCAGGGAGCTCTCCTCTCATAAAAGGGAAGTAGTCGTGGAAAGGATGGAGAGCTGTAAACCCTCCACCTCAGCTGCGGCCACACCTAAGGGACCATCAGCTGCTGCAGGTAAGGTTGCGACCAAGCCTGGACCAACTGCAGGTACCTCCAAGAGAGGAAGGCACGATGACACAGTCTCTCCAATCATAGGTAGGAACACGAAACCTAGGTTAGACGCCAGTCATAACCCAGTAAAGGACAAAGATAGTTTTCGGGTCGCTATTGTCGACTTTGGTAATCCAGAACGAAAACTATCTCATGACCAATGGCAACTAATAGAAATTAGAATCCTGGACGGAGTGAACGACGCTATCCTAAAAAATGCAGGGAACATCCCGCTCTTTGGACAGCTGACCACGTTCCAAGGATTCAAAATAATCCAGTGTGACAATAAGTGCACACTGAGTTGGTTGACGAAGTTCATCGACGAGACGAAAGCCCCATGGTCAAATGCAGACCTTCGCATCGTCGAAAAGAAAGAGCTTCTTAACCTGACCAGACCCAAAGGTCGCATCCTTATCCCAGGGCCATGCATCCCGAAGGATAGGATTGAGCGAAACCTACAGAACCTCAACCCAGAATTCCTCAGTAAGGACTGGGAGGTTATAGAGGCAGGAGAGCACTCAAAAACCGGCACGGAAGTTGTGGTGCTACTCAGCCACAAATCTATGCCGCTGTTACGAAAGAAAGGGTACAAAGTACGAGTCGGGATTACCCGATGCAAAGTACGTCCCTTCGTAACAGTTAGACGCAATGATGGGAGGAAAGCTGACCGCCATGAAGATAATACAAATAAATCTTCACCACAGTAAGGCGGCCAGCGCCAACCTAGTCTTCCTTTTAAATAGGAACGACATTGACATTGCCCTAATACAAGAACCTTGGGTAGTCCGAGGCAGTATAAAAGGGCTAAACAGTAAAGATCTAGTACTGTACCATACTGGCTCATCCGACACAAACAGTAAGACTAGATCATGTATTGTAGCTAAGAAACAAATAAACCTTTTTCTCTTATCTACTCTCAGCAACAATGACCAGACCGTGGTAAAATATGAGCGGCGGGGGAAGTCCCCGATTGCAATAGCAGCCATCTATATGCCATACGACTCAATGGATGGACCTCCATCTGCCCTAACAGACTCCCTGGTGCAAATGGCCAAATGTAAGAAGTGGGACCTCATAATGGGATGCGATGCCAACTCTCATCACACACAATGGGGCAGTTCAGACACCAACACACGAGGTGAGTCCTTGTTTCAATACATTGTAGACAACAATTTGTTAGTGGCGAACAGGGGTAATGACCCCACCTTTGTCACTAAAAATAGAGAAGAGGTTCTTGACATTACTCTCTTCAACAATTCTGATAAATTCGCTGTGTGCCACTGGAAAGTTTCATCAGAAACATCATACTCTGACCACAGAATAATAGAATTTGAAATAGAGGACGATACTAAACTCCCCCTTCAACATCGAAACCCCAAGAAAGCCAACTGGGACAAGTTCGTTGTGGAAGTAGGGAGACAAAGTAGCGCCCTTCCATTGCATCTGATGGAAACTCCGTTTGAAATCGATGCTGCAGCGGAACTAATAGGCAATATTTTAGTCAAAGCCTATGAAAGGATCTGCCCTCTAAAGACTATAAAACCACAAAGATCACCGACATGGTGGACGAAAGAGCTTCAAAGCATTAGAAGGGAAACCAGGAAAACCTTTAACGCAGCAAGAAGCTCAAATTCGGAAACCGACTGGGATCTTTATAAAAACAATCAGCGCAAATTCAAAAGTGCGGTCAACAGTGCTAAACGCACCTCCTGGCGTAACTTCTGTTGCAGTGTAGAAAGCACTACTGAATCAGCTAGACTTAGAAAAATAATCGCCAAAGAACCAGCTGTGCCAGGTTACCTCAAGCTCCCCAATGGGGACTGGACACAATCCACCCATGAATCTTTAACACATCTACTGGAAACCCACTTCCCAGGATGTGATTCATACTCTGGTAGCACCCCAGACACAACCGTCTATGATTGCAACCCCATAACAGCAGCAATGGAGGATATGGTTAGTGTAGAAAGAATCAATTGGGCAATTGACTCCTTCTCCCCCTATAAATCTCCAGGAGTCGATGGTATTATCCCGATCATGCTACAAAAAACGAAACACCTCGTAACAGCATTCCTACACAAACTGTTTGTTAGTAGTCTAAAATGCGGTTACATCCCTAGGTGCTGGCGGGAAGTAAAGGTAGTCTTTATCCCAAAAGCCGGCAAGCCCAGTCACACGACCGCGAAGGACTTTAGACCAATAAGTCTTACATCCTTCATATTAAAAACATATGAAAAACTAATGGATATCTACATTCGTGACAAACTCGACCCCCAATACATATCCTCGGCACAGCATGCCTACACGAAAGGTAAGGGAGTCGAAACTGCCCTACATGATATCGTTAGTACAATAGAAAAACCTCTTCACGAGAAGGAATATACACTCGCTGCATTTCTCGACATTGAAGGAGCCTTCAATAATGTGAACACAAACGCAGTCGAAAGAAACCTCGCGAAGAACAACGTGGACCAACCTCTAATACATATTATTGGAAGTATGCTCAACCACAGAAATATAAATGCGAATCTGGGAGACACCCATCTCAAAGTAATAGCATCAAGAGGCACACCACAAGGAGGCGTTATCTCACCTCTGTTGTGGAACATAGTCATCAATGAGATACTCATAAAGCTAGAGCGAAATGGGGTAAAAGTCATAGCCTACGCAGACGATGTAGCGATACTAGTTAAAGGGAAATTCCTACCCACTATTAGTGAACTACTCGAGCGGGCATTGAAAGCTCTCAACGAGTGGACAAAACAATGTGGGCTTGGCATCAACCCCCAGAAAACGGAACTCGTTCTCTTTACGAACAAGAGGAAGATACCAATATTCGACCTACCGGCTATCGATGGGACTACCCTCAAACTAGCCGATAGTGCAAAGTATCTGGGTGTCATTCTTGATAGAAAACTCAACTGGAACCTAAATGTGCGCGAGCGCATTAAAAAGGCCACAGTCGCTTTCTATACGTGTAATCGAATATTCGGAAAAAACTGGGGTCCGAACCCCAAGATCATCCTATGGATGTACACGGCCATTGTGAGACCTATATTAACATATGGGGGGCTTGTCTGGTGGCAATCCACAAATAAAGTCACCCATCTGAAAAATATGACAAAGGTACAAAGAATAGCATGTGTGGGCGCTACTGGCGCAATGAGAACCACGCCAACAGCGGGACTGGAAACCATCCTTAACCTGCTACCGCTTGACCTTTACATGCAAGAATCTGCAGCCAAAAGTGCTCTAAGAATCAGCCAGCTCAACTGCTGGAAATCGAACTCAGGAGGACATGCCCAAATTCTACACAGATATCTGGGCTCAGCTGTATCCTCTGACTACATGCTGCCTCACCATGACTTTCAAAGACCATTCTCCTGCATCCTCCCAAGCAGAGAGGAGTGGGAGAGGAACGAATTGGGCCCCGAAACCATATCCATCTACACTGATGGTTCAAAAATGGATGTAGGCGTTGGAGCTGGAGTGTTTTCAGAAACACTTAAGCTAAACAGCACCTTTCGTCTCCCTGAGCACAGCAGTGTCTTCCAAGCCGAAATATTGGCAGTGGCAGAGGCAGCCAAAGCGACCTCAATGCTGGCGATACCACCAGATGATATCACCATCTTTATTGACAGTCAGGCTGCAATAAAAGCTATCTCTGCTGTCGAAATAAAATCTCGGCTTGTGAAACGTTGTCGTGAAGAGCTAAAGGTTCTTGGCGTCCAACATAATGTTAAGCTCTGCTGGGTCCCCGGACACAGAGGCATACAGGGCAATGAAATTGCTGACGAACTGGCAAGAAAAGGATCTGCCTCCAGCACTGACCAAGCAGACCAGTCTGTCAAACCACCACTATGCGACCTCAAATCTCAGGTGGGACAGAAAACACTGATCGCTGCCAAAAACAGGTGGAACTCCCTTCCAACCTGTGAAACTTCCAAAAGGATGTGGCCTGAGTATGACAAAGCCAGAACCCATAAACTGCTTCGTAGAAACAGGAAATCTGTCTCTACTTTAGTTGGGATTCTTACTGGACACAACTTACTGAAAAGCCACAAACTGAAAATGCATCTCATAGATGATGACCTCTGTAGAGGCTGCGGTGATGAAGAAATACACGAGGACACCCTCCACTTTCTGTGCCACTGCCCAGGCCTCAGCCAACTAAGAATGAGAACCTTAGGAAAATACTTTTTCCATGACCTCACGGATCTATCCGAAATCCCTCTCCCTAATCTTTTCAGGTTTGCATCAACATCTGGATGGCTAGAAAGAGACTAACAACAATGGACAGTAACGGGACAATGAATGAACCAACCACATAAGTGGACCCCCAACGGGCATCACAATGGGTCTATATTGACCTGAGTGCGATGAGGGAGGACACACACCGTCTGCCTCATCAACCCACCAACCTAACCTAACCTAACTATCGATTTTTAATGGCAAATAGCCAGCACTTACCACTGGGTTCGTTGCTTCGTTTTCAAGATTCTTCTTTGTGGTAATCGGCAGAAGATTTTCAGAGAGTTAACCATTTTCATAAAGCTTTATGCAGGCTTTAAACGCTGCAGAAATCTTAGCCCACTTGCATATATCCATAGGGTCACTCTGATATGAAAATTTAAAGTTAAAACGATTTATAATCAAATTATTGATGTATACTTACATAAATAATATCCTTAATTGTGGACTGTGGAGGGAGCGTTAGTGACACCTGGTAATTGTTAGGTGCCTCCGAAATAATTTGCCAAATCGCAGCCGAGTTAGTAAACGAGTCACGCGGTAGTGCCTGGCCCATATCTTCCATTTGATGGATGAAATCTTGAAGCAGTGATTTTACTTGTTTAAGTTTGGATGGCTCTCTAAGAGTCATAGGCGATTTCGCCGGGTATCGGAAGAGCTCCATTTAATTCATTGGGATACATTTTGTCGTAAATACGATTATTATTTCGTACAGAATTTGTTGAGTTGTCTGCAAGATATTATATGAAATGTTATAAATTATTTATATCTTTGTAACTATCGATTTTTAATGGCAAATAGCCAGCACTTACCACTGGGTTCGTTGCTTCGTTTTCAAGATTCTTCTTTGTGGTAATCGGCAGAAGATTTTCAGAGAGTTAACCATTTTCATAAAGCTTTATGCAGGCTTTAAACGCTGCAGAAATCTTAGCCCACTTGCATATATCCATAGGGTCACTCTGATATGAAAATTTAAAGTTAAAACGATTTATAATCAAATTATTGATGTATACGTACATAAATAATATCCTTAATTGTGGACTGTGGAGGGAGCGTTAGTGACACCTGGTAATTGTTAGGTGCCTCCGAAATAATTTGCCAAATCGCAGCCGAGTTAGTAAACGAGTCACGCGGTAGTGCCTGGCCCATATCTTCCATTTGATGGATGAAATCTTGAAGCAGTGATTTTACTTGTTTAAGTTTGGATGGCTCTCTAAGAGTCATAGGCGATTTCGCCGGGTATCGGAAGAGCTCCATTTAATTCATTGGGATACATTTTGTCGTAAATACGATTATTATTTCGTACAGAAATTGTTGAGTTGTCTGCAAGATATTATATGAAATGTTATAAATTATTTATATCTTTGTAACTATCGATTTTTAATGGCAAATAGCCAGCACTTACCACTGGGTTCGTTGCTTCGTTTTCAAGATTCTTCTTTGTGGTAATCGGCAGAAGATTTTCAGAGAGTTAACCATTTTCATAAAGCTTTATGCAGGCTTTAAACGCTGCAGAAATCTTAGCCCACTTGCATATATCCATAGGGTCACTCTGATATGAAAATTTAAAGTTAAAACGATTTATAATCAAATTATTGATGTATACGTACATAAATAATATCCTTAATTGTGGACTGTGGAGGGAGCGTTAGTGACACCTGGTAATTGTTAGGTGCCTCCGAAATAATTTGCCAAATCGCAGCCGAGTTAGTAAACGAGTCACGCGGTAGTGCCTGGCCCATATCTTCCATTTGATGGATGAAATCTTGAAGCAGTGATTTTACTTGTTTAAGTTTGGATGGCTCTCTAAGAGTCATAGGCGATTTCGCCGGGTATCGGAAGAGCTCCATTTAATTCATTGGGATACATTTTGTCGTAAATACGATTATTATTTCGTACAGAATTAGTTGAGTTGTCTGCAAGATATTATATGAAATGTTATAAATTATTTGTATCTTTGTAACTATCGATTTTTAATGGCAAATAGCCAGCACTTACCACTGGGTTCGTTGCTTCGTTTTCAAGATTCTTCTTTGTGGTAATCGGCAGAAGATTTTCAGAGAGTTAACCATTTTCATAAAGCTTTATGCAGGCTTTAAACGCTGCAGAAATCTTAGCCCACTTGCATATATCCATAGGGTCACTCTGATATGAAAATTTAAAGTTAAAACGATTTATAGTCAAATTATTGATGTATACGTACATAAATAATATCCTTAATTGTGGACTGTGGAGGGAGCGTTAGTGACACCTGGTAATTGTTAGGTGCCTCCGAAATAATTTGCCAAATCGCAGCCGAGTTAGTAAACGAGTCACGCGGTAGTGCCTGGCCCATATCTTCCATTTGATGGATGAAATCTTGAAGCAGTGATTTTACTTGTTTAAGTTTGGATGGCTCTCTAAGAGTCATAGGCGATTTCGCCGGGTATCGGAAGAGCTCCATTTAATTCATTGGGATACATTTTTTCGTAAATACGATTATTATTTCGTACAGAATTTGTTGAGTTGTCTGCAAGATATTATATGAAATGTTATAAATTATTTGTATCTTTGTAACTATCGATTTTTAATGGCAAATAGCCAGCACTTACCACTGGGTTCGTTGCTTCGTTTTCAAGATTCTTCTTTGTGGTAATCGGCAGAAGATTTTCAGAGAGTTAACCATTTTCATAAAGCTTTATGCAGGCTTTAAACGCTGCAGAAATCTTAGCCCACTTGCATATATCCATAGGGTCACTCTGATATGAAAATTTAAAGTTAAAACGATTTATAATCAAATTATTGATGTATACTTACATAAATAATATCCTTAATTGTGGACTGTGGAGGGAGCGTTAGTGACACCTGGTAATTGTTAGGTGCCTCCGAAATAATTTGCCAAATCGCAGCCGAGTTAGTAAACGAGTCACGCGGTAGTGCCTGGCCCATATCTTCCATTTGATGGATGAAATCTTGAAGCAGTGATTTTACTTGTTTAAGTTTGGATGGCTCTCTAAGAGTCATAGGCGATTTCGCCGGGTATCGGAAGAGCTCCATTTAATTCATTGGGATACATTTTGTCGTAAATACGATTATTATTTCGTACAGAATTTGTTGAGTTGTCTGCAAGATATTATATGAAATGTTATAAATTATTTATATCTTTGTAACTATCGATTTTTAATGGCAAATAGCCAGCACTTACCACTGGGTTCGTTGCTTCGTTTTCAAGATTCTTCTTTGTGGTAATCGGCAGAAGATTTTCAGAGAGTTAACCATTTTCATAAAGCTTTATGCAGGCTTTAAACGCTGCAGAAATCTTAGCCCACTTGCATATATCCATAGGGTCACTCTGATATGAAAATTTAAAGTTAAAACGATTTATAATCAAATTATTGATGTATACGTACATAAATAATATCCTTAATTGTGGACTGTGGAGGGAGCGTTAGTGACACCTGGTAATTGTTAGGTGCCTCCGAAATAATTTGCCAAATCGCAGCCGAGTTAGTAAACGAGTCACGCGGTAGTGCCTGGCCCATATCTTCCATTTGATGGATGAAATCTTGAAGCAGTGATTTTACTTGTTTAAGTTTGGATGGCTCTCTAAGAGTCATAGGCGATTTCGCCGGGTATCGGAAGAGCTCCATTTAATTCATTGGGATACATTTTGTCGTAAATACGATTATTATTTCGTACAGAATTTGTTGAGTTGTCTGCAAGATATTATATGAAATGTTATAAATTATTTGTATCTTTGTAACTATCGATTTTTAATGGCAAATAGCCAGCACTTACCACTGGGTTCGTTGCTTCGTTTTCAAGATTCTTCTTTGTGGTAATCGGCAGAAGATTTTCAGAGAGTTAACCATTTTCATAAAGCTTTATGCAGGCTTTAAACGCTGCAGAAATCTTAGCCCACTTGCATATATCCATAGGGTCACTCTGATATGAAAATTTAAAGTTAAAACGATTTATAGTCAAATTATTGATGTATACGTACATAAATAATATCCTTAATTGTGGACTGTGGAGGGAGCGTTAGTGACACCTGGTAATTGTTAGGTGCCTCCGAAATAATTTGCCAAATCGCAGCCGAGTTAGTAAACGAGTCACGCGGTAGTGCCTGGCCCATATCTTCCATTTGATGGATGAAATCTTGAAGCAGTGATTTTACTTGTTTAAGTTTGGATGGCTCTCTAAGAGTCATAGGCGATTTCGCCGGGTATCGGAAGAGCTCCATTTAATTCATTGGGATACATTTTTTCGTAAATACGATTATTATTTCGTACAGAATTTGTTGAGTTGTCTGCAAGATATTATATGAAATGTTATAAATTATTTGTATCTTTGTAACTATCGATTTTTAATGGCAAATAGCCAGCACTTACCACTGGGTTCGTTGCTTCGTTTTCAAGATTCTTCTTTGTGGTAATCGGCAGAAGATTTTCAGAGAGTTAACCATTTTCATAAAGCTTTATGCAGGCTTTAAACGCTGCAGAAATCTTAGCCCACTTGCATATATCCATAGGGTCACTCTGATATGAAAATTTAAAGTTAAAACGATTTATAATCAAATTATTGATGTATACTTACATAAATAATATCCTTAATTGTGGACTGTGGAGGGAGCGTTAGTGACACCTGGTAATTGTTAGGTGCCTCCGAAATAATTTGCCAAATCGCAGCCGAGTTAGTAAACGAGTCACGCGGTAGTGCCTGGCCCATATCTTCCATTTGATGGATGAAATCTTGAAGCAGTGATTTTACTTGTTTAAGTTTGGATGGCTCTCTAAGAGTCATAGGCGATTTCGCCGGGTATCGGAAGAGCTCCATTTAATTCATTGGGATACATTTTGTCGTAAATACGATTATTATTTCGTACAGAATTTGTTGAGTTGTCTGCAAGATATTATATGAAATGTTATAAATTATTTATATCTTTGTAACTATCGATTTTTAATGGCAAATAGCCAGCACTTACCACTGGGTTCGTTGCTTCGTTTTCAAGATTCTTCTTTGTGGTAATCGGCAGAAGATTTTCAGAGAGTTAACCATTTTCATAAAGCTTTATGCAGGCTTTAAACGCTGCAGAAATCTTAGCCCACTTGCATATATCCATAGGGTCACTCTGATATGAAAATTTAAAGTTAAAACGATTTATAATCAAATTATTGATGTATACGTACATAAATAATATCCTTAATTGTGGACTGTGGAGGGAGCGTTAGTGACACCTGGTAATTGTTAGGTGCCTCCGAAATAATTTGCCAAATCGCAGCCGAGTTAGTAAACGAGTCACGCGGTAGTGCCTGGCCCATATCTTCCATTTGATGGATGAAATCTTGAAGCAGTGATTTTACTTGTTTAAGTTTGGATGGCTCTCTAAGAGTCATAGGCGATTTCGCCGGGTATCGGAAGAGCTCCATTTAATTCATTGGGATACATTTTGTCGTAAATACGATTATTATTTCGTACAGAATTTGTTGAGTTGTCTGCAAGATATTATATGAAATGTTATAAATTATTTGTATCTTTGTAACTATCGATTTTTAATGGCAAATAGCCAGCACTTACCACTGGGTTCGTTGCTTTGTTTTCAAGATTCTTTTTTGTGGTAATCGGCAGAAGATTTTCAGAGAGTTAACCATTTTCATAAAGCTTTATGCAGGCTTTAAACGCTGCAGAAATCTTAGCCCACTTGCATATATCCATAGGGTCACTCTGATATGAAAATTTAAAGTTAAAACGATTTATAATCAAATTATTGATGTATACGTACATAAATAATATCCTTAATTGTGGACTGTGGAGGGAGCGTTAGTGACACCTGGTAATTGTTAGGTGCCTCCGAAATAATTTGCCAAATCGCAGCCGAGTTAGTAAACGAGTCACGCGGTAGTGCCTGGCCCATATCTTCCATTTGATGGATGAAATCTTGAAGCAGTGATTTTACTTGTTTAAGTTTGGATGGCTCTCTAAGAGTCATAGGCGATTTCGCCGGGTATTTGAAGAGCTCCATTTAATTCATTGGGATACATTTTGTCGTAAATACGATTATTATTTCGTACAGAATTTGTTGAGTTGTCTGCAAGATATTATATGAAATGTTATAAATTATTTGTATCTTTGTAACTATCGATTTTTAATGGCAAATAGCCAGCACTTACCACTGGGTTCGTTGCTTCGTTTTCAAGATTCTTCTTTGTGGTAATCGGCAGAAGATTTTCAGAGAGTTAACCATTTTCATAAAGCTTTATGCAGGCTTTAAACGCTGCAGAAATCTTAGCCCACTTGCATATATCCATAGGGTCACTCTGATATGAAAATTTAAAGTTAAAACGATTTATAATCAAATTATTGATGTATACTTACATAAATAATATCCTTAATTGTGGACTGTGGAGGGAGCGTTAGTGACACCTGGTAATTGTTAGGTGCCTCCGAAATAATTTGCCAAATCGCAGCCGAGTTAGTAAACGAGTCACGCGGTAGTGCCTGGCCCATATCTTCCATTTGATGGATGAAATCTTGAAGCAGTGATTTTACTTGTTTAAGTTTGGATGGCTCTCTAAGAGTCATAGGCGATTTCGCCGGGTATCGGAAGAGCTCCATTTAATTCATTGGGATACATTTTGTCGTAAATACGATTATTATTTCGTACAGAATTTGTTGAGTTGTCTGCAAGATATTATATGAAATGTTATAAATTATTTATATCTTTGTAACTATCGATTTTTAATGGCAAATAGCCAGCACTTACCACTGGGTTCGTTGCTTCGTTTTCAAGATTCTTCTTTGTGGTAATCGGCAGAAGATTTTCAGAGAGTTAACCATTTTCATAAAGCTTTATGCAGGCTTTAAACGCTGCAGAAATCTTAGCCCACTTGCATATATCCATAGGGTCACTCTGATATGAAAATTTAAAGTTAAAACGATTTATAATCAAATTATTGATGTATACGTACATAAATAATATCCTTAATTGTGGACTGTGGAGGGAGCGTTAGTGACACCTGGTAATTGTTAGGTGCCTCCGAAATAATTTGCCAAATCGCAGCCGAGTTAGTAAACGAGTCACGCGGTAGTGCCTGGCCCATATCTTCCATTTGATGGATGAAATCTTGAAGCAGTGATTTTACTTGTTTAAGTTTGGATGGCTCTCTAAGAGTCATAGGCGATTTCGCCGGGTATCGGAAGAGCTCCATTTAATTCATTGGGATACATTTTGTCGTAAATACGATTATTATTTCGTACAGAAATTGTTGAGTTGTCTGCAAGATATTATATGAAATGTTATAAATTATTTATATCTTTGTAACTATCGATTTTTAATGGCAAATAGCCAGCACTTACCACTGGGTTCGTTGCTTCGTTTTCAAGATTCTTCTTTGTGGTAATCGGCAGAAGATTTTCAGAGAGTTAACCATTTTCATAAAGCTTTATGCAGGCTTTAAACGCTGCAGAAATCTTAGCCCACTTGCATATATCCATAGGGTCACTCTGATATGAAAATTTAAAGTTAAAACGATTTATAATCAAATTATTGATGTAGACGTACATAAATAATATCCTTAATTATTGTGGACTGTGGAGGGAGCGTTAGTGACACCTGGTAATTGTTAGGTGCCTCCGAAATAATTTGCCAAATCGCAGCCGAGTTAGTAAACGAGTCACGCGGTAGTGCCTGGCCCATATCTTCCATTTGATGGATGAAATCTTGAAGCAGTGATTTTACTTGTATAAGTTTGGATGGCTCTCTAAGAGTCATAGGCGATTTCGCCGGGTATCGGAAGAGCTCCATTTAATTCATTGGGATACATTTTGTCGTAAATACGATTATTATTTCGTACAGAATTTGTTGAGTTGTCTGCAAGATATTATATGAAATGTTATAAATTATTTGTATCTTTGTAACTATCGATTTTTAATGGCAAATAGCCAGCACTTACCACTGGGTTCGTTGCTTCGTTTTCAAGATTCTTCTTTGTGGTAATCGGCAGAAGATTTTCAGAGAGTTAACCATTTTCATAAAGCTTTATGCAGGCTTTAAACGCTGCAGAAATCTTAGCCCACTTGCATATATCCATAGGGTCACTCTGATATGAAAATTTAAAGTTAAAACGATTTATAATCAAATTATTGATGTATACGTACATAAATAATATCCTTAATTGTGGACTGTGGAGGGAGCGTTAGTGACACCTGGTAATTGTTAGGTGCCTCCGAAATAATTTGCCAAATCGCAGCCGAGTTAGTAAACGAGTCACGCGGTAGTGCCTGGCCCATATCTTCCATTTGATGGATGAAATCTTGAAGCAGTGATTTTACTTGTTTAAGTTTGGATGGCTCTCTAAGAGTCATAGGCGATTTCGCCGGGTATCGGAAGAGCTCCATTTAATTCATTGGGATACATTTTGTCGTAAATACGATTATTATTTCGTACAGAATTTGTTGAGTTGTCTGCAAGATATTATATGAAATGTTATAAATTATTTGTATCTTTGTAACTATCGATTTTTAATGGCAAATAGCCAGCACTTACCACTGGGTTCGTTGCTTCGTTTTCAAAATTCTTCTTTGTGGTAATCGGCAGAAGATTTTCAGAGAGTTAACCATTTTCATAAAGCTTTATGCAGGCTTTAAACGCTGCAGAAATCTTAGCCCACTTGCATATATCCATAGGGTCACTCTGATATGAAAATTTAAAGTTAAAACGATTTATAATCAAATTATTGATGTATACGTACATAAATAATATCCTTAATTGTGGACTGTGGAGGGAGCGTTAGTGACACCTGGTAATTGTTAGGTGCCTCCGAAATAATTTGCCAAATCGCAGCCGAGTTAGTAAACGAGTCACGCGGTAGTGCCTGGCCCATATCTTCCATTTGATGGATGAAATCTTGAAGCAGTGATTTTACTTGTTTAAGTTTGGATGGCTCTCTAAGAGTCATAGGCGATTTCGCCGGGTATCGGAAGAGCTCCATTTAATTCATTGGGATACATTTTGTCGTAAATACGATTATTATTTCGTACAGAATTTGTTGAGTTGTCTGCAAGATATTATATGAAATGTTATAAATTATTTGTATCTTTGTAACTATCGATCTTTAATGGCAAATAGCCAGCACTTACCACTGGGTTCGTTGCTTCGTTTTCAAGATTCTTCTTTGTGGTAATCGGCAGAAGATTTTCAGAGAGTTAACCATTTTCATAAAGCTTTATGCAGGCTTTAAACGCTGCAGAAATCTTAGCCCACTTGCATATATCCATAGGGTCACTCTGATATGAAAATTTAAAGTTAAAACGATTTATAATCAAATTATTGATGTATACGTACATAAATAATATCCTTAATTGTGGACTGTGGAGGGAGCGTTAGTGACACCTGGTAATTGTTAGGTGCCTCCGAAATAATTTGCCAAATCGCAGCCGAGTTAGTAAACGAGTCACGCGGTAGTGCCTGGCCCATATCTTCCATTTGATGGATGAAATCTTGAAGCAGTGATTTTACTTGTTTAAGTTTGGATGGCTCTCTAAGAGTCATAGGCGATTTCGCCGGGTATCGGAAGAGCTCCATTTAATTCATTGGGATACATTTTGTCGTAAATACGATTATTATTTCGTACAGAATTTGTTGAGTTGTCTGCAAGATATTATATGAAATGTTATAAATTATTTGTATCTTTGTAACTATCGATTTTTAATGGCAAATAGCCAGCACTTACCACTGGGTTCGTTGCTTCGTTTTCAAAATTCTTCTTTGTGGTAATCGGCAGAAGATTTTCAGAGAGTTAACCATTTTCATAAAGCTTTATGCAGGCTTTAAACGCTGCAGAAATCTTAGCCCACTTGCATATATCCATAGGGTCACTCTGATATGAAAATTTAAAGTTAAAACGATTTATAATCAAATTATTGATGTATACGTACATAAATAATATCCTTAATTGTGGACTGTGGAGGGAGCGTTAGTGACACCTGGTAATTGTTAGGTGCCTCCGAAATAATTTGCCAAATCGCAGCCGAGTTAGTAAACGAGTCACGCGGTAGTGCCTGGCCCATATCTTCCATTTGATGGATGAAATCTTGAAGCAGTGATTTTACTTGTTTAAGTTTGGATGGCTCTCTAAGAGTCATAGGCGATTTCGCCGGGTATCGGAAGAGCTCCATTTAATTCATTGGGATACATTTTGTCGTAAATACGATTATTATTTCGTACAGAATTTGTTGAGTTGTCTGCAAGATATTATATGAAATGTTATAAATTATTTGTATCTTTGTAACTATCGATTTTTAATGGCAAATAGCCAGCACTTACCACTGGGTTCGTTGCTTCGTTTTCAAAATTCTTCTTTGTGGTAATCGGCAGAAGATTTTCAGAGAGTTAACCATTTTCATAAAGCTTTATGCAGGCTTTAAACGCTGCAGAAATCTTAGCCCACTTGCATATATCCATAGGGTCACTCTGATATGAAAATTTAAAGTTAAAACGATTTATAATCAAATTATTGATGTATACGTACATAAATAATATCCTTAATTGTGGACTGTGGAGGGAGCGTTAGTGACACCTGGTAATTGTTAGGTGCCTCCGAAATAATTTGCCAAATCGCAGCCGAGTTAGTAAACGAGTCACGCGGTAGTGCCTGGCCCATATCTTCCATTTGATGGATGAAATCTTGAAGCAGTGATTTTACTTGTTTAAGTTTGGATGGCTCTCTAAGAGTCATAGGCGATTTCGCCGGGTATCGGAAGAGCTCCATTTAATTCATTGGGATACATTTTGTCGTAAATACGATTATTATTTCGTACAGAATTTGTTGAGTTGTCTGCAAGATATTATATGAAATGTTATAAATTATTTGTATCTTTGTAACTATCGATTTTTAATGGCAAATAGCCAGCACTTACCACTGGGTTCGTTGCTTCGTTTTCAAGATTCTTCTTTGTGGTAATCGGCAGAAGATTTTCAGAGAGTTAACCATTTTCATAAAGCTTTATGCAGGCTTTAAACGCTGCAGAAATCTTAGCACACTTGCATATATCCATAGGGTCACTCTGATATGAAAATTTAAAGTTAAAACGATTTATAATCAAATTATTGATGTATACGTACATAAATAATATCCTTAATTGTGGACTGTGGAGGGAGCGTTAGTGACACCTGGTAATTGTTAGGTGCCTCCGAAATAATTTGCCAAATCGCAGCCGAGTTAGTAAACGAGTCACGCGGTAGTGCCTGGCCCATATCTTCCATTTGATGGATGAAATCTTGAAGCAGTTATTTTACTTGTTTAAGTTTGGATGGCTCTCTAAGAGTCATAGGCGATTTCGCCGGGTATCGGAAGAGCTCCATTTAATTCATTGGGATACATTTTGTCGTAAATACGATTATTATTTCGTACAGAATTTGTTGAGTTGTCTGCAAGATATTATATGAAATGTTATAAATTATTTGTATCTTTGTAACTATCGATTTTTAATGGCAAATAGCCAGCACTTACCACTGGGTTCGTTGCTTCGTTTTCAAGATTCTTCTTTGTGGTAATCGGCAGAAGATTTTCAGAGAGTTAACCATTTTCATAAAGCTTTATGCAGGCTTTAAACGCTGCAGAAATCTTAGCCCACTTGCATATATCCATAGGGTCACTCTGATATGAAAATTTAAAGTTAAAACGATTTATAATCAAATTATTGATGTATACGTACATAAATAATATCCTTAATTGTGGACTGTGGAGGGAGCGTTAGTGACACCTGGTAATTGTTAGGTGCCTCCGAAATAATTTGCCAAATCGCAGCCGAGTTAGTAAACGAGTCACGCGGTAGTGCCTGGCCCATATCTTCCATTTGATGGATGAAATCTTGAAGCAGTGATTTTACTTGTTTAAGTTTGGATGGCTCTCTAAGAGTCATAGGCGATTTCGCCGGGTATCGGAAGAGCTCCATTTAATTCATTGGGATACATTTTGTCGTAAATACGATTATTATTTCGTACAGAATTTGTTGAGTTGTCTGCAAGATATTATATGAAATGTTATAAATTATTTGTATCTTTGTAACTATCGATTTTTAATGGCAAATAGCCAGCACTTACCACTGGGTTCGTTGCTTCGTTTTCAAAATTCTTCTTTGTGGTAATCGGCAGAAGATTTTCAGAGAGTTAACCATTTTCATAAAGCTTTATGCAGGCTTTAAACGCTGCAGAAATCTTAGCCCACTTGCATATATCCATAGGGTCACTCTGATATGAAAATTTAAAGTTAAAACGATTTATAATCAAATTATTGATGTATACGTACATAAATAATATCCTTTATTGTGGACTGTGGAGGGAGCGTTAGTGACACCTGGTAATTGTTAGGTGCCTCCGAAATAATTTGCCAAATCGCAGCCGAGTTAGTAAACGAGTCACGCGGTAGTGCCTGGCCCATATCTTCCATTTGATGGATGAAATCTTGAAGCAGTGATTTTACTTGTTTAAGTTTGGATGGCTCTCTAAGAGTCATAGGCGATTTCGCCGGGTATCGGAAGAGCTCCATTTAATTCATTGGGATACATTTTGTCGTAAATACGATTATTATTTCGTACAGAATTTGTTGAGTTGTCTGCAAGATATTATATGAAATGTTATAAATTATTTGTATCTTTGTAACTATCGATTTTTAATGGCAAATAGCCAGCACTTACCACTGGGTTCGTTGCTTCGTTTTCAAAATTCTTCTTTGTGGTAATCGGCAGAAGATTTTCAGAGAGTTAACCATTTTCATAAAGCTTTATGCAGGCTTTAAACGCTGCAGAAATCTTAGCCCACTTGCATATATCCATAGGGTCACTCTGATATGAAAATTTAAAGTTAAAACGATTTATAATCAAATTATTGATGTATACGTACATAAATAATATCCTTAATTGTGGACTGTGGAGGGAGCGTTAGTGACACCTGGTAATTGTTAGGTGCCTCCGAAATAATTTGCCAAATCGCAGCCGAGTTAGTAAACGAGTCACGCGGTAGTGCCTGGCCCATATCTTCCATTTGATGGATGAAATCTTGAAGCAGTGATTTTACTTGTTTAAGTTTGGATGGCTCTCTAAGAGTCATAGGCGATTTCGCCGGGTATCGGAAGAGCTCCATTTAATTCATTGGGATACATTTTGTCGTAAATACGATTATTATTTCGTACAGAATTTGTTGAGTTGTCTGCAAGATATTATATGAAATGTTATAAATTATTTGTATCTTTGTAACTATCGATTTTTAATGGCAAATAGCCAGCACTTACCACTGGGTTCGTTGCTTCGTTTTCAAGATTCTTCTTTGTGGTAATCGGCAGAAGATTTTCAGAGAGTTAACCATTTTCATAAAGCTTTATGCAGGCTTTAAACGCTGCAGAAATCTTAGCCCACTTGCATATATCAATAGGGTCACTCTGATATGAAAATTTAAAGTTAAAACGATTTATAATCAAATTATTGATGTATACGTACATAAATAATATCCTTAATTGTGGACTGTGGAGGGAGCGTTAGTGACACCTGGTAATTGTTAGGTGCCTCCGAAATAATTTGCCAAATCGCAGCCGAGTTAGTAAACGAGTCACGCGGTAGTGCCTGGCCCATATCTTCCATTTGATGGATGAAATCTTGAAGCAGTGATTTTACTTGTTTAAGTTTGGATGGCTCTCTAAGAGTCATAGGCGATTTCGCCGGGTATCGGAAGAGCTCCATTTAATTCATTGGGATACATTTTGTCGTAAATACGATTATTATTTCGTACAGAATTTGTTGAGTTGTCTGCAAGATATTATATGAAATGTTATAAATTATTTGTATCTTTGTAACTATCGATTTTTAATGGCAAATAGCCAGCACTTACCACTGGGTTCGTTGCTTCGTTTTCAAAATTCTTCTTTGTGGTAATCGGCAGAAGATTTTCAGAGAGTTAACCATTTTCATAAAGCTTTATGCAGGCTTTAAACGCTGCAGAAATCTTAGCCCACTTGCATATATCCATAGGGTCACTCTGATATGAAAATTTAAAGTTAAAACGATTTATAATCAAATTATTGATGTATACGTACATAAATAATATCCTTAATTGTGGACTGTGGAGGGAGCGTTAGTGACACCTGGTAATTGTTAGGTGCCTCCGAAATAATTTGCCAAATCGCAGCCGAGTTAGTAAACGAGTCACGCGGTAGTGCCTGGCCCATATCTTCCATTTGATGGATGAAATCTTGAAGCAGTGATTTTACTTGTTTAAGTTTGGATGGCTCTCTAAGAGTCATAGGCGATTTCGCCGGGTATCGGAAGAGCTCCATTTAATTCATTGGGATACATTTTGTCGTAAATACGATTATTATTTCGTACAGAATTTGTTGAGTTGTCTGCAAGATATTATATGAAATGTTATAAATTATTTGTATCTTTGTAACTATCGATTTTTAATGGCAAATAGCCAGCACTTACCACTGGGTTCGTTGCTTCGTTTTCAAAATTCTTCTTTGTGGTAATCGGCAGAAGATTTTCAGAGAGTTAACCATTTTCATAAAGCTTTATGCAGGCTTTAAACGCTGCAGAAATCTTAGCCCACTTGCATATATCCATAGGGTCACTCTGATATGAAAATTTAAAGTTAACACGATTTATAATCAAATTATTGATGTATACGTACATAAATAATATCCTTAATTGTGGACTGTGGAGGGAGCGTTAGTGACACCTGGTAATTGTTAGGTGCCTCCGAAATAATTTGCCAAATCGCAGCCGAGTTAGTAAACGAGTCACGCGGTAGTGCCTGGCCCATATCTTCCATTTGATGGATGAAATCTTGAAGCAGTGATTTTACTTGTTTAAGTTTGGATGGCTCTCTAAGAGTCATAGGCGATTTCGCCGGGTATCGGAAGAGCTCCATTTAATTCATTGGGATACATTTTGTCGTAAATACGATTATTATTTCGTACAGAATTTGTTGAGTTGTCTGCAAGATATTATATGAAATGTTATAAATTATTTGTATCTTTGTAACTATCGATTTTTAATGGCAAATAGCCAGCACTTACCACTGGGTTCGTTGCTTCGTTTTCAAGATTCTTCTTTGTGGTAATCGGCAGAAGATTTTCAGAGAGTTAACCATTTTCATAAAGCTTTATGCAGGCTTTAAACGCTGCAGAAATCTTAGCCCACTTGCATATATCCATAGGGTCACTCTGATATGAAAATTTAAAGTTAAAACGATTTATAATCAAATTATTGATGTATACGTACATAAATAATATCCTTAATTGTGGACTGTGGAGGGAGCGTTAGTGACACCTGGTAATTGTTAGGTGCCTCCGAAATAATTTGCCAAATCGCAGCCGAGTTAGTAAACGAGTCACGCGGTAGTGCCTGGCCCATATCTTCCATTTGATGGATGAAATCTTGAAGCAGTGATTTTACTTGTTTAAGTTTGGATGGCTCTCTAAGAGTCATAGGCGATTTCGCCGGGTATCGGAAGAGCTCCATTTAATTCATTGGGATACATTTTGTCGTAAATACGATTATTATTTCGTACAGAATTTGTTGAGTTGTCTGCAAGATATTATATGAAATGTTATAAATTATTTGTATCTTTGTAACTATCGATTTTTAATGGCAAATAGCCAGCACTTACCACTGGGTTCGTTGCTTCGTTTTCAAAATTCTTCTTTGTGGTAATCGGCAGAAGATTTTCAGAGAGTTAACCATTTTCATAAAGCTTTATGCAGGCTTTAAACGCTGCAGAAATCTTAGCCCACTTGCATATATCCATAGGGTCACTCTGATATGAAAATTTAAAGTTAAAACGATTTATAATCAAATTATTGATGTATACGTACATAAATAATATCCTTAATTGTGGACTGTGGAGGGAGCGTTAGTGACACCTGGTAATTGTTAGGTGCCTCCGAAATAATTTGCCAAATCGCAGCCGAGTTAGTAAACGAGTCACGCGGTAGTGCCTGGCCCATATCTTCCATTTGATGGATGAAATCTTGAAGCAGTGATTTTACTTGTTTAAGTTTGGATGGCTCTCTAAGAGTCATAGGCGATTTCGCCGGGTATCGGAAGAGCTCCATTTAATTCATTGGGATACATTTTGTCGTAAATACGATTATTATTTCGTACAGAATTTGTTGAGTTGTCTGCAAGATATTATATGAAATGTTGTAAATTATTTGTATCTTTGTAACTATCGATTTTTAATGGCAAATAGCCAGCACTTACCACTGGGTTCGTTGCTTCGTTTTCAAGATTCTTCTTTGTGGTAATCGGCAGAAGATTTTCAGAGAGTTAACCATTTTCATAAAGCTTTATGCAGGCTTTAAACGCTGCAGAAATCTTAGCCCACTTGCATATATCCATAGGGTCACTCTGATATGAAAATTTGAAGTTAAAACGATTTATAATCAAATTATTGATGTATACGTACATAAATAATATCCTTAATTGTGGACTGTGGAGGGAGCGTTAGTGACACCTGGTAATTGTTAGGTGCCTCCGAAATAATTTGCCAAATCGCAGCCGAGTTAGTAAACGAGTCACGCGGTAGTGCCTGGCCCATATCTTCCATTTGATGGATGAAATCTTGAAGCAGTGATTTTACTTGTTTAAGTTTGGATGGCTCTCTAAGAGTCATAGGCGATTTCGCCGGGTATCGGAAGAGCTCCATTTAATTCATTGGGATACATTTTGTCGTAAATACGATTATTATTTCGTACAGAATTTGTTGAGTTGTCTGCAAGATATTATATGAAATGTTATAAATTATTTGTATCTTTGTAACTATCGATTTTTAATGGCAAATAGCCAGCACTTACCACTGGGTTCGTTGCTTCGTTTTCAAAATTCTTCTTTGTGGTAATCGGCAGAAGATTTTCAGAGAGTTAACCATTTTCATAAAGCTTTATGCAGGCTTTAAACGCTGCAGAAATCTTAGCCCACTTGCATATATCCATAGGGTCACTCTGATATGAAAATTTAAAGTTAAAACGATTTATAATCAAATTATTGATGTATACGTACATAAATAATATCCTTAATTGTGGACTGTGGAGGGAGCGTTAGTGACACCTGGTAATTGTTAGGTGCCTCCGAAATAATTTGCCAAATCGCAGCCGAGTTAGTAAACGAGTCACGCGGTAGTGCCTGGCCCATATCTTCCATTTGATGGATGAAATCTTGAAGCAGTGATTTTACTTGTTTAAGTTTGGATGGCTCTCTAAGAGTCATAGGCGATTTCGCCGGGTATCGGAAGAGCTCCATTTAATTCATTGGGATACATTTTGTCGTAAATACGATTATTATTTCGTACAGAATTTGTTGAGTTGTCTGCAAGATATTATATGAAATGTTATAAATTATTTGTATCTTTGTAACTATCGATTTTTAATGGCAAATAGCCAGCACTTACCACTGGGTTCGTTGCTTCGTTTTCAAAATTCTTCTTTGTGGTAATCGGCAGAAGATTTTCAGAGAGTTAACCATTTTCATAAAGCTTTATGCAGGCTTTAAACGCTGCAGAAATCTTAGCCCACTTGCATATATCCATAGGGTCACTCTGATATGAAAATTTAAAGTTAAAACGATTTATAATCAAATTATTGATGTATACGTACATAAATAATATCCTTAATTGTGGACTGTGGAGGGAGCGTTAGTGACACCTGGTAATTGTTAGGTGCCTCCGAAATAATTTGCCAAATCGCAGCCGAGTTAGTAAACGAGTCACGCGGTAGTGCCTGGCCCATATCTTCCATTTGATGGATGAAATCTTGAAGCAGTGATTTTACTTGTTTAAGTTTGGATGGCTCTCTAAGAGTCATAGGCGATTTCGCCGGGTATCGGAAGAGCTCCATTTAATTCATTGGGATACATTTTGTCGTAAATACGATTATTATTTCGTACAGAATTTGTTGAGTTGTCTGCAAGATATTATATGAAATGTTATAAATTATTTGTATCTTTGTAACTATCGATTTTTAATGGCAAATAGCCAGCACTTACCACTGGGTTCGTTGCTTCGTTTTCAAGATTCTTCTTTGTGGTAATCGGCAGAAGATTTTCAGAGAGTTAACCATTTTCATAAAGCTTTATGCAGGCTTTAAACGCTGCAGAAATCTTAGCCCACTTGCATATATCCATAGGGTCACTCTGATATGAAAATTTAAAGTTAAAACGATTTATAATCAAATTATTGATGTATACGTACATAAATAATATCCTTAATTGTGGACTGTGGAGGGAGCGTTAGTGACACCTGGTAATTGTTAGGTGCCTCCGAAATAATTTGCCAAATCGCAGCCGAGTTAGTAAACGAGTCACGCGGTAGTGCCTGGCCCATATCTTCCATTTGATGGATGAAATCTTGAAGCAGTGATTTTACTTGTTTAAGTTTGGATGGCTCTCTAAGAGTCATAGCCGATTTCGCCGGGTATCGGAAGAGCTCCATTTAATTCATTGGGATACATTTTGTCGTAAATACGATTATTATTTCGTACAGAATTTGTTGAGTTGTCTGCAAGATATTATATGAAATGTTATAAATTATTTGTATCTTTGTAACTATCGATTTTTAATGGCAAATAGCCAGCACTTACCACTGGGTTCGTTGCTTCGTTTTCAAAATTCTTCTTTGTGGTAATCGGCAGAAGATTTTCAGAGAGTTAACCATTTTCATAAAGCTTTATGCAGGCTTTAAACGCTGCAGAAATCTTAGCCCACTTGCATATATCCATAGGGTCACTCTGATATGAAAATTTAAAGTTAAAACGATTTATAATCAAATTATTGATGTATACGTACATAAATAATATCCTTAATTGTGGACTGTGGAGGGAGCGTTAGTGACACCTGGTAATTGTTAGGTGCCTCCGAAATAATTTGCCAAATCGCAGCCGAGTTAGTAAACGAGTCACGCGGTAGTGCCTGGCCCATATCTTCCATTTGATGGATGAAATCTTGAAGCAGTGATTTTACTTGTTTAAGTTTGGATGGCTCTCTAAGAGTCATAGGCGATTTCGCCGGGTATCGGAAGAGCTCCATTTAATTCATTGGGATACATTTTGTCGTAAATACGATTATTATTTCGTACAGAATTTGTTGAGTTGTCTGCAAGATATTATATGAAATGTTATAAATTATTTGTATCTTTGTAACTATCGATTTTTAATGGCAAATAGCCAGCACTTACCACTGGGTTCGTTGCTTCGTTTTCAAAATTCTTCTTTGTGGTAATCGGCAGAAGATTTTCAGAGAGTTAACCATTTTCATAAAGCTTTATGCAGGCTTTAAACGCTGCAGAAATCTTAGCCCACTTGCATATATCCATAGGGTCACTCTGATATGAAAATTTAAAGTTAAAACGATTTATAATCAAATTATTGATGTATACGTACATAAATAATATCCTTAATTGTGGACTGTGGAGGGAGCGTTAGTGACACCTGGTAATTGTTAGGTGCCTCCGAAATAATTTGCCAAATCGCAGCCGAGTTAGTAAACGAGTCACGCGGTAGTGCCTGGCCCATATCTTCCATTTGATGGATGAAATCTTGAAGCAGTGATTTTACTTGTTTAAGTTTGGATGGCTCTCTAAGAGTCATAGGCGATTTCGCCGGGTATCGGAAGAGCTCCATTGAATTCATTGGGATACATTTTGTCGTAAATACGATTATTATTTCGTACAGAATTTGTTGAGTTGTCTGCAAGATATTATATGAAATGTTATAAATTATTTGTATCTTTGTAACTATCGATTTTTAATGGCAAATAGCCAGCACTTACCACTGGGTTCGTTGCTTCGTTTTCAAGATTCTTCTTTGTGGTAATCGGCAGAAGATTTTCAGAGAGTTAACCATTTTCATAAAGCTTTATGCAGGCTTTAAACGCTGCAGAAATCTTAGCCCACTTGCATATATCCATAGGGTCACTCTGATATGAAAATTTAAAGTTAAAACGATTTATAATCAAATTATTGATGTATACGTACATAAATAATATCCTTAATTGTGGACTGTGGAGGGAGCGTTAGTGACACCTGGTAATTGTTAGGTGCCTCCGAAATAATTTGCCAAATCGCAGCCGAGTTAGTAAACGAGTCACGCGGTAGTGCCTGGCCCATATCTTCCATTTGATGGATGAAATCTTGAAGCAGTGATTTTACTTGTTTAAGTTTGGATGGCTCTCTAAGAGTCATAGGCGATTTCGCCGGGTATCGGAAGAGCTCCATTGAATTCATTGGGATACATTTTGTCGTAAATACGATTATTATTTCGTACAGAATTTGTTGAGTTGTCTGCAAGATATTATATGAAATGTTATAAATTATTTGTATCTTTGTAACTATCGATTTTTAATGGCAAATAGCCAGCACTTACCACTGGGTTCGTTGCTTCGTTTTCAAGATTCTTCTTTGTGGTAATCGGCAGAAGATTTTCAGAGAGTTAACCATTTTCATAAAGCTTTATGCAGGCTTTAAACGCTGCAGAAATCTTAGCCCACTTGCATATATCCATAGGGTCACTCTGATATGAAAATTTAAAGTTAAAACGATTTATAATCAAATTATTGATGTATACGTACATAAATAATATCCTTAATTGTGGACTGTGGAGGGAGCGTTAGTGACACCTGGTAATTGTTAGGTGCCTCCGAAATAATTTGCCAAATCGCAGCCGAGTTAGTAAACGAGTCACGCGGTAGTGCCTGGCCCATATCTTCCATTTGATGGATGAAATCTTGAAGCAGTGATTTTACTTGTTTAAGTTTGGATGGCTCTCTAAGAGTCATAGGCGATTTCGCCGGGTATCGGAAGAGCTCCATTTAATTCATTGGGATACATTTTGTCGTAAATACGATTATTATTTCGTACAGAATTTGAGTTGTCTGCAAGATATTATATGAAATGTTATAAATTATTTGTATCTTTGTAACTATCGATTTTTAATGGCAAATAGCCAGCACTTACCACTGGGTTCGTTGCTTCGTTTTCAAGATTCTTCTTTGTGGTAATCGGCAGAAGATTTTCAGAGAGTTAACCATTTTCATAAAGCTTTATGCAGGCTTTAAACGCTGCAGAAATCTTAGCCCACTTGCATATATCCATAGGGTCACTCTGATATGAAAATTTAAAGTTAAAACGATTTATAATCAAATTATTGATGTATACGTACATAAATAATATCCTTAATTGTGGACTGTGGAGGGAGCGTTAGTGACACCTGGTAATTGTTAGGTGCCTCCGAAATAATTTGCCAAATCGCAGCCGAGTTAGTAAACGAGTCACGCGGTAGTGCCTGGCCCATATCTTCCATTTGATGGATGAAATCTTGAAGCAGTGATTTTACTTGTTTAAGTTTGGATGGCTCTCTAAGAGTCATAGGCGATTTCGCCGGGTATCGGAAGAGCTCCATTTAATTCATTGGGATACATTTTGTCGTAAATACGACTATTATTTCGTACAGAATTTGTTGAGTTGTCTGCAAGATATTATATGAAATGTTATAAATTATTTGTATCTTTGTAACTATCGATTTTTAATGGCAAATAGCCAGCACTTACCACTGGGTTCGTTGCTTCGTTTTCAAAATTCTTCTTTGTGGTAATCGGCAGAAGATTTTCAGAGAGTTAACCATTTTCATAAAGCTTTATGCAGGCTTTAAACGCTGCAGAAATCTTAGCCCACTTGCATATATCCATAGGGTCACTCTGATATGAAAATTTAAAGTTAAAACGATTTATAATCAAATTATTGATGTATACGTACATAAATAATATCCTTAATTGTGGACTGTGGAGGGAGCGTTAGTGACACCTGGTAATTGTTAGGTGCCTCCGAAATAATTTGCCAAATCGCAGCCGAGTTAGTAAACGAGTCACGCGGTAGTGCCTGGCCCATATCTTCCATTTGATGGATGAAATCTTGAAGCAGTGATTTTACTTGTTTAAGTTTGGATGGCTCTCTAAGAGTCATAGGCGATTTCGCCGGGTATCGGAAGAGCTCCATTTAATTCATTGGGATACATTTTGTCGTAAATACGATTATTATTTCGTACAGAATTTGTTGAGTTGTCTGCAAGATATTATATGAAATGTTATAAATTATTTGTATCTTTGTAACTATCGATTTTTAATGGCAAATAGCCAGCACTTACCACTGGGTTCGTTGCTTCGTTTTCAAGATTCTTCTTTGTGGTAATCGGCAGAAGATTTTCAGAGAGTTAACCATTTTCATAAAGCTTTATGCAGGCTTTAAACGCTGCAGAAATCTTAGCCCACTTGCATATATCCATAGGGTCACTCTGATATGAAAATTTAAAGTTAAAACGATTTATAATCAAATTATTGATGTATACGTACATAAATAATATCCTTAATTGTGGACTGTGGAGGGAGCGTTAGTGACACCTGGTAATTGTTAGGTGCCTCCGAAATAATTTGCCAAATCGCAGCCGAGTTAGTAAACGAGTCACGCGGTAGTGCCTGGCCCATATCTTCCATTTGATGGATGAAATCTTGAAGCAGTGATTTTACTTGTTTAAGTTTGGATGGCTCTCTAAGAGTCATAGGCGATTTCGCCGGGTATCGGAAGAGCTCCATTTAATTCATTGGGATACATTTTGTCGTAAATACGATTATTATTTCGTACAGAATTTGTTGAGTTGTCTGCAAGATATTATATGAAATGTTATAAATTATTTGTATCTTTGTAACTATCGATTTTTAATGGCAAATAGCCAGCACTTACCACTGGGTTCGTTGCTTCGTTTTCAAGATTCTTCTTTGTGGTAATCGGCAGAAGATTTTCAGAGAGTTAACCATTTTCATAAAGCTTTATGCAGGCTTCAAACGCTGCAGAAATCTTAGCCCACTTGCATATATCCATCGGGTCACTCTGATATGAAAATTTAAAGTTGTGGCGGATCTCCTTTTACTAGCTTTATCAAATCAAGAAAACCCAACAATACATGACAATTTGTCATAAACCATATTTTTCAAAAATCAACGGCGGAAACTAGATAAATTTGCGTTAATGGCGAAACCATCTAATGAATCGCTGAACTCATTATGATCGATGGACTTAACGACGGAAGTCCGCACAGCCCACCCACACTTATCTACACTCGCATAAAAGACTTCTGCAATAAGTTTGAAGTCTTTTTCTTTCTCGAGCCGTGGCGGACGACAAGTCGTGTGTGCAAAGATTTAAAGTTATCGCGAGTGATACTCATTTAAGGTTATAATATATAATAGATAGAAAGTTATTTAGTTCACTCTATGAAAAAGCGCATTTGCTATAAAAAAAAAACCCACAAAAAATCATTTGATTATAAAAAGAAACCACAACCAGTGAAAAGTGCAGAAAACGCGTGCTTTCTTGCCTCTTATGTGGACCTCGCTGAGCCATTGCTATACTTGCCGCAGCTTACTCTTCAATCTTTCCTTTCAAAAGAAGGCGAAACCCCAAAATTCCTAATAAAGACTCTACACCAATCACCACGTAAGTTTTAATTTATTAAATTATACCGAATGCAGCTCATACATGCATTAATCAACACAGGTATAAAGTGCTTGAACGTGGCAAGAAAAAAAAAGCACAAAACACGAATCGATCGCGATCGGGCTCAATGCGCTCCACTGTCGACCAAAGCTTTTGATTGATCCGATCGCCACCGACACGCGTCTCGCATGTACAGACATCCCCCTCCCCCCACAAACCACGAATCGATCGTGATCAGGCTCAAGGCGCTCCACTGTCGACCAAAGCTTTTGATTGATCCGATCGCCACCGACAGGCGTCTCGCATGTACAGACGTCTTCCCTGCACAAACCATCATTCCCCGTGACCACGGCCAGATATAAATCTAACCTTTCGGATTCTGATGCCCACGATTAGAGATTAGTTATAAGTGTATGTACTGTGATTGTTGTTAAGTAATTTGTTTAGCTGTACTTCTAGTTATAATTTAAATCTAATCAGAAAAAAAAACCAGAAAAAGGTAATGCCAAAATAATAATTCAATATATATTCTTAAATAATTTATATAACTAATCAATTTCGAATTTAGAGCTACTTAGTGGAAACCTATATAAGAAAACCCGATCTTGTGCGCACATCATCGACGTCATCATAAAACAAAAAAACGTAAGGAAAGTAAACAACACCTACTCCACCTACTCTACAGCTTCACATATACCATACACAACTCCAGCTTTCATGCATTAAATGAAAACAACTAAAAGAGAGTGAGTTATAAAATTTAAGAATGCATATTGAAAATTTGGCATAGTTATATTAATAATACTATTTAGACACCTATTCTGTTTACTTAATTATTAGGCGAAAATCCTCATCCAAACCCTCCCAGTGGGTGCCGGCCGGTAATGATTGCTACAGTGTTCTTGTACGTTGTCAAGACGGCAATCAGCTAAGGTCAGAGGGCATTGCGGTGATGTTACTCTACTTCTCAATAGTAAAATATCCCGTTTTTATGCCTTTTGACCATAGGACTAGAGGTACCTGATTTCAGTGGTGGTGTAAGCGCACTTAATGCAAACCGTGCCCAAGAATGCAAGGCTGGGGGTTAAACCAGCCGCTAACGAGCTTCTTCAGATGCACAGGCATGGTCTGTCGTATCTTTTGCCTTACTCCGGTATATCGGCTCTGCCGGAGTGGACCTCCTTTCCGTTCTACTCGTGGGTCCAAAATTTTCAAATGAACCAAACAAAAATAAAAAAACAAATTAATAAAAAAATACAAAAAAAAATAAATAAACTTGAGGATAAGCAGGTCGGTACCTCTTCGGAAGAGGAGTTACTAGCCTCCTCTCAAGAGACGGTTACAGGCGTTGTGAAGGATACAAGTAGTATTCCCACGACGTCTGTGGTATCTCTAGAGACCTCTTCAGGCGACGCGCATTGTATAGTTAGTACACTCGCGGAGTCTCAGCCAATTAACACCCAACAAAACGCAGGCGATGGGCAGTGTATAGTTAGTACACTCGCTTCATCTAATGTCTTGCTTAAAACAACCGACTTAGACGTTGGAACATGTGCAGTCAGTACACCGACAGCGTCTAAGCCATTAAATACCAAAGCGATTCCGGCTAAGGTCGCTTGTGATGGCCAACAACCGAGTGTATCGAACATCACCAAAAGTCAGTACAGTAGAGCCTGCTTCATTCTCAGTAAGATAGCTAAGAATGAAGCGGCTGGTATTGCACATACCAAAGACAGCGACAAACACATATACCTTAAGATTGTTGAAGACTACAACAAACTCAAGGAAAAGCGGCTAGAGTCTGAAACCGCGAAGCGCAGTAGGTCTCATGATGAGCCAACTAACGCCTCAAAGCGGGGGAAGTTTTCAGCCTCCGGTAACTCATCTAGGCATGCGGAGGCCAAAGTCAAACCTAAACCGAAGCGCTCCAATACCCGGGTCGTAAGAGACGACCTGCAAGTTGCAATTATCGACGAGCAGCCGACTAATTGCAGCAAGGTGGCGGACGCTTGGGGTGAGATTGAGGCCAAGCTATCTGAGATGGTTATGGACTTTCTGCTGGACAATCCGGGTGGCCCTCTGCCTTGCTTCGATTCCGAAGAAGTGGTTAGGGGTATTAGGGTGGTTAAATGTGCGGACAAATTTTCGAGGGATTTCCTCGAAAATTGTGTTGCCAAGATTCGGAACAACTGGACGGGTTTTAGTTTGAAGCTCGTTCCAGCCGATGACATTCCTTGGCGACCGCGAGCCCGCATTTGGCTACCCAATATGCACTTGGACAGGGTCAAACTGATCCAGGTCCTACAGCTGCACAACCCCGGAATTCCCATGACTGACTGGTCCGTCCTTAAGGTAGAGACACCAACCCCTCACACTAAGCCCTTCCTCCTACTCATCAACGAGGAGTCTCTAGAAGCCCTAGAGAAGGCCGATAACAGATTGAGTTTTGGCATCAGACATGCCAAACTCAAAATATTCAGGTCAGCGCGTCCAGGTGAAGACCCGGACGAAGTCGATGACGCCAACAATTTGTTGGAAGTCCTGCGACTAGATGCCACATCCACACGAGATGCTCAGAGTTCTGCAGATTAACCTGCAGCACTCTAGGTGCGCTAGTGAAAACCTCCTAGTCTTTCTGAAAGAGGAAGACATCGACATCAGCCTAATTCAAGAACCCTGGGTGGGAGGTTCCACTATCAAAGGGCTCAATGACAAGGACTACAACCTTTTCTACAACATCGACAAACATAACGGTAAGCCAAGATCCTGTATTTTAGTTAAAAAAACATATCAAAGCTTTCTTTTGTCCCAACCTCAGCTGCAACGACCTTGCTGTTATACGGATTGAAGCTGGTAAGCAGGAGTGTCTGTATGCTGCTTCGGCCTATATGGCACATAACCAGAATGCTCCGCCGAAGGAGGTAGAGTTTCTCTCAGCCACCTTATCAAAAAGGAATACCCACTTGATTCTGGGCTGCGATGCCAATGCCAGGCATACCCTGTGGGGTAGCTCAGAGATCAATGAACGAGGTGAGTCTCTTTTTGATTTTATAATTCATAACAACCTGTCAATCTGCAACAAGGGTTGCACCCCAACCTTCACTTTCCCGAGCACGGTGAGTTTTAGGGGCTGGGAAGATGTCATTGACATCACACTAGCTACAAACAACGACAACCTTAAGGTGAATAACTGGAGAGTATCCAACCTGAAATCCTTCTCTGATCACAGCTGGATACTCTTTGATGTCAATATTCGGATTGATGCACCAATCCCCTTTAGAAATCCCAAAAGAATCAACTGGCCAAAGTTTGACCAAATAGTTAATTCTAGATTTCAAGCAATACCAAAATCTAAGTTCACTTCGACAGACGAACTGAATGCAGCTATCGTTACCTTTGAGAAGGCAATGAGTACTGCTTTCAAGGTCTCGTGTCCAGCCAGTTACGGTAGGAAAAAACTACCTCCCTGGTGGAGTGAGGACCTTAGTAAACTTAGGAATATGACCAGGGTCATTTTTAACATATGCCATAAATACAACTTTTGGCAGCCCTATAAAGATTGCCTTAGAATATACAAAGCGGCTATTCGTAGCGCCAAGAAAGAATCCTGGCAGGAATACTGCGAATCCATCAACACCCTTAAAGACTCTTCCAGACTGAGCAAAATCTTAGCGAAGGACCATTCTAACCCGTCCTTAATAAGAAAGTCGGATGGTAGCTGGGCAGAGACCTCATCCGAATCTCTGTCTATCCTAATTAACACAAACTTCCCAGGTTGTAAAGAGGTGCCGCCAGCATCTGCTGACTCTCGGCCCGCTGACCATACAACTTGGGAAAATATCAAATCCATTATAACCAAAGAAAAGACATCCTGGGCAATAAATAGCTTCTCACCCTATAAATCACCTGGCCTTGATGGCATCTTGCCGATCATGCTACAAAACTCACTGGATACTGTATTACCGTGGTTGTTGCCAATTTATAGAAGTTGCATTTTACTAAACTTTATTCCACACTCATGGAGACGTGTCAGGGTAGTTTTTATACCAAAGGCGGGCAGACGTGGACATGAATCTGCAAAAGATTTTAGGCCCATCAGCCTTGCTTCCTTTATACTAAAGACCCTGGAGCGGATCCTTGACATCCATGTGCGAAGCATTCTTAATGAATCACCGCTATCCACATCACAACACGCTTATCTCAAAGGCAGATCGACTGAAACCGCTCTGCATGAGGTGATTGGGACCATCGAAAAGTCCCTCTACTACAAAGAGTATACCCTAGCCACTTTCCTTGATATAGAAGGGGCTTTCAATAATGTACAAACTGACAGCATACTAGAAGCCCTAACCGTAACTGGTGTAGAGGAGCATTTTAGCCAATGGATTATATCCATGCTAAGGTCTAGAATCATTCAATCAACACTAGGCAACAGCAGCTTAACGCGATATGCTGACAGAGGTACACCACAGGGCGGTGTGATATCTCCTCTGCTGTGGCTTATTGTTATGAACAAACTGTTAGTCCGACTTGATCGGGATAGGATTAAGGCAGTGGCATACGCGGACGACGTGGTGATCCTAGTGTCAGGAAAGTTTCTCCCAGTGATTAGCGAAATCATGGAGCACGCTCTGGGTTCTGTGAGCACGTGGGCTACAAGCTGTGGCCTGGGTGTTAATCCGAGCAAGACGGAAATGATGCTTTTCACCACGAAGACCAAAATACCAGCCTTTAACCTCCCCCGACTTAATGGACAAACGCTCTCACTCTCATCCAATGCCAAATATCTAGGGACTATCCTAGATACTAAGCTTAATTGGAAAACCAACATAGAACAAAGGGTCAAGAAAGCATGTATAGCTTTCTATGCCTGTAGAAAAACATTCGGCAAAAGATGGGGCCTACAACCAAAGATGACACTTTGGATGTACACTGCTGTTGTTCGGCCGATACTCACCTATGGGGCACTAGTCTGGTGGCCTTCTGTGGGTAAAGGGTATATCATTGACAAACTTAAGAGGGTACAAAGAACTGCTTGTATCGGCACAACTGGGGCCATGAGATCTTGTCCTACTGATGCCTTAACGGTTCTTCTCCACCTTCTCCCTCTAGATATCCATATCAAAGATATTGCAATGTGTAGTGCAGTCAGGCTCAAAGAATCTGGCTGCTGGTTCAATAAGCCCTATGGGCACAGCAATATCCTAGATTCATTGCCAGCAGGTCTAGCTGACCATCATACCGACTACATGATACCCAAACTGAACTTCCACAATCACTTCACCGCTGGCTTTCCAACTAGAGAGGATTGGAAAAACGCATTGGTTGAAAAAGATTTTGACACACTTATTTACACCGACGGCTCCAAAATGGACTGCGGAGTGGGCGCCGGTGTCTACTCGGACACACTAAAAATAAAAAAATCGTTTCGCCTCCCTGATTCCTCCAGCGTATTCCAAGCGGAATTGTTGGCTATTAGGGAGGCATGTCACGCGATTAAACACGATAGTACTCCCAAGCAAAATATCGCTATTTTTGTCGACAGTCAAGCCGCTATTAAGGCGATTATTTCGGTATCGACGTCATCAAAACTAGTACTTCAATGCCAAAACGAACTGGCCTCCATTGGGAGTCGATACAGTATCACTCTCATATGGGTTCCAGGCCATAGTGACATAGATGGAAATGAACAGGCTGATGCCCTTGCCAGGTTGGGCTCGTCCCTTCCCAGCTCACGTGCAATCGGCATTCTCACTCCTTTAAAAACTATCATGAATAATATCAACACACACTCTCTTAAAACAGCTGAACATAGGTGGCGTAACCTCAGTGGGTGCGCCATTTCAAGAGATATGTGGCCTCGCTACAACAAGACTAAAACACGGGACCTCTTAAGCAGATCCCGTAAGGAAGTCTCCAGGGTGATAGCAATTACCACTGGACACTGGCCCATCGGTGACCATGCTGTTAGAATGGGTATACCCAACAACACCAACTGTCGCAGTTGCAAGGAGGTGGGGGAGAAGGAAACTCTAACTCACTTTCTGTGCAAATGCCCGGCTCTGTCAAGAGCAAGACAACGAACCCTAGGCAAACCTTTCTTTGACAATATCCGCGACCTCTCTGATAAACACATCAAAGAACTGATCGCCTTCCTTAATGCCACTGGTTGGATTTAGTACACGCCAACTAACAACAAGACATAACATTTAACCGCACGAGTTTTTGGCATCAAAACGGCGCACCTCAGCGCTAATTGTGTTTCGTCTTGTACGAACAGCCAATCAAACTAACTAACTAACTAGACTCGATCATTTTTTTTTAATATTAAGTACCTACAAATTCACTAATACAAAACAAAAGAGAAACATAATCTCACACATATATATGATCTTTAAACATAACGAACAAACATAAATCGTATCATATTGAATTTTAATCCAATCTTATATCCTATCTTATAATCTAGAACTAAAATAACATTTATTGTTCACCTTAAATTAAGTTCATCCGACATCGTCGTGAGATTCATTCAACATATTTTTGAATTTCGTTAACCTAATCTAAATCAAAGATCAATGAAGTAATATTAGTGAAGTGCATATCGAGCGAATGTATGAAATCTCTCTCCTAATTATAATGTATAAAATGTGCTGTCGCTCTCTTAAGAAAATTGCATTCCTAGCTTATAAATAAACAAATATTTAACATGAACTCATCTGTTTCCTCACTTCAGTGTGTAATGACCTTTGAGAGGATGAAGTGCTAAGAACTTTTGTTGGCTATGCGGGTATAAAGGCAACTTGGTCGTGAGTTAAAAACGTGACATAATATAATTTGGGGTTACTTCCAATAGAATACTAGGCGCGAAGTAGCCATGGAGTTTTTGACATTCGTCTTAAGCAGTGGGTGGGCTTAGCCTAAGAGCGCAAAAATCATCGCCGCTCGGTCGTATTATCTGACCTTTGATACCTATTTATTTTTTTCTTTTTTTTGTTTTACCCTTTGGATAAGCTAGACGATTTTGTTTATGTTAAACTATTTATTGTGTATGCCCGTGTGGAGCATATGCATTGGCACGGTTTATCTGTAGCGAGCAGTAAATAGCAGAAAAGAACCCCCCCCATCCGGCGAGATTTAGCCCGGCATCCGCGAGCGTGCCAAACCACTGCTACGAAAGGGAAACTATCACCCCTAACCCTCGTTCTGCTACATTTTGGCGCCCAACGTGGGGCAGGTAATGAGAAATCACCCTCCCCATCTTTAAGCAACTCAATTTTATTTAAGAGCAGCTTACACTATCTATCTTCTCAGTTGCAAATGCGAGAACTCTTGCGGTAACTCGCATTAGGCTGCATAATATCAATCGTCTAAAATTCAATAACCATTATTCTTTTTTTTGGTTTGATGCATTGCCAAAACATACGTCAGCTCCTGATCATATATTTTACCTAGGAGTCCTAGTTTGATAGACGTTACGTCATACAAACTACGTTGCACTAGATAACAAAATATTCAGTGTCGGCGCACCCGCTTAACAGAATGAAGGAAGTTCATCAACGAGACCTCGTAATTATGTTCCGATTTGATAAATCATTGCAAGAGAGTCCGTTGAAAGATGCCTGAGTATTTAAGCTTAACTGGTACCACATCTCTGTGCGTGCATCTTGTCCATCTCTTATCCTTTTCAATTTTTCTTCGTTCTCTTCTTATCTAATTTTTTTCAATATGTCACGCTCAATATAATTCAGGAAAGTTACCCAAAAGCCTAGCATAGCCAAATTAATGAGCCATCGAATAAACCAACAAATATACCAAAATCATACATATTAATATTTTTAATCTTTATTCAATTTCGATACATTTAACTCGTCATGGCTGAAAATCATAGCAATGGCGCTATACCTAAACAGAAAAGAAACTCGGCCTATGATGCGAATCGACATTTTATGCAGACTCGCTCTCGCCAAACAAATGCCGATACACCTATCAACAACTATCTTGCGAGTAACACTCAACCGAGATCGGTAGTTCGACATTCACCTCCGACGTTGAACGAACCGCTGGCGAATGTTTTCTGCTCCTCGAGTTCAGACTTAAGTCTGAATAATTCAACAGGAAGGGCTCGTAATGTGACTCTGATTGAAAACACTTCTTGCACTGCTGTTGCAGCAAATACGTTACACTATACAAAAAGTGCAACCAAGCAAATGACGACAATAACGACCGCTACCGCTTCACAGCCCATTATGTCACTAGGACTTAGTGAATCGTCTGTGGACAATGCGAATAATTTTGCCTCAACCCAAGCAGGAAATATTGCTCAAAACAACCTTCAGCAAAATCCTTCTAGTCCTCTGCATTCCCATATCAAAGGAGTAGTCGACGCTAGTCTTTTTGACCTACAAAATACCCTACTCAAAGATTTGCCTAACCTAATCAAGCAAAACGTTGAAATGACCATGCATAATCTCATAGGCAAATCTAATGTAATTTCTCAGCCGATTCAGCCAAACCCAATTGAACAGTTTTCCCTTCGGTCAGATAACTTATCCACAAGTTCCAGGTTTCTCAGTGAACACGTTGGTAATATAGTTCCAACACCCGAAAATACCTTTTACCAAAATCGGCCTAATGTCAATCCCCAAATTAATTCATTTGGAATAAGACAGACCGATAACCCTTCCGATAGACACAATAGCAGACGCTTTGAACTTGATCGTTGGGGGGTTCGTTTTGACGACTCGAAAGGCATGACAATCGAAGATTTTGTATTTCGTGTCGAGGTCCTTAAAGCCAATTACAACTGTCCATGGAGTGAAGTAATTAGGAACTTCCACCATCTTTTATCCGGCTCAGCCCAAGATTGGTACTGGCAGCACTTAAGACACAATCAAAGAGGTGACTGGCCTATGTTACGTGCTGCATTACTAAAACAGTTTAAGAGTTTCGAAAACGATTTCGAGATATTGAGGCAGATCATGGATCGTAGGCAGATGTCGAACGAGTCATTTGAAGAATTTTACAAGGCTATCATCCACCTTCGAAGCCAATTAAGAGATCCGATAAGAGATCATGATGTTGTTAAAATTCTACGCAACAACATTAACACGCGTCTGATGAATTACATCTACCCTATGAGGATTGACTCTCTCGAGCAATTCAGGGACGAGTGCAGACGAACAGAAAAAATGTTACATTCGCGTTTTGCTCTACAAAATCGAATGAGACATGTAAATGATTTACAGATTACAAATGAACCACCTTTTGATGTTGATTATGATCAAAGTGAACACATTTCCGCCGTTTCCTTAACAAATCGACCGCCAACGAATAATCAGTTTCATTCATCGGATTCTACAATCAAATGTTTTAACTGCAAGAAGTTAGGCCACCTCTTTATTAATTGTAATGTTCCGGTAAGAAGATTATTTTGCTACAAATGTGGTACTGACAATTGTACAGTACTAGACTGTCGCCAATGTAACCCTGCTAAGGAAAACATTTTGTCGAACGTGACGAGGACTGGGGAGTCGCGTTCGACACAAACTTTTCCAGTAGAAAAGTAGATGTTGCCACAAATACTTTGCCTTCTTCGGATGCTTGCAACTGGGATAGCATTCGTAATGAAACCCCTAACAATACACGTGTAGTTCATAAGAATGAAGGCAACAACATTACACTTTCAAAAATTTCCCCAGACAAAACCAATTTTAAAACTGAATTATTACCATTTTATAAAAAACCGTACAAACAGCGATTAATTGAATATAATAAAATTAGAGATCGAATTTTCAATTTGAATTCAATGGTCTTAACGGATGGTCCGTTAAAACTTACCAAATTGAGGAATAGACATAAAAAACGAATTGCCTACCGAAGGTTGATAGAAGAATCGTGTATGGGTGGTTCGTTTGGTGATATAAGACCTTACGCAAACGTGGTTCTGAATGGAAAAGAAATTACCGGTTTGTTAGACAGCGGTGCGTCAATTTCCTGTTTGGGGAAAGGATGCATGGAGGTGGTGAAGGAACTTAAACTTCCTTTGATTGAGTTCAACTCCATTGTAAATACAGCCGATGGAAAAGGTCAACGGATAGTTGGACGTATTAAAGCTTCCGTTCAATACCAGAACTCGATTGAATTGTTAGATATATATCTTGTGCCGGACCTAGTCCAGGAGTTGTATCTGGGGGTGGACTTTTGGTCTAAATTTAAAATTGCACCGAACATTGTAAGTGAAATATTCAGCCCCCAAGAAACAAATCAAAATTCAGAGGAAGAATCTAAGCCTAAACCGCCCATGCATGAACTGACCCCAGAACAACAGGTCAAGCTGCAATCTCGGATTTCACTTTTTCCTTCCTTTACCAAGCTAGGACTTGGCAAGACTACCATTGAAGAACACGTTATCGACACTATTGATTCGCAACCAGTAAAGCAGAGACATTACCCGATGTCTCCTGCAATCTTGAGGATAGTCTATGAGGAGCTGGATCGCATGCTCTCTTTGGGTGTCATAGAAGAGAGTCACAGTGCTTGGAGTTCTCCCATAGTCCTTATCAGGAAACCTGGTAAGAACAGGCTATGTCTGGACTATCGCATGGTGAACTCTCTTACAAAGGGAGATGCGTACCCGCAACCTCATATAGAGGGTCTGCTAAGCCAACTTGGAGATACACACTACATGAGTAGTGTAGATCTCAAAGATGCGTTCTGGCAGATTCCTCTAGAGGAGAAATCAAGGGAGAAGACCGCATTTTCTGTGCCAGGTCGACCACTTTTTCAATTTACTGTCATGCCTTTTGGGTTGTGTAATGCACCTCAAAGGTTATGTCGGTTGATGGATAAAGTGATCCCTAGCGCATTAAGAAAATACGTGTTTGTCTACCTTGATGATCTTCTGATTATCTCTCAAGATTTCGAAACACATTTGACAATCCTTGAGGAAGTGGCAGGGTGCTTGCGAAAGGCGAATTTAACAATAAATGTCGAAAAATCTTTTTTCTGTTTCAAGGAGCTTAAATATCTGGGATATGTCGTCGGTCAAGGTCATATTAAACCAAATCCAGACAAAGTGTCTGCCATTAAAGATCTACCGCTTCCCTGCACACAAAAACAGGTGAGAAGATTTTTAGGTCTTTGCGGTTGCTATCGGCGCTTTATAAGAAATTTTTCGGCGATGGCTGCACCTTTGACGGACACCTTGAAGAAATCAAAGACATTTGCATTAACCCCAGAAGCAATCAACTCGTTTGAAGAATTAAAGATGGCTCTCGTCTCTGCTCCACTCCTCAACAACCCTAATTTTTCCTCACCGTTCTTTATACAATGCGATGCCTCATCGAAGGGTATTGGCGGAGTCCTGTTCCAATACGACAATGAGAGGAACGAGAAGCCAATCGCATATTTTTCAGAAAAGCTTAACGTATGTCAACAAAAATACAGTGTAACCGAGCTAGAATGTTTGGCGGCTGTGAAAGCAGTTTATAAGTTCAGGCCATATGTCGAAGGTAGTACATTTACAATTATCACCGACCACGCCAGCCTCAAATGGCTAATGAACTTAAAAGATCTGAGCGGCAGGCTAGCTCGGTGGTCTTTAAAGCTTCAAGCTTTCACTTTTAGTATCGAACACCGGAAAGGTGCACAAAATGTTGTACCAGATACGCTTTCTCGGGCGTATGTGGAACATTTATCTTGTGCTGGTAATAATTTACAACCTTTTGATTCCGCAGAATTTAAAATGCCAGAGTACTTAGATCTTCTAAGAACTATAAAAGAAAATGAACCCAATTTACCAGATCTTAAAATAAACGATAACTTGGTTTACAAAAGAACTATTTCTAGTAATGAAAGCGACGTTTCAGGCGAAAACCATTGGAAATTATGGATTCCCTCTGGATTGACAAAAACCCTTATAGCCCAGTATCACAATCCACCAAATTGCTCTCATGGAGGCATTCAGAAAACACTAGAACGTTTAAAACGAACCTTTTATTGGCCAAATATGGCAACGCAAGTGCGAAATTTTATCAGGGATTGCACCGCTTGCAAGGAAAACAAAGCACCAAACTACATTATGAGAACACCCATGGGAACCCATCATAAAATTGAATTACCCTTTCAAAAGGTGTACGTAGATTTTATGGGCCCCTATGTTCGTTCCAAAAGGGGCAATAACTGCTTATTTATTTGTCTTGACTATATGTCAAAATACGTTTTTGTCAAAGCGATGCATAAGGCGACGTCAAAACTTGCTATCGAGTTTTTAGAAAACGAAGTTTTTCAAAAGTTTGGGGTACCAGAAATTTTGCACAGCGATAATGGCAAACAATTCATCTCACAAGAATTTAAAAATTTCCTTAGCAAATACGGCACGAGGCATATTAGGAATGCGGTTTACTCTCCTCAGGCAAATGCTTCGGAGAGAGTGAATCGGTCAATTCTGTCTGCGATTCGAACTTATCTCAAGGATGATCAGAGAGATTGGGACGTACATTTGGCACAAATTCAACAAGCACTTTGCACTTCGGTTCGCCAGTCAACTGGAATGGCTCCATATTTCATCCTATTTGGTCGACATATGGTCACACACTCCCAAATGTACAATATCGCACGAAAGATGAATGCATTAGGTGATGGGGAATTTCAATATAATTGTACAACGATTTCTGACAAACTGCAATTGCTACGCGAGAGAATAAAAGAAAATCTATCAAAGGCATTTCAACGTCAAGAAAAGGCATATAATACCCGATCATCTATTCGCACCTTTAAATCCGGAGATGAAATCTACCGTAGAAATTTTGTTTTGAGTAATGCATCTAAAAATTGCAATGCAAAACTTTGCAAGAAATTTGTTAAATGTCGTGTTGTTAAGGCACTTGGGAAATCAATTTACGAAATTGAAAATATGAGTGGTAAACCAATTGGTGTCTATCACGCAAAAGATTTGAAGTACTAGAAACTTCAGGGAAATGGACAACTTTAATTACCTATTTTCCCAGGGTCATGGGTCGAGTTCACCAAAGAACAAACTTTTACTTCGATCCGGTTTTTCATGTCCTCTGATAAACCAACGATTTTCCATAGTTCATGATTGTGTGGCGGATCTCCTTTTACTAGCTTTATCAAATCAAGAAAACCCAACAATACATGACAATTTGTCATAAACCATATTTTTCAAAAATCAACGGCGGAAACTAGATAAATTTGCGTTAATGGCGAAACCATCTAATGAATCGCTGAACTCATTATGATCGATGGACTTAACGACGGAAGTCCGCACAGCCCACCCACACTTATCTACACTCGCATAAAAGACTTCTGCGATAAGTTTGAAGTCTTTTTCTTTCTCGAGCCGTGGCGGACGACAAGTCGTGTGTGCAAAGATTTGAAGTTATCGCGAGTGATACTCATTTAAGGTTATAATATATAATAGATAGAAAGTTATTTAGTTCACTCTATGAAAAAGCGCATTTGCTATAAAAAAAAACCCACAAAAAATCATTTGATTATAAAAATAAACCACAACCAGTGAAAAGTGCAGAAAACGCGTGCTTTCTTGCCTCTTATGTGGACCTCGCTGAGCCATTGCTATACTTGCCGCAGCTTACTCTTCAATCTTTCCTTTCAAAAGAAGGCGAAACCCCAAAATTCCTAATAAAGACTCTACACCAATCACCACGTAAGTTTTAATTTATTAAATTATACCGAATGCAGCTCATACATGCATTAATCAACACAGGTATAAAGTGCTTGAACGTGGCAAGAAAAAAAAAGCACAAAACACGAATCGATCGCGATCGGGCTCAATGCGCTCCACTGTCGACCAAAGCTTTTGATTGATCCGATCGCCACCGACACGCGTCTCGCATGTACAGACATCCCCCTCCCCCCACAAACCACGAATCGATCGTGATCAGGCTCAAGGCGCTCCACTGTCGACCAAAGCTTTTGATTGATCCGATCGCCACCGACAGGCGTCTCGCATGTACAGACGCCTTCCCTGCACAAACCATCATTCCCCGTGACCACGGCCAGATATAAATCTAACCTTTCGGATTCTGATGCCCACGATTAGAGATTAGTTATAAGTGTATGTACTGTGATTGTTGTTAAGTAATTTGTTTAGCTGTACTTCTAGTTATAATTTAAATCTAATCAGAAAAAAAAACCAGAAAAAGGTAATGCCAAAATAATAATTCAATATATATTCTTAAATAATTTATATAACTAATCAATTTCGAATTTAGACCTACTTAGTGGAAACCTATATAAGAAAACCCGATCTTGTGCGCACATCATCGACGTCATCATAAAACAAAAAAACATAAGGAAAGTAAACAACACCTACTCCACCTACTCTACAGCTTCACATATACCATACACAACTCCAGCTTTCATGCATTAAATGAAAACAACTAAAAGAGAGTGAGTTATAAAATTTAAGAATGCATATTGAAAATTTGGCATAGTTATATTAATAATACTATTTAGACACCTATTCTGTTTACCTAATTATTAGACTCGATCATTTTTTTTTAATATTAAGTACCTACAAATTCACTAATACAAAACAAAAGAGAAACATAATCTCACACATATATATGATCTTTAAACATAACGAACAAACATAAATCGTATCATATTGAATTTTAATCCAATCTTATATCCTATCTTATAATCTATAACTAAAATAACATTTATTGTTCACCTTAAATTAAGTTCATCCGACATCGTCGTGAGATTCATTCAACATATTTTTGAATTTCGTTAACCTAATCTAAATCAAAGATCAATGAAGTAATATTAGTGAAGTACATATCGAGCGAATGTATGAAATCTCTCTCCTAATTATAATGTATAAAATGTGCTGTCGCTCTCTTAAGAAAATTGCATTCCTAGCTTATAAATAAACAAATATTTAATATGAACTCATCTGTTTCCTCACTTCAGTGTGTAATGACCTTTGAGAGGATGAAGTGCTAAGAACTTTTGTTGGCTATGCGGGTATAAAGGGAACTTGGTCGTGAGTTAAAAACGTGACATAATATAATTTGGGGTTACTTCCAATAGAATACTAGGCGCGAAGTAGCCATGGAGTTTTTGACATTCGTCTTAAGCAGTGGGTGGGCTTAGCCTAAGAGCGCAAAAATCATCGCCGCTCGGTCGTATTATCTGACCTTTGATACCTATTTATTTTTTTCTTTTTTTTGTTTTACCCTTTGGATAAGCTAGACGATTTTGTTTATGTTAAACTATTTATTGTGTATGCCCGTGTGGAGCATATGCATTGGCACGGTTTATCTGTAGCGAGCAGTAAATAGCAGAAAAGAACCCCCCCCCATCCGGCGAGATTTAGCCCGGCATCCGCGAGCGTGCCAAACCACTGCTACGAAAGGGAAACTATCACCCCTAACCCTCGTTCTGCTACAAAGTTAAAACGATTTATAATCAAATTATTGATGTATACGTACATAAATAATATCCTTAATTGTGGACTGTGGAGGGAGCGTTAGTGACACCTGGTTAATTGTTAGGTGCCTCCGAAATAATTTGCCAAATCGCAGCCGAGTTAGTAAACGAGTCACGCGGTAGTGCCTGGCCCATATCTTCCATTTGATGGATGAAATCTTGAAGCAGTGATTTTACTTGTTTAAGTTTGGATGGCTCTCTAAGAGTCATAGGCGATTTCGCCGGGTATCGGAAGAGCTCCATTTAATTCATTGGGATACATTTTGTCGTAAATACGATTATTATTTCGTACAGAATTTGTTGAGTTGTCTGCAAGATATTATATGAAATGTTATAAATTATTTTTATCTTTGTAACTATCGATTTTTAATGGCAAATAGCCAGCACTTACCACTGGGTTCGTTGCTTCGTTTTCAAGATTCTTCTTTGTGGTAATCGGCAGAAGATTTTCAGAGAGTTAACCATTTTCATAAAGCTTTATGCAGGCTTTAAACGCTGCAGAAATCTTAGCCCACTTGCATATATCCATAGGGTCACTCTGATATGAAAATTTAAAGTTAAAACGATTTATAATCAAATTATTGATGTATACGTACATAAATAATATCCTTAATTGTGGACTGTGGAGGGAGCGTTAGTGACACCTGGTAATTGTTAGGTGCCTCCGAAATAATTTGCCAAATCGCAGCCGAGTTAGTAAACGAGTCACGCGGTAGTGCCTGGCCCATATCTTCCATTTGATGGATGAAATCTTGAAGCAGTGATTTTACTTGTTTAAGTTTGGATGGCTCTCTTAGAGTCATAGGCGATTTCGCCGGGTATCGGAAGAGCTCCATTTAATTCATTGGGATACATTTTGTCGTAAATACGATTATTATTTCGTACAGAATTTGTTGAGTTGTCTGCAAGATATTATATGAAATGTTATAAATTATTTGTATCTTTGTAACTATCGATTTTTAATGGCAAATAGCCAGCACTTACCACTGGGTTCGTTGCTTCGTTTTCAAGATTCTTCTTTGTGGTAATTGGCAGAAGATTTTCAGAGAGTTAACCATTTTCATAAAGCTTTATGCAGGCTTTAAACGCTGCAGAAATCTTAGCCCACTTGCATATATCCATAGGGTCACTCTGATATGAAAATTTAAAGTTAAAACGATTTATAATCAAATTATTGATGTATACGTACATAAATAATATCCTTAATTGTGGACTGTGGAGGGAGCGTTAGTGACACCTGGTAATTGTTAGGTGCCTCCGAAATAATTTGCCAAATCGCAGCCGAGTTAGTAAACGAGTCACGCGGTAGTGCCTGGCCCCATATCTTCCATTTGATGGATGAAATCTTGAAGCAGTGATTTTACTTGTTTAAGTTTGGATGGCTCTCTAAGAGTCATAGGCGATTTCGCCGGGTATCGGAAGAGCTCCATTTAATTCATTGGGATACATTTTGTCGTAAATACGATTATTATTTCGTACAGAATTTGTTGAGTTGTCTGCAAGATATTATATGAAATGTTATAAATTATTTGTATCTTTGTAACTATCGATTTTTAATGGCAAATAGCCAGCACTTACCACTGGGTTCGTTGCTTCGTTTTCAAGATTCTTCTTTGTGGTAATCGGCAGAAGATTTTCAGAGAGTTAACCATTTTCATAAAGCTTTATGCAGGCTTTAAACGCTGCAGAAATCTTAGCCCACTTGCATATATCCATAGGGTCACTCTGATATGAAAATTTAAAGTTAAAACGATTTATAATCAAATTATTGATGTATACGTACATATATAATATCCTTAATTGTGGACTGTGGAGGGAGCGTTAGTGACACCTGGTAATTGTTAGGTGCCTCCGAAATAATTTGCCAAATCGCAGCCGAGTTAGTTAACGAGTCACGCGGTAGTGCCTGGCCCATATCTTCCATTTGATGGATGAAATCTTGAAGCAGTGATTTTACTTGTTTAAGTTTGGATGGCTCTCTAAGAGTCATAGGCGATTTCGCCGGGTATCGGAAGAGCTCCATTTAATTCATTGGGATACATTTTGTCGTAAATACGATTATTATTTCGTACAGAATTTGTTGAGTTGTCTGCAAGATATTATATGAAATGTTATAAATTATTTGTATCTTTGTAACTATCGATTTTTAATGGCAAATAGCCAGCACTTACCACTGGGTTCGTTGCTTCGTTTTCAAGATTCTTCTTTGTGGTAATCGGCAGAAGATTTTCAGAGAGTTAACCATTTTCATAAAGCTTTATGCAGGCTTTAAACGCTGCAGAAATCTTAGCCCACTTGCATATATCCATCGGGTCACTCTGATATGAAAATTTAAAGTTAAAACGATTTATAATCAAATTATTGATGTATACGTACATAAATAATATCCTTAATTGTGGACTGTGGAGGGAGCGTTAGTGACACCTGGTAATTGTTAGGTGCCTCCGAAATAATTTGCCAAATCGCAGCCGAGTTAGTAAACGAGTCACGCGGTAGTGCCTGGCCCATATCTTCCATTTGATGGATGAAATCTTGAAGCAGTGATTTTACTTGTTTAAGTTTGGATGGCTCTCTAAGAGTCATAGGCGATTTCGCCGGGTATCGGAAGAGCTCCATTTAATTCATTGGGATACATTTTGTCGTAAATACGATTATTATTTCGTACAGAATTTGTTGAGTTGTCTGCAAGATATTATATGAAATGTTATAAATTATTTGTATCTTTGTAACTATCGATTTTTAATGGCAAATAGCCAGCACTTACCACTGGGTTCGTTGCTTCGTTTTCAAGATTCTTCTTTGTGGTAATCGGCAGAAGATTTTCAGAGAGTTAACCATTTTCATAAAGCTTTATGCAGGCTTTAAACGCTGCAGAAATCTTAGCCCACTTGCATATATCCATAGGGTCACTCTGATATGAAAATTTAAAGTTAAAACGATTTATAATCAAATTATTGATGTATACGTACATAAATAATATCCTTAATTGTGGACTGTGGAGGGAGCGTTAGTGACACCTGGTAATTGTTAGGTGCCTCCGAAATAATTTGCCAAATCGCAGCCGAGTTAGTAAACGAGTCACGCGGTAGTGCCTGGCCCATATCTTCCATTTGATGGATGAAATCTTGAAGCACTGATTTTACTTGTTTAAGTTTGGATGGCTCTCTAAGAGTCATAGGCGATTTCGCCGGGTATCGGAAGAGCTCCATTTAATTCATTGGGATACATTTTGTCGTAAATACGATTATTACTTCGTACAGAATTTGTTGAGTTGTCTGCAAGATATTATATGAAATGTTATAAATTATTTGTATCTTTGTAACTATCGATTTTTAATGGCAAATAGCCAGCACTTACCACTGGGTTCGTTGCTTCGTTTTCAAGATTCTTCTTTGTGGTAATCGGCAGAAGATTTTCAGAGAGTTAACCATTTTCATAAAGCTTTATGCAGGCTTTAAACGCTGCAGAAATCTTAGCCCACTTGCATATATCCATAGGGTCACTCTGATATGAAAATTTAAAGTTAAAACGATTTATAATCAAATTATTGATGTATACGTACATAAATAATATCCTTAATTGTGGACTGTGGGAGAGCGTTAGTGACACCTGGTAATTGTTAGGTGCCTCCGAAATAATTTGCCAAATCGCAGCCGAGTTAGTAAACGAGTCACGCGGTAGTGCCTGGCCCATATCTTCCATTTGATGGATGAAATCTTGAAGCAGTGATTTTACTTGTTTAAGTTTGGATGGCTCTCTAAGAGTCATAGGCGATTTCGCCGGGGTATCGGAAGAGCTCCATTTAATTCATTGGGATACATTTTGTCGTAAATACGATTATTATTTCGTACAGAATTTGTTGAGTTGTCTGCAAGATATTATATGAAATGTTATAAATTATTTGTATCTTTGTAACTATCGATTTTTAATGGCAAATAGCCAGCACTTACCACTGGGTTCGTTGCTTCGTTTTCAAGATTCTTCTTTGTGGTAATCGGCAGAAGATTTTCAGAGAGTTAACCATTTTCATAAAGCTTTATGCAGGCTTTAAACGCTGCAGAAATCTTAGCCCACTTGCATATATCCATAGGGTCACTCTGATATGAAAATTTAAAGTTAAAACGATTTATAATCAAATTATTGATGTATACGTACATAAATAATATCCTTAATTGTGGACTGTGGAGGGAGCGTTAGTGACACCTGGTAATTGTTAGGTGCCTCCGAAATAATTTGCCAAATCGCAGCCGAGTTAGTAAACGAGTCACGCGGGAGTGCCTGGCCCATATCTTCCACTTGATGGATGAAATCTTGAAGCAGTGATTTTACTTGTTTAAGTTTGGATGGCTCTCTAAGAGTCATAGGCAATTTCGCCGGGTATCGGAAGAGCTCCATTTAATTCATTGGGATACATTTTGTCGTAAATACGATTATTATTTCGTACAGAATTTGTTGAGTTGTCTGCAAGATATTATATGAAATGTTATAAATTATTTGTATCTTTGTAACTATCGATTTTTAATGGAAAATAGCCAGCACTTACCACTGGGTTCGTTGCTTCGTTTTCAAGATTCTTCTTTGTGGTAATCGGCAGAAGATTTTCAGAGAGTTAACCATTTTCATAAAGCTTTATGCAGGCTTTAAACGCTGCAGAAATCTTAGCCCACTGGCATATATCCATAGGGTCACTCTGATATGAAAATTTAAAGTTAAAACGATTTATAATCAAATTATTGATGTATACGTACATAAATAATATCCTTAATTGTGGACTGTGGAGGGAGCGTTAGTGACACCTGGTAATTGTTAGGTGCCTCCGAAATAATTTGCCAAATCGCAGCCGAGTTAGTAAACGAGTCACGCGGTAGTGCCTGGCCCATATCTTCCATTTGATGGATGAAATCTTGAAGCAGTGATTTTACTTGTTTAAGTTTGGATGGCTCTCTAAGAGTCATAGGCGATTTCGCCGGGTATCGGAAGAGCTCCATTTAATTCATTGGGATACATTTTGTCCTAAATACGATTATTATTTCGTACAGAATTTGTTGAGTTGTCTGCAAGATATTATATGAAATGTTATAAATTATTTGTATCTTTGTAACTATCGATTTTTAATGGCAAATAGCCAGCACTTACCACTGGGTTCGTTGCTTCGTTTTCAAGATTCTTCTTTGTGGTAATCGGCAGAAGATTTTCAGAGAGTTAACCATTTTCATAAAGCTTTATGCAGGCTTTTAACGCTGCAGAAATCTTAGCCCACTTGCATATATCCATAGGGTCACTCTGATATGAAAATTTAAAGTTAAAACGATTTATAATCAAATTATTGATGTATACGTACATAAATAATATTCTTAATTGTGGACTGTGGAGGGAGCGTTAGTGACACCTGGTAATTGTTAGGTGCCTCCGAAATAATTTGCCAAATCGCAGCCGAGTTAGTAAACGAGTCACGCGGTAGTGCTTGGCCCATATCTTCCATTTGATGGATGAAATCTTGAAGCAGTGATTTTACTTGTTTAAGTTTGGATGGCTCTCTAAGAGTCATAGGCGATTTCGCCGGGTATCGGAAGAGCTCCATTTAATTCATTGGGATACATTTTGTCGTAAATACGATTATTATTTCGTACAGAATTTGTTGAGTTGTCTGCAAGATATTATATGAAATGTTATAAATTATTTGTATCTTTGTAACTATCGATTTTTAATGGCAAATAGCCAGCACTTACCACTGGGTTCGTTGCTTCGTTTTCAAGATTCTTCTTTGTGGTTATCGGCAGAAGATTTTCAGAGAGTTAACCATTTTCATAAAGCTTTATGCAGGCTTTAAACGCTGCAGAAATCTTAGCCCACTTGCATATATCCATAGGGTCACTCTGATATGAAAATTTAAAGTTAAAACGATTTATAATCAAATTATTGATGTATACGTACATAAATAATATCCTTAATTGTTGACTGTGGAGGGAGCGTTAGTCCAGGTGTCACTAATTGTTAGGTGCCTCCGAAATAATTTGCCAAATCGCAGCCGAGTTAGTAAACGAGTCACGCGGTAGTGCCTGGCCCATATCTTCCATTTGATGGATGAAATCTTGAAGCAGTGATTTTACTTGTTTAAGTTTGGATGGCTCTCTAAGAGTCATAGGCAATTTCGCCGGGTATCGGAAGAGCTCCATTTAATTCATTGGGATACATTTTGTCGTAAATACGATTATTATTTCGTACAGAATTTGTTGAGTTGTCTGCAAGATATTATATGAAATGTTATAAATTATTTGTATCTTTGTAACTATCGATTTTTAATGGCAAATAGCCAGCACTTACCACTGGGTTCGTTGCTTCGTTTTCAAGATTCTTCTTTGTGGTAATCGGCAGAAGATTTTCAGAGAGTTAACCATTTTCATAAAGCTTTATGCAGGCTTTAAACGCTGCAGAAATCTTAGCCCACTTGCATATATCCATAGGGTCACTCTGATATGAAAATTTAAAGTTAAAACGATTTATAATCAAATTATTGATGTATACGTACATAAATAATATCCTTAATTGTGGACTGTGGAGGGAGCGTTAGTGACACCTGGTAATTGTTAGGTGCCTCCGAAATATTTTGCCAAATCGCAGCCGAGTTAGTAAACGAGTCACGCGGTAGTGCCTGGCCCATATCTTCCATTTGATGGATGAAATCTTGAAGCAGTGATTTTACTTGTTTAAGTTTGGATGGCTCTCTAAGAGTCATAGGCGATTTCGCCGGGTATCGGAAGAGCTCCATTTAATTCATTGGGATACATTTTGTCGTAAATACGATTATTATTTCGTACAGAATTTGTTGAGTTGTCTGCAAGATATTATATGAAATGTTATAAATTATTTGTATCTTTGTAACTATCGATTTTTAATGGCAAATAGCCGGCACTTACCACTGGGTTCGTTGCTTCGTTTTCAAGATTCTTCTTTGTGGTAATCGGCAGAAGATTTTCAGAGAGTTAACCATTTTCATAAAGCTTTATGCAGGCTTTAAACGCTGCAGAAATCTTAGCCCACTTGCATATATCCATAGGGTCACTCTGGTATGAAAATTTAAAGTTAAAACGATTTATAATCAAATTATTGATGTATACGTACATAAATAATATCCTTAATTGTGGACTGTGGAGGGAGCGTTAGTGACACCTGGTAATTGTTAGGTGCCTCCGAAATAATTTGCCAAATCGCAGCCGAGTTAGTAAACGAGTCACGCGGTAGTGCCTGGCCCATATCTTCCATTTGATGGATGAAATCTTGAAGCAGTGATTTTACTTGTTTAAGTTTGGATGGCTCTCTAAGAGTCATAGGCGATTTCGCCGGGTATCGGAAGAGCTCCATTTAATTCATTGGGATACATTTTGTCGTAAATACGATTATTATTTCGTACAGAATTTGTTGAGTTGTCTGCAAGATATTATATGAAATGTTATAAATTATTTGTATCTTTGTAACTATCGATTTTTAATGGCAAATAGCCAGCACTTACCACTGGGTTCGTTGCTTCGTTTTCAAGATTCTTCTTTGTGGTAATCGGCAGAAGATTTTCAGAGAGTTAACCATTTTCATAAAGCTTTATGCAGGCTTTAAACGCTGCAGAAATCTTAGCCCACTTGCATATATCCATAGGGTCACTCTGATATGAAAATTTAAAGTTAAAACGATTTATAATCAAATTATTGATGTATACGTACATAAATAATATCCTTAATTGTGGACTGTGGAGGGAGCGTTAGTGACACCTGGTAATTGTTAGGTGCCTCCGAAATAATTTGCCAAATCGCAGCCGAGTTAGTAAACGAGTCACGCGGTAGTGCCTGGCCCATATCTTCCATTTGATGGATGAAATCTTGAAGCAGTGATTTTACTTGTTTAAGTTTGGATGGCTCTCTAAGAGTCATAGGCGATTTCGCCGGGTATCGGAAGAGCTCCATTTAATTCATTGGGATACATTTTGTCGTAAATACGATTATTATTTCGTACAGAATTTGTTGAGTTGTCTGCAAGATATTATATGAAATGTTATAAATTATTTGTATCTTTGTAACTATCGATTTTTAATGGCAAATAGCCAGCACTTACCACTGGGTTCGTTGCTTCGTTTTCAAGATTCTTCTTTGTGGTAATCGGCAGAAGATTTTCAGAGAGTTAACCATTTTCATAAAGCTTTATGCAGGCTTTAAACGCTGCAGAAATCTTAGCCCACTTGCATATATCCATAGGGTCACTCTGATATGAAAATTTAAAGTTAAAACGATTTATAATCAAATTATTGATGTATACGTACATAAATAATATCCTTAATTGTGGACTGTGGAGGGAGCGTTAGTGACACCTGGTAATTGTTAGGTGCCTCCATAATAAGTTGCCAAATCGCAGCCGAGTTAGTAAACGAGTCACGCGGTAGTGCCTGGCCCATATCTTCCATTTGATGGATGAAATCTTGAAGCAGTGATTTTACTTGTTTAAGTTTGGATGGCTCTCTAAGAGTCATAGGCGATTTCGCTGGGTATCGGAAGAGCTCCATTTAATTCATTGGGATACATTTTGTCGTAAATACGATTATTATTTCGTACAGAATTTGTTGAGTTGTTGGCAAGATATTATATGAAATGTTATAAATTATTTGTATCTTTGTAACTATCGATTTTTAATGGCAAATAGCCAGCACTTACCACTGGGTTCGTTGCTTCGTTTTCAAGATTCTTCTTTGTGGTAATCGGCAAAAGATTTTCAGAGAGTTAACCATTTTCATAAAGCTTTATGCAGGCTTTAAACGCTGCAGAAATCTTAGCCCACTTGCATATATCCATAGGGTCACTCTGATATGAAAATTTAAAGTTAAAACGATTTATAATCAAATTATTGATGTATACGTACATAAATAATATCCTTAATTGTGGACTGTGGAGGGAGCGTTAGTGACACCTGGTAATTGTTAGGTGCCTCCGAAATAATTTGCCAAATCGCAGCCGAGTTAGTAAACGAGTCACGCGGTAGTGCCTGGCCCATATCTTCCATTTGATGGATGAAATCTTGAAGCAGTGATTTTACTTGTTTAAGTTTGGATGGCTCTCTAAGAGTCATAGGCGATTTCGCCTGGTATCGGAAGAGCTCCATTTAATTCATTGGGATACATTTTGTCGTAAATACGATTATTATTTCGTACAGAATTTGTTGAGTTGTCTGCAAGATATTATATGAAATGTTATAAATTATTTGTATCTTTGTAACTATCGATTTTTAATGGCAAATAGCCAGCACTTACCACTGGGTTCGTTGCTTCGTTTTCAAGATTCTTCTTTGTGGTAATCGGCAGAAGATTTTCAGAGAGTTAACCATTTTCATAAAGCTTTATGCAGGCTTTAAACGCTGCAGAAATCTTAGCCCACTTGCATATATCCATAGGGTCACTCTGATATGAAAATTTAAAGTTAAAACGATTTATAATCAAATTATTGATGCATACGTACATAAATAATATCCTTAATTGTGGACTGTGGAGGGAGCGTTAGTGACACCTGGTAATTGTTAGGTGCCTCCGAAATAATTTGCCAAATCGCAGCCGAGTTAGTAAACGATTTTTAATGGCAAATTGCCAGCACTTACCACTGGGTTCGTTGCTTCGTTTTCAAGATCGGCAGAAGATTTTCAGAGAGTTAACCATTTTCATAAAGCTGTATGCAGGCTTTAAACGCTGCAGAAATCTTAGCCCACTTGCATATATCCATAGGGTCACTCTGATATGAAAATTTAAAGTTAAAACGATTTATAATCAAATTATTGATGTATACGTACATAAATAATATCCTTAATTGTGGACTGTGGAGGGAGCGTTAGTGACACCTGGTAATTGTTAGGTGCCTCCGAAATAATTTGCCAAATCGCAGCCGAGTTAGTAAACGAGTCACGCGGTAGTGCCTGGCCCATATCTTCCATTTGATGGATGAAATCTTGAAGCAGTGATTTTACTTGTTTAAGTTTGGATGGCTCTCTAAGAGTCATAGGCGATTTCGCCGGGTATCGGAAGAGCTCCATTTAATTCATTGGGATACATTTTGTCGTAAATACGATTATTATTTCGTACAGAATTTTTTGAGTTGTCTGCAAGATATTATATGAAATGTTATAAATTATTTGTATCTTTGTAACTATCGATTTTTAATGGCAAATAGCCAGCACTTACCACTGGGTTCGTTGCTTCGTTTTCAAGATTCTTCTTTGTGGTAATCGGCAGAAGATTTTCAGAGAGTTAACCATTTTCATAAAGCTTTATGCAGGCTTTAAACGCTGCAGAAATCTTAGCCCACTTGCATATATCCATAGGGTCACTCTGATATGAAAATTTAAAGTTAAAACGATTTATAATCAAATTATTGATGTATACGTACATAAATAATATCCTTAATTGTGGACTGTGGAGGGAGCGTTAGTGACACCTGGTAATTGTTAGGTGCCTCCGAAATAATTTGCCAAATCGCAGCCGAGTTAGTAAACGAGTCACGCGGTAGTGCCTGGCCCATATCTTCCATTTGATGGATGAAATCTTGAAGCAGTGATTTTACTTGTTTAAGTTTGGATGGCTCTCTAAGAGTCATAGGCGATTTCGCCGGGTATCGGAAGAGCTCCATTTAATTCATTGGGATACATTTTGTCGTAAATACGATTATTATTTCGTACAGAATTTGTTGAGTTGTCTGCAAGATATTATATGAAATGTTATAAATTATTTGTATCTTTGTAACTATCGATTTTTAATGGCAAATAGCCAGCACTTACCACTGGGTTCGTTGCTTCGTTTTCAAGATTCTTCTTTGTGGTAATCGGCAGAAGATTTTCAGAGAGTTAACCATTTTCATAAAGCTTTATGCAGGCTTTAAACGCTGCAGAAATCTTAGCCCACTTGCGTATATCCATAGGGTCACTCTGATATGAAAATTTAAAGTTAAAACGATTTATAATCAAATTATTGATGTATACGTACATAAATAATATCCTTAATTGTGGACTGTGGAGGGAGCGTTAGTGACACCTGGTAATTGTTAGGTGCCTACGAAATAATTTGCCAAATCGCAGCCGAGTTAGTAAACGAGTCACGCGGTAGTGCCTGGCCCATATCTTCCATTTGATGGATGAAATCTTGAAGCAGTGATTTTACTTGTTTAAGTTTGGATGGCTCTCTAAGAGTCATAGGCGATTTCGCCGGGTATCGGAAGAGCTCCATTTAATTCATTGGGATACATTTTGTCGTAAATACGATTATTATTTCGTACAGAATTTGTTGAGTTGTCTGCAAGATATTATATGAAATGTTATAAATTATTTGTATCTTTGTAACTATCGATTTTTAATGGCAAATAGCCAGCACTTACCACTGGGTTCGTTGCTTCGTTTTCAAGATTCTTCTTTGTGGTAATCGGCAGAAGATTTTCAGAGAGTTAACCATTTTCATAAAGCTTTATGCAGGCTTTAAACGCTGCAGAAATCTTAGCCCACTTGCATATATCCATAGGGTCACTCTGATATGAAAATTTAAAGTTAAAACGATTTATAATCAAATTATTGATGTATACGTACATAAATAATATCCTTAATTGTGAACTGTGGAGGGAGCGTTAGTGACACCTGGTAATTGTTAGGTGCCTCCGAAATAATTTGCCAAATCGCAGCCGAGTTAGTAAACGAGTCACGCGGTAGTGCCTGGCCCATATCTTCCATTTGATGGATGAAATCATGAAGCAGTGATTTTACTTGTTTAAGTTTGGATGGCTCTCTAAGAGTCATAGGCGATTTCGCCGGGTATCGGAAGAGCTCCATTTAATTCATTGGGATACATTTTGTCGTAAATACGATTATTATTTCGTACAGAATTTGTTGAGTTGTCTGCAAGATATTATATGAAATGTTATAAATTATTTGTATCTTTGTAACTATCGATTTTTAATGGCAAATAGCCAGCACTTACCACTGGGTTCGTTGCTTCGTTTTCAAGATTCTTCTTTGTGGTAATCGGCAGAAGATTTTCAGAGAGTTAACCATTTTCATAAAGCTTTATGCAGGCTTTAAACGCTGCAGAAATCTTAGCCCACTTGCATATATCCATAGGGTCACTCTGATATGAAAATTTAAAGTTAAAACGATTTATAATCAAATTATTGATGTATACGTACATAAATAATATCCTTAATTGTGGACTGTGGAGGGAGCGTTAGTGACACCTGGTAATTGTTAGGTGCCTCCGAAATAATTTGCCAAATCGCAGCCGAGTTAGTAAACGAGTCACGCGGTAGTGCCTGGCCCATATCTTCCATTTGATGGATGAAATCTTGAAGCAGTGATTTTACTTGTTTAAGTTTGGATGGCTCTCTAAGAGTCATAGGCGATTTCGCCGGGTATCGGAAGAGCTCCATTTCATTCATTGGGATACATTTTGTCGTAAATACGATTATTATTTCGTACAGAATTTGTTGAGTTGTCTGCAAGATATTATATGAAATGTTATAAATTATTTGTATCTTTGTAACTATCGATTTTTAATGGCAAATAGCCAGCACTTACCACTGGGTTCGTTGCTTCGTTTTCAAGATTCTTCTTTGTGGTAATCGGCAGAAGATTTTCAGAGAGTTAACCATTTTCATAAAGCTTTATGCAGGCTTTAAACGCTGCAGAAATCTTAGCCCACTTGCATATATCCATAGGGTCACTCTGATATGAAAATTTAAAGTTAAAACGATTTATAATCAAATTATTGATGTATACGTACATAAATAATATCCTTAATTGTGGACTGTGGAGGGAGCGTTAGTGACACCTGGTAATTGTTAGGTGCCTCCGAAATAATTTGCCAAATCGTAGCCGAGTTAGTAAACGAGTCACGGGGTAGTGCCTGGCCCATATCTTCCATTTGATGGATGAAATCTTGAAGCAGTGATTTTACTTGTTTAAGTTTGGATGGCTCTCTAAGAGTCATAGGCGATTTTGCCGGGTATCGGAAGAGCTCCATTTAATTCATTGGGATACATTTTGTCGTAAATACGATTGTTATTTCGTACAGAATTTGTTGAGTTGTCTGCAAGATATTATATGAAATGTTATAAATTATTTGTATCTTTGTAACTATCGATTTTTAATGGCAAATAGCCAGCACTTACCACTGGGTTCGTTGCTTCCTTTTCAAGATTCTTCTTTGTGGTAATCGGCAGAAGATTTTCAGAGAGTTAACCATTTTCATAAAGCTTTATGCAGGCTTTAAACGCTGCAGAAATCTTAGCCCACTTGCATATATCCATAGGATCACTCTGATATGAAAATTTAAAGTTAAAACGATTTATAATCAAATTATTGATGTATACGTACATAAATAATATCCTTAATTGTGGACTGTGGAGGGAGCGTTAGTGACACCTGGTAATTGTTAGGTGCCTCCGAAATAATTTGCCAAATCGCAGCCGAGTTAGTAAACGAGTCACGCGGTAGTGCCTGGCCCATATCTTCCATTTGATGGATGAAATCTTGCAGCAGTGATTTTACTTGTTTAAGTTTGGATGGCTCTCTAAGAGCCATAGGCGATTTCGCCGGGTATCGGAAGAGCTCCATTTATTTCATTGGGATACATTTTGTCGTAAATACGATTATTATTTCGTACAGAATTTGTTGAGTTGTCTGCAAGATATTATATGAAATGTTATAAATTATTTGTATCTTTGTAACTATCGATTTTTAATGGCAAATAGCCAGCACTTACCACTGGGTTCGTTGCTTCGTTTTCAAGATTCTTCTTTGTGGTAATCGGCAGAAGATTTTCAGAGAGTTAACCATTTTCATAAAGCTTTATGCAGGCTTTAAACGCTGCAGAAATCTTAGCCCACTTGCATATATCCATAGGGTCACTCTGATATGAAAATTTAAAGTTAAAACGATTTATAATCAAATTATTGATGTATACGTACATAAATAATATCCTTAATTGTGGACTGTGGAGGGAGCGTTAGTGACACCTGGTAATTGTTAGGTGCCTCCGAAATAATTTGCCAAATCGCAGCCGAGTTAGTAAACGAGTCACGCGGTAGTGCCTGGCCCATATCTTCCATTTGATGGATGAAATCTTGAAGCAGTGATTTTACTTGTTTAAGTTTGGATGGCTCTCTAAGAGTCATAGGCGATTTCGCCGGGTATCGGAAGAGTTCCATTTAATTCATTGGCAAATAATTTAAATTTTAAATTTTTAATGGCAAATAGCCAGCACTTACCACTGGGTTCGTTGCTTCGTTTTCAAGATTCTTCTTTGTGGTAATCGGCAGAAGATTTTCAGAGTTAACCATTTTCATAAAGCTTTATGCAGGCTTTAAACGCTGCAGAAATCTTAGCCCACTTGCATATATCCATAGGGTCACTCTGATATGAAAATTTAAAGTTAAAACGATTTATAATCAAATTATTGATGTATACGTACATAAATAATATCCTTAATTGTGGACTGTGGAGGGAGCGTTAGTGACACCTGGTAATTGTTAGGTGCCTCCGAAATAATTTGCCAAATCGCAGCCAAGTTAGTAAACGAGTCACGCGGTAGTGCCTGGCCCATATCTTCCATTTGATGGATGAAATCTTGAAGCAGTGATTTTACTTGTTTAAGTTTGGATGGCTCTCTAAGAGTCAAAGGCGATTTTGCCGGGTATCGGAAGAGCTCCATTTAATTCATTGGGATACATTTTGTCGTAAATACGATTATTATTTCGTACAGAATTTGTTGAGTTGTCTGCAAGATATTATATGAAATGTTATAAATTATTTGTATCTTTGTAACTATCGATTTTTAATGGCAAATAGCCAGCACTTACCACTGGGTTCGTTGCTTCGTTTTCAAGATTCTTCTTTGTGGTAATCGGCAGAAGATTTTCAGAGAGTTAACCATTTTCATAAAACTTTATGCAGGCTTTAAACGCTGCAGAAATCTTAGCCCACTTGCATATATCCATAGGGTCACTCTGATATGTGACCACTTACCACTGGGTTCGTTGCTTCGTTTTCAAGATTCTTCTTTGTGGTAATCGGCAGAAGATTTTCAGAGAGTTAACCATTTTCATAAAGCTTTTTGCAGGCTTTAAACGCTGCAGAAATCTTAGCCCACTTGCATATATCCATAGGGTCACTCTGATATGAAAATTTAAAGTTAAAACGATTTATAATTAAATTATTGATGTATACGTACATAAATAATATCCTTAATTGTGGACTGTGGAGGGAGCGTTAGTGACACCTGATAATTGTTAGGTGCCTCCGAAATAATTTGCCAAATCGCAGCCGAGTTAGTAAACGAGGCACGGGGTAGTGCCTGGCCCATATCTTCCATTTGATGGATGAAATCTTGAAGCAGTGATTTTACTTGTTTAAGTTTGGATGGCTCTCTAAGAGTCATAGGCGATTTCGCCGGGTATCGGAAGAGCTCCATTTAATTCATTGGGATACATTTTGTCGTAAATACGATTATTATTTCGTGCAGAATTTGTTGAGTTGTCTGCGAGATATTATATGAAATGTTATAAATTATTTGTATCTTTGTAACTATCGATTTTTAATGGCAAATAGCCAGCACTTACCACTGGGTTCGTTGCTTCGTTTTCAAGATTCTTCTTTGTGGTAATCGGCAGAAGATTTTCAGAGAGTTAACCATTTTCATAAAGCTTTATGCAGGCTTTAAACGCTGCAGAAATCTTAGCCCACTTGCATATATCCATAGGGTCACTCTGATATGAAAATTTAAAGTTAAAACGATTTATAATCAAATTACTGATGTATACGTACATAAATAATATCCTTAATTGTGGACTGTGGAGGGAGCGTTAGTGACACCTGGTAATTGTTAGGTGCCTCCGAAATAATTTGCCAAATCGCAGCCGAGTTAGTAAACGAGTCACGCGGTAGTGCCTGGCCCATATCTTCCATTTGATGGATGAAATCTTGAAGCAGTGATTTTACTTGTTTAAGTTTGGATGGCTCTCTAAGAGTCATAGGCGATTTCGCCGGGTATCGGAAGAGCTCCATTTAATTCATTGGGATACATTTTGTCGTAAATACGATTATTATTTCGTACAGAATTTGTTGAGTTGTCTGCAAGATATTATATGAAATGTTATAAATTATTTGTATCTTTGTAACTATCGATTTTTAATGGCAAATAGCCAGCACTTACCACTGGGTTCGTTGCTTCGTTTTCAAGATTCTTCTTTGTGGTAATCGGCAGAAGATTTTCAGAGAGTTAACCATTTTCATAAAGCTTTATGCAGGCTTTAAACGCTGCAGAAATCTTAGCCCACTTGCATATATCCATAGGGTCACTCTGATATGAAAATATAAAGTTAAAACGATTTATAATCAAATTATTGATGTATACGTACATAAATAATATCCTTAATTGTGGACTGTGGAGGGAGCGTTAGTGACACCTGGTAATTGTTAGGTGCCTCCGAAATAATTTGCCAAATCGCAGCCAAGTTAGTAAACGAGTCACGCGGTAGTGCCTGGCCCATATCTTCCATTTGATGGATGAAATCTTGAAGCAGTGATTTTACTTGTTTAAGTTTGGATGGCTCTCTAAGAGTCATAGGCGATTTCGCCGGGTATCGGAAGAGCTCCATTTAATTCATTGGGATACATTTTGTCGTAAATACGATTATTATTTCGTACAGAATTTGTTGAGTTGTCTGCAAGATATTATATGAAATGTTATAAATTATTTGTATCTTTGTAACTATCGATTTTTAATGGCAAATAGCCAGCACTTACCACTGGGTTCGTTGCTTCGTTTTCAAGATTCTTCTTTGTGGTAATCGGCAGAAGATTTTCAGAGAGTTAACCATTTTCATAAAGCTTTATGCAGGCTTTAAACGCTGCAGAAATCTTAGCCCACTTGCATATATCCATAGGGTCACTCTGATATGAAAATTTAAAGTTAAAACGATTTATAATCAAATTATTGATGTATACGTACATAAATAATATCCTTAATTGTGGACTGTGGAGGGAGCGTTAGTGACACCTGGTAATTGTTAGGTGCCTCCGAAATAATTTGCCAAATCGCAGCCGAGTTAGTAAACGAGTCACGCGGTAGTGCCTGGCCCATATCTTCCATTTGATGGATGAAATCTTGAAGCAGTGATTTTACTTGTTTAAGTTTGGATGGCTCTCTAAGAGTCATAGGCGATTTCGCCGGGTATCGGAAGAGCTCCATTTAATTCATTGGGATACAATTTGTCGTAAATACGATTATTATTTCGTACAGAATTTGTTGAGTTGTCTGCAAGATATTATATGAAATGTTATAAATTATTTGTATCTTTGTAACTATCGATTTTTAATGGCAAATAGCCAGCACTTACCACTGGGTTCGTTGCTTCGTTTTCAAGATTCTTCTTTGTGGTAATCGGCAGAAGATTTTCAGAGAGTTAACCATTTTCATAAAGCTTTATGCAGGCTTTAAACGCTGCAGAAATCTTAGCCCACTTGCATATATCCATAGGGTCACTCTGATATGAAAATTTAAAGTTAAAACGATTTATAATCAAATTATTGATGTATACGTACATAAATAATATCCTTAATTGTGGACTGTGGAGGGAGCGTTAGTGACACCTGGTAATTGTTAGGTGCCTCCGAAATAATTTGCCAAATCGCAGCCGAGTTAGTAAACGAGTCACGCGGTAGTGCCTGGCCCATATCTTCCATTTGATGGATGAAATCTTGAAGCAGTGATTTTACTTGTTTAAGTTTGGATGGCTCTCTAAGAGTAATAGGCGATTTCGCCGGGTATCGGAAGAGCTCCATTTAATTCATTGGGATACATTTTGTCGTAAATACGATTATTATTTCGTACAGAATTTGTTGAGTTGTCTGCAAGATATTATATGAAATGTTATAAATTATTTGTATCTTTGTAACTATCGATTTTTAATGGCAAATAGCCAGCACTTACCACTGGGTTCGTTGCTTCGTTTTCAAGATTCTTCTTTGTGGTAATCGGCAGAAGATTTTCAGAGAGTTAACCATTTTCATAAAGCTTTATGCAGGCTTTAAACGCTGCAGAAATCTTAGCCCACTTGCATATATCCATAGGGTCACTCTGATATGAAAATTTAAAGTTAAAACGATTTATAATCAAATTATTGATGTATACGTACATAAATAATATCCTTAATTGTGGACTGTGGAGGGAGCGTTAGTGACACCTGGTAATTGTTTGGTGCCTCCGAAATAATTTGCCAAATCGCAGCCGAGTTAGTAAACGAGGCACGCGGTAGTGCCTGGCCCATATCTTCCATTTGATGGATGAAATCTTGAAGCAGTGATTTTACTTGTTTAAGTTTGGATGGCTCTCTAAGAGTCATAGGCGATTTCGCCGGGTATCGGAAGAGCTCCATTTAATTCATTGGGATACATTTTGTCGTAAATACGATTATTATTTCGTACAGAATTTGTTGAGTTGTCTGCAAGATATTATATGAAATGTTATAAATTATTTGTATCTTTGTAACTATCGATTTTTAATGGCAAATAGCCAGCACTTACCACTGGGTTCGTTGCTTCGTTTTCAAGATTCTTCTTTGTGGTAATCGGCAGAAGATTTTCAGAGAGTTAACCATTTTCATAAAGCTTTATGCAGGCTTTAAACGCTGCAGAAATCTTAGCCCACTTGCATATATCCATAGGGTCACTCTGCTATGAAAATTTAAAGTTAAAACGATTTATAATCAAATTATTGATGTATACGTACATAAATAATATCCTTAATTGTGGACTGTGGAGGGAGCGTTAGTGACACCTGGTAATTGTTAGGTGCCTCCGAAATAATTTGCCAAATCGCAGCCGAGTTAGTAAACGAGTCACGCGGTAGTGCCTGGCCCATATCTTCCATTTGATGGATGAAATCTTGAAGCAGTGATTTTACTTGTTTAAGTTTGGATGGCTCTCTAAGAGTCATAGGCGATTTCGCCGGGTATCGGAAGAGCTCCATTTAATTCATTGGGATACATTTTGTCGTAAATACGATTATTATTTCGTACAGAATTTGTTGAGTTGTCTGCAAGATATTATATGAAATGTTATAAATTATTTGTATCTTTGTAACTATCGATTTTTAATGGCAAATAGCCAGCACTTACCACTGGGTTCGTTGCTTCGTTTTCAAGATTCTTCTTTGTGGTAATCGGCAGAAGATTTTCAGAGAGTTATTTGAGTTGTCTGCAAGATATTATATGAAATGTTATAAATTATTTGTATCTTTGTAACTATCGATTTTTAATGGCAAATAGCCAGCACTTACCACTGGGTTCGTTGCTTCGTTTTCAAGATTCTTCTTTGTGGTAATCGGCAGAAGATTTTCAGAGAGTTAACCATTTTCATAAAGCTTTATGCAGGCTTTAAACGCTGCAGAAATCTTAGCCCACTTGCATATATCCATAGGGTCACTCTGATATGAAAATTTAAAGTTAAAACGATTTATAATCAAATAATTGATGTATACGTACATAAATAATATCCTTAATTGTGGACTGTGGAGGGAGCGTTAGTGACACCTGGTAATTGTTAGGTGCCTCCGAATTAATTTGCCAAATCGCAGCCGAGTTAGTAAACGAGTCACGCGGTAGTGCCTGGCCCATATCTTCCATTTGATGGATGAAATCTTGAAGCAGTGATTTTACTTGTTTAAGTTTGGATGGCTCTCTAAGAGTCATAGGCGATTTCGCCGGGTATCGGAAGAGCTCCATTTAATTCATTGGGATACATTTTGTCGTAAATACGATTATTATTTCGTACAGAATTTGTTGAGTTGTCTGCAAGATATTATATGAAATGTTATAAATTATTTGTATCTTTGTAACTATCGATTTTTAATGGCAAATAGCCAGCACTTACCACTGGGTTCGTTGCTTCGTTTTCAAGATTCTTCTTTGTGGTAATCGGCAGAAGATTTTCAGAGAGTTAACCATTTTCATAAAGCTTTATGCAGGCTTTAAACGCTGCAGAAATCTTAGCCCACTTGCATATATCCATAGGGTCACTCTGATATGAAAATTTAAAGTTAAAACGATTTATAATCAAATTATTGATGTATACGTACATAAATAATATCCTTAATTGTGGACTGTGGAGGGAGCGTTAGTGACACCTGGTAATTGTTAGGTGCCTCCGAAATAATTTGCCAAATCGCAGCCGAGTTAGTAAACGAGTCACGCGGTAGTGCCTGGCCCATATCTTCCATTTGATGGATGAAATCTTGAAGCAGTGATTTTACTTGTTTAAGTTTGGATGGCTCTCTAAGAGTCAATGGCGATTTCGCCGGGTATCGGAAGAGCTCCATTTAATTCATTGGGATACATTTTGTCGTAAATACGATTATTATTTCGTACAGAATTTGTTGAGTTGTCTGCAAGATATTATATGAAATGTTATAAATTATTTGTATCTTTGTAACTATCGATTTTTAATGGCAAATAGCCAGCACTTACCACTGGGTTCGTTGCTTCGTTTTCAAGATTCTTCTTTGTGGTAATCGGCAGAAGATTTTCAGAGAGTTATTTGAGTTGTCTGCAAGATATTATATGAAATGTTATAAATTATTTGTATCTTTGTAACTATCGATTTTTAATGGCAAATAGCCAGCACTTACCACTGGGTTCGTTGCTTCGTTTTCAAGATTCTTCTTTGTGGTAATCGGCAGAAGATTTTCAGAGAGTTAACCATTTTCATAAAGCTTTATGCAGGCTTTAAACGCTGCAGAAATCTTAGCCCACTTGCATATATCCATAGGGTCACTCTGATATGAAAATTTAAAGTTAAAACGATTTATAATCAAATTATTGATGTATACGTACATAAATAATATCCTTAATTGTGGACTGTGGAGGGAGCGTTAGTGACACCTGGTAATTGTTAGGTGCCTCCGAAATAATTTTCCAAATCGCAGCCGAGTTAGTAAACGAGTCACGCGGTAGTGCCTGGCCCATATCTTCCATTTGATGGATGAAATCTTGAAGCAGTGATTTTACTTGTTTAAGTTTGGATGGCTCTCTAAGAGTCATAGGCGATTTCGCCGGGTATCGGAAGAGCTCCATTTAATTCATTGGGATACATTTTGTCGTAAATACGATTATTATTTCGTACAGAATTTGTTGAGTTGTCTGCAAGATATTATATGAAATGTTATAAATTATTTGTATCTTTGTAACTATCGATTTTTAATGGCAAATAGCCAGCACTTACCACTGGGTTCGTTGCTTCGTTTTCAAGATTCTTCTTTGTGGTAATCGGCAGAAGATTTTCAGAGAGTTAACCATTTTCATAAAGCTTTATGCAGGCTTTAGACGCTGCAGAAATCTTAGCCCACTTGCATATATCCATAGGGTCACTCTGATATGAAAATTTAAAGTTAAAACGATTTATAATCAAATTATTGATGTATACGTACATAAATAATATCCTTAATTGTGGACTGTGGAGGGAGCGTTAGTGACACCTGGTAATTGTTAGGTGCCTCCGAAATAATTTTCCAAATCGCAGCCGAGTTAGTAAACGAGTCACGCGGTAGTGCCTGGCCCATATCTTCCATTTGATGGATGAAATCTTGAAGCAGTGATTTTACTTGTTTAAGTTTGGATGGCTCTCTAAGAGTCATAGGCGATTTCGCCGGGTATCGGAAGAGCTCCATTTAATTCATTGGTATACATTTTGTCGTAAATACGATTATTATTTCGTACAGAATTTGTTGAGTTGTCTGCAAGATATTATATGAAATGTTATAAATTATTTGTATCTTTGTAACTATCGATTTTTAATGGCAAATAGCCAGCACTTACCACTGGGTTCGTTGCTTCGTTTTCAAGATTCTTCTTTGTGGTAATCGGCAGAAGATTTTCAGAGAGTTAACCATTTTCATAAAGCTTTATGCAGGCTTTAAACGCTGCAGAAATCTTAGCCCACTTGCATATATCCATAGGGTCACTCTGATATGAAAATTTAAAGTTAAAACGATTTATAATCAAATTATTGATGTATACGTACATAAATAATATCCTTAATTGTGGACTGTGGAGGGAGCGTTAGTGACACCTGGTAATTGTTAGGTGCCTCCGAAATAATTTGCCAAATCGCAGCCGAGTTAGTAAACGAGTCACGCGGTAGTGCCTGGCCCATATCTTCCATTTGATGGATGAAATCTTGAAGCAGTGATTTTACTTGTTTAAGTTTGGATGGCTCTCTAAGAGTCATAGGCGATTTCGCCGGGTATCGGAAGAGCTCCATTTAATTCATTGGGATACATTTTGTCGTAAATACGATTATTATTTCGTACAGAATTTGTTGAGTTGTCTGCAAGATATTATATGAAATGTTATAAATTATTTGTATCTTTGTAACTATCGATTTTTAATGGCAAATAGCCAGCACTTACCACTGGGTTCGTTGCTTCGTTTTCAAGATTCTTCTTTGTGGTAATCGGCAGAAGATTTTCAGAGAGTTATTTGAGTTGTCTGCAAGATATTATATGAAATGTTATAAATTATTTGTATCTTTGTAACTATCGATTTTTAATGGCAAATAACCAGCACTTACCACTGGGTTCGTTGCTTCGTTTTCAAGATTCTTCTTTGTGGTAATCGGCAGAAGATTTTCAGAGAGTTAACCATTTTCATAAAGCTTTATGCAGGCTTTAAACGCTGCAGAAATCTTAGCCCACTTGCATATATCCATAGGGTCACTCTGATATGAAAATTTAAAGTTAAAACGATTTATAATCAAATTATTGATGTATACGTACATAAATAATATCCTTAATTGTGGACTGTGGAGGGAGCGTTAGTGACACCTGGTAATTGTTAGGTGCCTCCGAAATAATTTGCCAAATCGCAGCCGAGTTAGTAAACGAGTCACGCGGTAGTGCCTGGCCCATATCTTCCATTTGATGGATGAAATCTTGAAGCAGTGATTTTACTTGTTTAAGTTTGGATGGCTCTCTAAGAGTCATAGGCGATTTCGCCGGGTATCGGAAGAGCTCCATTTAATTCATTGGGATACATTTTGTCGTAAATACGATTATTATTTCGTACAGAATTTGTTGAGTTGTCTGCAAGATATTATATGAAATGTTATAAATTATTTGTATCTTTGTAACTATCGATTTTTAATGGCAAATAGCCAGCACTTACCACTGGGTTCGTTGCTTCGTTTTCAAGATTCTTCTTTGTGGTAATCGGCAGAAGATTTTCAGAGAGTTATTTGAGTTGTCTGCAAGATATTATATGAAATGTTATAAATTATTTGTATCTTTGTAACTATCGATTTTTAATGGCAAATAGCCAGCACTTACCACTGGGTTCGTTGCTTCGTTTTCAAGATTCTTCTTTGTGGTAATCGGCAGAAGATTTTCAGAGAGTTAACCATTTTCATAAAGCTTTATGCAGGCTTTAAACGCTGCAGAAATCTTAGCCCACTTGCATATATCCATAGGGTCACTCTGATATGAAAATTTAAAGTTAAAACGATTTATAATCAAATTATTGATGTATACGTACATAAATAATATCCTTAATTGTGGACTGTGGAGGGAGCGTTAGTGACACCTGGTAATTGTTAGGTGCCTCCGAAATAATTTTCCAAATCGCAGCCGAGTTAGTAAACGAGTCACGCGGTAGTGCCTGGCCCATATCTTCCATTTGATGGATGAAATCTTGAAGCAGTGATTTTACTTGTTTAAGTTTGGATGGCTCTCTAAGAGTCATAGGCGATTTCGCCGGGTATCGGAAGAGCTCCATTTAATTCATTGGGATACATTTTGTCGTAAATACGATTATTATTTCGTACATAATTTGTTGAGTTGTCTGCAAGATATTATATGAAATGTTTTAAATTATTTGTATCTTTGTAACTATCGATTTTTAATGGCAAATAGCCAGCACTTACCACTGGGTTCGTTGCTTCGTTTTCAAGATTCTTCTTTGTGGTAATCGGCAGAAGATTTTCAGAGAGTTAACCATTTTCATAAAGCTTTATGCAGGCTTTAAACGCTGCAGAAATCTTAGCCCACTTGCATATATCCATAGGGTCACTCTGATATGAAAATTTAAAGTTAAAACGATTTATAATCAAATTATTGATGTATACGTACATAAATAATATCCTTAATTGTGGACTGTGGAGGGAGCGTTAGTGACACCTGGTAATTGTTAGGTGCCTCCGAAATAATTTTCCAAATCGCAGCCGAGTTAGTAAACGAGTCACGCGGTAGTGCCTGTTACAAAGTTACAAAAAATGGCTTTATGAAAATGGTTAACTCTCTGAAAATCTTCTGCCGATTACCACAAAGAAGAATCTTGAAAACGAAGCAACGAACCCAGTGGTAAGTGCTGGCTATTTGCCATTAAAAATCGATAGTTACAAAGATACAAATAATTTATAACATTTCATATAATATCTTGCAGACAACTCAAATAACTCTCTGAAAATCTTCTGCCGATTACCACAAAGAAGAATCTTGAAAACGAAGCAACGAACCCAGTGGTAAGTGCTGGCTATTTGCCATTAAAAATCGATAGTTACAAAGATACAAATAATTTATAACATTTCATATAATATCTTGCAGACAACTCAACAAATTCTGTACGAAATAATAATCGTATTTACGACAAAATGTATCCCAATGAATTAAATGGAGCTCTTCCGATACCCGGCGAAATCGCCTATGACTCTTAGAGAGCCATCCAAACTTAAACAAGTAAAATCACTGCTTCAAGATTTCATCCATCAAATGGAAGATATGGGCCAGGCACTACCGCGTGACTCGTTTACTAACTCGGCTGCGATTTGGCAAATTATTTCGGAGGCACCTAACAATTACCAGGTGTCACTAACGCTCCCTCCACAGTCCACAATTAAGGATATTATTTATGTACGTATACATCAATAATTTGATTATAAATCGTTTTAACTTTAAATTTTCATATCAGAGTGACCCTATGGATATATGCAAGTGGGCTAAGCTTTATGCAGGCTTTAAACGCTGCAGAAATCTTAGCCCACTTGCATATATCCATAGGGTCACTCTGATATGAAAATTTAAAGTTAAAACGATTTATAATCAAATTATTGATGTATACGTACATAAATAATATCCTTAATTGTGGACTGTGGAGGGAGCGTTAGTGACACCTGGTAATTGTTAGGTGCCTCCGAAATAATTTGCCAAATCGCAGCCGAGTTAGTAAACGAGTCACGCGGTAGTGCCTGGCCCATATCTTCCATTTGATGGATGAAATCTTGAAGCAGTGATTTTACTTGTTTAAGTTTGGATGGCTCTCTAAGAGTCATAGGCGATTTCGCCGGGTATCGGAAGAGCTCCATTTAATTCATTGGGATACATTTTGTCGTAAATACGATTATTATTTCGTACAGAATTTGTTGAGTTGTCTGCAAGATATTATATGAAATGTTATAAATTATTTGTATCTTTGTAACTATCGATTTTTAATGGCAAATAGCCAGCACTTACCACTGGGTTCGTTGCTTCGTTTTCAAGATTCTTCTTTGTGGTAATCGGCAGAAGATTTTCAGAGAGTTATTTGAGTTGTCTGCAAGATATTATATGAAATGTTATAAATTATTTGTATCTTTGTAACTATCGATTTTTAATGGCAAATAGCCAGCACTTACCACTGGGTTCGTTGCTTCGTTTTCAAGATTCTTCTTTGTGGTAATCGGCAGAAGATTTTCAGAGAGTTAACCATTTTCATAAAGCTTTATGCAGGCTTTAAACGCTGCAGAAATCTTAGCCCACTTGCATATATCCATAGGGTCACTCTGATATGAAAATTTAAAGTTAAAACGATTTATAATCAAATTATTGATGTATACGTACATAAATAATATCCTTAATTGTGGACTGTGGAGGGAGCGTTAGTGACACCTGGTAATTGTTAGGTGCCTCCGAAATAATTTTCCAAATCGCAGCCGAGTTAGTAAACGAGTCACGCGGTAGTGCCTGGCCCATATCTTCCATTTGATGGATGAAATCTTGAAGCAGTGATTTTACTTGTTTAAGTTTGGATGGCTCTCTAAGAGTCATAGGCGATTTCGCCGGGTATCGGAAGAGCTCCATTTAATTCATTGGGATACATTTTGTCGTAAATACGATTATTATTTCGTACATAATTTGTTGAGTTGTCTGCAAGATATTATATGAAATGTTTTAAATTATTTGTATCTTTGTAACTATCGATTTTTAATGGCAAATAGCCAGCACTTACCACTGGGTTCGTTGCTTCGTTTTCAAGATTCTTCTTTGTGGTAATCGGCAGAAGATTTTCAGAGAGTTAACCATTTTCATAAAGCTTTATGCAGGCTTTAAACGCTGCAGAAATCTTAGCCCACTTGCATATATCCATAGGGTCACTCTGATATGAAAATTTAAAGTTAAAACGATTTATAATCAAATTATTGATGTATACGTACATAAATAATATCCTTAATTGTGGACTGTGGAGGGAGCGTTAGTGACACCTGGTAATTGTTAGGTGCCTCCGAAATAATTTTCCAAATCGCAGCCGAGTTAGTAAACGAGTCACGCGGTAGTGCCTGGCCCATATCTTCCATTTGATGGATGAAATCTTGAAGCAGTGATTTTACTTGTTTAAGTTTGGATGGCTCTCTAAGAGTCATAGGCGATTTCGCCGGGTATCGGAAGAGCTCCATTTAATTCATTGGGATACATTTTGTCGTAAATACGATTATTATTTCGTACAGAATTTGTTGAGTTGTCTGCAAGATATTATATGAAATGTTATAAATTATTTGTATCTTTGTAACTATCGATTTTTAATGGCAAATAGCCAGCACTTACCACTGGGTTCGTTGCTTCGTTTTCAAGATTCTTCTTTGTGGTAATCGGCAGAAGATTTTCAGAGAGTTAACCATTTTCATAAAGCTTTATGCAGGCTTTAAACGCTGCAGAAATCTTAGCCCACTTGCATATATCCATAGGGTCACTCTGATATGAAAATTTAAAGTTAAAACGATTTATAATCAAATTATTGATGTATACGTACATAAATAATATCCTTAATTGTGGACTGTGGAGGGAGCGTTAGTGACACCTGGTAATTGTTAGGTGCCTCCGAAATAATTTGCCAAATCGTAGCCGAGTTAGTAAACGAGTCACGCGGTAGTGCCTGGCCCATATCTTCCATTTGATGGATGAAATCTTGAAGCAGTGATTTTACTTGTTTAAGTTTGGATGGCTCTCTAAGAGTCATAGGCGATTTCGCCGGGTATCGGAAGAGCTCCATTTAATTCATTGGGATACATTTTGTCGTAAATACGATTATTATTTCGTACAGAATTTGTTGAGTTGTCTGCAAGATATTATATGAAATGTTATAAATTATTTGTATCTTTGTAACTATCGATTTTTAATGGCAAATAGCCAGCACTTACCACTGGGTTCGTTGCTTCGTTTTCAAGATTCTTCTTTGTGGTAATCGGCAGAAGATTTTCAGAGAGTTAACCATTTTCATAAAGCTTTATGCAGGCTTTAAACGCTGCAGAAATCTTAGCCCACTTGCATATATGCATAGGGTCACTCTGATATGAAAATTTAAAGTTAAAACGATTTATAATCAAATTATTGATGTATACGTACATAAATAATATCCTTAATTGTGGACTGTGGAGGGAGCGTTAGTGACACCTGGTAATTGTTAGGTGCCTCCGAAATAATTTGCCAAATCGCAGCCGAGTTAGTAAACGAGTCACGCGGTAGTGCCTGGCCCATATCTTCCATTTGATGGATGAAATCTTGAAGCAGTGATTTTACTTGTTTAAGTTTGGATGGCTCTCTAAGAGTCATAGGCGATTTCGCCGGGTATCGGAAGAGCTCCATTTAATTCATTGGGATACATTTTGTCGTAAATACGATTATTATTTCGTACAGAATTTGTTGAGTTGTCTGCAAGATATTATATGAAATGTTATAAATTATTTGTATCTTTGTAACTATCGATTTTTAATGGCAAATAGCCAGCACTTACCACTGGGTTCGTTGCTTCGTTTTCAAGATTCTTCTTTGTGGTAATCGGCAGAAGATTTTCTGAGAGTTAACCATTTTCATAAAGCTTTATGCAGGCTTTAAACGCTGCAGAAATCTTAGCCCACTTGCATATATCCATAGGGTCACTCTGATATGAAAATTTAAAGTTAAAACGATTTATAATCAAATTATTGATGTATACGTACATAAATAATATCCTTAATTGTGGACTGTGGAGGGAGCGTTAGTGACACCTGGTAATTGTTAGGTGCCTCCGAAATAATTTGCCAAATCGCAGCCGAGTTAGTAAACGAGTCACGCGGTAGTGCCTGGCCCATATCTTCCATTTGATGGATGAAATCTTGAAGCAGTGATTTTACTTGTTTAAGTTTGGATGGCTCTCTAAGAGTCATAGGCGATTTCGCCGGGTATCGGAAGAGCTCCATTTAATTCATTGGGATACATTTTGTCGTAAATACGATTATTATTTCGTACAGAATTTGTTGAGTTGTCTGCAAGATATTATATGAAATGTTATAAATTATTTGTATCTTTGTAACTATCGATTTTTAATGGCAAATAGCCAGCACTTACCACTGGGTTCGTTGCTTCGTTTTCAAGATTCTTCTTTGTGGTAATCGGCAGAAGATTTTCAGAGAGTTAACCATTTTCATAAAGCTTTATGCAGGCTTTAAACGCTGCAGAAATCTTAGCCCACTTGCATATATCCATAGGGTCACTCTGATATGAAAATTTAAAGTTAAAACGATTTATAATCAAATTATTGATGTATACGTACATAAATAATATCCTTAATTGTGGACTGTGGAGGGAGCGTTAGTGACACCTGGTAATTGTTAGGTGCCTCCGAAATAATTTGCCAAATCGCAGCCGAGTTAGTAAACGAGTCACGCGGTAGTGCCTGGCCCATATCTTCCATTTGATGGATGAAATCTTGAAGCAGTGATTTTACTTGTTTAAGTTTGGATGGCTCTCTAAGAGTCATAGGCGATTTCGCCGGGTATCGGAAGAGCTCCATTTAATTCATTGGGATACATTTTGTCGTAAATACGATTATTATTTCGTACAGAATTTGTTGAGTTGTCTGCAAGATATTATATGAAATGTTATAAATTATTTGTATCTTTGTAACTATCGATTTTTAATGGCAAATAGCCAGCACTTACCACTGGGTTCGTTGCTTCGTTTTCAAGATTCTTCTTTGTGGTAATCGGCAGAAGATTTTCAGAGAGTTAACCATTTTCATAAAGCTTTATGCAGGCTTTAAACGCTGCAGAAATCTTAGCCCACTTGCATATATCCATAGGGTCACTCTGATATGAAAATTTAAAGTTAAAACGATTTATAATCAAATTATTGATGTATACGTACATAAATAATATCCTTAATTGTGGACTGTGGAGGGAGCGTTAGTGACACCTGGTAATTGTTAGGTGCCTCCGAAATAATTTGCCAAATCGCAGCCGAGTTAGTAAACGAGTCACGCGGTAGTGCCTGGCCCATATCTTCCATTTGATGGATGAAATCTTGAAGCAGTGATTTTACTTGTTTAAGTTTGGATGGCTCTCTAAGAGTCATAGGCGATTTCGCCGGGTATCGGAAGAGCTCCATTTAATTCATTGGGATACATTTTGTCGTAAATACGATTATTATTTCGTACAGAATTTGTTGAGTTGTCTGCAAGATTTTATATGAAATGTTATAAATTATTTGTATCTTTGTAACTATCGATTTTTAATGGCAAATAGCCAGCACTTACCACTGGGTTCGTTGCTTCGTTTTCAAGATTCTTCTTTGTGGTAATCGGCAGAAGATTTTCAGAGAGTTAACCATTTTCATAAAGCTTTATGCAGGCTTTAAACGCTGCAGAAATCTTAGCCCACTTGCATATATCCATAGGGTCACTCTGATATGAAAATTTAAAGTTAAAACGATATATAATCAAATTATTGATGTATACGTACATAAATAATATCCTTAATTGTGGACTGTGGAGGGAGCGTTAGTGACACCTGGTAATTGTTAGGTGCCTCCGAAATAATTTGCCAAATCGCAGCCGAGTTAGTAAACGAGTCACGCGGTAGTGCCTGGCCCATATCTTCCATTTGATGGATGAAATCTTGAAGCAGTTAACCATTTTCATAAAGCTTTATGCAGGCTTTAAACGCTGCAGAAATCTTAGCCCACTTGCATATATCCATAGGGTCACTCTGATATGAAAATTTAAAGTTAAAACGATTTATAATCAAATTATTGATGTATACGTACATAAATAATATCCTTAATTGTGGACTGTGGAGGGAGCGTTAGTGACACCTGGTAATTGTTAGGTGCCTCCGAAATAATTTGCCAAATCGCAGCCGAGTTAGTAAACGAGTCACGCGGTAGTGCCTGGCCCATATCTTCCATTTGATGGATGAAATCTTGAAGCAGTGATTTTACTTGTTTAAGTTTGGATGGCTCTCTAAGAGTCATAGGCGATTTCGCCGGGTATCGGAAGAGCTCCATTTAATTCATTGGGATTCATTTTGTCGTAAATACGATTATTATTTCGTACAGAATTTGTTGAGTTGTCTGCAAGATATTATATGAAATGTTATAAATTATTTGTATCTTTGTAACTATCGATTTTTAATGGCAAATAGCCAGCACTTACCACTGGGTTCGTTGCTTCGTTTTTAAGATTCTTCTTTGTGTTAATCGGCAGAAGATTTTCAGAGAGTTAACCATTTTCATAAAGCTTTATGCAGGCTTTAAACGCTGCAGAAATCTTAGCCCACTTGCATATATCCATAGGGTCACTCTGATATGAAAATTTAAAGTTAAAACGATTTATAATCAAATTATTGATGTATACGTACATAAATAATATCCTTAATTGTGGACTGTGGAGGGAGCGTTAGTGACACCTGGTAATTGTTAGGTGCCTCCGAAATAATTTGCCAAATCGCAGCCGAGTTAGTAAACGAGTCACGCGGTAGTGCCTGGCCCATATCTTCCATTTGATGGATGAAATCTTGAAGCAGTGATTTTACTTGTTTAAGTTTGGATGGCTCTCTAAGAGTCATAGGCGATTTCGCCGGGTATCGGAAGAGCTCCATTTAATTCATTGGGATACATTTTGTCGTAAATACGATTATTATTTCGTACAGAATTTGTTGAGTTGTCTGCAAGATATTATATGAAATGTTATAAATTATTTGTATCTTTGTAACTATCGATTTTTAATGGCAAATAGCCAGCACTTACCACTGGGTTCGTTGCTTCGTTTTCAAGATTCTTCTTTGTGGTAATCGGCAGAAGATTTTCAGAGAGTTAACCATTTTCATAAAGCTTTATGCAGGCTTTAAACGCTGCAGAAATCTTAGCCCACTTGCATATATCCATAGGGTCACTCTGATATGAAAATTTAAAGTTAAAACGATTTATAATCAAATTATTGATGTATACGTACATAAATAATATCCTTAATTGTGGACTGTGGAGGGAGCGTTAGTGACACCTGGTAATTGTTAGGTGCCTCCGAAATAATTTGCCAAATCGCAGCCGAGTTAGTAAACGAGTCACGCGGTAGTGCCTGGCCCATATCTTCCATTTGATGGATGAAATCTTGAAGCAGTGATTTTACTTGTTTAAGTTTGGATGGCTCTCTAAGAGTCATAGGCGATTTCGCCGGGTATCGGAAGAGCTCCATTTAATTCATTGGGATACATTTTGTCGTAAATACGATTATTATTTCGTACAGAATTTGTTGAGTTGTCTGCAAGATATTATATGAAATGTTATAAATTATTTGTATCTTTGTAACTATCGATTTTTAATGGCAAATAGCCAGCACTTACCACTGGGTTCGTTGCTTCGTTTTCAAGATTCTTCTTTGTGGTAATCGGCAGAAGATTTTCAGAGAGTTAACCATTTTCATAAAGCTTTATGCAGGCTTTAAACGCTGCAGAAATCTTAGCCCACTTGCATATATCCATAGAGTCACTCTGATATGAAAATTTAAAGTTAAAACGATTTATAATCAAATTATTGATGTATACGTACATAAATAATATCCTTAATTGTGGACTGTGGAGGGAGCGTTAGTGACACCTGGTAATTGTTAGGTGCCTCCGAAATAATTTGCCAAATCGCAGCCGAGTTAGTAAACGAGTCACGCGGTAGTGCCTGGCCCATATCTTCCATTTGATGGATGAAATCTTGAAGCAGTGATTTTACTTGTTTAAGTTTGGATGGCTCTCTAAGAGTCATAGGCGATTTCGCCGGGTATCGGAAGAGCTCCATTTAATTCATTGGGATACATTTTGTCGTAAATACGATTATTATTTCGTACAGAATTTGTTGAGTTGTCTGCAAGATATTATATGAAATGTTATAAATTATTTGTATCTTTGTAACTATCGATTTTTAATGGCAAATAGCCAGCACTTACCACTGGGTTCGTTGCTTTGTTTTCAAGATTCTTCTTTGTGGTAATCGGCAGAAGATTTTCAGAGAGTTAACCATTTTCATAAAGCTTTATGCAGGCTTTAAACGCTGCAGAAATCTTAGCCCACTTGCATATATCCATAGGGTCACTCTGATATGAAAATTTAAAGTTAAAACGATTTATAATCAAATTATTGATGTATACGTACATAAATAATATCCTTAATTGTGGACTGTGGAGGGAGCGTTAGTGACACCTGGTAATTGTTAGGTGCCTCCGAAATAATTTGCCAAATCGCAGCCGAGTTAGTAAACGAGTCACGCGGTAGTGCCTGGCCCATATCTTCCATTTGATGGATGAAATCTTGAAGCAGTGATTTTACTTGTTTAAGTTTGGATGGCTCTCTAAGAGTCATAGGCGATTTCGCCGGGTATCGGAAGAGCTCCATTTAATTCATTGGGATACATTTTGTCGTAAATACGATTATTATTTCGTACAGAATTTGTTGAGTTGTCTGCAAGATATTATATGAAATGTTATAAATTATTTGTATCTTTGTAACTATCGATTTTTAATGGCAAATAGCCAGCACTTACCACTGGGTTCGTTGCTTCGTTTTCAAGATTCTTCTTTGTGGTAATCGGCAGAAGATTTTCAGAGAGTTAACCATTTTCATACAGCTTTATGCAGGCTTTAAACGCTGCAGAAATCTTAGCCCACTTGCATATATCCATAGGGTCACTCTGATATGAAAATTTAAAGTTAAAACGATTTATAATCAAATTATTGATGTATACGTACACAAATAATATCCTTAATTGTGGACTGTGGAGGGAGCGTTCGTTGCTTCGTTTTCAAGATTCTTCTTTGTGGTAATCGGCAGAAGATTTTCAGAGAGTTAACCATTTTCATAAAGCTTTATGCAGGCTTTAAACGCTGCAGAAATCTTAGCCCACTTGCATATATCCATAGGGTCACTCTGATATGAAAATTTAAAGTTAAAACGATTTATAATCAAATTATTGATGTATACGTACATAAATAATATCCTTAATTGTGGACTGTGGAGGGAGCGTTAGTGACACCTGGTAATTGTTAGGTGCCTCCGAAATAATTTGCCAAATCGCAGCCGAGTTAGTAAACGAGTCACGCGGTAGTGCCTGGCCCATATCTTCCATTTGATGGATGAAATCTTGAATCAGTGATTTTACTTGTTTAAGTTTGGATGGCTCTCTAAGAGTCATAGGCGATTTCGCCGGGTATCGGAAGAGCTCCATTTAATTCATTGGGATACATTTTGTCGTAAATACTATTATTATTTCGTACAGAATTTGTTGAGTTGTCTGCAAGATATTATATGAAATGTTATAAATTATTTGTATCTTTGTAACTATCGATTTTTAATGGCAAATAGCCAGCACTTACCACTGGGTTCGTTGCTTCGTTTTCAAGATTCTTCTTTGTGGTAATCGGCAGAAGATTTTCAGAGAGTTAACCATTTTCATAAAGCTTTATGCAGGCTTTAAACGCTGCAGAAATCTTAGCCCACTTGCATATATCCATAGGGTCACTCTGATATGAAAATTTAAAGTTAAAACGATTTATAATCAAATTATTGATGTATACGTACATAAATAATATCCTTAATTGTGGACTGTGGAGGGAGCGTTAGTGACACCTGGTAATTGTTAGGTGCCTCCGAAATAATTTGCCAAATCGCAGCCGAGTTAGTAAACGAGTCACGCGGTAGTGCCTGGCCCATATCTTCCATTTGATGGATGAAATCTTGAAGCAGTGATTTTACTTGTTTAAGTTTGGATGGCTCTCTAAGAGTCATAGGCGATTTCGCCGGGTATCGGAAGAGCTCCATTTAATTCATTGGGATACATTTTGTCGTAAATACGATTATTATTTCGTACAGAATTTGTTGAGTTGTCTGCAAGATATTATATGAAATGTTATAAATTATTTGTATCTTTGTAACTATCGATTTTTAATGGCAAATAGCCAGCACTTACCACTGGGTTCGTTGCTTCGTTTTCAAGATTCTTCTTTGTGGTAATCGGCAGAAGATTTTCAGAGAGTTAACCATTTTCATAAAGCTTTATGCAGGCTTTAAACGCTGCAGAAATCTTAGCCCACTTGCATATATCCATAGGGTCACTCTGATATGAAAATTTAAAGTTAAAACGATTTATAATCAAATTATTGATGTATACGTACATAAATAATATCCTTAATTGTGGACTGTGGAGGGAGCGTTAGTGACACCTGGTAATTGTTAGGTGCCTCCGAAATAATTTGCCAAATCGCAGCCGAGTTAGTAAACGAGTCACGCGGTAGTGCCTGGCCCATATCTTCCATTTGATGGATGAAATCTTGAAGCAGTGATTTTACTTGTTTAAGTTTGGATGGCTCTCTAAGAGTCATAGGCGATTTCGCCGGGTATCGGAAGAGCTCCATTTAATTCATTGGGATACATTTTGTCGTAAATACGATTATTATTTCGTACAGAATTTGTTGAGTTGTCTGCAAGATATTATATGAAATGTTATAAATTATTTGTAATTTTGTAACTATCGATTTTTAATGGCAAATAGCCAGCACTTACCACTGGGTTCGTTGCTTCGTTTTCAAGATTCTTCTTTGTGGTAATCGGCAGAAGATTTTCAGAGAGTTAACCATTTTCATAAAGCTTTATGCAGGCTTTAAACGCTGCAGAAATCTTAGCCCACTTGCATATATCCATAGAGTCACTCTGATATGAAAATTTAAAGTTAAAACGATTTATAATCAAATTATTGATGTATACGTACATAAATAATATCCTTAATTGTGGACTGTGGAGGGAGCGTTAGTGACACCTGGTAATTGTTAGGTGCCTCCGAAATAATTTGCCAAATCGCAGCCGAGTTAGTAAACGAGTCACGCGGTAGTGCCTGGCCCATATCTTCCATTTGATGGATGAAATCTTGAAGCAGTGATTTTACTTGTTTAAGTTTGGATGGCTCTCTAAGAGTCATAGGCGATTTCGCCGGGTATCGGAAGAGCTCCATTTAATTCATTGGGATACATTTTGTCGTAAATACGATTATTATTTCGTACAGAATTTGTTGAGTTGTCTGCAAGATATTATATGAAATGTTATAAATTATTTGTATCTTTGTAACTATCGATTTTTAATGGCAAATAGCCAGCACTTACCACTGGGTTCGTTGCTTTGTTTTCAAGATTCTTCTTTGTGGTAATCGGCAGAAGATTTTCAGAGAGTTAACCATTTTCATAAAGCTTTATGCAGGCTTTAAACGCTGCAGAAATCTTAGCCCACTTGCATATATCCATAGGGTCACTCTGATATGAAAATTTAAAGTTAAAACGATTTATAATCAAATTATTGATGTATACGTACATAAATAATATCCTTAATTGTGGACTGTGGAGGGAGCGTTAGTGACACCTGGTAATTGTTAGGTGCCTCCGAAATAATTTGCCAAATCGCAGCCGAGTTAGTAAACGAGTCACGCGGTAGTGCCTGGCCCATATCTTCCATTTGATGGATGAAATCTTGAAGCAGTGATTTTACTTGTTTAAGTTTGGATGGCTCTCTAAGAGTCATAGGCGATTTCGCCGGGTATCGGAAGAGCTCCATTTAATTCATTGGGATACATTTTGTCGTAAATACGATTATTATTTCGTACAGAATTTGTTGAGTTGTCTGCAAGATATTATATGAAATGTTATAAATTATTTGTATCTTTGTAACTATCGATTTTTAATGGCAAATAGCCAGCACTTACCACTGGGTTCGTTGCTTCGTTTTCAAGATTCTTCTTTGTGGTAATCGGCAGAAGATTTTCAGAGAGTTAACCATTTTCATACAGCTTTATGCAGGCTTTAAACGCTGCAGAAATCTTAGCCCACTTGCATATATCCATAGGGTCACTCTGATATGAAAATTTAAAGTTAAAACGATTTATAATCAAATTATTGATGTATACGTACACAAATAATATCCTTAATTGTGGACTGTGGAGGGAGCGTTCGTTGCTTCGTTTTCAAGATTCTTCTTTGTGGTAATCGGCAGAAGATTTTCAGAGAGTTAACCATTTTCATAAAGCTTTATGCAGGCTTTAAACGCTGCAGAAATCTTAGCCCACTTGCATATATCCATAGGGTCACTCTGATATGAAAATTTAAAGTTAAAACGATTTATAATCAAATTATTGATGTATACGTACATAAATAATATCCTTAATTGTGGACTGTGGAGGGAGCGTTAGTGACACCTGGTAATTGTTAGGTGCCTCCGAAATAATTTGCCAAATCGCAGCCGAGTTAGTAAACGAGTCACGCGGTAGTGCCTGGCCCATATCTTCCATTTGATGGATGAAATCTTGAATCAGTGATTTTACTTGTTTAAGTTTGGATGGCTCTCTAAGAGTCATAGGCGATTTCGCCGGGTATCGGAAGAGCTCCATTTAATTCATTGGGATACATTTTGTCGTAAATACGATTATTATTTCGTACAGAATTTGTTGAGTTGTCTGCAAGATATTATATGAAATGTTATAAATTATTTGTATCTTTGTAACTATCGATTTTTAATGGCAAATAGCCAGCACTTACCACTGGGTTCGTTGCTTCGTTTTCAAGATTCTTCTTTGTGGTAATCGGCAGAAGATTTTCAGAGAGTTAACCATTTTCATAAAGCTTTATGCAGGCTTTAAACGCTGCAGAAATCTTAGCCCACTTGCATATATCCATAGGGTCACTCTGATATGAAAATTTAAAGTTAAAACGATTTATAATCAAATTATTGATGTATACGTACATAAATAATATCCTTAATTGTGGACTGTGGAGGGAGCGTTAGTGACACCTGGTAATTGTTAGGTGCCTCCGAAATAATTTGCCAAATCGCAGCCGAGTTAGTAAACGAGTCACGCGGTAGTGCCTGGCCCATATCTTCCATTTGATGGATGAAATCTTGAAGCAGTGATTTTACTTGTTTAAGTTTGGATGGCTCTCTAAGAGTCATAGGCGATTTCGCCGGGTATCGGAAGAGCTCCATTTAATTCATTGGGATACATTTTGTCGTAAATACGATTATTATTTCGTACAGAATTTGTTGAGTTGTCTGCAAGATATTATATGAAATGTTATAAATTTTTTGTATCTTTGTAACTATCGATTTTTAATGGCAAATAGCCAGCACTTACCACTGGGTTCGTTGCATCGTTTTCAAGATTCTTCTTTGTGGTAATCGGCAGAAGATTTTCAGAGAGTTAACCATTTTCATAAAGCTTTATGCAGGCTTTAAACGCTGCAGAAATCTTAGCCCACTTGCATATATCCATAGGGTCACTCTGATATGAAAATTTAAAGTTAAAACGATTTATAATCAAATTATTGATGTATACGTACATAAATAATATCCTTAATTGTGGACTGTGGAGGGAGCGTTAGTGACACCTGGTAATTGTTAGGTGCCTCCGAAATATTTTGCCAAATCGCAGCCGAGTTAGTAAACGAGTCACGCGGTAGTGCCTGGCCCATATCTTCCATTTGATGGATGAAATCTTGAAGCAGTGATTTTACTTGTTTAAGTTTGGATGGCTCTCTAAGAGTCATAGGCGATTTCGCCGGGTATCGGAAGAGCTCCATTTAATTCATTGGGATACATTTTGTCGTAAATACGATTATTATTTCGTACAGAATTTGTTGAGTTGTCTGCAAGATATTATATGAAATGTTATAAATTATTTGTATCTTTGTAACTATCGATTTTTAATGGCAAGATTTTCAGAGAGTTAACCATTTTCATAAAGCTTTATGCAGGCTTTAAACGCTGCAGAAATCTTAGCCCACTTGCATATATCCATAGGGTCACTCTGATATGAAAATTTAAAGTTAAAACGATTTATAATCAAATTATTGATGTATACGTACATAAATAATATCCTTAATTGTGGACTGTGGAGGGAGCGTTAGTGACACCTGGTAATTGTTAGGTGCCTCCGAAATAATTTGCCAAATCGCAGCCGAGTTAGTAAACGAGTCACGCGGTAGTGCCTGGCCCATATCTTCCATTTGATGGATGAAATCTTGAAGCAGTGATTTTACTTGTTTAAGTTTGGATGGCTCTCTAAGAGTCATAGGCGATTTCGCCGGGTATCGGAAGAGCTCCATTTAATTCATTGGGATACATTTTGTCGTAAATACGATTATTATTTCGTACAGAATTTGTTGAGTTGTCTGCAAGATATTATATGAAATGTTATAAATTATTTGTATCTTTGTAACTATCGATTTTTAATGGCAAATAGCCAGCACTTACCACTGGGTTCGTTGCTTCGTTTTCAAGATTCTTCTTTGTGGTAATCGGCAGAAGATTTTCAGAGAGTTAACCATTTTCATAAAGCTTTATGCAGGCTTTAAACGCTGCAGAAATCTTAGCCCACTTGCATATATCCATAGGGTCACTCTGATATGAAAATTTAAAGTTAAAACGATTTATAATCAAATTATTGATGTATACGTACATAAATAATATCCTTAATTGTGGACTGTGGAGGGAGCGTTAGTGACACCTGGTAATTGTTAGGTGCCTCCGAAATAATTTGCCAAATCGCAGCCGAGTTAGTAAACGAGTCACGCGGTAGTGCCTGGCCCATATCTTCCATTTGATGGATGAAATCTTGAAGCAGTGATTTTACTTGTTTAAGTTTGGATGGCTCTCTAAGAGTCATAGGCGATTTCGCCGGGTATCGGAAGAGCTCCATTTAATTCATTGGGATACATTTTGTCGTAAATACGATTATTATTTCGTACAGAATTTGTTGAGTTGTCTGCAAGATATTATATGAAATGTTATAAATTATTTGTATCTTTGTAACTATCGATTTTTAATGGCAAATAGCCAGCACTTACCACTGGGTTCGTTGCTTCGTTTTCAAGATTCTTCTTTGTGGTAATCGGCAGAAGATTTTCAGAGAGTTAACCATTTTCATAAAGCTTTATGCAGGCTTTAAACGCTGCAGAAATCTTAGCCCACTTGCATATATCCATAGGGTCACTCTGATATGAAAATTTAAAGTTAAAACGATTTATAATCAAATTATTGATGTATACGTACATAAATAATATCCTTAATTGTGGACTGTGGAGGGAGCGTTAGTGACACCTGGTAATTGTTAGGTGCCTCCGAAATAATTTGCCAAATCGCAGCCGAGTTAGTAAACGAGTCACGCGGTAGTGCCTGGCCCATATCTTCCATTTGATGGATGAAATCTTGAAGCAGTGATTTTACTTGTTTAAGTTTGGATGGCTCTCTAAGAGTCATAGGCGATTTCGCCGGGTATCGGAAGAGCTCCATTTAATTCATTGGGATACATTTTGTCCTAAATACGATTATTATTTCGTACAGAATTTGTTGAGTTGTCTGCAAGATATTATATGAAATGTTATAAATTATTTGTATCTTTGTAACTATCGATTTTTAATGGCAAATAGCCAGCACTTACCACTGGGTTCGTTGCTTCGTTTTCAAGATTCTTCTTTGTGGTAATCGGCAGAAGATTTTCAGAGAGTTAACCATTTTCATAAAGCTTTATGCAGGCTTTAAACGCTGCAGAAATCTTAGCCCACTTGCATATATCCATAGGGTCACTCTGATATGAAAATTTAAAGTTAAAACGATTTATAATCAAATTATTGATGTATACGTACATAAATAATATCCTTAATTGTGGACTGTGGAGGGAGCGTTAGTGACACCTGGTAATTGTTAGGTGCCTCCGAAATAATTTGCCAAATCGCAGCCGAGTTAGTAAACGAGTCACGCGGTAGTGCCTGGCCCATATCTTCCATTTGATGGATGAAATCTTGAAGCAGTGATTTTACTTGTTTAAGTTTGGATGGCTCTCTAAGAGTCATAGGCGATTTCGCCGGGTATCGGAAGAGCTCCATTTAATTCATTGGGATACATTTTGTCGTAAATACGATTATTATTTCGTAAAGAATTTGTTGAGTTGTCTGCAAGATATTATATGAAATGTTATAAATTATTTGTATCTTTGTAACTATCGATTTTTAATGGCAAATAGCCAGCACTTACCACTGGGTTTGTTGCTTCGTTTTCAAGATTCTTCTTTGTGGTAATCGGCAGAAGATTTTCATAGAGTTAACCATTTTCATAAAGCTTTATGCAGGCTTTAAACGCTGCAGAAATCTTAGCCCACTTGCATATATCCATAGGGTCACTCTGATATGAAAATTTAAAGTTAAAACGATTTATAATCAAATTATTGATGTATACGTACATAAACAATATCCTTAATTGTGGACTGTGGAGGGAGCGTTAGTGACACCTGGTAATTGTTAGGTGCCTCCGAAATAATTTGCCAAATCGCAGCCGAGTTAGTAAACGAGTCACGCGGTAGTGCCTGGCCCATATCTTCCATTTGATGGATGAAATCTTGAAGCAGTGATTTTACTTGTTTAAGTTTGGATGGCTCTCTAAGAGTCATAGGCGATTTCGCCGGGTATCGGAAGAGCTCCATTTAATTCATTGGGATACATTTTGTCGTAAATACGATTATTATTTCGTACAGAATTTGTTGAGTTGTCTGCAAGATATTATATGAAATGTTATAAATTATTTGTATCTTTGTAACTATCGATTTTTAATGGCAAATAGCCAGCACTTACCACTGGGTTCGTTGCTTCGTTTTCAAGATTCTTCTTTGTGGTAATCGGCAGAAGATTTTCAGAGAGTTAACCATTTTCATAAAGCTTTATGCAGGCTTTAAACGCTGCAGAAATCTTAGCCCACTTGCATATATCCATAGGGTCACTCTGATATGAAAATTTAAAGTTAAAACGATTTATAATCAAATTATTGATGTATACGTACATAAGTAATATCCTTAATTGTGGACTGTGGAGGGAGCGTTATTGACACCTGGTAATTGTTAGGTGCCTCCGAAATAATTTGCCAAATCGCAGCCGAGTTAGTAAACGAGTCACGCGGTAGTGCCTGGCCCATATCTTCCATTTGATGGATGAAATCTTGAAGCAGTGATTTTACTTGTTTAAGTTTGGATGGCTCTTTAAGAGTCATAGGCGATTTCGCCGGGTATCGGAAGAGCTCCATTTAATTCATTGGGATACATTTTGTCGTAAATACGATTATTATTTCGTACAGAATTTGTTGAGTTGTCTGCAAGATATTATATGAAATGTTATAAATTATTTGTATCTTTGTAACTATCGATTTTTAATGGCAAATAGCCAGCACTTACCACTGGGTTCGTTGCTTCGTTTTCAAGATTCTTCTTTGTGGTAATCGGCAGAAGATTTTCAGAGAGTTAACCATTTTCATAAAGCTTTATGCAGGCTTTAAACGCTGCAGAAATCTTAGCCCACTTGCATATATCCATAGGGTCACTCTGATATGAAAATTTAAAGTTAAAACGATTTATAATCAAATTATTGATGTATACGTACATAAATAATATCCTTAATTGTGGACTGTGGAGGGAGCGTTAGTGACACCTGGTAATTGTTAGGTGCCTCCGAAATAATTTGCCAAATCGCAGCCGAGTTAGTAAACGAGTCACGCGGTAGTGCCTGGCCCATATCTTCCATTTGATGGATGAAATCTTGAAGCAGTGATTTTACTTGTTTAAGTTTGGATGGCTCTCTAAGAGTCATAGGCGATTTCGCCGGGTATCGGAAGAGCTCCATTTAATTCATTGGGATACATTTTGTCGTAAATACGATTATTATTTCGTACAGAATTTGTTGAGTTGTCTGCAAGATATTATATGAAATGTTATAAATTATTTGTATCTTTGTAACTATCGATTTTTAATGGCAAATAGCCAGCACTTACCACTGGGTTCGTTGCTTCGTTTTCAAGATTCTTCTTTGTGGTAATCGGCAGAAGATTTTCAGAGAGTGAACCATTTTCATAAAGCTTTATGCAGGCTTTAAACGCTGCAGAAATCTTAGCCCACTTGCATATATCCATAGGGTCACTCTGATATGAAAATTTAAAGTTAAAACGATTTATAATCAAATTATTAATGTATACGTACATAAATAATATCCTTAATTGTGGACTGTGGAGGGAGCGTTAGTGACACCTGGTAATTGTTAGGTGCCTCCGAAATAATTTGCCAAATCGCAGCCGAGTTAGTAAACGAGTCACGCGGTAGTGCCTGGCCCATATCTTCCATTTGATGGATGAAATCTTGAAGCAGTGATTTTACTTGTTTAAGTTTGGATGGCTCTCTAAGAGTTATAGGCGATTTCGCCGGGTATCGGAAGAGCTCCATTTAATTCATTGGGATACATTTTGTCGTAAATACGATTATTATTTCGTACAGAATTTGTTGAGTTGTCTGCAAGATATTATATGAAATGTTATAAATTATTTGTATCTTTGTAACTATCGATTTTTAATGGCAAATAGCCAGCACTTACCACTGGGTTCGTTGCTTCGTTTTCAAGATTCTTCTTTGTGGTAATCGGCAGAAGATTTTCAGAGAGTTAACCATTTTCATAAAGCTTTATGCAGTCTTTAAACGCTGCAGAAATCTTAGCCCACTTGCATATATCCATAGGGTCACTCTGATATGAAAATTTAAAGTTAAAACGATTTATAATCAAATTATTGATGTATACGTACATAAATAATATCCTTAATTGTGGACTGTGGAGGGAGCGTTAGTGACACCTGGTAATTGTTAGGTGCCTCCGAAATAATTTGCCAAATCGCAGCCGAGTTAGTAAACGAGTCACGCGGTAGTGCCTGGCCCATATCTTCCATTTGATGGATGAAATCTTGAAGCAGTGATTTTACTTGTTTAAGTTTGGATGGCTCTCTAAGAGTCATAGGCGATTTCGCCGGGTATCGGAAGAGCTCCATTTAATTCATTGGGATACATTTTGTCGTAAATACGATTATTATTTCGTACAGAATTTGTTGAGTTGTCTGCAAGATATTATATGAAATGTTATAAATTATTTGTATCTTTGTAACTATCGATTTTTAATGGCAAATAGCCAGCACTTACCACTGGGTTCGTTGCTTCGTTTTCAAGATTCTTCTTTGTGGTAATCGGCAGAAGATTTTCAGAGAGTTAACCATTTTCATAAAGCTTTATGCAGGCTTTAAACGCTGCAGAAATCTTAGCCCACTTGCATATATCCATAGGGTCACTCTGATATGAAAATTTAAAGTTAAAACGATTTATAATCAAATTATTGATGTATACGTACATAAATAATATCCTTAATTGTGGACTGTGGAGGGAGCGTTAGTGACACCTGGTAATTGTTAGGTGCCTCCGAAATAATTTGCCAAATCGCAGCCGAGTTAGTAAACGAGTCACGCGGTAGTGCCTGGCCCATATCTTCCATTTGATGGATGAAATCTTGAAGCAGTGATTTTACTTGTTTAAGTTTGGATGGCTCTCTAAGAGTCATAGGCGATTTCGCCGGGTATCGGAAGAGCTCCATTTAATTCATTGGGATACATTTTGTCGTAAATACGATTATTATTTCGTACAGAATTTGTTGAGTTGTCTGCAAGATATTATATGAAATGTTATAAATTATTTGTATCTTTGTAACTATCGATTTTTAATGGCAAATAGCCAGCACTTACCACTGGGTTCGTTGCTTCGTTTTCAAGATTCTTCTTTGTGGTAATCGGCAGAAGATTTTCAGAGAGTTAACCATTTTCATAAAGCTTTATGCAGGCTTTAAACGCTGCAGAAATCTTAGCCCACTTGCATATATCCATAGGGTCACTCTGATATGAAAATTTAAAGTTAAAACGATTTATAATCAAATTATTGATGTATACGTACATAAATAATATCCTTAATTGTGGACTGTGGAGGGAGCGTTAGTGACACCTGGTAATTGTTAGGTGCCTCCGAAATAATTTGCCAAATCGCAGCCGAGTTAGTAAACGAGTCACGCGGTAGTGCCTGGCCCATATCTTCCATTTGATGGATGAAATCTTGAAGCAGTGATTTTACTTGTTTAAGTTTGGATGGCTCTCTAAGAGTCATAGGCGATTTCGCCGGGTATCGGAAGAGCTCCATTTAATTCATTGGGATACATTTTGTCGTAAATACGATTATTATTTCGTACAGAATTTGTTGAGTTGTCTGCAAGATATTATATGAAATGTTATAAATTATTTGTATCTTTGTAACTATCGATTTTTAATGGCAAATAGCCAGCACTTACCACTGGGTTCGTTGCTTCGTTTTCAAGATTCTTCTTTGTGGTAATCGGCAGAAGATTTTCAGAGAGTTAACCATTTTCATAAAGCTTTATGCAGGCTTTAAACGCTGCAGAAATCTTAGCCCACTTGCATATATCCATAGGGTCACTCTGATATGAAAATTTAAAGTTAAAACGATTTATAATCAAATTATTGATGTATACGTACATAAATAATATCCTTAATTGTGGACTGTGGAGGGAGCGTTAGTGACACCTGGTAATTGTTAGGTGCCTCCGAAATAATTTGCCAAATCGCAGCCGAGTTAGTAAACGAGTCACGCGGTAGTGCCTGGCCCATATCTTCCATTTGATGGATGAAATCTTGAAGCAGTGATTTTACTTATTTAAGTTTGGATGGCTCTCTAAGAGTCATAGGCGATTTCGCCGGGTATCGGAAGAGCTCCATTTAATTCATTGGGATACATTTTGTCGTAAATACGATTATTATTTCGTACAGAATTTGTTGAGTTGTCTGCAAGATATTATATGAAATGTTATAAATTATTTGTATCTTTGTAACTATCGATTTTTAATGGCAAATAGCCAGCACTTACCACTGGGTTCGTTGCTTCGTTTTCAAGATTCTTCTTTGTGGTAATCGGCAGAAGATTTTCAGAGAGTTAACCATTTTCATAAAGCTTTATGCAGGCTTTAAACGCTGCAGAAATCTTAGCCCACTTGCATATATCCATAGGGTCACTCTGATATGAAAATTTAAAGTTAAAACGATTTATAATCAAATTATTGATGTATACGTACATAAATAATATCCTTAATTGTGGACTGTGGAGGGAGCGTTAGTGACACCTGGTAATTGTTAGGTGCCTCCGAAATAATTTGCCAAATCGCAGCCGAGTTAGTAAACGAGTCACGCGGTAGTGCCTGGCCCATATCTTCCATTTGATGGATGAAATCTTGAAGCAGTGATTTTACTTATTTAAGTTTGGATGGCTCTCTAAGAGTCATAGGCGATTTCGCCGGGTATCGGAAGAGCTCCATTTAATTCATTGGGATACATTTTGTCCTAAATACGATTATTATTTCGTACAGAATTTGTTGAGTTGTCTGCAAGATATTATATGAAATGTTATAAATTATTTGTATCTTTGTAACTATCGATTTTTAATGGCAAATAGCCAGCACTTACCACTGGGTTCGTTGCTTCGTTTTCAAGATTCTTCTTTGTGGTAATCGGCAGAAGATTTTCAGAGAGTTAACCATTTTCATAAAGCTTTATGCAGGCTTTAAACGCTGCAGAAATCTTAGCCCACTTGCATATATCCATAGGGTCACTCTGATATGAAAATTTAAAGTTAAAACGATTTATAATCAAATTATTGATGTATACGTACATAAATAATATCCTTAATTGTGGACTGTGGAGGGAGCGTTAGTGACACCTGGTAATTGTTAGGTGCCTCCGAAATAATTTGCCAAATCGCAGCCGAGTTAGTAAACGAGTCACGCGGTAGTGCCTGGCCCATATCTTCCATTTGATGGATGAAATCTTGAAGCAGTGATTTTACTTGTTTAAGTTTGGATGGCTCTCTAAGAGTCATAGGCGATTTCGCCGGGTATCGGAAGAGCTCCATTTAATTCATTGGGATACATTTTGTCGTAAATACGATTATTATTTCGTACAGAATTTGTTGAGTTGTCTGCAAGATATTATATGAAATGTTATAAATTATTTGTATCTTTGTAACTATCGATTTTTAATGGCAAATAGCCAGCACTTACCACTGGGTTCGTTGCATCGTTTTCAAGATTCTTCTTTGTGGTAATCGGCAGAAGATTTTCAGAGAGTTAACCATTTTCATAAAGCTTTATGCAGGCTTTAAACGCTGCAGAAATCTTAGCCCACTTGCATATATCCATAGGGTCACTCTGATATGAAAATTTAAAGTTAAAACGATTTATAATCAAATTATTGATGTATACGTACATAAATAATATCCTTAATTGTGGACTGTGGAGGGAGCGTTAGTGACACCTGGTAATTGTTAGGTGCCTCCGAAATAATTTGACAAATCGCAGCCGAGTTAGTAAACGAGTCACGCGGTAGTGCCTGGCCCATATCTTCCATTTGATGGATGAAATCTTGAAGCAGTGATTTTACTTGTTTAAGTTTGGATGGCTCTCTAAGAGTCATAGGCGATTTTGCCGGGTATCGGAAGAGCTCCATTTAATTCATTGGGATACATTTTGTCGTAAATACGATTATTATTTCGTACAGAATTTGTTGAGTTGTCTGCAAGATATTATATGAAATGTTATAAATTATTTGTATCTTTGTAACTATCGATTTTTAATGGCAAATAGCCAGCACTTACCACTGGGTTCGTTGCTTCGTTTTCAAGATTCTTCTTTGTGGTAATCGGCAGAAGATTTTCAGAGAGTTAACCATTTTCATAAAGCTTTATGCAGGCTTTAAACGCTGCAGAAATCTTAGCCCACTTGCATATATCCATAGGGTCACTCTGATATGAAAATTTAAAGTTAAAACGATTTATAATCAAATTATTGATGTATACGTACATAAATAATATCCTTAATTGTGGACTGTGGAGGGAGCGTTAGTGACACCTGGTAATTGTTAGGTGCCTCCGAAATAATTTGCCAAATCGCAGCCGAGTTAGTAAACGAGTCACGCGGTAGTGCCTGGCCCATATCTTCCATTTGATGGATGAAATCTTGAAGCAGTGATTTTACTTGTTTAAGTTTGGATGGCTCTCTAAGAGTCATAGGCGATTTCGCCGGGTATCGGAAGAGCTCCATTTAATTCATTGGGATACATTTTGTCGTAAATACGATTATTATTTCGTACAGAATTTGTTGAGTTGTCTGCAAGATATTATATGAAATGTTATAAATTATTTGTATCTTTGTAACTATCGATTTTTAATGGCAAATAGCCAGCACTTACCACTGGGTTCGTTGCTTCGTTTTCAAGATTCTTCTTTGTGGTAATCGGCAGAAGATTTTCAGAGAGTTAACCATTTTCATAAAGCTTTATGCAGGCTTTAAACGCTGCAGAAATCTTAGCCCACTTGCATATATCCATAGGGTCACTCTGATATGAAAATTTAAAGTTAAAACGATTTATAATCAAATTATTGATGTATACGTACATAAATAATATCCTTAATTGTGGACTGTGGAGGGAGCGTTAGTGACACCTGGTAATTGTTAGGTGCCTCCGAAATAATTTGCCAAATCGCAGCCGAGTTAGTAAACGAGTCACGCGGTAGTGCCTGGCCCATATCTTCCATTTGATGGATGAAATCTTGAAGCAGTGATTTTACTTGTTTAAGTTTGGATGGCTCTCTAAGAGTCATAGGCGATTTCGCCGGGTATCGGAAGAGCTCCATTTAATTCATTGGGATACATTTTGTCGTAAATACGATTATTATTTCGTACAGAATTTGTTGAGTTGTCTGCAAGATATTATATGAAATGTTATAAATTATTTGTATCTTTGTAACTATCGATTTTTAATGGCAAATAGCCAGCACTTACCACTGGGTTCGTTGCTTCGTTTTCAAGATTCTTCTTTGTGGTAATCGGCAGAAGATTTTCAGAGAGTTAACCATTTTCATAAAGCTTTATGCAGGCTTTAAACGCAGCAGAAATCTTAGCCCACTTGCATATATCCATAGGGTCACTCTGATATGAAAATTTAAAGTTAAAACGATTTATAATCAAATTATTGATGTATACGTACATAAATAATATCCTTAATTGTGGACTGTGGAGGGAGCGTTAGTGACACCTGGTAATTGTCAGGTGCCTCCGAAATAATTTGCCAAATCGCAGCCGAGTTAGTAAACGAGTCACGCGGTAGTGCCTGGCCCATATCTTCCATTTGATGGATGAAATCTTGAAGCAGTGATTTTACTTGTTTAAGTTTGGATGGCTCTCTAAGAGTCATAGGCGATTTCGCCGGGTATCGGAAGAGCTCCATTTAATTCATTGGGATACATTTTGTCGTAAATACGATTATTATTTCGTACAGAATTTGTTGAGTTGTCTGCAAGATATTATATGAAATGTTATAAATTATTTGTATCTTTGTAACTATCGATTTTTAATGGCAAATAGCCAGCACTTACCACTGGGTTCGTTGCTTCGTTTTCAAGATTCTTCTTTGTGTTAATCGGCAGAAGATTTTCAGAGAGTTAACCATTTTCATAAAGCTTGATGCAGGCTTTAAACGCTGCAGAAATCTTAGCCCACTTGCATATATCCATAGGGTCACTCTGATATGAAAATTTAAAGTTAAAACGATTTATAATCAAATTATTGATGTATACGTACACAAATAATATCCTTAATTGTGGACTGTGGAGGGAGCGTTAGTGACACCTGGTAATTGTTAGGTGCCTCCGAAATAATTTGCCAAATCGCAGCCGAGTTAGTAAACGAGTCACGCGGTAGTGCCTGGCCCATATCTTCCATTTGATGGATGAAATCTTGAAGCAGTGATTTTACTTGTTTAAGTTTGGATGGCTCTCTAAGAGTCATAGGCGATTTCGCCGGGTATCGGAAGAGCTCCATTTAATTCATTGGGATACATTTTGTCGTAAATACGATTATTATTTCGTACAGAATTTGTTGAGTTGTCTGCAAGATATTATATGAAATGTTATAAATTATTTGTATCTTTGTAACTATCGATTTTTAATGGCAAATAGCCAGCACTTACCACTGGGTTCGTTGCTTCGTTTTCAAGATTCTTCTTTGTGGTAATCGGCAGAAGATTTTCAGAGAGTTAACCATTTTCATAAAGCTTTATGCAGGCTTTAAACGCTGCAGAAATCTTAGCCCACTTGCATATAGCCATAGGGTCACTCTGATATGAAAATTTAAAGTTAAAACGATTTATAATCAAATTATTGATGTATACGTACATAAATAATATCCTTAATTGTGGACTGTGGAGGGAGCGTTAGTGACACCTGGTAATTGTTAGGTGCCTCCGAAATAATTTGCCAAATCGCAGCCGAGTTAGTAAACGAGTCACGCGGTAGTGCCTGGCCCATATCTTCCATTTGATGGATGAAATCTTGAAGCAGTGATTTTACTTGTTTAAGTTTGGATGGCTCTCTAAGAGTCATAGGCGATTTCGCCGGGTAACGGAAGAGCTCCATTTAATTCATTGGGATACATTTTGTCGTAAATACGATTATTATTTCGTACAGAATTTGTTGAGTTGTCTGCAAGATATTATATGAAATGTTATAAATTATTTGTATCTTTGTAACTATCGATTTTTAATGGCAAATAGCCAGCACTTACCACTGGGTTCGTTGCTTCGTTTTCAAGATTCTTCTTTGTGGTAATCGGCAGAAGATTTTCAGAGAGTTAACCATTTTCATAAAGCTTTATGCAGGCTTTAAACGCTGCAGAAATCTTAGCCCACTTGCATATATCCATAGGGTCACTCTGATATGAAAATTTAAAGTTAAAACGATTTATAATCAAATTATTGATGTATACGTACATAAATAATATCCTTAATTGTGGACTGTGGAGGGAGCGTTAGTGACACCTGGTAATTGTTAGGTGCCTCCGAAATAATTTGCCAAATCGCAGCCGAGTTAGTAAACGAGTCACGCGGTAGTGCCTGGCCCATATCTTCCATTTGATGGATGAAATCTTGAAGCAGTGATTTTACTTGTTTAAGTTTGGATGGCTCTCTAAGAGTCATAGGCGATTTCGCCGGGTATCGGAAGAGCTCCATTTAATTCATTGGGATACATTTTGTCGTAAATACGATTATTATTTCGTACAGAATTTGTTGAGTTGTCTGCAAGATATTATATGAAATGTTATAAATTATTTGTATCTTTGTAACTATCGATTTTTAATGGCAAATAGCCAGCACTTACCACTGGGTTCGTTGCTTCGTTTTCAAGATTCTTCTTTGTGGTAATCGGCAGAAGATTTTCAGCGAGTTAACCATTTTCATAAAGCTTTATGCAGGCTTTAAACGCTGCAGAAATCTTAGCCCACTTGCATATATCCATAGGGTCACTCTGATATGAAAATTTAAAGTTAAAACGATTTATAATCAAATTATTGATGTATACGTACATAAATAATATCCTTAATTGTGGACTGTGGAGGGAGCGTTAGTGACACCTGGTAATTGTTAGGTGCCTCCGAAATAATTTGCCAAATCGCAGCCGAGTTAGTAAACGAGTCACGCGGTAGTGCCTGGCCCATATCTTCCATTTGATGGATGAAATCTTGAAGCAGTGATTTTACTTGTTTAAGTTTGGATGGCTCTCTAAGAGTCATAGGCGATTTCGCGGGTATCGGAAGAGCTCCATTTAATTCATTGGGATACATTTTGTCGTAAATACGATTATTATTTCGTACAGAATTTGTTGAGTTGTCTGCAAGATATTATATGAAATGTTATAAATTATTTGTATCTTTGTAACTATCGATTTTTAATGGCAAATAGCCAGCACTTACCACTGGGTTCGTTGCTTCGTTTTCAAGATTCTTCTTTGTGGTAATCGGCAGAAGATTTTCAGAGAGTTAACCATTTTCATAAAGCTTTATGCAGGCTTTAAACGCTGCAGAAATCTTAGCCCACTTGCATATATCCATAGGGTCACTCTGATATGAAAATTTAAAGTTAAAACGATTTATAATCAAATTATTGATGTATACGTACATAAATAATATCCTTAATTGTGGACTGTGGAGGGAGCGTTAGTGACACCTGGTAATTGTTAGGTGCCTCCGAAATAATTTGCCAAATCGCAGCCGAGTTAGTAAACGAGTCACGCGGTAGTGCCTGGCCCATATCTTCCATTTGATGGATGAAATCTTGAAGCAGTGATTTTACTTGTTTAAGTTTGGATGGCTCTCTAAGAGTCATAGGCGATTTCGCCGGGTATCGGAAGAGCTCCATTTAATTCATTGGGATACATTTTGTCCTAAATACGATTATTATTTCGTACAGAATTTGTTGAGTTGTCTGCAAGATATTATATGAAATGTTATAAATTATTTGTATCTTTGTAACTACCGATTTTTAATGGCAAATAGCCAGCACTTACCACTGGGTTCGTTGCTTCGTTTTCAAGATTCTTCTTTGTGGTAATCGGCAGAAGATTTTCAGAGAGTTAACCATTTTCATAAAGCTTTATGCAGGCTTTAAACGCTGCAGAAATCTTAGCCCACTTGCATATATCCATAGGGTCACTCTGATATGAAAATTTAAAGTTAAAACGATTTATAATCAAATTATTGATGTATACGTACATAAATAATATCCTTAATTGTGGACTGTGGAGGGAGCGTTAGTGACACCTGGTAATTGTTAGGTGCCTCCGAAATAATTTGCCAAATCGCAGCCGAGTTAGTAAACGAGTCACGCGGTAGTGCCTGGCCCATATCTTCCATTTGATGGATGAAATCTTGAAGCAGTGATTTTACTTGTTTAAGTTTGGATGGCTCTCTAAGAGTCATAGGCGATTTCGCCGGGTATCGGAAGAGCTCCATTTAATTCATTTGGATACATTTTGTCCTAAATACGATTATTATTTCGTACAGAATTTGTTGAGTTGTCTGCAAGATATTATATGAAATGTTATAAATTATTTGTATCTTTGTAACTATCGATTTTTAATGGCAAATAGCCAGCACTTACCACTGGGTTCGTTGCTTCGTTTTCAAGATTCTTCTTTGTGGTAATCGGCAGAAGATTTTCAGAGAGTTAACCATTTTCATAAAGCTTTATGCAGGCTTTAAACGCTGCAGAAATCTTAGCCCACTTGCATATATCCATAGGGTCACTCTGATATGAAAATTTAAAGTTAAAACGATTTATAATCAAATTATTGATGTATACGTACATAAATAATATCCTTAATTGTGGACTGTGGAGGGAGCGTTAGTGACACCTGGTAATTGTTAGGTGCCTCCGAAATAATTTGCCAAATCGCAGCCGAGTTAGTAAACGAGTCACGCGGTAGTGCCTGGCCCATATCTTCCATTTGATGGATGAAATCTTGAAGCAGTGATTTTACTTGTTTAAGTTTGGATGGCTCTCTAAGAGTCATAGGCGATTTCGCCGGGTATCGGAAGAGCTCCATTTAATTCATTGGGATACATTTTGTCGTAAATACGATTATTATTTCGTACAGAATTTGTTGAGTTGTCTGCAAGATATTATATGAAATGTTATAAATTATTTGTATCTTTGTAACTATCGATTTTTAATGGCAAATAGCCAGCACTTACCACTGGGTTCGTTGCTTCGTTTTCAAGATTCTTCTTTGTGGTAATCGGCAGAAGATTTTCAGAGAGTTAACCATTTTCATAAAGCTTTATGCAGGCTTTAAACGCTGCAGAAATCTTAGCCCACTTGCATATATCCATAGGGTCACTCTGATATGAAAATTTAAAGTTAAAACGATTTATAATCAAATTATTGATGTATACGTACATAAATAATATCCTTAATTGTGGACTGTGGAGGGAGCGTTAGTGACACCTGGTAATTGTTAGGTGCCTCCGAAATAATTTGCCAAATCGCAGCCGAGTTAGTAAACGAGTCACGCGGTAGTGCCTGGCCCATATCTTCCATTTGATGGATGAAATCTTGAAGCAGTGATTTTACTTGATTAAGTTTGGATGGCTCTTTAAGAGTCATAGGCGATTTCGCCGGGTATCGGAAGAGCTCCATTTAATTCATTGGGATACATTTTGTCGTAAATACGATTATTATTTCGTACAGAATTTGTTGAGTTGTCTGCAAGATATTATATGAAATGTTATAAATTATTTGTATCTTTGTAACTATCGATTTTTAATGGCAAATAGCCAGCACTTACCACTGGGTTCGTTGCTTCGTTTTCAAGATTCTTCTTTGTGGTAATCGGCAGAAGATTTTCAGAGAGTTAACCATTTTCATAAAGCTTTATGCAGGCTTTAAACGCTGCAGAAATCTTAGCCCACTTGCATATATCCATAGGGTCACTCTGATATGAAAATTTAAAGTTAAAACGATTTATAATCAAATTATTGATGTATACGTACATAAATAATATCCTTAATTGTGGACTGTGGAGGGAGCGTTAGTGACACCTGGTAATTGTTAGGTGCCTCCGAAATAATTTGCCAAATCGCAGCCGAGTTAGTAAACGAGTCACGCGGTAGTGCCTGGCCCATATCTTCCATTTGATGGATGTAATCTTGAAGCAGTGATTTTACTTGTTTAAGTTTGGATGGCTCTCTAAGAGTCATAGGCGATTTCGCCGGGTATCGGAAGAGCTCCATTTAATTCATTGGGATACATTTTGTCGTAAATACGATTATTATTTCGTACAGAATTTGTTGAGTTGTCTGCAAGATATTATATGAAATGTTATAAATTATTTGTATCTTTGTAACTATCGATTTTTAATGGCAAATAGCCAGCACTTACCACTGGGTTCGTTGCTTCGTTTTCAAGATTCTTCTTTGTGGTAATCGGCAGAAGATTTTCAGAGAGTTAACCATTTTCATAAAGCTTTATGCAGGCTTTAAATGCTGCAGAAATCTTAGCCCACTTGCATATATCCATAGGGTCACTCTGATATGAAAATTTAAAGTTAAAACGATTTATAATCAAATTATTGATGTATACGTACATAAATAATATCCTTAATTGTGGACTGTGGAGGGAGCGTTAGTGACACCTGGTAATTGTTAGGTGCCTCCGAAATAATTTGCCAAATCGCAGCCGAGTTAGTAAACGAGTCACGCGGTAGTGCCTGGCCCATATCTTCCATTTGATGGATGAAATCTTGAAGCAGTGATTTTACTTGTTTAAGTTTGGATGGCTCTCTAAGAGTTATAGGCGATTTCGCCGGGTATAGGAAGAGCTCCATTTAATTCATTGGGATACATTTTGTCGTAAATACGATTATTATTTCGTACAGAATTTGTTGAGTTGTCTGCAAGATATTATATGAAATGGTAGAAATTATTTGTATCTTTGTAACTATCGATTTTTAATGGCAAATAGCCAGCACTTACCACTGGGTTCGTTGCTTCGTTTTTAAGATTCTTCTTTGTGGTAATCGGCAGAAGATTTTCAGAGAGTTAACCATTTTCATAAAGCTTTATGCAGGCTTTAAACGCTGCAGAAATCTTAGCCCACTTGCATATATCCATAGGGTCACTCTGATATGAAAATTTAAAGTTAAAACGATTTATAATCAAATTATTGATGTATACGTACATAAATAATATCCTTAATTGTGGACTGTGGAGGGAGCGTTAGTGACACCTGGTAATTGTTAGGTGCCTCCGAAATAATTTGCCAAATCGCAGCCGAGTTAGTAAACGAGTCACGCGGTAGTGCCTGGCCCATATCTTCCATTTGATGGATGAAATCTTGAAGCAGTGATTTTACTTGTTTAAGTTTGGATGGCTCTCTAAGAGTCATAGGCGATTTCGCCGGGTATCGGAAGAGCTCCATTTAATTCATTGGGATACATTTTGTCGTAAATACGATTATTATTTCGTACAGAATTTGTTGAGTTGTCTGCAAGATATTATATGAAATGTTATAAATTATTTGTATCTTTGTAACTATCGATTTTTAATGGCAAATAGCCAGCACTTACCACTGGGTTCGTTGCTTCGTTTTCAAGATTCTTCTTTGTGGTAATCGGCAGAAGATTTTCAGAGAGTTAACCATTTTCATAAAGCTTTATGCAGGCTTTAAACGCTGCAGAAATCTTAGCCCACTTGCATATATCCATAGGGTCACTCTGATATGAAAATTTAAAGTTAAAACGATTTATAATCAAATTATTGATGTATACGTACATAAATAATATCCTTAATTGTGGACTGTGGAGGGAGCGTCAGTGACACCTGGTAATTGTTAGGTGCCTCCGAAATAATTTGCCAAATCGCAGCCGAGTTAGTAAACGAGTCACGCGGTAGTGCCTGGCCCATATCTTCCATTTGATGGATGAAATCTTGAAGCAGTGATTTTACTTGTTTAAGTTTGGATGGCTCTCTAAGAGTCATAGGCGATTTCGCCGGGTATCGGAAGAGCTCCATTTAATTCATTGGGATACATTTTGTCGTAAATACGATTATTATTTCGTACAGAATTTGTTGAGTTGTCTGCAAGATATTATATGAAATGTTATAAATTATTTGTATCTTTGTAACTATCGATTTTTAATGGCAAATAGCCAGCACTTACCACTGGGTTCGTTGCTTCGTTTTCAAGATTCTTCTTTGTGGTAATCGGCAGAAGATTTTCAGAGAGTTAACCATTTTCATAAAGCTTTATGCAGGCTTTAAACGCTGCAGAAATCTTAGCCCACTTGCATATATCCATAGGGTCACTCTGATATGAAAATTTAAAGTTAAAACGATTTATAATCAAATTATTGATGTATACGTACATAAATAATATCCTTAATTGTGGACTGTGGAGGGAGCGTTAGTGACACCTGGTAATTGTTAGGTGCCTCCGAAATAATTTGCCAAATCGCAGCCGAGTTAGTAAACGAGTCACGCGGTAGTGCCTGGCCCATATCTTCCATTTGATGGATGAAATCTTGAAGCAGTGATTTTACTTGTTTAAGTTTGGATGGCTTTATAAGAGTCATAGGCGATTTCGCCGGGTATCGGAAGAGCTCCATTTAATTCATTGGGATACATTTTGTCGTAAATACGATTATTATTTCGTACAGAATTTGTTGAGTTGTCTGCAAGATATTATATGAAATGTTATAAATTATTTGTATCTTTGTAACTATCGATTTTTAATGGCAAATAGCCAGCACTTACCACTGGGTTCGTTCCTTCGTTTTCAAGATTCTTCTTTGTGGTAATCGGCAGAAGATTTTCAGAGAGTTAACCATTTTCATAAAGCTTTATGCAGGCTTTAAACGCTGCAGAAATCTTAGCCCACTTGCATATATCCATAGGGTCACTCTGATATGAAAATTTAAAGTTAAAACGATTTATAATCAAATTATTGATGTATACGTACATAAATAATATCCTTAATTGTGGACTGTGGAGGGAGCGTTAGTGACACCTGGTAATTGTTAGGTGCCTCCGAAATAATTTGCCAAATCGCAGCCGAGTTAGTAAACGAGTCACGCGGTAGTGCCTGGCCCATATCTTCCATTTGATGGATGAAATCTTGAAGCAGTGATTTTACTTGTTTAAGTTTGGATGGCTCTCTAAGAGTCATCGGCGATTTCGCTGGGTATCGGAAGAGCTTTATTTAATTCATTGGGATACATTTTGTCGTAAATACGATTATTATTTCGTACAGAATTTGTTGAGTTGTCTGCAAGATATTATATGAAATGTTATAAATTATTTGTATCTTTGTAACTATCGATTTTTAATGGCAAATAGCCAGCACTTACCACTGGGTTCGTTGCTTCGTTTTCAAGATTCTTCTTTGTGGTAATCGGCAGAAGATTTTCAGAGAGTTAACCATTTTCATAAAGCTTTATGCAGGCTTTAAACTCTGCAGAAATCTTAGCCCACTTGCATATATCCATAGGGTCACTCTGATATGAAAATTTAAAGTTAAAACGATTTATAATCAAATTATTGATGTATACGTACATAAATAATATCCTTAATTGTGGACTGTGGAGGGAGCGTTAGTGACACCTGGTAATTGTTAGGTGCCTCCGAAATAATTTGCCAAATCGCAGCCGAGTTAGTAAACGAGTCACGCGGTAGTGCCTGGCCCATATCTTCCATTTGATGGATGAAATCTTGAAGCAGTGATTTTACTTGTTTAAGTTTGGATGGCTCTCTAAGAGTCATAGGCGATTTCGCCGGGTATCGGAAGAGCTCCATTTAATTCATTGGGATACATTTTGTCCTAAATACGATTATTATTTCGTACAGACTTTGTTGAGTTGTCTGCAAGATATTATATGAAATGTTATAAATTATTTGTATCTTTGTAACTATCGATTTTTAATGGCAAATAGCCAGCACTTACCACTGGGTTCGTTGCTTCGTTTTCAAGATTCTTCTTTGTGGTAATCGGCAGAAGATTTTCAGAGAGTTAACCATTTTCATAAAGCTTTATGCACGCTTTAAACGCTGCAGAAATCTTAGCCCACTTGCATATATCCATAGGGTCACTCTGATATGAAAATTTAAAGTTAAAACGATTTATAATCAAATTATTGATGTATACGTACATAAATAATATCCTTAATTGTGGACTGTGGAGGGAGCGTTAGTGACACCTGGTAATTGTTAGGTGCCTCCGAAATAATTTGCCAAATCGCAGCCGAGTTAGTAAACGAGTCACGCGGTAGTGCCTGGCCCATATCTTCCATTTGATGGATGAAATCTTGAAGCAGTGATTTTACTTGTTTAAGTTTGGATGGCTCTCTAAGAGTCATAGGCGATTTCGCCGGGTATCGGAAGAGCTCCATTTAATTCATTGGGATACATTTTGTCGTAAATACGATTATTATTTCGTACAGAATTTGTTGAGTTGTCTGCAAGATATTATATGAAATGTTATAAATTATTTGTATCTTTGTAACTATCGATTTTTAATGGCAAATAGCCAGCACTTACCACTGGGTTCGTTGCATCGTTTTCAAGATTCTTCTTTGTGGTAATCGGCAGAAGATTTTCAGAGAGTTAACCATTTTCATAAAGCTTTATGCAGGCTTTAAACGCTGCAGAAATCTTAGCCCACTTGCATATATCCATAGGGTCACTCTGATATGAAAATTTAAAGTTAAAACGATTTATAATCAAATTATTGATGTATACGTACATAAATAATATCCTTAATTGTGGACTGTGGAGGGAGCGTTAGTGACACCTGGTAATTGTTAGGTGCCTCCGAAATAATTTGCCAAATCGCAGCCGAGTTAGTAAACGAGTCACGCGGTAGTGCCTGGCCCATATCTTCCATTTGATGGATGAAATCTTGAAGCAGTGATTTTACTTGTTTAAGTTTGGATGGCTCTCTAAGAGTCATAGGCGATTTCGCCGGGTATCGGAAGAGCTCCATTTAATTCATTGGGATACATTTTGTCGTAAATACGATTATTATTTCGTACAGAATTTGTTGAGTTGTCTGCAAGATATTATATGAAATGTTATAAATTATTTGTATCTTTGTAACTATCGATTTTTAATGGCAAATAGCCAGCACTTACCACTGGGTTCGTTGCTTCGTTTTCAAGATTCTTCTTTGTGGTAATCGGCAGAAGATTTTCAGAGAGTTAACCATTTTCATAAAGCTTTATGCAGGCTTTAAGCGCTGCAGAAATCTTAGCCCACTTGCATATATCCATAGGGTCACTCTGATATGAAAATTTAAAGTTAAAACGATTTATAATCAAATTATTGATGTATACGTACATAAATAATATCCTTAATTGTGGACTGTGGAGGGAGCGTTAGTGACACCTGGTAATTGTTAGGTGCCTCCGAAATAATTTGCCAAATCGCAGCCGAGTTAGTAAACGAGTCACGCGGTAGTGCCTGGCCCATATCTTCCATTTGATGGATGAAATCTTGAAGCAGTGATTTTACTTGTTTAAGTTTGGATGGCTCTCTAAGAGTCATAGGCAATTTCGCCGGGTATCGGAAGAGCTCCATTTAATTCATTGGGATACATTTTGTCGTAAATACGATTATTATTTCGTACAGAATTTGTTGAGTTGTCTGCAAGATATTATATGAAATGTTATAAATTATTTGTATCTTTGTAACTATCGATTTTTAATGGCAAATAGCCAGCACTTACCACTGGGTTCGTTGCTTCGTTTTCAAGATTCTTCTTTGTGGTAATCGGCAGAAGATTTTCAGAGAGTTAACCATTTTCATAAAGCTTTATGCAGGCTTTAAACGCTGCAGAAATCTTAGCCCACTTGCATATATCCATAGGGTCACTCTGATATGAAAATTTAAAGTTAAAACGATTTATAATCAAATTATTGATGTATACGTACATAAATAATATCCTTAATTGTGGACTGTGGAGGGAGCGTTAGTGACACCTGGTAATTGTTAGGTGCCTCCGAAATAATTTGCCAAATCGCAGCCGAGTTAGTAAACGAGTCACGCGGTAGTGCCTAGCCCATATCTTCCATTTGATGGATGAAATCTTGAAGCAGTGATTTAACTTGTTTAAGTTTGGATGGCTCTCTAAGAGTCATAGGCGATTTCGCCGGGTATCGGAAGAGCTCCATTTAATTCATTGGGATACATTTTGTCGTAAATACGATTATTATTTCGTACAGAATTTGTTGAGTTGTCTGCAAGATATTATATGAAATGTTATAAATTATTTGTATCTTTGTAACTATCGATTTTTAATGGCAAATAGCCAGCACTTACCACTGGGTTCGTTGCTTCGTTTTCAAGATTCTTCTTTGTGGTAATCGGCAGAAGATTTTCAGAGAGTTAACCATTTTCATAAAGCTTTATGCAGGCTTTAAACGCTGCAGAAATCTTAGCCCACTTGCATATATCCATAGGGTCACTCTGATATGAAAATTTAAAGTTAAAACGATTTATAATTAAATTATTGATGTATACGTACATAAATAATATCCTTAATTGTGGACTGTGGAGGGAGCGTTAGTGACACCTGGTAATTGTTAGGTGCCTCCGAAATAATTTGCCAAATCGCAGCCGAGTTAGTAAACGAGTCACGCGGTAGTGCCTGGCCCATATCTTCCATTTGATGGATGAAATCTTGAAGCAGTGATTTTACTTGTTTAAGTTTGGATGGCTCTCTAAGAGTCATAGGCGATTTCGCCGGGTATCGGAAGAGCTCCATTTAATTCATTGGGATACATTTTGTCGTAAATACGATTATTATTTCGTACAGAATTTGTTGAGTTGTCTGCAAGATATTATATGAAATGTTATAAATTATTTGTATCTTTGTAACTATCGATTTTTAATGGCAAATAGCCAGCACTTACCACTGGGTTCGTTGCTTCGTTTTCAAGATTCTTCTTTGTGGTAATCGGCAGAAGATTTTCAGAGAGTTAACCATTTTCATAAAGCTTTATGCAGGCTTTAAACGCAGCAGAAATCTTAGCCCACTTGCATATATCCATAGGGTCACTCTGATATGAAAATTTAAAGTTAAAACGATTTATAATCAAATTATTGATGTATACGTACATAAATAATATCCTTAATTGTGGACTGTGGAGGGAGCGTTAGTGACACCTGGTAATTGTTAGGTGCCTCCGAAATAATTTGCCAAATCGCAGCCGAGTTAGTAAACGAGTCACGCGGTAGTGCCTGGCCCATATCTTCCATTTGATGGATGAAATCTTGAAGCAGTGATTTTACTTGTTTAAGTTTGGATGGCTCTCTAAGAGTCATAGGCGATTTCGCCGGGTATCGGAAGAGCTCCATTTAATTCATTGGGATACATTTTGTCGTAAATACGATTATTATTTCGTACAGAATTTGTTGAGTTGTCTGCAAGATATTATATGAAATGTTATAAATTATTTGTATCTTTGTAACTATCGATTTTTAATGGCAAATAGCCAGCACTTACCACTGGGTTCGTTGCTTCGTTTTCAAGATTCTTCTTTGTGGTAATCGGCAGAAGATTTTCAGATAGTTAACCATTTTCATAAAGCTTTATGCAGGCTTTAAACGCTGCAGAAATCTTAGCCCACTTGCATATATCCATAGTGTACAGCGTTGACATAATTGCATCATGTGTGTCCACCCTAAATACATATATGAATTTGTTCCCTTTATTATTATATTTTGTTACATTAGTTAGAATGATTAAGATCATAAGTCAGTCTTGTATATACACTCGATCTGGACAGAACTCTTCTTTTGGAAAGCTTGCCGCGGCTATCTCGGCTTATTAAAAAAATGAATTATTAAATAAAACGCGTTCAGTTTTATTTGGAAATTTAAATTGAAAAACATTTGGTCCTAATCGAGCCGGATTACCGGAATTTATCGACACGCAAAAAGCATAATTAAAGTGAAGTTAGTACAAACAATATATTCGCTCATATATATATGTATGTACTTATATGCTACGCGCGGTGCATGTGCTTCAGTGTCGTTGGTCGTTACTTTGTTGCGCTTTGATATTTAAAAATATTCTTTTTGATTATTGCTTACGGCGGGGTACGGCGTGTGATCTTGTTGCCCGAGTGCAGAGACATATACCACAAAGTGATTGCTAACGGACTTTACAGTATTTCACATACATTGCAATCCATTGTGCATTACCGTTCCCATAGCATCGAAACGAAAAGCGTCATCGTGTTAAGTTCTTGTCGCCCGAGTGCGAAGAAACTTGAAAATATATCCCATTGACAGTGCGGTTACTAACGGGTTAGCCCTGTGCAACTTTCATCAATTTGTTTGTTCATTTGCGGTTTGCAAAAGAGTTCTTGTCTGGTGTTCTTATCTCTTGCTTCTCTTCGTCCTCCCCATCATACGATTTGTCTGCTTTCCATCGGTGAATATTACTGTTGTTGGTAACGGGCGAAAGTGAAACGACATATAATTTATATTGGTTTGGATCCTGAAGTGTACATTGACATTTGAGTGATTCGGTGGTATCGCGTATATATAAAAAAAAATAGATCCAACATCGCGAAATGGAAGCGCTAAAAAGGCTACGCGCGGCGATAAAAGGTCAGGTCACTCGTATCGTGTCGCATGCTAAGGAAAAAGACATTACCTATTCCAAGGCAAACAGTTTAATCTTGCGGTTAGAACATTTAATGAATGATTTTGATCGAGTTCAGACTTGCATAGAGGAAGATGAAGCTGACGAAATTCATCGCGCGGAATTCGAGTCAATTTTTTATGAAGTGCACGCGCAACTTACAGACATTATTAGATGTAAAAAAGGTAATTTGCCGTCAGGTTCCGGTGATCTCAGTGATACGTTGAAAATTCTAGCAGAGAAACAGACTGCTCTTGGAGACATCGTGAAACATCTAGTTGAAACGTCGGGAAAAAGTACACCTATAACACGTGTGGAATCGAATACGCGATTACCTGAAATAAAATTGCCGGAGTTTTCGGGAAGGTTGGATGAATGGGTGCGATTTCGGGATTTGTTCATCGCAATGGTGTATTCTAAGGCCTCTTTAACGGGTGTCGAAAAAATGGAATATTTACAGACTCGTTTACGAGGAGATGCCGCATCGCTTATACGACATCTCGCACCAAGCAATACCAATTTCGAGGTAGCTTGGAATTTAATTAAATCCCATTTCGATAAACCAAATATTATTATGGTTTCGCATTTGGATAATATATTTGAGAGTGCGGTTCTCAAGACGGGTTCCCTCAGCGATATTAAAGTGCTGTTCAGTAATATAAACGAAAATGTTAATGCTCTACGTGCATTGAGTCAACCGGTTGATGATTGGAAAACACTTCTAATTTATGTTCTCGCTAAAAAATTGGACTCGGAAAACCGAATACTTTGGTATCGGAAAATCAAAGACATATCAAATCCATCGCTTACGGATTTTACCGGGTTCTTAACGGACAGAATTAATGAGTTAGAATGTGTGAATACATTTCGTGCTGGTCGCAATAATCAACAGATCGGTAAGTTAATGCCTAAAGACTCAAATAAACGTATGCTGAACGTTCACACCAGCAACATTAGTCCATCGTGCGTTAAATGCAAACGCAATCACCTGCTATACCAATGCAAGGAGTTCCGTGAACTCCCGGTAACAGCGCGATTGGAGCTCGTGACCCTTAATAATATCTGCTCAAATTGTTTACGTTCGCGACATGTGTTGTCTGAATGCAAGTTCTCGGTTTGCAAGGTTTGCTCCGAAAAGCATAATACCCTTTTGCATCAAAATGTCTCTAACGCAAACCCAGGACAGCCATCGGTTTCGGGAACGAACGACGTCGTCTCGAGTGGTTTGTCTGTAAATACGTCTCAACACGGTTTGCGCGATACCTTTACTATGCTGCCGACTGCAGTGGTATCTGTTATGGACGCTAACGGTCAGATGCACGAATGCAGGGCGTTGCTTGACTCGGGTTCTCAGTCGACGCTTATATCCGAGGCTTGCGTACAACGACTACGGTTGAAACGATCTCATGCCAGAATCCCTATATCGGGTATAGGGCAGGATGGATGTACTCAGGGTACAAACGGGTTGGTCAGTCTTGTCGTGGGCTCATCCGCTAAAACTGATGTAATCCTTACCACCAAAGCCTATATTCTATCAGTCCTAACAGGCAATATACCAAGCGTAAATATTCCAAGATCGAAGATTTCGTTTTTCGATCATTTAATTCTTGCTGATCCTGGATGCTGTACCCCAAGGGACATCGACATAGTCTTCGGATCAGACCAATTTTTCGAAATCCTTACCGAGGGAAGGATAATTCATCCAACAGGTTCACCCGTAGCCCAAAACACGAAATTTGGTTGGGTAATTGCGGGAAATGCTTCAACGGAAGCACCCACGCTAAACCTACTGCACGCGAAGGTGGACCTTGATAGTCTGCTTCGCCGCTTCTGGGAGTACGAGGATATAAAGGATAGTCAACATTCAGTTACGGATGAAGCTCAACAGATCGAGGAGCATTTCGTCTCTACGCATGGCATCCAGTCCGATGGCAGGTATGTAGTCCGTCTGCCATTTAAAAGGAATATCGCAGTCGAGTTTGGGGATTCCAGAAAAGCAGCATTAAGGCGATTTCATGCGATGGAACGACGTTTCTTAGCGGATCCAAATCTTCAACGCGAGTATATTGCATTCATGCAAGAATATGAAGATCTGGGTCATATGGCACCTGTATCACCCATCAGCGATAATCCTCAACAATCGTTTTATTTGCCCCACCACGCTGTTCTCAAGCCCTCTAGCACAACAACGAAGCTGAGGGTAGTCTTCGATGCCTCTTGCAAAACTAGCAACGGAAGTTCACTTAATGATTGTTTGCAAGTGGGACCAACAATCCAAAATGATCTCATAACATCATTAATAAGGTTTCGGAAATTTGCGATTGCGGTTAAAGCAGATATAGCTAAGATGTATCGACAAATCAGAATTCATAACAGCGACATCAATTATCAGCGCATCATTTGGCGAAAGAATCCGAGCGAGAAGCCACAGGATTACCAACTTCTGACCGTAACATACGGTAACATTTTTGGCAACGAGGGTGCTTAAACAGGTTGGTATTAATAGTTTACCTTATTACCCTCAAGCGAGTGCTAGCATTATAAACGATTTTTATGTCGATGACTATATGTCGGGCTTTCACTCTCTTGAAGAGGCTCTGGTACTCAAGAATGATTTGCATGCAATTTTAAATGGGGCTGGGTTAGACTTGCGTAAGTGGGCATCTAACTCTTTAGAATTCTTAGCTGACATCGAGCCAAGCTGCCGCGAAATCTCTACGGATCTAAGTTTTAATCGAGGCGAAGTTAAGACGCTAGGGTTAATTTGGGATACCATATCCGATTCATTTAAATTTAGTTTTTCTACGCCATCGCTGAATTCTCAAATAACGAAGAGGGAGGTGCTTTCACACATTGCACGAATGTTCAATGATTTCGGTCATGTAAACTATTTATCTTTATTTGTTACAATTACTTCATTTAATTGTCTTAATTCGTACCCCTTATTTGATTCTTTAATCTTTTGATTAAGTTTCACTTTTTAATGGTTTGTAATTCTAATCGTATTCTTTATTTGCAAATTCTATTTTTATACCCTATCCCATAGGGGGGTATATTAGTTTTGACATTAAGTTTGTAACATAGAGAAATAATTTCGATACATATACCTCAAAGTATATGGATCGATTCAGAATCGCTAGCTGAGTCGATTAAGCCATGTCTGTCTGTCCGTCCGTCCGTCCGTCCGTCCGTCCGTCCGTCTGTGTGTCACCGATTTTTGGGCCTTAAATTTTGAGCTAGAGAGTTCAAATTTGGTATATAGACTCTCTGGCCGACGAAGCAGAACAAGTGTAAAAATTTTTGAAATCCGCCCACTGCCACGCCCCCTTTTTAGAAAAACGTAGTTTTAAGCCAAACCGTAAGGAATTTCAAAAAAGTGCCTGAGCAGCATATTTAGACAATCTTAATATCTATATTTCGTCCATACAAAGTTTTTTGCCACGCCCACTTTTTGGGGGCGTTTTTAGTAAAAAACGCTTTTTGTCCAAATTTTAAAACTTTCGAAAAAATGTTTGATGCAAATACTTCCGCAATGGTAATATAAACATTTTGTCTATAGATCATTTTCACCTACGCCCACATTTTGGGGGCGTTTTCTTACAAAAACCATTTGTATACCCCATCCCAAGGCATTAGCAATAGAAATACGTTGTTTGTTGTCGAACCACAAAAGATTTTGATAAACTGTCTGAGGAATATATTGTGACAATGTCATTTTCTGTATTTCATCGCCATAAGGCCTATATTTTGAGGATATTAATTTTAAGGATGGGATGGGATAGGGTATTCAACGATCCGCACAGCGGATTGTAGCCTCTCATATGTTTATACCCTATCCCATAGGGGTATATTAGTTTTGATACTTAGTTTGTAACATAGAGAAATAATTTAGCTACATATACCTCAAAGTATATGGATCGACTCAGAATCGCTAGCTGAGTCGAATTAGCCATGTCTGTCTGTCCGTCCGTCCGTCCGTGTGTCCGTCCGTCCGTCTGTCTGTTCGTCACCGATTTTTGGGCCTTAAATTTTGAGCTAGGATAATGAAATTTGGTATATAGGATCCTTGGCTGAGTCACCAGAACAAGTGTAAAAATTTTTAAAATCCGCCCACTGCCACGCCCCCTTTTAGAAAAAACGTAGTTTAAAGCCAAACCGTAAGGAATTTCAAAAAAGTGTGTAAGCAACATATTTAGACAATCCTAATATCTATATTTCGTTCATACAAAGTTTTTTGCCACGCCCACTTTTTGGGGGCGTTTTAAGTAAAAAACGTTTTTTGTCCAAATTTTAAAACTTTCGAAAAACATATGAGAGGCTACAATCCGCTATGCGGATCGTTGAATACCCTATCCCATCCCATCCTTTAAATTAATATCCTCAAAATATAGGCCTTATGGCGATGAAATACAGAAAATGACATTGTCACAATATATTGCTCAGACAGTTTCTCAAAATCTTGTGTGGTTCGACAAAAAACAACGTATTTCTATTGCTAATGCCTTGGGATGGGGTATACAAATGGTTTTTGTAAGAAAACGCCCCCAAAATGTGGGCGTAGGTGAAAATGATCTATAGACAAAATGTTTATATTACCATTGCGGAAGTATTTGCATCAAAATTTTTTTCGAAAGTTTTAAAATTTGGACAAAAAGCGTTTTTTACTAAAAACGCCCCCAAAAAGTGGGCGTGGCAAAAAACTTTGTATGAACGAAATATAGATATTAGGATTGTCTAAATATGTTGCAAAGACACTTTTTTGAAATTCCTTACGGTTTGGCCAAAAAATAAGTTTTTCTAAAAAGGGGGCGTGGCAGTGGGCGGATTTCAAAAATTTTTACACTTGTTCTGCTTCGTCGGCCAGAGAGTCTATATACCAAATTTCAACACTCTAGCTCAAAATTTAAGGCCCAAAAATCGGTGACACACAGACGGACGGACGGACGGACGGACGGACGGACGGACGGACGGACGGACAGACAGACATGGCTTAATCGACTCAGCTAGCGATTCTGAATCGATCCATATACTTTGAGGTATATGTATCGAAATTATTTCTCTATGTTACAAACTTAATGTCAAAACTAATATACCCCCCTATGGGATAGGGTATAAAAATTTTGATGCAAATACTTCCGCAATGGTAATATAAACATTTTGTCCATAGATCATTTTCACCTACGCCCACATTTTGGGGGCGTATTCTTACAAAAACCATTTGTATACCCCATCCCAAGGCATTAGCAATAGAAATACGTTGTTTTTTGTCGAACCACAAAAGATTTTGAGAAACTGTCTGAGCAATATATTGTGACAATGTCATTTTCTGTTTTTCATCGCCATAAGGCCTATATTTTGAGGATATTAATTTAAAGGATGGGATGGGATAGGGTATTCAACGATCCGCATAGCGGATTGTAGCCTCTCATATGTTTATACCCTATCCCATAGGGGTATATTAGTTTTGATACTTAGTTTGTAACATAGAGAAATAATTTTGCTACATATACCTCAAAGTATATGGATCGACTCAGAATCGCTAGCTGAGTCGATTAGGCCATGTCTGTCTGTCCGTCCGTCCGTCCGTCCGTCCGTCCGTCCGTCCGTCTGTACGTCACCGATTTTTAGGCCTTAAATTTTGCGCTAGGATAATGAAATTTGGTATATAGGATCCTCGTCTCTGCCTACAGAACAAGTGTAAAAATTTTTGAAATCCGCCCACTGCCACGCCCCCTTTTAAGAAAAACTCAGTTTTTGACCAAACCGTAAGGAATTTTAAAAAAGTTTCTGAACAACATATTTAGACAATATTAATATCTATATTTCGTCCATATAAAGTTTTTTGCCACGCCCACTTTTTGGGGGCGTTTTCAATAAAAAACTGTTTTCGGTCAAATTTTAAATTTTTCGAAAAAAATTTTGATGCAGAATCATTAACATTATTAATATGAACATTTCGTCTATATACCATTTTAACCCACGCCCACTTTTTGGGGGCGTTTTTATATAAAAACCATTTTTATACACTACCCCATAATATATGCAAGAGAAAACCTTGTCTTTTGTAGAACCGTTAAAGTGTTTTGTAAGCAGTCTGAAGAATTTGTTGTCACTATATCATTTTTTCTATTTATCCACATCGTGTTTATACCCTATCCCATAGGGGTATATTAGTTTTGATACTTAGTTTGTAACATAGAGAAATAATTTTGCTACATATACCTCAAAGTATATGGATCGACTCAGAATCGCTAGCTGAGTCGATTAGGCCATGTCTGTCTGTCCGTCCGTCCGTCCGTCCGTCTGTACGTCACCGCTTTTTAGGCCTTAAAGTTATAGCTAGGATAATGAAATTTGGTATATAGGATCCTCGTCTCTGCCTACAGAACAAGTGTAAACATTTTTGAAATCCGCCCACTGCCACGCCCCCTTTTTAGAAAAACTCAGTTTTTGACCAAACCGTAAGGAATTTTAAAAAAGTATCTGAACAACATATTTAGACAATATTAATATCTGTATTTCGTCCATATAAAGTTTTTTGCCACGCCCACTTTTTGGGGGCGTTTTCAATAAAAAACTGTTTTCGGTCAAATTTTAAATTTTTCGAAAAAAATTTTGATGCAGAATCATTAACATTATTAATATGAACATTTCGTCTTTATACCATTTTAACCCACGCCCACTTTTTGGGGGTGTTTTTATATAAAAACCATTTTTATACACTACCCCATAACATATACAGGAGAAAATCTTGTCTTTTGTAGAACCGTAAAAGTGTTTTGTAAGCAGCCTGAAGAATTTGTTGTCACTATATCATTTTTTTTTATTTTATCCACATCGTCTTTTTAGCCATGCCCACTTTTTTGGGGATTCTAGTTTTATGGATAGGATGGGATAGGGTATTCAACGATCCGCACAGCGGATTGTAGCCTTCTCATATGTTTATACCCTATCCCATAGGGGGGTATATTAGTTTTGATACTTAGTTTGTAACATAGAGAAATAATTTTGCTACATATACCTCAAAGTATATGGATCGACTCAGAATCGCTAGCTTAGTCGAATTGGCCATGTCTGTCTGTCCGTCCGTCCGTCCGTCCGTCTGTCTGTTCGTCAGCGGTTTTTGGGCCTTAAATTTTGAGCTAGGATAATGAAATTTGGTATATAGGATCCTCGTCCGTGCCACCAGAACAAGTGTAAAAATTTTTGAAATCCGCCCACTGCCACGCCCCCTTTTTAGGAAAACTTATTTTTTGGCCAAACCGTAAGGAATTTCAAAAAAGTGTCTGAGTAGCATATTTAGACAATCCTAATATCTATATTTCGTTCATAAAAAGTTTTTTGCCACGCCCACTTTTTGGGGGCGTTTTTAGTAAAAAACGCTTTTTGTCCAAATTTTAAATTTTTCGAAAAAAATGTTGATGCAAATACTTCCGAAATGGTAATATAAACATTTTGTCTAAAGATCATTTTTACCTACGCCCACATTTTGGGGGCGTTTTCTTACAAAAACCATTTGTATACCCCATCCCAAGGCATTAGCAATAGAAAACCGTTGTTTTTTGTCGAACCACAAAAGATTTTGATAAACTGTCTGAGCAATATATTGTGACAATGTCATTTTCTGTTTTTCATCGCCATAAGGCCTATATTTTGAGGATATTAATTTAAAGGATGGGATGGGATAGGGTATTCAACGATCCGCATAGCGGATTGTAGCCTCTCATATGTTTATACCCTATCCCATAGGGGTATATTAGTTTTGATACTTAGTTTGTAACATAGAGAAATAATTTTGCTACATATACCTCAAAGTATATGGATCGACTCAGAATCGCTAGCTGAGTCGATTTAGCCATGTCTGTCTGTCCGTCCGTCCGTCTGTCCGTCCGTCCGTCCGTCCGTCCGTCCGTCCGTCCGTCCGTCCGTCCGTCTGTACGTCACCGATTTTTAGGCCTTAAATTTTGAGCTAGGATAATGAAATTTGGTATATAGGATCCTCGTCTCTGCCTTCAGAACAAGTGTAAAAATTTTTGAAATCCGCCCACTGCCACGCCCCCTTTTAAGAAAAACTCAGTTTTTGACCAAACCGTAAGGAATTTTAAAAAAGTTTCTGAACAACATATTTAGACAATATTAATATCTATATTTCGTCCATATAAAGTTTTTTGCCACGCCCACTTTTTGGGGGCGTTTTCAATAAAAAACTGTTTTCGGTCAAATTTTAAATTTTTCGAAAAAAATTTTGATGCAGAATCATTAACATTATTAATATGAACATTTCGTCTATATACCATTTTAACCCACGCCCACTTTTTGGGGGCGTTTTTATATAAAAACCATTTTTATACATAACCCCATAACATATGCAAGAGAAAACCTTGTCTTTTGTAGAACCGTTAAAGTGTTTTGTAAGCAGTCTGAAGAATTTGTTGTCACTATATCATTTTTTTTTATCCACATCGTGTTTTTAGCCATGCCTCCCTTTTTTGGGGATTTTAGTTTTATGGATAGGATGGGATAGGGTATTCAACGATCCGCACAGTGGATTGTAGTCTTCTCATATGTTTATACCCTATCCCATAGGGGTATATTAGTTTTGATACATAGTTTGTAACATAGAGAAATAATTTAGCTACATATACCTCAAAGTATATGGATCGACTCAGAATCGATAGCTGAGTCGATTTAGCCATGTCTGTCCGTCCGTCCGTCCGTCCGTCCGTCCGTCCGTCCGTCCGTCCGTCCGTCCGTCCGTCCGTCCGTACGTCACCAGTTTTTGGGCCTTAAATTTTGAGCTAGAAGGATGAAATTTGGTACACGTGCTCTTTGTTGCTCCCAGCAGAACAAGTGTAAAAATTTTTGAAATCCGCCCACTGCCACGCCCCCTTTTTAGAAAAACGTATTTTTTGGCCAAACCATAAGGAATTTTGAAAAACTTTCTGAACAACATATTTAGACAATCTGAATATCTGTATTTCGTTCATATAAAGTTTTTTGCCACGCCCACTTTTTGGGGGCGTTTTTAATAAAAAACGTTTTTCGGTCAAATTTTAAAATTTTCGAAAAAACTTTTGATGCAGAATCATTAATAGTATAAATATGAACATTTCGTCCATAGACTATTTCAACCCACGCCCACTTTTTGGGGGCGTTTTTATATAAAAACCATTTTTACACACTACCCCATAACATATGCAGGAGAAAACCTTGTCTTTTGTAGAACCGTCAAAGTTTTTTGTAAACAGTCTGAACAATTTGTTGTCACCATGTCATTTTCTTTATTTTATCCACATCGTGTTTTTAGCTATGTCCACTTTTTGGGGATTTTAGTTTTACAGATAGGATGGGATAGGGTATTCAACGATCCGCACAGTGGATTGTAGCCTTCTCATATGTTTTTTTTTAACTTTGTAAGATTATTTTTATGTATTTATGTGTTTAAATGTTTTTTTATACCCTATCCCATAGGGGGGTATATTAGTTTTGACATTAAGTTTGTAACATAGAGAAATAATTTCGATACATATACCTCAAAGTATATGGATCGATTCAGAATCGCTAGCTGAGTCGATTAAGCCATGTCTGTCTGTCCGTCCGTCCGTCCGTCCGTCCGTCCGTCCGTCTGTGTGTCACCGATTTTTGGGACTTAAATTTTGAGCTAGAGTGTTGAAATTTGGTATATAGACTCTCTGGCCGACGAAGCAGAACAAGTGTAAAAATTTTTGAAATCCGCCCACTGCCACGCCCCCTTTTTAGAAAAACTTATTTTTTGGCCAAACCGTAAGGAATTTCAAAAAAGTGTCTTTGCAACATATTTAGACAATCCTAATATCTATATTTCGTTCATACAAAGTTTTTTGCCACGCCCACTTTTTGGGGGCGTTTTTAGTAAAAAACGCTTTTTGTCCAAATTTTAAAACTTTCGAAAAAAAATTTTGATGCAAATACTTCCGCAATGGTAATATAAACATTTTGTCTATAGATCATTTTCACCTACGCCCACATTTTGGGGGCGTTTTCTTACAAAAACCATTTGTATACCCCATCCCAAGGCATTAGCAATAGAAATACGTTGTTTTTTGTCGAACCACACAAGATTTTGAGAAACTGTCTGAGCAATATATTGTGACAATGTCATTTTCTGTATTTCATCGCCATAAGGCCTATATTTTGAGGATATTAATTTAAAGGATGGGATGGGATAGGGTATTCAACGATCCGCATAGCGGATTGTAGCCTCTCATATTTTTTTTTCATGCGTTTCCTGTATATTCTGTGGTCTACTAATATATCTAAATAGCAATACAAATTCCTAATCATGTGGTCCAACTACCATTTGTTCAATAAAGAATTTGAGAATCACTTACCCCATTAAATCCTTGGGTTTATATGTACCTTCACCGAGATCCAAAGTGTGGGAGCCGGGGTGCACCGCGTTCCTTCCTTGGTCATGTGCTTTCACGTTTTTCTGAAGCATTCGCAACGTATGGCTAAATAGGAAAATTTCAAATTCTTTTGAACATAAACGGTTTACACGGATAATTAACCACAATTTCTACTTAACTAAATTATTTCCTCTCCATCTATGGGGCAATGGACGAACTACCAAAAATATTTCCTTGATAACCAGGTGGTTGCAAGATTCGATTCGCTTGCGGATGAATATTTGTTCACTGATGAACGGGGATTATTATTTTAATCTCCTCCTTTTTTTTTTTGCGACTGTCGATGAGTGTAACACTTGCGGCTATTGGTAGAGCTACACTTCCTTCTGGTGGTGAATTAAGCTGTAGTACTCAACTAAGCAACATCGAGGTGACTTAAGGAGGCACGCAGTATCGTACCCGCAGCAACCGGGAGAGCTACCAATATCGCCAAGACTCACACATCAGCTTATTTCATAAGCGGTTTGTGGATGTAGCTTCAACGCTGAGCACTGCTTCGCTGCTTGTGCGGTACCAATTACCGCCGTGGTCCCACAATTCAATTCGGGTGGGTGTACCTCACTGCTGGAGTGCTATTTTTTTTCATTGCGTTAAGGGAGTCACGAGCGAACGTGGTGGGGTAGGTTAGCCTTATTTTCTCAGTTAACTCGGAACTCGGATATTTCTTTATTTTTTTTCCTTTTGCGATTTGCCAGTACTTTATAGAAACCGAAAAATAATCCGACGACAACGTTTAATATGGAGAAATTCTTATTTTTGCTAACAACCGTATTATTACACCGCCACCACGTCCGTACACTCGGATATGCTAAGCCCAACTGCCCTCATGTCCCTAATTCAGAAATTGTTTCGCGGAAAAAAACCCTATACCACCAGCCGTCTCACCACACAGATAGCCTTTCACTCACTCCTGTTAAGAGTATAAGAAAATCGTTGTAAGTTAGCTAGCTCCAAGAATTTTATTCAGAAAATTATGATTCTGGTATTTATTGATTAATTAAGCTTTTCTCTATTTTATGAAACATTAACATCAATAATCTGAATAAAACTTCTGGAGCTAGATGACTACAAAAAATCGCCCGCGAAAGTCCCACATTCAAATATTTCGCTCAATTTAACCCAAACTGTGTCACCTTGTTATTAAATACACAAACCACTTCAAGGTAAGATCACAGTAACTCGGGCGAATTTCAGCACAAAAAAACTTCGGAGTAAACCAATAATAAACAGTGGTTTCCTACAACATCCTTAAGAATCAACATGGAGCCTGCGTGGGATATATTCATTTATCGACGAACATGGTATTCTTCGGGTCGGAGGTAGACTGCAGAACGCGAATATTCCTTTCGAACAGAAACACCCGGTTATTCTACACAAGGATCATCAGCTAGTGAATCTCATTGTCCTTGATTGCCATAATGAAAATATGCATGCGGGCATCCGTCAGATGTCATATCTGCTGTCACTTCATTATTTTGTAATCGGCCTACATCATTCCATCAAACGAATTGTATACCAATGTGTAATTTGTACTAGGCAACGTGGGACACCATACACTCAGCAAATGGCGAATCTTCCTCGACAGCGGTTGGAACCTGGGGTTGCTTTTGGCAGTACTGGAGTTGACTTCGCTGGTCCATTCACCATTCGTGAAGGACGCTCGGAGATTCTTCGGTCACTTTTGAGGAATTTACTACGTTGCTGTGTCAAGTAGAGGCATGTGCTAATTCCCGCCCACTCTGCGCAAAATTCGATGGCGATATCGATCCACTGACACAAGCGCATTTTTTAATCATGCGTTCGATGGGTAGTGTTCCGGATCAAAATCTTCTAAAAACCGATGTGACACCTCTAAGGCGATGGCAATACCTTCAACGACTAGTCCAGGAATTTTGGAGAAGGTGGTCAACTGACTACTTAAGTCAATTACAACGACGACCAAAGTGGGCGAATAAAATGAAAAATATCAACGTTAACGACGTCGTTATTGTCAAAGAAGATAATCAATCGCCATGTGATTGGCTTGTAGGAAGAATTACGTTTGTTCATCCGGGAAGAGACGGCTTGGTACGTGTCGCATCAGTGATGACATCGAAGGGAGAAATTAAACGTCCTATCTGCAAATTATGTCCCCTGTTTATCGACGGCTGTTGAAGAAGGTCTTCAACGGGGGAGTATGTACAGCGTTGACATAATTGCATCATGTGTGTCCACCCTAAATACATATATGAATTTGTTCCCTTTATTATTATATTTTGCTACATTAGTTAGAATGATTAAGATCATAAGTCAGTCTTGTATATACACTCGATCTGGACAGAACTCTTCTTTTGTAAAGCTTGCCGCGGCTATCTCGGCTTATTAAAAAAATGAATTATTAAATACAACGCGTTCAGTTTTATTTGGAAATTTAAATTGAAAAACACATAGGGTCACTCTGATATGAAAATTTAAAGTTAAAACGATTTATAATCAAATTATTGATGTATACGTACATAAATAATATCCTTAATTGTGGACTGTGGAGGGAGCGTTAGTGACACCTGGTAATTGTTAGGTGCCTCCGAAATAATTTGCCAAATCGCAGCCGAGTTAGTAAACGAGTCACGCGGTAGTGCCTGGCCCATATCTTCCATTTGATGGATGAAATCTTGAAGCAGTGATTTTACTTGTTTAAGTTTGGATGGCTCTCTAAGAGTCATAGGCGATTTCGCCGGGTATCGGAAGAGCTCCATTTAATTCATTGGGATACATTTTGTCGTAAATACGATTATTATTTCGTACAGAATTTGTTGAGTTGTCTGCAAGATATTATATGAAATGTTATAAATTATTTGTATCTTTGTAACTATCGATTTTTAATGGCAAATAGCCAGCACTTACCACTGGGTTCGTTGCTTCGTTGTCAAGATTCTTCTTTGTGGTAATCGGCAGAAGATTTTCAGAGAGTTAACCTTTTTCATAAAGCTTTATGCAGGCTTTAAACGCTGCAGAAATCTTAGCCCACTTGCATATATCCATAGGGTCACTCTGATATGAAAATTTAAAGTTAAAACGATTTATAATCAAATTATTGATGTATACGTACATAAATAATATCCTTAATTGTGGACTGTGGAGGGAGCGTTAGTGACACCTGGTAATTGTTAGGTGCCTCCGAAATAATTTGCCAAATCGCAGCCGAGTTAGTAAACGAGTCACGCGGTAGTGCCTGGCCCATATCTTCCATTTGATGGATGAAATCTTGAAGCAGTGATTTTACTTGTTTAAGTTTGGATGGCTCTCTAAGAGTCATAGGCGATTTCGCCGGGTATCGGAAGAGCTCCATTTAATTCATTGGGATACATTTTGTCGTAAATACGATTATTATTTCGTACAGAATTTGTTGAGTTGTCTGCAAGATATTATATGAAATGTTATAAATTATTTGTATCTTTGTAACTATCGATTTTTAATGGCAAATAGCCAGCACTTACCACTGGGTTCGTTGCTTCGTTTTCAAGATTCTTCTTTGTGGTAATCGGCAGAAGATTTTCAGAGAGTTAACCATTTTCATAAAGCTTTATGCAGGCTTTAAACGCTGCAGAAATCTTAGCCCACTTGCATATATCCATAGGGTCACTCTGATATGAAAATTTAAAGTTAAAACGATTTATAATCAAATTATTGATGTATACGTACATAAATAATATCCTTAATTGTGGACTGTGGAGGGAGCGTTAGTGACACCTGGTAATTGTTAGGTGCCTCCGAAATAATTTGCCAAATCGCAGCCGAGTTAGTAAACGAGTCACGCGGTAGTGCCTGGCCCATATCTTCCATTTGATGGATGAAATCTTGAAGCAGTGATTTTACTTGTTTAAGTTTGGATGGCTCTCTAAGAGTCATAGGCGATTTCGCCGGGTATCGGAAGAGCTCCATTTAATTCATTGGGATACATTTTGTCGTAAATACGATTATTATTTCGTGCAGAATTTGTTGAGTTGTCTGCAAGATATTATATGAAATGTTATAAATTATTTGTATCTTTGTAACTATCGATTTTTAATGGCAAATAGCCAGCACTTACCACTGGGTTCGTTGCTTCGTTTTCAAGATTATTCTTTGTGGTAATCGGCAGAAGATTTTCAGAGAGTTAACCATTTTCATAAAGCTTTATGCAGGCTTTAAACGCTGCAGAAATCTTAGCCCACTTGCATATATCCATAGGGTCACTCTGATATGAAAATTTAAAGTTAAAACGATTTATAATCAAATTATTGATGTATACGTACATAAATAATATCCTTAATTGTGGACTGTGGAGGGAGCGTTAGTGACACCTGGTAATTGTTAGGTGCCTCCGAAATAATTTGCCAAATCGCAGCCGAGTTAGTAAACGAGTCACGCGGTAGTGCCTGGCCCATATCTTCCATTTGATGGATGAAATCTTGAAGCAGTGATTTTACTTGTTTAAGTTTGGATGGCTCTCTAAGAGTCATAGGCGATTTCGCCGGGTATCGGAAGAGCTCCATTTAATTCATTGGGATACATTTTGTCGTAAATACGATTATTATTTCGTACAGAATTTGTTGAGTTGTCTGCAAGATATTATATGAAATGTTATAAATTATTTGTATCTTTGTAACTATCGATTTTTAATGGCAAATAGCCAGCACTTACCACTGGGTTCGTTGCTTCGTTTTCAAGATTCTTCTTTGTGGTAGTCGGCAGAAGATTTTCAGAGAGTTAACCATTTTCATAAAGCTTTATGCAGGCTTTAAACGCTGCAGAAATCTTAGCCCACTTGCATATATCCATAGGGTCACTCTGATATGAAAATTTAAAGTTAAAACGATTTATAATCAAATTATTGATGTATACGTACATAAATAATATCCTTAATTGTGGACTGTGGAGGGAGCGTTAGTGACACCTGGTAATTGTTAGGTGCCTCCGAAATAATTTGCCAAATCGCAGCCGAGTTAGTAAACGAGTCACGCGGTAGTGCCTGGCCCATATCTTCCATTTGATGGATGAAATCTTGAAGCAGTGATTTTACTTGTTTAAGTTTGGATGGCTCTCTAAGAGTCATAGGCGATTTCGCCGGGTATCGGAAGAGCTCCATTTAATTCATTGGGATACATTTTGTTGTAAATACGATTATTATTTCGTACAGAATTTGTTGAGTTGTCTGCAAGATATTATATGAAATGTTATAAATTATTTGTATCTTTGTAACTATCGATTTTTAATGGCAAATAGCCAGCACTTACCACTGGGTTCGTTGCTTCGTTTTCAAGATTCTTCTTTGTGGTAATCGGCAGAAGATTTTCAGAGAGTTAACCATTTTCACAAAGCTTTATGCAGGCTTTAAACGCTGCAGAAATCTTAGCCCACTTGCATATATCCATAGGGTCACTCTGATATGAAAATTTAAAGTTAAAACGATTTATAATCAAATTATTGATGTATACGTACATAAATAATATCCTTAATTGTGGACTGTGGAGGGAGCGTTAGTGACACCTGGTAATTGTTAGGTGCCTCCGAAATAATTTGCCAAATCGCAGCCGAGTTAGTAAACGAGTCACGCGGTAGTGCCTGGCCCATATCTTCCATTTGATGGATGAAATCTTGAAGCAGTGATTTTACTTGTTTAAGTTTGGATGGCTCTCTAAGAGTCATAGGCGATTTCGCCGGGTATCGGAAGAGCTCCATTTAATTCATTGGGATACATTTTGTCGTAAATACGATTATTATTTCGTACAGAATTTGTTGAGTTGTCTGCAAGATATTATATGAAATGTTATAAATTATTTGTATCTTTGTAACTATCGATTTTTAATGGCAAATAGCCAGCACTTACCACTGGGTTCGTTGCTTCGTTTTCAAGATTCTTCTTTGTGGTAATCGGCAGAAGATTTTCAGAGAGTTAACCATTTTCATAAAGCTTTATGCAGGCTTTAAACGCTGCAGAAATCTTAGCCCACTTGCATATATCCATAGGGTCACTCTGATATGAAAATTTAAAGTTAAAATGATTTATAATCAAATTATTGATGTATACGTACATAAATAATATCCTTAATTGTGGACTGTGGAGGGAGCGTTAGTGACACCTGGTAATTGTTAGGTACCTCCGAAATAATTTGCCAAATCGCAGCCGAGTTAGTAAACGAGTCACGCGGTAGTGCCTGGCCCATATCTTCCATTTGATGGATGAAATCTTGAAGCAGTGATTTTACTTGTTTAAGTTTGGATGGCTCTCTAAGAGTCATAGGCGATTTCGCCGGGTATCGGAAGAGCTCCATTTAATTCATTGGGATACATTTTGTCGTAAATACGATTATTATTTCGTACAGAATTTGTTGAGTTGTCTGCAAGATATTATATGAAATGTTATAAATTATTTGTATCTTTGTAACTATCGATTTTTAATGGCAAATAGCCAGCACTTACCACTGGGTTCGTTGCTTCGTTTTCAAGATTCTTCTTTGTGGTAATCGGCAGAAGATTTTCAGAGAGTTAACCATTTTCATAAAGCTTTATGCAGGCTTTAAACGCTGCAGAAATCTTAGCCCACTTGCATATATCCATAGGGTCACTCTGATATGAAAATTTAAAGTTAAAACGATTTATAATCAAATTATTGATGTATACGTACATAAATAATATCCTTAATTGTGGACTGTGGAGGGAGCGTTAGTGACACCTGGTAATTGTTAGGTGCCTCCGAAATAATTTGCCAAATCGCAGCCGAGTTAGTAAACGAGTCACGCGGTAGTGCCTGGCCCATATCTTCCATTTGATGGATGAAATCTTGAAGCAGTGATTTTACTTGTTTAAGTTTGGATGGCTCTCTAAGAGTCATAGGCGATTTCGCCGGGTATCGGAAGAGCTCCATTTAATTCATTGGGATACATTTTGTCGTAAATACGATTATTATTTCGTACAGAATTTGTTGAGTTGTCTGCAAGATATTATATGAAATTTTATAAATTATTTGTATCTTTGTAACTATCGATTTTTAATGGCAAATAGCCAGCACTTACCACTGGGTTCGTTGCTTCGTTTTCAAGATTCTTCTTTGTGGTAACCGGCAGAAGATTTTCAGAGAGTTAACCATTTTCATAAAGCTTTATGCAGGCTTTAAACGCTGCAGAAATCTTAGCCCACTTGCATATATCCATAGGGTCACTCTGATATGAAAATTTAAAGTTAAAACGATTTATAATCAAATTATTGATGTATACGTACATAAATAATATCCTTAATTGTGGACTGTGGAGGGAGCGTTAGTGACACCTGGTAATTGTTAGGTGCCTCCGAAATAATTTGCCAAATCGCAGCCGAGTTAGTAAACGAGTCACGCGGTAGTGCCTGGCCCATATCTTCCATTTGATGGATGAAATCTTGAAGCAGTGATTTTACTTGTTTAAGTTTGGATGGCTCTCTAAGAGTCATAGGCGATTTCGCCGGGTATCGGAAGAGCTCCATTTAATTCATTGGGATACATTTTGTCGTAAATACGATTATTATTTCGTACAGAATTTGTTGAGTCGTCTGCAAGATATTATATGAAATGTTATAAATTATTTGTATCTTTGTAACTATCGATTTTTAATGGCAAATAGCCAGCACTTACCACTGGGTTCGTTGCTTCGTTTTCAAGATTCTTCTTTGTGGTAATCGGCAGAAGATTTTCAGAGAGTTAACCATTTTCATAAAGCTTTATGCAGGCTTTAAACGCTGCAGAAATCTTAGCCCACTTGCATATATCCATAGGGTCACTCTGATATGAAAATTTAAAGTTAAAACGATTTATAATCAAATTATTGATGTATACGTACATAAATAATATCCTTAATTGTGGACTGTGGAGGGAGCGTTAGTGACACCTGGTAATTGTTAGGTGCCTCCGAAATAATTTGCCAAATCGCAGCCGAGTTAGTAAACGAGTCACGCGGTAGTGCCTGGCCCATATCTTCCATTTGATGGATGAAATCTTGAAGCAGTGATTTTACTTGTTTAAGTTTGGATGGCTCTCTAAGAGTCATAGGCGATTTCGCCGGGTATCGGAAGAGCTCCATTTAATTCATTGGGATACATTTTGTCGTAAATACGATTATTATTTCGTACAGAATTTGTTGAGTTGTCTGCAAGATATTATATGAAATATTATAAATTATTTGTATCTTTGTAACTATCGATTTTTAATGGCAAATAGCCAGCACTTACCACTGGGTTCGTTGCTTCGTTTTCAAGATTCTTCTTTGTGGTAATCGGCAGAAGATTTTCAGAGAGTTAACCATTTTCATAAAGCTTTATGCAGGCTTTAAACGCTGCAGAAATCTTAGCCCACTTGCATATATCCATAGGGTCACTCTGATATGAAAATTTAAAGTTAAAACGATTTATAATCAAATTATTGATGTATACGTACATAAATAATATCCTTAATTATGGACTGTGGAGGGAGCGTTAGTGACACCTGGTAATTGTTAGGTGCCTCCGAAATAATTTGCCAAATCGCAGCCGAGTTAGTAAACGAGTCACGCGGTAGTGCCTGGCCCATATCTTCCATTTGATGGATGAAATCTTGAAGCAGTGATTTTACTTGTTTAAGTTTGGATGGCTCTCTAAGAGTCATAGGCGATTTCGCCGGGTATCGGAAGAGCTCCATTTAATTCATTGGGATACATTTTGTCGTAAATACGATTATTATTTCGTACAGAATTTGTTGAGTTGTCTGCAAGATATTATATGAAATGTTATAAATTATTTGTATCTTTGTAACTATCGATTTTTAATGGCAAATAGCCAGCACTTACCACTGGGTTCGTTGCTTCGTTTTCAAGATTCTTCTTTGTGGTAATCGGCAGAAGATTTTCAGAGAGTTAACCATTTTCATAAAGCTTTATGCAGGCTTTAAACGCTGCAGAAATCATAGCCCACTTGCATATATCCATAGGGTCACTCTGATATGAAAATTTAAAGTTAAAACGATTTATAATCAAATTATTGATGTATACGTACATAAATAATATCCTTTATTGTGGACTGTGGAGGGAGCGTTAGTGACACCTGGTAATTGTTAGGTGCCTCCGAAATAATTTGCCAAATCGCAGCCGAGTTAGTAAACGAGTCACGCGGTAGTGCCTGGCCCATATCTTCCATTTGATGGATGAAATCTTGAAGCAGTGATTTTACTTGTTTAAGTTTGGATGGCTCTCTAAGAGTCATAGGCGATTTCGCCGGGTATCGGAAGAGCTCCATTTAATTCATTGGGATACATTTTGTCGTAAATACGATTATTATTTCGTACAGAATTTGTTGAGTTATCTGCAAGATATTATATGAAATGTTATAAATTATTTGTATCTTTGTAACTATCGATTTTTAATGGCAAATAGCCAGCACTTACCACTGGGTTCGTTGCTTCGTTTTCAAGATTCTTCTTTGTGGTAATCGGCAGAAGATTTTCAGAGAGTTAACCATTTTCATAAAGCTTTATGCAGGCTTTAAACGCTGCAGAAATCATAGCCCACTTGCATATATCCATAGGGTCACTCTGATATGAAAATTTAAAGTTAAAACGATTTATAATCAAATTATTGATGTATACGTACATAAATAATATCCTTAATTGTGGACTGTGGAGGGAGCGTTAGTGACACCTGGTAATTGTTAGGTGCCTCCGAAATAATTTGCCAAATCGCAGCCGAGTTAGTAAACGAGTCACGCGGTAGTGCCTGGCCCATATCTTCCATTTGATGGATGAAATCTTGAAGCAGTGATTTTACTTGTTTAAGTTTGGATGGCTCTCTAAGAGTCATAGGCGATTTCGCCGGGTATCGGAAGAGCTCCATTTAATTCATTGGGATACATTTTGTCGTAAATACAATTATTATTTCGTACAGAATTTGTTGAGTTGTCTGCAAGATATTATAAGAAATGTTATAAATTATTTGTATCTTTGTAACTATCGATTTTAAATGGCAAATAGTTAGCACTTACCACTGGGTTCGTTGCTTCGTTTTCAAGATTCTTCTTTGTGGTAATCGGCAGAAGATTTTCAGAGAGTTAACCATTTTCATAAAGCTTTATGCAGGGTTTAAACGCTGCAGAAATCTTAGCCCACTTGCAGATATCCATAGGGTCACTCTGATATGAAAATTTAAAGTTAAAACGATTTATAATCAAATTATTGATGTATACGTACATAAATAATATCCTTAATTGTGGACTGTGGAGGGAGCGTTAGTGACACCTGGTAATTGTTAGGTGCCTCCGAAATAATTTGCCAAATCGCAGCCGAGTTAGTAAACGAGTCACGCGGTAGTGCCTGGCCCATATCTTCCATTTGATGGATGAAATCTTGAAGCAGTGATTTTACTTGTTTAAGTTTGGATGGCTCTCTAAGAGTCATAGGCGATTTCGCCGGGTATCGGAAGAGCTCCATTTAATTCATTGGGATACATTTTGTCGTAAATACGATTATTATTTCGTACAGAATTTGTTGAGTTGTCTGCAAGATATTATATGAAATGTTATAAATTATTTGTATCTTTGTAACTATCGATTTTTAATGGCAAATAGCCAGCACTTACCACTGGGTTCGTTGCTTCGTTTTCAAGATTCTTCTTTGTGGTAATCGGCAGAAGATTTTCAGAGAGTTAACCATTTTCATAAAGCTTTATGCAGGCTTTAAACGCTGCAGAAATCTTAGCCCACTTGCATATATCCATAGGGTCACTCTGATATGAAAATTTAAAGTTAAAACGATTTATAATCAAATTATTGATGTATACGTACATAAATAATATCCTTAATTGTGGACTGTGGAGGGAGCGTTAGTGACACCTGGTAATTGTTAGGTGCCTCCGAAATAATTTGCCAAATCGCAGCCGAGTTAGTAAACGAGTCACGCGGTAGTGCCTGGCCCATATCTTCCATTTGATGGATGAAATCTTGAAGCAGTGATTTTACTTGTTTAAGTTTGGATGGCTCTCTAAGAGTCATAGGCGATTTCGCCGGGTATCGGAAGAGCTCCATTTAATTCATTGGGATACATTTTGTCGTAAATACGATTATTATTACGTACAGAATTTGTTGAGTTGTCTGCAAGATATTATATGAAATGTTATAAATTATTTGTATCTTTGTAACTATTGATTTTTAATGGCAAATAGCCAGCACTTACCACTTGGTTCGTTGCTTCGTTTTCAAGATTCTTCTTTGTGGTAATCGGCAGAAGATTTTCAGAGAGTTAACCATTTTCATAAAGCTTTATGCAGGCTTTAAACGCTGCAGAAATCTTAGCCCACTTGCATATATCCATAGGGTCACTCTGATATGAAAATTTAAAGTTAAAACGATTTATAATCAAATTATTGATGTATACGTACATAAATAATATCCTTAATTGTAGACTGTGGAGGGAGCGTTAGTGACACCTGGTAATTGTTAGGTGCCTCCGAAATAATTTGCCAAATCGCAGCCGAGTTAGTAAACGAGTCACGCGGTAGTGCCTGGCCCATATCTTCCATTTGATGGATGAAATCTTGAAGCAGTGATTTTACTTGTTTAAGTTTGGATGGCTCTCTAAGAGTCATAGGCGATTTCGCCGGGTATCGGAAGAGCTCCATTTAATTCATTGGGATACATTTTGTCGTAAATACGATTATTATTTCGTACAGAATTTGTTGAGTTGTCTGCAAGATATTATATGAAATGTTATAAATTATTTGTATCTTTGTAACTATCGATTTTTAATGGCAAATAGCCAGCACTTACCACTGGGTTCGTTGCTTCGTTTTCAAGATTCTTCTTTGTGGTAATCGGCAGAAGATTTTCAGAGAGTTAACCATTTTCATAAAGCTTTATGCAGGCTTTAAACGCTGCAGAAATCTTAGCCCACTTGCATATATCCATAGGGTCACTCTGATATGAAAATTTAAAGTTAAAACGATTTATAATCAAATTATTGATGTATACGTACATAAATAATATCCTTAATTGTGGACTGTGGAGGGAGCGTTAGTGACACCTGGTAATTGTTAGGTGCCTCCGAAATAATTTGCCAAATCGCAGCCGAGTTAGTAAACGAGTCACGCGGTAGTGCCTGGCCCATATCTTCCATTTGATGGATGAAATCTTGAAGCAGTGATTTTACTTGTTTAAGTTTGGATGGCTCTCTAAGAGTCATAGGCGATTTCGCCGGGTATCGGAAGAGCTCCATTTAATTCATTGGGATACATTTTGTCGTAAATACGATTATTATTTCGTACAGAATTTGTTGAGTTGTCTGCAAGATATTATTGTTATAATATGAGATGATTTCAGTATGTAATGTAAATTCACTGAACACATTCATTGCTACGCACGAAATGCAGTCATTTAAGATACCTAATTGTAAGACGTCATTTCCGCTCTATGTAAGTGCATGTACATGTAGTCAGTTGAATATTACGATCGGATGTGTATAGTTGATTAGTGGAAATATAAAACTGAATTTGCAAAGCTTAAAGTGTGTATTATTTTACTAACTTGTACATGGTGTCAGAAGTGAAACCTTTTTTATATTAAAACAAATATATTCAACAAGATGTCTAAAGTGGAAATAAAAGCTCCTGAACAACTTAATTTTGATGACGCTGGCAAAGAGTGGTCAATTTGGAAACAAAAATTCAAGATTTATCTTGTTGCGTCTGGAAAATCAAGCGAGAATGACAAAACAAAAATTTCTCTATTTCTTACGTTCATTGGAGAGAAGGGGATAGAGATATACAATACTCTTTTCGATGTACCGTTTGATCCAGACAGTGATGATGAGTTCAAGGATGCAGTGGAAATTGAACAAGTAGACGAACAAGCAAAACCGAAAATTTCCCTAAAGATGGTCCTTAGTAAATTCGAAGAATATTGTCTTCCAAAGAAAAATGTCCTAATGGAGTCACATAAATTTAATATGATTGTTCAAAAGGAGAACCAATCCTTCACAGAGTACATAACTGAACTTCGTACACAGATGAAGTACTGTGATTACAGTTGCACAAAGTGTAAGGAATCTTATACAGACCGTATGCTGAGAGAACGACTGATCCTGGGGCTGTTTGATAAAAACCTACAATTGAAATTGCTGGAGGATGCAAATCTGTCATTAAGTGATATAATTAATAAGTGCAAGATTGCAGAAGCTGTTATTGCAAATAAAAAATTGCTGTCCCAAGTGGAAAAGATTTGCACAATTGATACGTCGCAAAAGGAAGATCAAAAGAAGAGGTTCCTGAGATACCCGAACACACCAAAATGTGATCGTTGTGGTGGATTTTCAACGGGCCAACATCAAAAATATTGTCCAGCTGCAAAGGAAGGAGTAACTTGTAACAAGTGTGGAAAACCAGGCCATTTCGGAAGAGTTTGTCGCTCACGTCAACAGGAGGAAAAGCCAAAAGGAAACAAGCTGCAGCTCTATAGAGGACCAAGGCAGAATCGTGTCAACGAACTAAGATATGGATCTAGTTCTGAAGAAGGTAACCAATTATGTCAGAATAATAATTTAGTTTTAAAAAAATTTGTATTTAGAATAAACACTGATGCTAAGGGTTGGTTCAAAATATTGAATGTGGGTGGTGCTGAAGTACAATTTAAATTAGATACTGGAGCTGATATCAGTTGTCTCCCAATAAAATACATTGAGCAGACCAACAACCAAGATAAAATTAAAAAGTCTAACAACCAATTGTTTGCTTATAATAATTGTAAGATTGAGACATTTGGAAAAATAGATTTAATTTGTGTTGACTGTGATACACAGTTAAAAAAAGTTGTTTCATTTGAAATCGTTGGTGACAAATTTCAGCCTATATTAAGCAGAGATGCATGCGTTGAACTTAATTTGCTAAATAGAACTAATGTATTCAATATATCCATAGATTCAAACGAAAAGTTTATTGAGCAAAATATGGAAGTATTTGATGGTATTGGTACAATTCCTGGGGAATGTAGTATTATGCTTAAGGAAAATTCTGTCCCAACACTTAAGTATAAAAAACGTATCCCTGAAAGTTTACATAAGAGATTGAAACTTACGTTAGAAGATATGCAGGAACACGGCATCATTACACCTGTTGATTACCCTACAGATTGGGTCAATAATTTAGAAATTGTTGAAAAACCAAACGGCTCATTAAGGATATGCCTTGATCCAATACCATTAAATAAATGTATTCGTAGGGAACATTTTTTGATTCCAACAGTGGAAGAAATAATAAGTAGACTGTCAAATAAATCATTTTTTACAGTGTTAGATCTAAAGCAAGGATTTTGGCAACTATCACTTGATAAAAAAAGTTCAGAATTAACAACCTTCATGACTCCATTTGGTCGTTTTCGATGGAATAGGGTTCCTTTTGGAATAAGTAGTGCTCCGGAAATGTTCATGAAGAAAATGGTTGCAATATTTGGAAATATAACAAATGTAGAAGTTTATTTCGATGATATTTTCATTTCTGGTAGAACAAAAAAAGAACACGATGAAACTTTAGAGTTAGTAATGACAAAAGCAAAACAAAATGGGATAAAATTTAATAAAGAAAAGTTACAGTTGTGTCAAAAGAGGGTCAAATTTATGGGACAAATAATACAAGAAAATAGAGTAGAACCAGATAACAAATATGTGGAAGCTATTAAAAATATTAATACACCAACAAATAAGAAAGACATTTTAAGAATACTAGGTATGTTCAAATATCTTGCAAGGTTTATTCCAAATTTGACAAAGAAATCAGCAAATTTAAGAAACTTAACACGATTAGAAACAGAGTGGAAATGGTTAGATGTACATCAACGCGAACTGGAGGATTTGAAGGAAATCCTGTGCAAAGGCACTTCTCTAAGAATTTTTGATCCCAAACTTCCTTTAATAATGCAAACAGATGCATCTAAGAATGGCTTGGGTTGTGTTTTAATGCAAAATGACCAACCAATTGCATTTGCTTCCAGAAGTCTTACTATAACAGAACAAAAGTGGAGTACAATGGAAAAGGAATTACTGGCCATTGTATTTGCTTGTGAAAAATTCCACCATTTCATTTATGGTCGTGAGGTAATGGTTCAATCAGACCATAAGCCTCTCGAACAATTAATTAAAAAAGAGTTAGATGATGTTACTGTAAGACTTCAAAGAATGTTCTTAATACTATTAAGATACCCTGGTCTGCAAATAAAATACACACCTGGGAGTAAAGTAGTCATAGCTGACTGTCTTTCAAGGGCTCCATTAAAGGAAACGGGTTCCGAGAATGAGGAATTGAAATACGTGATTCATTTAGTAAAAAGAAAAGTTTGCTTATCAGCAAATAATTATGAAATTTATGTTGAGGCAACAAGAAATGATTCTGAACTAGCTAAAATAGTAGATCATCTTCAAACAGAATGGCCAGAATATAAACGTTTATCCGAGGTTGGAAAACGTTTTCATAAGATAAAAGACCAACTTAAGTTTGAGGAAGGATTATTATTTTTGGATGATAAATTAATCATTCCGCATTTGTTGAGAATGTCATTACTTAGAATTCTACATGAACCACACCTGGGGATTGAAAAAACTCTCGCTAGGGCTCGTAAATTATTTTATTGGCCAGGAATAACAGGTGATATTAAAGCGATGATTAAAGATTGTCGTGTATGTGAAAAATATATGAGAAATAATTGTTCGGAACCACTCATTCAAGAGGAAAATCCGCAATATCCATGGCATAAAACTTCAATGGATATTTATGAATATGCAGGCAAATTTTATATAGCATTTGTTGATGCATATTCTGGTTGGATTTGTTCTGATAGACTTAAAGATAAGTCGATTACAAGTGTTATTACCTTCTTGGAAAATATATTTAATCATTTTGGTAGCCCAACAGAAATCAGAACTGATAACAGTCCATTTAATTCGAAACAACTTCTACAATATGCTAGTATTAATAATATTACATTAAAATTTTCAAGCCCCAATTACCCTCAAAGTAATGGGTTAGCTGAAAAAGCAGTTGGAATTGCTAAACAGATAATAAAAAAGGCAATTAATGAGGACAAAGAAAAAGAAATTGGGTATAGAATTTTAGAATACAATACAACACCAATAACTAGTATGGGTTTATCCCCTACAGAATTATTTTTGGGACGAATGGTTAAAACAAAACTACCAGTTAATATGAAGAGACTCGTTAGGACATTTATAGCTGAAGAACAAATTCAAAGGAAAATAACAGAAAAAAAGAATAAACAAAAACAGTATTATGATATGCATACGAAATTATTGAGCGAATTACGGATAGGAGATAAAGTTATGTTTAAAAAAAATGAAACTGACTGGGTCTATGGAGAGATTGTACAGCAATTGAATGAGAGGTCATACAATATTAAATGTAGTTCAGGAAAAATATTCAGGAGAAACAGAAAATTTATAGTTAAAACAAATAATTCAGATGAAAAAAAGGTTGATGATTATGACTTCTTGGATCATGGTATGTTCGATGAGGATAATAGTGTTGATAGAGAAGTATCTCATGATGAACAGTCAAGTTCAATACCAGACACAGCAGCACCCACGGTAAATGTTGAAAACGAGCCTTTACTTCAGGGAACAGAAAAGAATGGTGTAACAACCCATAGTGGGCGCATTTCTAGGCCACCTGTTAGACTAGGTGATTGGGATTTTGATTGAAACTACTGACATAGTTGGTTGCATAAGATATTATTTATTTATTATTTATTTATTATTTATTTACTATTTATTTACTAACTTAATTATATTATTATTATTCAGTAAGTAGTTGTTTTTAAAAAAAAAAAAAAAAAAAAAAAAAAAAAAAAAAAAAAAAAAATTATATTTTAACTTTAATTCTAATTAAAAAAAAAAAAAAATAGCATGTTATAATATGAGATGATTTCAGTATGTAATGTAAATTCACTGAACACATTCATTGCTACGCACGAAATGCAGTCATTTAAGATACCTAATTGTAAGACGTCATTTCCGCTCTATGTAAGTGCATGTACATGTAGTCAGTTGAATATTACGATCGGATGTGTATAGTTGATTAGTGGAAATATAAAACTGAATTTGCAAAGCTTAAAGTGTGTATTATTTTACTAACTTGTACAATTATATGAAATGTTATAAATTATTTGTATCTTTGTAACTATCGATTTTTAATGGCAAATAGCCAGCATTTACCACTGGGTTCGTTGCTTCGTTTTCAAGATACTTCTTTGTGGTAATCGGCAGAAGATTTTCAGAGAGTTAACCATTTTCATAAAGCTTTATGCAGGCTTTAAACGCTGCAGAAATCTTAGCCCACTTGCATATATCCATAGGGTCAGTCTGATATGAAAATTTAAAGTTAAAACGATTTATAATCAAATTATTGATGTATACGTACATAAATAATATCCTTAATTGTGGACTGTGGAGGGAGCGTTAGTGACACCTGGTAATTGTTAGGTGCCTCCGAAATAATTTGCCAAATCGCAGCCGAGTTAGTAAACGAGTCACGCGGTAGTGCCTGGCCCATATCTTCCATTTGATGGATGAAATCTTGAAGCAGTGATTTTACTTGTTTAAGTTTGGATGGCTCTCTAAGAGTCATAGGCGATTTCGCCGGGTATCGGAAGAGCTCCATTTAATTCATTGGGATACATTTTGTCGTAAATACGATTATTATTTCGTACAGAATTTGTTGAGTTGTCTGCAAGATATTATATGAAATGTTATAAATTATTTGTATCTTTGTAACTATCGATTTTTAATGGCAAATAGCCAGCACTTACCACTGGGTTCGTTGCTTCGTTTTCAAGATTCTTCTTTGTGGTAATCGGCAGAAGATTTTCAGAGAGTTAACCATTTTCATAAAGCTTTATGCAGGCTTTAAACGCTGCAGAAATCTTAGCCCACTTGCATATATCCATAGGGTCACTCTGATATGAAAATTTAAAGTTAAAACGATTTATAATCAAATTATTGATGTATACGTACATAAATAATATCCTTAATTGTGGACTGTGGAGGGAGCGTTAGTGACACCTGGTAATTGTTAGGTGCCTCCGAAATAATTTGCCAAATCGCAGCCGAGTTAGTAAACGAGTCACGCGGTAGTGCCTGGCAATAGCGATGTAAAAGCATGAGCGTCCCCACTGCCTGTAAAACAGCTCCCGAGGGGGTAATAAATGGCGGTATATTATATTTGAATTCATCTTTTGTTCGACTCTCTTCAGGAATATCCCTATCGATTGTTCGTGTAATCAAATAATTTTTCAACTTTACATCAATCGCCCGGTAATTTTGGATTTTTGTTGTCACTTGGCTCTTCTCCATTTTGTTACATATCACGACATATGTACTGTCACGAGAGCGTGCACGTCCCTTCATTTGAATGTATGAACTGAACGTTTTTATTTCATCAAAGGCGATAACATAGTTACAGGCTTGCACATCGATGCCTTCTTATAGAACACTGGAGCACTCAATAAAATTGCACTCTTTTTGGCGGAAACGTTGCACCACCTGAAAATAAAGAAAATAATAAGGACACTTACGACTCCCACTATCGGGTATTTTTGACCTGTCGATCCCGTTTCGAATCAAGCAGCGAGTCGATGGCATAAATCATTGAATTCTTTTTTCCAACCATAAATTCTGGGATTATAATACGTGATAATTTATGATGTGCCGTTACAAAGTTTTTAATCACATAATACAAACACTTGGCGGTATAGCGACGGTGGACAAACACTAAACAACTAACGTCTTTAACCTCCTTGGTTGAGAATTCATTCAGAAAATATGACAATAATCCCTGTAGTTTTGGTGTCGAATAGTTGAGAATAATATCAGCTTCATTCATATCATCATCATCATCATCATCGTCAATGTGGGATTTCATCTCCTTTACGAGTATTTGGTGAATATGATCGCATTTTGTTAACAAATATCCGTACATATTTCGCAAAGCGGTGCTATTAGAGTTTCGCTTGTTTATTTCGAATTGAACAACCAAACACCTTATTGCAACAGAAGCTGTATATACACCCATATCTTCCATTTGATGGATGAAATCTTGAAGCAGTGATTTTACTTGTTTAAGTTTGTATGGCTCTCTAAGAGTCATAGGCGATTTCGCCGGGTATCGGAAGAGCTCCATTTAATTCATTGGGATACATTTTGTCGTAAATACGATTATTATTTCGTACAGAATTTGTTGAGTTGTCTGCAAGATATTATATGAAATGTTATAAATTATTTGTATCTTTGTAACTATCGATTTTTAATGGCAAATAGCCAGCACTTACCACTGGGTTCGTTGTTTCGTTTTCAAGATTCTTCTTTGTGGTAATCGGCAGAAGATTTTCAGAGAGTTAACCATTTTCATAAAGCTTTATGCAGGCTTTAAACGCTGCAGAAATCTTAGCCCACTTGCAGATATCCATAGGGTCACTCTGATATGAAAATTTAAAGTTAAAACGATTTATAATCAAATTATTGATGTATACGTACATAAATAATATCCTTAATTGTGGACTGTGGAGGGAGCGTTAGTGACACCTGGTAATTGTTAGGTGCCTCCGAAATAATTTGCCATATCGCAGCCGAGTTAGTAAACGAGTCACGCGGTAGTGCCTGGCCCATATCTTCCATTTGATGGATGAAATCTTGAAGCAGTGATTTTACTTGTTTAAGTTTGGATGGCTCTCTAAGAGTCATAGGCGATTTCGCCGGGTATCGGAAGAGCTCCATTTAATTCATTGGGATACATTTTGTCGTAAATACGATTATTATTTCGTACAGAATTTGTTGAGTTGTCTGCAAGATATTATATGAAATGTTATAAATTATTTGTATCTTTGTAACTATCGATTTTTAATGGCAAATAGCCAGCACTTACCACTGGGTTCGTTGCTTCGTTTTCAAGATTCTTCTTTGTGGTAATCGGCAGAAGATTTTCAGAGAGTTAACCATTTTCATAAAGCTTTATGCAGGCTTTAAACGCTGCAGAAATCTTAGCCCACTTGCATATATCCATAGGGTTACTCTGATATGAAAATTTAAAGTTAAAACGATTTATAATCAAATTATTGATGTATACGTACATAAATAATATCCTTAATTGTGGACTGTGGAGGGAGCGTTAGTGACACCTGGTAATTGTTAGGTGCCTCCGAAATAATTTGCCAAATCGCAGCCGAGTTAGTAAACGAGTCACGCGGTAGTGCCTGGCCCATATCTTCCATTTGATGGATGAAATCTTGAAGCAGTGATTTTACTTGTTTAAGTTTGGATGGCTCTCTAAGAGTCATAGGCGATTTCGTCGGGTATCGGAAGAGCTCCATTTAATTCATTGGGATACATTTTGTCGTAAATACGATTATTATTTCGTACAGAATTTGTTGAGTTGTCTGCAAGATATTATGTGAAATGTTATAAATTATTTGTATCTTTGTAACTATCGATTTTTAATGGCAAATAGCCAGCACTTACCACTGGGTTCGTTGCTTCGTTTTCAAGATTCTTCTTTGTGGTAATCGGCAGAAGATTTTCAGAGAGTTAACCATTTTCATAAAGCTTCATGCAGGCTTTAAACGCTGCAGAAATCTTAGCCCACTTGCATATATCCATAGGGTCACTCTGATATGAAAATTTAAAGTTAAAACGATTTATAATCAAATTATTGATGTATACGTACATAAATAATATCCTTAATTGTGGACTGTGGAGGGAGCGTTAGTGACACCTGGTAATTGTTAGGTGCCTCCGAAATAATTTGCCAAATCGCAGTCGAGTTAGTAAACGAGTCACGCGGTAGTGCCTGGCCCATATCTTCCATTTGATGGATGAAATCTTGAAGCAGTGATTTTACTTGTTTAAGTTTGGATGGCTCTCTAAGAGTCATAGGCGATTTCGCCGGGTATCGGAAGAGCTCCATTTAATTCATTGGGATACATTTTGTCGTAAATACGATTATTATTTCGTACAGAATTTGTTGAGTTGTCTGCAAGATATTATATGAAATGTTATAAATTATTTGTATCTTTGTAACTATCGATTTTTAATGGCAAATAGCCAGCACTTACCACTGGATTCGTTGCTTCGTTTTCAAGATTCTTCTTTGTGGTAATCGGCAGAAGATTTTCAGAGAGTTAACCATTTTCATAAAGCTTTATGCAGGCTTTAAACGCTGCAGAAATCTTAGCCCACTTGCATATATCCATAGGGTCACTCTGATATGAAAATTTAAAGTTAAAACGATTTATAATCAAATTATTGATGTATACGTACATAAATAATATCCTTAATTGTGGACTGTGGAGGGAGCGTTAGTGACACCTAGTAATTGTTAGGTGCCTCCGAAATAATTTGCCAAATCGCAGCCGAGTTAGTAAACGAGTCACGCGGTAGTGCCTGGCAATAGCGATGTAAAAGCATGAGCGTCCCCACTGCCTGTAAAACAGCTCCCGAGGGGGTAATAAATGGCGGTATATTATATTTGAATTCATCTTTGGTTCGACTCTATTCAGGAATATCCCTATCGATTGTTCGTGTAATCAAAAAATTTTTCAACTTTACATCAATCGCCCGGTAATTTTGGATTTTTGTTGTCACTTGGCTCTTCTCCATTTTGTTACATATCACGACATATGTACTGTCACGAGAGCGTGCACGTCCCTTCATTTGAATGTATGAACTGAACGTTTATATTTCATCAAAGGCGATAACATAGTTACAGGCTTGCACATCGATGCCTTCTTCTAGAACACTGGAGCACACAATAAAATTGCACTCTTTTTGGCGGAAACGTTGCACCACCTGAAAATAAAGAAAATAATAAGGACATGTACGACTCTCACTATCGGGTATTTTTGACCTGTCGATCCCGTTTCGAATCAAGCAGCGAGTCGATGGCATAAATCATTGAATTCTTTTTTCCAACCATAAATTCTGGGATTATAATACGTGATAATTTATGATGTGCCGTTACAAAGTTTTTAATCACATAATACAAACACTTGGCGGTATAGCGACGGTGGAGAAACACTAAACAACTAACGTCTTTAACCTCCTTGGTTGAGAATTCATTCAGAAAATATGACAATAATCCCTGTAGTTTTGGTGTCGAATAGTTGAGAATAATATCAGCTTCATTCATATCATCATCATCGTCATCATCGTCAATGTGGGATTTCATCTCCTTTACGAGTATTTGGTGAATATGATCGCATTTTGTTAACAAATATCCGTACATATTTCGCAAAGCTGTGCTATTAGAGTTTCGCTTGTTTATTTCGAATTGAACAACCAAACACCTTATTGCCACAGAAGCTGTATATACACCCATATCTTCCATTTGATGGATGAAATCTTGAAGCAGTGATTTTACTTGTTTAAGTTTGGATGGCTCTCTAAGAGTCATAGGCGATTTCGCCGGGTATCGGAAGAGCTCCATTTAATTCATTGGGATACATTTTGTCGTAAATACGATTATTATTTCGTACAGAATTTGTTGAGTTGTCTGCAAGATATTATATGAAATGTTATAAATTATTTGTATCTTTGTAACTATCGATTTTTAATGGCAAATAGCCAGCACTTACCACTGGGTTCGTTGCTTCGTTTTCAAGATTCTTCTTTGTGGTAATCGGCAGAAGATTTTCAGAGAGTTAACCATTTTCATAAAGCTTTATGCAGGCTTTAAACGCTGCAGAAATCTTAGCCCACTTGCATATATCCATAGGGTCACTCTGATATGAAAATTTAAAGTTAAAACGATTTATAATCAAATTATTGATGTATACGTACATAAATAATATCCTTAATTGTGGACTGTGGAGGGAGCGTTAGTGACACCTGGTAATTGTTAGGTGCCTCCGAAATAATTTGCCAAATCGCAGCCGAGTTAGTAAACGAGTCACGCGGTAGTGCCTGGCCCATATCTTCCATTTGATGGATGAAATCTTGAAGCAGTGATTTTACTTGTTTAAGTTTGGATGGCTCTCTAAGAGTCATAGGCGATTTCGCCGGGTATCGGAAGAGCTCCATTTAATTCATTGGGATACATTTTGTCGTAAATACGATTATTATTTCGTACAGAATTTGTTGAGTTGTCTGCAAGATATTATATGAAATGTTATAAATTATTTGTATCTTTGTAACTATCGATTTTTAATGGCAAATAGCCAGCACTTACCACTGGGTTCTTTGCTTCGTTTTCAAGATTCTTCTTTGTGGTAATCGGCAGAAGATTTTCAGAGAGTTAACCATTTTCATAAAGCTTTATGCAGGCTTTAAACGCTGCAGAAATCTTAGCCCACTTGCATATATCCATAGGGTCACTCTGATATGAAAATTTAAAGTTAAAACGATTTATAATCAAATTATTGATGTATACGTACATAAATAATATCCTTAATTGTGGACTGTGGAGGGAGCGTTAGTGACACCTGGTAATTGTTAGGTGCCTCCGAAATAATTTGCCAAATCGCAGCAGAGTTAGTAAACGAGTCACGCGGTAGTGCCTGGCCCATATCTTCCATTTGATGGATGAAATCTTGAAGCAGTGATTTTACTTGTTTAAGTTTGGATGGCTCTCTAAGAGTCATAGGCGATTTCGCCGGGTATCGGAAGAGCTCCATTTAATTCATTGGGATACATTTTGTCGTAAATACGATTATTATTTCGTACAGAATTTGTTGAGTTGTCTGCAAGATATTATATGAAATGTTTTAAATTATTTGTATCTTTGTAACTATCGATTTTTTATGGCAAATAGCCAGCACTTACCACTGGGTTCGTTGCTTCGTTTTCAAGATTCTTCTTTGTGGTAATCGGCAGAAGATTTTCAGAGAGTTAACCATTTTCATATAGCTTTATGCAGGCTTTAAACGCTGCAGAAATCTTAGCCCACTTGCATATATCCATAGGGTCACTCTGATATGAAAATTTAAAGTTAAAACGATTTATAATCAAATTATTGATGTATACGTACATAAATAATATCCTTAATTGTGGACTGTGGAGGGAGCGTTAGTGCCACCTGGTAATTGTTAGGTGCCTCCGAAATAATTTGCCAAATCGCAGCCGAGTTAGTAAACGAGTCACGCGGTAGTGCCTGGCCCATATCTTCCATTTGATGGATGAAATCTTGAAGCAGTGATTTTACTTGTTTAAGTTTGGATGGCTCTCTAAGAGTCATAGGCGATTTCGCCGGGTATCGGAAGAGCTCCATTTAATTCATTGGGATACATTTTGTCGTAAATACGATTAGTATTTCGTACAGAATTTGTTGAGTTGTCTGCAAGATATTATATGAAATGTTATAAATTATTTGTATCTTTGTAACTATCGATTTTTAATGGCAAATAGCCAGCACTTACCACTGGGTTCGTTGCTTCGTTTTCAAGATTCTTCTTTGTGGTAATCGGCAGAAGATTTTCAGAGAGTTAACCATTTTCATAAAGCTTTATGCAGGCTTTAAACGCTGCAGAAATCTTAGCCCACTTGCATATATCCATAGGGTCACTCTGATATGAAAATTTAAAGTTAAAACGATTTATAATCAAATTATTGATGTATACGTACATAAATAATATCCTTAATTGTGGACTGTGGAGGGAGCGTTAGTGACACCTGGTAATTGTTAGGTGCCTCCGAAATAATTTGCCAAATCGCAGCCGAGTTAGTAAACGAGTCACGCGGTAGTGCCTGGCCCATATCTTCCATTTGATGGATGAAATCTTGAAGCAGTGATTTTACTTGTTTAAGTTTGGATGGCTCTCTAAGAGTCATAGGCGATTTCGCCGGGTATCGGAAGAGCTCCATTTAATTCATTGGGATACATTTTGTCGTAAATACGATTATTATTTCGTACAGAATTTGTTGAGTTGTCTGCAAGATATTATATGAAATGTTATAAATTATTTGTATCTTTGTAACTATCGATTTTTAATGGCAAATAGCCAGCACTTACCACTGGGTTCGTTGCTTCGTTTTCAAGATTCTTCTTTGTGGTAATCGGCAGAAGATTTTCAGAGAGTTAACCATTTTCATAAAGCTATATGCAGGTTTTAAACGCTGCAGAAATCTTAGCCCACTTGCATATATCCATAGGGTCACTCTGATATGAAAATTTAAAGTTAAAACGATTTATAATCAAATTATTGATGTATACGTACATAAATAATATCCTTAATTGTGGACTGTGGAGGGAGCGTTAGTGACACCTGGTAATTGTTAGGTGCCTCCGAAATAATTTGCCAAATCGCAGCCGAGTTAGTAAACGAGTCACGCGGTAGTGCCTGGCCCATATCTTCCATTTGATGGATGAAATCTTGAAGCAGTGATTTTACTTGTTTAAGTTTGGATGGCTCTCTAAGAGTCATAGGCGATTTCGCCGGGTATCGGAAGAGCTCCATTTAATTCATTGGGATACATTTTGTCGTAAATACGATTATTATTTCGTACAGAATTTGTTGAGTTGTCTGCAAGATATTATATGAAATGTTATAAATTATTTGTATCTTTGTAACTATCGATTTTTAATGGCAAATAGCCAGCACTTACCACTGGGTTCGTTGCTTCGTTTTCAAGATTCTTCTTTGTGGTAATCGGCAGAAGATTTTCAGAGAGTTAACCATTTTCATAAAGCTTTATGCAGGCTTTAAACGCTGCAGAAATCTTAGCCCACTTGCATATATCCATAGGGTCACTCTGATATGAAAATTTAAAGTTAAATCGATTTATAATCAAATTATTGATGTATACGTACATAAATAATATCCTTAATTGTGGACTGTGGAGGGAACGTTAGTGACACCTGGTAATTGTTAGGTGCCTCCGAAATAATTTGCCAAATCGCAGCCGAGTTAGTAAACGAGTCACGCGGTAGTGCCTGGCCCATATCTTCCATTTGATGGATGAAATCTTGAAGCAGTGATTTTACTTGTTTAAGTTTGGATGGCTCTCTAAGAGTCATAGGCGATTTCGCCGGGTATCGGAAGAGCTCCATTTAATTCATTGGGATACATTTTGTCGTAAATACGATTATTATTTCGTACAGAATTTGTTGAGTTGTCTGCAAGATATTATATGAAATGTTATAAATTATTTGTATCTTTGTAACTATCGATTTTTAATGGCAAATAGCCAGCACTTACCACTAGGTTCGTTGCTTCGTTTTCAAGATTCTTCTTTGTGGTAATCGGCAGAAGATTTTCAGAGAGTTAACCATTTTCATAAAGCTTTATGCAGGCTTTAAACGCTGCAGAAATCTTAGCCCACTTGCATATATCCATAGGGTCACTCTGATATGAAAATTTAAAGTTAAAACGATTTATAATCAAATTATTGATGTATACGTACATAAATAATATCCTTAATTGTGACTGTGGAGGGAGCGTTAGTGACACCTGGTAATTGTTAGGTGCCTCCGAAATAATTTGCCAAATCGCAGCCGAGTTAGTAAACGAGTCACGCGGTAGTGCCTGGCCCATATCTTCCATTTGATGGATGAAATCTTGAAGCAGTGATTTTACTTGTTTAAGTTTGGATGGCTCTCTAAGAGTCATAGGCGATTTCGCCGGGTATCGGAAGAGCTCCATTTAATTCATTGGGATACAATTTGTCGTAAATACGATTATTATTTCGCACAGAATTTGTTGAGTTGTCTTCAAGATATTATATGAAATGTTATAAATTATTTGTATCTTTGTAACTATCGATTTTTAATGGCAAATAGCCAGCACTTACCACTAGGTTCGTTGCTTCGTTTTCAAGATTCTTCTTTGTGGTAATCGGCAGAAGATTTTCAGAGAGTTAACCATTTTCATAAAGCTTTATGCAGGCTTTAAACGCTGCAGAAATCTTAGCCCACTTGCATATATCCATAGGGTCACTCTGATATGAAAATTTAAAGTTAAAACGATTTATAATCAAATTATTGATGTATACGTATATAAATAATATCCTTAATTGTGACTGTGGAGGGAGCGTTAGTGACACCTGGTAATTGTTAGGTGCCTCCGAAATAATTTGCCAAATCGCAGCCGAGTTAGTAAACGAGTCACGCGGTAGTGCCTGGCCCATATCTTCCATTTGATGGATGAAATCTTGAAGCAGTGATTTTACTTGTTTAAGTTTGGATGGCTCTCTAAGAGTCATAGGCGATTTCGCCGGGTATCGGAAGAGCTCCATTTAATTCATTGGGATACATTTTGTCGTAAATACGATTATTATTTCGTACAGAATTTGTTGAGTTGTCTGCAAGATATTATATGAAATGTTATAAATTATTTGTATCTTTGTAACTATCGATTTTTAATGGCAAATAGCCAGCACTTACCACTGGGTTCGTTGCTTCGTTTTCAAGATTCTTCTTTGTGGTAATCGGCAGAAGATTTTCAGAGAGTTAACCATTTTCATAAAGCTTTATGCAGGCTTTAAACGCTGCAGAAATCTTAGCCCACTTGCATATATCCATAGGGTCACTCTGATATGAAAATTTAAAGTTAAATCGATTTATAATCAAATTATTGATGTATACGTACATAAATAATATCCTTAATTGTGGACTGTGGAGGGAACGTTAGTGACACCTGGTAATTGTTAGGTGCCTCCGAAATAATTTGCCAAATCGCAGCCGAGTTAGTAAACGAGTCACGCGGTAGTGCCTGGCCCATATCTTCCATTTGATGGATGAAATATTGAAGCAGTGATTTTACTTGTTTAAGTTTGGATGGCTCTCTAAGAGTCATAGGCGATTTCGCCGGGTATCGGAAGAGCTCCATTTAATTCATTGGGATACATTTTGTCGTAAATACGATTATTATTTCGTACAGAATTTGTTGAGTTGTCTGCAAGATATTATATGAAATGTTATAAATTATTTGTATCTTTGTAACTATCGATTTTTAATGGCAAATAGCCAGCACTTACCACTGGGTTCGTTGCTTCGTTTTCAAGATTCTTCTTTGTGGTAATCGGCAGAAGATTTTCAGAGAGTTAACCATTTTCATAAAGCTTTATGCAGGCTTTAAACGCTGCAGAAATCTTAGCCCACTTGCATATATCCATAGGGTCACTCTGATATGAAAATTTAAAGTTAAAACGATTTATAATCAAATTATTGATGTATACGTACATAAATAATATCCGTAATTGTGGACTGTGGAGGGAGCGTTAGTGACACCTGGTAATTGTTAGGTGCCTCCGAAATAATTTGCCAAATCGCAGCCGAGTTAGTAAACGAGTCACGCGGTAGTGCCTGGCCCATATCTTCCATTTGATGGATGAAATCTTGAAGCAGTGATTTTACTTGTTTAAGTTTGGATGGCTGTCTAAGAGTCATAGGCGATTTCGCCGGGTATCGGAAGAGCTCCATTTAATTCATTGGGATACATTTTGTCGTAAATACGATTATTATTTCGTACAGAATTTTTTGAGTTGTCTGCAAGATATTATATGAAATGTTATAAATTATTTGTATCTTTGTAACTATCGATTTTTAATGGCAAATAGCCAGCACTTACCACTGGGTTCGTTGCTTCGTTTTCAAGATTCTTCTTTGTGGTAATCGGCAGAAGATTTTCAGAGAGTTAACCATTTTCATAAAGCTTTATGCAGGCTTTAAACGCTGCAGAAATCTTAGCCCACTTGCATATATCCATAGGGTCACTCTGATATGAAAATTTAAAGTTAAAACGATTTATAATCAAATTATTGATGTATACGTACATAAATAATATCCTTAATTGTGGACTGTGGAGGGAGCGTTAGTGACACCTGGTAATTGTTAGGTGCCTCCGAAATAATTTGCCAAATCGCAGCCGAGTTAGTAAACGAGTCACGCGGTAGTGCCTGGCCCATATCTTCCATTTGATGGATGAAATCTTGAAGCAGTGATTTTACTTGTTTAAGTTTGGATGGCTCTCTAAGAGTCATTGGCGATTTCGCCGGGTATCGGAAGAGCTCCATTTAATTCATTGTGATACATTTTGTCGTAAATACGATTATTATTTCGTACAGAATTTGTTGAGTTGTCTGCAAGATATTATATGAAATGTTATAAATTATTTGTATCTTTGTAACTATCGATTTTTAATGGCAAATAGCCAGCACTTACCACTGGGTTCGTTGCTTCGTTTTCAAGATTCTTCTTTGTGGTAATCGGCAGAAGATTTTCAGAGAGTTAACCATTTTCATAAAGCTTTATGCAGGCTTTAAACGCTGCAGAAATCTTAGCCCACTTGCATATATCCATAGGGTCACTTTGATATGAAAATTTAAAGTTAAAACGATTTATAATCAAATTATTGATGTATACGTACATAAATAATATCCTTAATTGTGGACTGTGGAGGGAGCGTTAGTGACACCTGGTAATTGTTAGGTGCCTCCGAAATAATTTGCCAAATCGAAGCCGAGTTAGTAAACGAGTCACGCGGTAGTGCCTGGCCCATATCTTCCATTTGATGGATGAAATCTTGAAGCAGTGATTTTACTTGTTTAAGTTTGGATGGCTCTCTAAGAGTCATAGGCGATTTCGCCGGGTATCGGAAGAGCTCCATTTAATTCATTGGGATACATTTTGTCGTAAATACGATTATTATTTCGTACAGAATTTGTTGAGTTGTCTGCAAGATATTATATGAAATGTTATAAATTATTTGTATCTTTGTAACTATCGATTTTTAATGGCAAATAGCCAGCACTTACCACTGGGTTCGTTGCTTCGTTTTCAAGATTCTTCTTTGTGGTAATCGGCAGAAGATTTTCAGAGAGTTAACCATTTTCATAAAGCTTTATGCAGGCTTTAAACGCTGCAGAAATCTTAGCCCACTTGCATATATCCATAGGGTCACTCTGATATGAAAATTTAAAGTTAAAACGATTTATAATCAAATTATTGATGTATACGTACATAAATAATATCCTTAATTGTGGACTGTGGAGGGAGCGTTAGTGACACCTGGTAATTGTTAGGTGCCTCCGAAATAATTTGCCAAATCGCAGCCGAGTTAGTAAACGAGTCACGCGGTAGTGCCTGGCCCATATCTTCCATTTGATGGATGAAATCTTGAAGCAGTGATTTTACTTGTTTAAGTTTGGATGGCTCTCTAAGAGTCATAGGCGATTTCGCCGGGTATCGGAAGAGCTCCATTTAATTCATTGGGATACATTTTGTCGTATATACGATTATTATTTCGTACAGAATTTGTTGAGTTGTCTGCAAGATATTATATGAAATGTTATAAATTATTTGTATCTTTGTAACTATCGATTTTTAATGGCAAATAGCCAGCACTTACCACTGGGTTCGTTGCTTCGTTTTCAAGATTCTTCTTTGTGGTAATCGGCAGAAGATTTTCAGAGAGTTAACCATTTTCATAAAGCTTTATGCAGGCTTTAAACGCTGCAGAAATCTTAGCCCACTTGCATATATCCATAGGGTCACTCTGATATGAAAATTTAAAGTTAAAACGATTTATAATCAAATAATTGATGTATACGTACATAAATAATATCCTTAATTGTGGACTGTGGAGGGAGCGTTAGTGACACCTGGTAATTGTTAGGTGCCTCCGAAATAATTTGCCAAATCGCAGCCTGGCCCATATCTTCCATTTGATGGATGAAATCTTGAAGCAGTGATTTTACTTGTTTAAGTTTGGATGGCTCTCTTAGAGTCATAGGGGATTTCGCCGGGTATCGGAAGAGCTCCATTTAATTCATTGGGATACATTTTGTCGTAAATACGATTATTATTTCGTACAGAATTTGTTGAGTTGTCTGCAAGATATTATATGAAATGTTATAAATTATTTGTATCTTTGTAACTATCGATTTTTAATGGCAAATAGCCAGCACTTACCACTGGGTTCGTTGCTTCGTTTTCAAGATTCTTCTTTGTGGTAATCGGCAGAAGATTTTCAGAGAGTTAACCATTTTCATAAAGCTTTATGCAGGCTTTAAACGCTGCAGAAATCTTAGCCCACTTGCATATATCCATAGGGTCACTCTGATATGAAAATTTAAAGTTAAAACGATTTATAATCAAATAATTGATGTATACGTACATAAATAATATCCTTAATTGTGGACTGTGGAGGGAGCGTTAGTGACACCTGGTAATTGTTAGGTGCCTCCGAAATAATTTGCCAAATCGCAGCCGAGTTAGTAAACGAGTCACGCGGTAGTGCCTGGCCCATATCTTCCATTTGATGGATGAAATCTTGAAGCAGTGATTTTACTTGTTTAAGTTTGGATGGCTCTCTAAGAGTCATAGGCGATTTCGCCGGGTATCGGAAGAGCTCCATTTAATTCATTGTGATACATTTTGTCGTAAATACGATTATTATTTCGTACAGAATTTGTTGAGTTGTCTGCAAGATATTATATGAAATGTTATAAATTATTTGTATCTTTGTAACTATCGATTTTTAATGGCAAATAGCCAGCACTTACCACTGGGTTCGTTGCTTCGTTTTCAAGATTCTTCTTTGTGGTAATCGGCAGAAGATTTTCAGAGAGTTAACCATTTTCATAAAGCTTTATGCAGGCTTTAAACGCTGCAGAAATCTTAGCCCACTTGCATATATCCATAGGGTCACTCTGATATGAAAATTTAAAGTTAAAACGATTTATAATCAAATTATTGATGTATACGTACATAAATAATATCCTTAATTGTGGACTGTGGAGGGAGCGTTAGTGACACCTGGTAATTGTTAGGTGCCTCCGAAATAATTTGCCAAATCGCAGCCGAGTTAGTAAACGAGTCACGCGGTAGTGCCTGGCCCATATCTTCCATTTGATGGATGAAATCTTGAAGCAGTGATTTTACTTGTTTAAGTTTGGATGGCTCTCTAAGAGTCATAGGCGATTTCGCCGGGTATCGGAAGAGCTCCATTTAATTCATTGGGATACATTTTGTCGTAAATACGATTATTATTTCGTACAGAATTTGTTGAGTTGTCTGCAAGATATTATATGAAATGTTATAAATTATTTGTATCTTTGTAACTATCGATTTTTAATGGCAAATAGCCAGCACTTACCACTGGGTTCGTTGCTTCGTTTTCAAGATTCTTCTTTGTGGTAATCGGCAGAAGATTTTCAGAGAGTTAACCATTTTCATAAAGCTTTATGCAGGCTTTAAACGCTGCAGAAATCTTAGCCCACTTGCATATATCCATAGGGTCACTCTGATATGAAAATTTAAAGTTAAAACGATTTATAATCAAATTATTGATGTATACGTACATAAATAATATCCTTAATTGTGGACTGTGGAGGGAGCGTTAGTGACACCTGGTAATTGTTAGGTGCCTCCGAAATAATTTGCCAAATCGCAGCCGAGTTAGTAAACGAGTCACGCGGTAGTGCCTGGCCCATATCTTCCATTTGATGGATGAAATCTTGAAGCAGTGATTTTACTTGTTTAAGTTTGGATGGCTCTCTAAGAGTCATAGGCGATTTCGCCGGGTATCGGAAGAGCTCCATTTAATTCATTGGGATACATTTTGTCGTAAATACGATTATTATTTCGTACAGAATTTGTTGAGTTGTCTGCAAGATATTATATGAAATGTTATAAATTATTTGTATCTTTGTAACTATCGATTTTTAATGGCAAATAGCCAGCACTTACCACTGGGTTCGTTGCTTCGTTTTCAAGATTCTTCTTTGTGGTAATCGGCAGAAGATTTTCAGAGAGTTAACCATTTTCATAAAGCTTTATGCAGGCTTTAAACGCTGCAGAAATCTTAGCCCACTTGCATATATCCATAGGGTCACTCTGATATGAAAATTTAAAGTTAAAACGATTTATAATCAAATTATTGATGTATACGTACATAAATAATATCCTTAATTGTGGACTGTGGAGGGAGCGTTAGTGACACCTGGTAATTGTTAGGTGCCTCCGAAATAATTTGCCAAATCGCAGCCGAGTTAGTAAACGAGTCACGCGGTAGTGCCTGGCCCATATCTTCCATTTGATGGATGAAATCTTGAAGCAGTGATTTTACTTGTTTAAGTTTGGATGGCTCTCTAAGAGTCATTGGCGATTTCGCCGGGTATCGGAAGAGCTCCATTTAATTCATTGGGATACATTTTGTCGTAAATACGATTATTATTTCGTACAGAATTTGTTGAGTTGTCTGCAAGATATTATATGAAATGTTATAAATTATTTGTATCTTTGTAACTATCGATTTTTAATGGCAAATAGCCAGCACTTACCACTGGGTTCGTTGCTTCGTTTTCAAGATTCTTCTTTGTGGTAATCGGCAGAAGATTTTCAGAGAGTTAACCATTTTCATAAAGCTTTATGCAGGCTTTAAACGCTGCAGAAATCTTAGCCCACTTGCATATATCCATAGGGTCACTCTGATATGAAAATTTAAAGTTAAAACGATTTATAATCAAATTATTGATGTATACGTACATAAATAATATCCTTAATTGTGGACTGTGGAGGGAGCGTTAGTGACACCTGGTAATTGTTAGGTGCCTCCGAAATAATTTGCCAAATCGCAGCCGAGTTAGTAAACGAGTCACGCGGTAGTGCCTGGCCCATATCTTCCATTTGATGGATGAAATCTTGAAGCAGTGATTTTACTTGTTTAAGTTTGGATGGCTCTCTAAGAGTCATAGGCGATTTCGCCGGGTATCGGAAGAGCTCCATTTAATTCATTGGGATACATTTTGTCGTAAATACGATTATTATTTCGTACAGAATTTGTTGAGTTGTCTGCAAGATATTATATGAAATGTTATAAATTATTTGTATCTTTGTAACTATCGATTTTTAATGGCAAATAGCCAGCACTTACCACTGGGTTCGTTGCTTCGTTTTCAAGATTCTTCTTTGTGGTAATCGGCAGAAGATTTTCAGAGAGTTAACCATTTTCATAAAGCTTTATGCAGGCTTTAAACGCTGCAGAAATCTTAGCCCACTTGCATATATCCATAGGGTCACTCTGATATGAAAATTTAAAGTTAAAACGATTTATAATCAAATTATTGATGTATACGTACATAAATAATATCCTTAATTGTGGACTGTGGAGGGAGCGTTAGTGACACCTGGTAATTGTTAGGTGCCTCCGAAATAATTTGCCAAATCGCAGCCGAGTTAGTAAACGAGTCACGCGGTAGTGCCTGGCCCATATCTTCCATTTGATGGATGAAATCTTGAAGCAGTGATTTTACTTGTTTAAGTTTGGATGGCTCTCTAAGAGTCATAGGCGATTTCGCCGGGTATCGGAAGAGCTCCATTTAATTCATTGGGATACATTTTGTCGTAAATACGATTATTATTTCGTACAGAATTTGTTGAGTTGTCTGCAAGATATTATATGAAATGTTATAAATTATTTGTATCTTTGTAACTATCGATTTTTAATGGCAAATAGCCAGCACTTACCACTGGGTTCGTTGCTTCGTTTTCAAGATTCTTCTTTGTGGTAATCGGCAGAAGATTTTCAGAGAGTTAACCATTTTCATAAAGCTTTATGCAGGCTTTAAACGCTGCAGAAATCTTAGCCCACTTGCATATATCCATAGGGTCACTCTGATATGAAAATTTAAAGTTAAAACGATTTATAATCAAATTATTGATGTATACGTACATAAATAATATCCTTAATTGTGGACTGTGGAGGGAGCGTTAGTGACACCTGGTAATTGTTAGGTGCCTCCGAAATAATTTGCCAAATCGCAGCCGAGTTAGTAAACGAGTCACGCGGTAGTGCCTGGCCCATATCTTCCATTTGATGGATGAAATCTTGAAGCAGTGATTTTACTTGTTTAAGTTTGGATGGCTCTCTAAGAGTCATAGGCGATTTCGCCGGGTATCGGAAGAGCTCCATTTAATTCATTGGGATACATTTTGTCGTAAATACGATTATTATTTCGTACAGAATTTGTTGAGTTGTCTGCAAGATATTATATGAAATGTTATAAATTATTTGTATCTTTGTAACTATCGATTTTTAATGGCAAATAGCCAGCACTTACCACTGGGTTCGTTGCTTCGTTTTCAAGATTCTTCTTTGTGGTAATCGGCAGAAGATTTTCAGAGAGTTAACCATTTTCATAAAGCTTTATGCAGGCTTTAAACGCTGCAGAAATCTTAGCCCACTTGCATATATCCATAGGGTCACTCTGATATGAAAATTTAAAGTTAAAACGATTTATAATCAAATTATTGATGTATACGTACATAAATAATATCCTTAATTGTGGACTGTGGAGGGAGCGTTAGTGACACCTGGTAATTGTTAGGTGCCTCCGAAATAATTTGCCAAATCGCAGCCGAGTTAGTAAACGAGTCACGCGGTAGTGCCTGGCCCATATCTTCCATTTGATGGATGAAATCTTGAAGCAGTGATTTTTCTTGTTTAAGTTTGGATGGCTCTCTAAGAGTCATAGGCGATTTCGCCGGGTATCGGAAGAGCTCCATTTAATTCATTGGGATACATTTTGTCGTAAATACGATTATTATTTCGTACAGAATTTGTTGAGTTGTCTGCAAGATATTATATGAAATGTTATAAATTATTTGTATCTTTGTAACTATCGATTTTTAATGGCAAATAGCCAGCACTTACCACTGGGTTCGTTGCTTCGTTTTCAAGATTCTTCTTTGTGGTAATCGGCAGAAGATTTTCAGAGAGTTAACCATTTTCATAAAGCTTTATGCAGGCTTTAAACGCTGCAGAAATCTTAGCCCACTTGCATATATCCATAGGGTCACTCTGATATGAAAATTTAAAGTTAAAACGATTTATAATCAAATTATTGATGTATACGTACATAAATAATATCCTTAATTGTGGACTGTGGAGGGAGCGTTAGTGACACCTGGTAATTGTTAGGTGCCTCCGAAATAATTTGCCAAATCGCAGCCGAGTTAGTAAACGAGTCACGCGGTAGTGCCTGGCCCATATCTTCCATTTGATGGATGAAATCTTGAAGCATTGATTTTACTTGTTTAAGTTTGGATGGCTCTCTAAGAGTCATAGGCGATTTCGCCGGGTATCGGAAGAGCTCCATTTAATTCATTGGGATACATTTTGTCGTAAATACGATTATTATTTCGTACAGAATTTGTTGAGTTGTCTGCAAGATATTATATGAAATGTTATAAATTATTTGTATCTTTGTAACTATCGATTTTTAATGGCAAATAGCCAGCACTTACCACTGGGTTCGTTGCTTCGTTTTCAAGATTCTTCTTTGTGGTAATCGGCAGAAGATTTTCAGAGAGTTAACCATTTTCATAAAGCTTTATGCAGGCTTTAAACGCTGCAGAAATCTTAGCCCACTTGCATATATACATAGGGTCACTCTGATATGAAAATTTAAAGTTAAAACGATTTATAATCAAATTATTGATGTATACGTACATAAATAATATCCTTAATTGTGGACTGTGGAGGGAGCGTTAGTGACACCTGGTAATTGTTAGGTGCCTCCGAAATAATTTGCCAAATCGCAGCCGAGTTAGTAAACGAGTCACGCGGTAGTGCCTGGCCCATATCTTCCATTTGATGGATGAAATCTTGAAGCAGTGATTTTACTTGTTTAAGTTTGGATGGCTCTCTAAGAGTCATAGGCGATTTCGCCGGGTATCGGAAGAGCTCCATTTAATTCATTGGGATACATTTTGTCGTAAATACGATTATTATTTCGTACAGAATTTGTTGAGTTGTCTGCAAGATATTATATGAAATGTTATAAATTATTTGTATCTTTGTAACTATCGATTTTTAATGGCAAATAGCCAGCACTTACCACTGGGTTCGTTGCTTCGTTTTCAAGATTCTTCTTTGTGGTAATCGGCAGAAGATTTTCAGAGAGTTAACCATTTTCATAAAGCTTTATGCAGGCTTTAAACGCTGCAGAAATCTTAGCCCACTTGCATATATCCATAGGGTCACTCTGATATGAAAATTTAAAGTTAAAACGATTTATAATCAAATTATTGATGTATACGTACATAAATAATATCCTTAATTGTGGACTGTGGAGGGAGCGTTAGTGACACCTGGTAATTGTTAGGTGCCTCCGAAATAATTTGCCAAATCGCAGCCGAGTTAGTAAACGAGTCACGCGGTAGTGCCTGGCCCATATCTTCCATTTGATGGATGAAATCTTGAAGCAGTGATTTTTCTTGTTTAAGTTTGGATGGCTCTCTAAGAGTCATAGGCGATTTCGCCGGGTATCGGAAGAGCTCCATTTAATTCATTGGGATACATTTTGTCGTAAATACGATTATTATTTCGTACAGAATTTGTTGAGTTGTCTGCAAGATATTATATGAAATGTTATAAATTATTTGTATCTTTGTAACTATCGATTTTTAATGGCAAATAGCCAGCACTTACCACTGGGTTCGTTGCTTCGTTTTCAAGATTCTTCTTTGTGGTAATCGGCAGAAGATTTTCAGAGAGTTAACCATTTTCATAAAGCTTTATGCAGGCTTTAAACGCTGCAGAAATCTTAGCCCACTTGCATATATCCATAGGGTCACTCTGATATGAAAATTTAAAGTTAAAACGATTTATAATCAAATTATTGATGTTTACGTACATAAATAATATCCTTAATTGTGGACTGTGGAGGGAGCGTTAGTGACACCTGGTAATTGTTAGGTGCCTCCGAAATAATTTGCCAAATCGCAGCCGAGTTAGTAAACGAGTCACGCGGTAGTGCCTGGCCCATATCTTCCATTTGATGGATGAAATCTTGAAGCAGTGATTTTACTTTTTTAAGTTTGGATGGCTCTCTAAGAGTCATAGGCGATTTCGCCGGGTATCGGAAGAGCTCCATTTAATTCATTGGGATACATTTTGTCGTAAATACGATTATTATTTCGTACAGAATTTGTTGAGTTGTCTGCAAGATATTATATGAAATGTTATAAATTATTTGTATCTTTGTAACTATCGATTTTTAATGGCAAATAGCCAGCACTTACCACTGGGTTCGTTGCTTCGTTTTCAAGATTCTTCTTTGTGGTAATCGGCAGAAGATTTTCAGAGAGTTAACCATTTTCATAAAGCTTTATGCAGGCTTTAAACGCTGCAGAAATCTTAACCCACTTGCATATATCCATAGGGTCACTCTGATATGAAAATTTAAAGTTAAAACGATTTATAATCAAATTATTGATGTATACGTACATAAATAATATCCTTAATTGTGGACTGTGGAGGGAGCGTTAGTGACACCTGGTAATTGTTAGGTGCCTCCGAAATAATTTGCCAAATCGCAGCCGAGTTAGTAAACGAGTCACGCGGTAGTGCCTGGCCCATATCTTCCATTTGATGGATGAAATCTTGAAGCAGTGATTTTACTTGTTTAAGTTTGGATGGCTCTCTAAGAGTCATAGGCGATTTCGCCGGGTATCGGAAGAGCTCCATTTAATTCATTGGGATACATTTTGTCGTAAATACGATTATTATTTCGTACAGAATTTGTTGAGTTGTCTGCAAGATATTATATGAAATGTTATAAATTATTTGTATCTTTGTAACTATCGATTTTTAATGGCAGATAGCCAGCACTTACCACTGGGTTCGTTGCTTCGTTTTCAAGATTCTTCTTTGTGGTAATCGGCAGAAGATTTTCAGAGAGTTAACCATTTTCATAAAGCTTTATGCAGGCTTTAAACGCTGCAGAAATCTTAGCCCACTTGCATATATACATAGGGTCACTCTGATATGAAAATTTAAAGTTAAAACGATTTATAATCAAATTATTGATGTATACGTACATAAATAATATCCTTAATTGTGGACTGTGGAGGGAGCGTTAGTGACACCTGGTAATTGTTAGGTGCCTCCGAAATAATTTGCCAAATCGCAGCCGAGTTAGTAAACGAGTCACGCGGTAGTGCCTGGCCATATCTTCCATTTGATGGATGAAATCTTGAAGCAGTGATTTTACTTGTTTAAGTTTGGATGGCTCTCTAAGAGTCATAGGCGATTTCGCCGGGTATCGGAAGAGCTCCATTTAATTCATTGGGATACATTTTGTCGTAAATACGATTATTATTTCGTACAGAATTTGTTGAGTTGTCTGCAAGATATTATATGAAATGTTATAAATTATTTGTATCTTTGTAACTATCGATTTTTAATGGCAAATAGCCAGCACTTACCACTGGGTTCGTTGCTTCGTTTTCAAGATTCTTCTTTGTGGTAATCGGCAGAAGATTTTCAGAGAGTTAACCATTTTCATAAAGCTTTATGCAGGCTTTAAACGCTGCAGAAATCTTAGCCCACTTGCATATATCCATAGGGTCACTCTGATATGAAAATTTAAAGTTAAAACGATTTATAATCAAATTATTGATGTATACGTACATAAATAATATCCTTAATTGTGGACTGTGGAGGGAGCGTTAGTGACACCTGGTAATTGTTAGGTGCCTCCGAAATAATTTGCCAAATCGCAGCCGAGTTAGTAAACGAGTCACGCGGTAGTGCCTGGCCCATATCTTCCATTTGATGGATGAAATCTTGAAGCAGTGATTTTACTTGTTTAAGTTTGGATGGCTCTCTAAGAGTCATAGGCGATTTCGCCGGGTATCGGAAGAGCTCCATTTAATTCATTGGGATACATTTTGTCGTAAATACGATTATTATTTCGTACAGAATTTGTTGAGTTGTCTGCAAGATATTATATGAAATGTTATAAATTATTTGTATCTTTGTAACTATCGATTTTTAATGGCAAATAGCCAGCACTTACCACTGGGTTCGTTGCTTCGTTTTCAAGATTCTTCTTTGTGGTAATCGGCAGAAGATTTTCAGAGAGTTAACCATTTTCATAAAGCTTTATGCAGGCTTTAAACGCTGCAGAAATCTTAGCCCACTTGCATATATCCATAGGGTCACTCTGATATGAAAATTTAAAGTTAAAACGATTTATAATCAAATTATTGATGTATACGTACATAAATAATATCCTTAATTGTGGACTGTGGAGGGAGCGTTAGTGACACCTGGTAATTGTTAGGTGCCTCCGAAATAATTTGCCAAATCGCAGCCGAGTTAGTAAACGAGTCACGCGGTAGTGCCTGGCCCATATCTTCCATTTGATGGATGAAATCTTGAAGCCGTGATTTTTCTTGTTTAAGTTTGGATGGCTCTCTAAGAGTCATAGGCGATTTCGCCGGGTATCGGAAGAGCTCCATTTAATTCATTGGGATACATTTTGTCGTAAATACGATTATTATTTCGTACAGAATTTGTTGAGTTGTCTGCAAGATATTATATGAAACGTTATAAATTATTTGTATCTTTGTAACTATCGATTTTTAATGGCAAATAGCCAGCACTTACCACTGGGTTCGTGGCTTCGTTTTCAAGATTCTTCTTTGTGGTAATCGGCAGAAGATTTTCAGAGAGTTAACCATTTTCATAAAGCTTTATGCAGGCTTTAAACGCTGCAGAAATCTTAGCCCACTTGCATATATCCATAGGGTCACTCTGATATGAAAATTTAAAGTTAAAACGATTTATAATCAAATTATTGATGTATACGTACATAGATAATATCCTTAATTGTGGACTGTGGAGGGAGCGTTAGTGACACCTGGTAATTGTTAGGTGCCTCCGAAATAATTTGCCAAATCGCAGCCGAGTTAGTAAACGAGTCACGCGGTAGTGCCTGGCCCATATCTTCCATTTGATGGATGAAATCTTGAAGCAGTGATTTTACTTGTTTAAGTTTGGATGGCTCTCTAAGAGTCATAGGCGATTTCGCCGGGTATCGGAAGAGCTCCATTTAATTCATTGGGATACATTTTGTCGTAAATACGATTATTATTTCGTACAGAATTTGTTGAGTTGTCTGCAAGATATTATATGAAATGTTATAAATTATTTGTATCTTTGTAACTATCGATTTTTAATGGCAAATAGCCAGCACTTACCACTGGGCTCGTTGCTTCGTTTTCAAGATTCTTCTTTGTGGTAATCGGCAGAAGATTTTCAGAGAGTTAACCATTTTCATAAAGCTTTATGCAGGCTTTAAACGCTGCAGAAATCTTAGCCCACTTGCATATATCCATAGGGTCACTCTGATATGAAAATTTAAAGTTAAAACGATTTATAATCAAATTATTGATGTATACGTACATAAATAATATCCTTAATTGTGGACTGTGGAGGGAGCGTTAGTGACACCTGGTAATTGTTAGGTGCCTCCGAAATAATTTGCCAAATCGCAGCCGAGTTATTAAACGAGTCACGCCGTAGTGCCTGGCCCATATCTTCCATTTGATGGATGAAATCTTGAAGCAGTGATTTTACTTGTTTAAGTTTGGATGGCTCTCTAAGAGTCATAGTCGATTTCGCCGGGTATCGGAAGAGCTCCATTTAATTCATTGGGATACATTTTGTCGTAAATACGATTATTATTTCGTACAGAATTTGTTGAGTTGTCTGCAAGATATTATATGAAATGTTATAAATTATTTGTATCTTTGTAACTATCGATTTTTAATGGCAAATAGCCAGCACTTACCACTGGGTTCGTTGCTTCGTTTTCAAGATTCTTCTTTGTGGTAATCGGCAGAAGATTTTCAGAGAGTTAACCATTTTCATAAAGCTTTATGCAGGCTTTAAACGCTGCAGAAATCTTAGCCCACTTGCATATATCCATAGGGTCACTCTGATATGAAAATTTAAAGTTAAAACGATTTATAATCAAATTATTGATGTATACGTACATAAATAATATCCTTAATTGTGGACTGTGGAGGGAGCGTTAGTGACACCTGGTAATTGTTAGGTGCCTCCGAAATAATTTGCCAAATCGCAGCCGAGTTAGTAAACGAGTCACGCGGTAGTGCCTGGCCCATATCTTCCATTTGATGGATGAAATCTTGAAGCAGTGATTTTTCTTGTTTAAGTTTGGATGGCTCTCTAAGAGTCATAGGCGATTTCGCCGGGTATCGGAAGAGCTCCATTTAATTCATTGGGATACATTTTGTCGTAAATACGATTATTATTTCGTACAGAATTTGTTGAGTTGTCTGCAAGATATTATATGAAATGTTATAAATTATTTGTATCTTTGTAACTATCGATTTTTAATGGCAAATAGCCAGCACTTACCACTGGGTTCGTTGCTTCGTTTTCAAGATTCTTCTTTGTGGTAATCGGCAGAAGATTTTCAGAGAGTTAACCATTTTCATAAAGCTTTATGCAGGCTTTAAACGCTGCAGAAATCTTAGCCCACTTGCATATATCCATAGGGTCACTCTGATATGAAAATTTAAAGTTAAAACGATTTATAATCAAATTATTGATGTATACGTACATAAATAATATCCTTAATTGTGGACTGTGGAGGGAGCGTTAGTGACACCTGGTAATTGTTAGGTGCCTCCGAAATAATTTGCCAAATCGCAGCCGAGTTAGTAAACGAGTCACGCGGTAGTGCCTGGCCCATATCTTCCATTTGATGGATGAAATCTTGAAGCAGTGATTTTACTTGTTTAAGTTTGGATGGCTCTCTAAGAGTCATAGGCGATTTCGCCGGGTATCGGAAGAGCTCCATTTAATTCATTGGGATACATTTTGTCGTAAATACGATTATTATTTCGTACAGAATTTGTTGAGTTGTCTGCAAGATATTATATGAAATGTTATAAATTATTTGTATCTTTGTAACTATCGATTTTTAATGGCAAATAGCCAGCACTTACCACTGGGTTCGTTGCTTCGTTTTCAAGATTCTTCTTTGTGGTAATCGGCAGAAGATTTTCAGAGAGTTAACCATTTTCATAAAGCTTTATGCAGGCTTTAAACGCTGCAGAAATCTTAGCCCACTTGCATATATCCATAGGGTCACTCTGATATGAAAATTTAAAGTTAAAACGATTTATAATCAAATTATTGATGTATACGTACATAAATAATATCCTTAATTGTGGACTGTGGAGGGAGCGTTAGTGACACCTGGTAATTGTTAGGTGCCTCCGAAATAATTTGCCAAATCGCAGCCGAGTTAGTAAACGAGTCACGCGGTAGTGCCTGGCCCATATCTTCCATTTGATGGATGAAATCTTGAAGCAGTGATTTTACTTGTTTAAGTTTGGATGGCTCTCTAAGAGTCATAGGCGATTTCGCCGGGTATCGGAAGAGCTCCATTTAATTCATTGGGATACATTTTGTCGTAAATACGATTATTATTTCGTACAGAATTTGTTGAGTTGTCTGCAAGATATTATATGAAATGTTATAAATTATTTGTATCTTTGTAACTATCGATTTTTAATGGCAAATAGCCAGCACTTACCACTGGGTTCGTTGCTTCGTTTTCAAGATTCTTCTTTGTGGTAATCGGCAGAAGATTTTCAGAGAGTTAACCATTTTCATAAAGCTTTATGCAGGCTTTAAACGCTGCAGAAATCTTAGCCCACTTGCATATATCCATAGGGTCACTCTGATATGAAAATTTAAAGTTAAAACGATTTATAATCAAATTATTGATGTATACGTACATAAATAATATCCTTAATTGTGGACTGTGGAGGGAGCGTTAGTGACACCTGGTAATTGTTAGGTGCCTCCGAAATAATTTGCCAAATCGCAGCCGAGTTAGTAAACGAGTCACGCGGTAGTGCCTGGCCCATATCTTCCATTTGATGGATGAAATCTTGAAGCAGTGATTTTTCTTGTTTAAGTTTGGATGGCTCTCTAAGAGTCATAGGCGATTTCGCCGGGTATCGGAAGAGCTCCATTTAATTCATTGGGATACATTTTGTCGTAAATACGATTATTATTTCGTACAGAATTTGTTGAGTTGTCTGCAAGATATTATATGAAATGTTATAAATTATTTGTATCTTTGTAACTATCGATTTTTAATGGCAAATAGCCAGCACTTACCACTGGGTTCGTTGCTTCGTTTTCAAGATTCTTCTTTGTGGTAATCGGCAGAAGATTTTCAGAGAGTTAACCATTTTCATAAAGCTTTATGCAGGCTTTAAACGCTGCAGAAATCTTAGCCCACTTGCATATATCCATAGGGTCACTCTGATATGAAAATTTAAAGTTAAAACGATTTATAATCAAATTATTGATGTATACGTACATAAATAATATCCTTAATTGTGGACTGTGGAGGGAGCGTTAGTGACACCTGGTAATTGTTAGGTGCCTCCGAAATAATTTGCCAAATCGCAGCCGAGTTAGTAAACGAGTCACGCGGTAGTGCCTGGCCCATATCTTCCATTTGATGGATGAAATCTTGAAGCAGTGATTTTACTTGTTTAAGTTTGGATGGCTCTCTAAGAGTCATAGGCGATTTCGCCGGGTATCGGAAGAGCTCCATTTAATTCATTGGGATACATTTTGTCGTAAATACGATTATTATTTCGTACAGAATTTGTTGAGTTGTCTGCAAGATATTATATGAAATGTTATAAATTATTTGTATCTTTGTAACTTACTTACTTACTTAAGTGGCGCTACAGTCCGGAATGAACCTGGGCCTCAACCAACATGCCTCTCCAATTAGCCCGGTCCTTAGCTAACTGCCTCCAGTTGCGCACTCCAAGTTGGTTGAGGTCGGTTTCCACTTGTGCGCGCCACTTAAGGCGAGGTCTTCCTCTACTAATCGAAGACTCTGCGAGCCGGAGTATTGGTGTCCATTCGTTCTACATGTCCTAGCCATCTTAAACGTCCAATGCGGAGTTTTTTGACCAGGGGCATGTCGCTGTACAGCTCGTATAGTTCTTGGTTGAATCTTCGTCTCCATAGCCCGTCAACGCAAACGGGACCGAAGATTTTTCGAAGAATTTTCCTCTCGAATCTACCAAGGATTTCTTCATCCGCTTTTGATACGGTCCATGCTTCAGCGCCGTAGAGCAGGACTGGGATGATCAGGGTCTTATATAGGATCTCCTTAGTAGTTCGAGTGAGGGCTTTACTACTAAATTGCCTTCTTAGCCCGAAGAAACAGCGGTTGGCAAGAGTAATTCTTCGTTTAATTTCTGACGAGATGTTGTTGTCAGAGTTTATAGCGGAGCCGAGGTAGACAAAGTCCCGTACTACCTCAAAGTTATATCTGTCAATGGTGACGTTCTGTCCAATTCGTCGATGTTGTGTGTCCTTTCGTGTTGACAGCATATACTTAGTCTTACCCTCATTTACTGCTAAACCCATTTTCGCCGCTTCCTTCTCTATACTAGCAAACGTAGCTATGACATCACGTTGAGTCCTACCAATGATGTCAATATCGTCAGCGTATGCTAGTAGTTGCACCGACTTTTGGAAAATTGTGCCTCTGGTGTTGGCTTTGGAGTTTTGCACAATTCTCTCAAGAATCAGATTAAAGAAGTCACATGACAGCGCATCGCCTTGCCTAAATCCTTTTTTGGTATCGAATGTGTCGGTGAGGTCGTTTCCGACCCTGATGGAGCAGCGAGAATTCTCCATCGTCATCCTACACAAACGGACGAGTTTGGGCGGTATACCAAAACTAGACATGGCTCTGTATAGTTCGTCTCTATAAATGCTGTCATATGCGGCTTTGAAATCGATGAATAGGTGGTGGGTATCAATTTGGACTTCTTGAGTTTTTTCCAGGATCTGCCGAAGTGTGAAAATTTGATCGGTTGTGGACTTTCCTGGCCTAAAACCACACTGATAAGGGCCAATCAGGTTGTTGGTGAACGGTTTCAGGAGTTCACATATTACGGCAGATAGGATCTTGTAGGCGATGTTGAGGAGACTTATGCCTCTGTAGTTGGCGCAGTTCAGAGGGTCTCCTTTTTTGTGGATCGGGCAAACGATGCTGAGGTTCCATTCTTCAGGCATATTTTCATCCGACCAGATTTGGCTTATGAGTTGGTGGATGTTACTTACCAAGTCATCTCCGCCGGCCTTATAAAGCTCAGCGGGAAGGCCGTCATTTCCGGCAGCCTTATTAAGCTTGAGTTTAGATATTGCTATCCTCACTTCACTCAGGTCGGGTGGTTGGCAGTTTTCGCTGTCGTTGCCAATATTGAATGGTTCGTTCTGCCTGACAGCGGAATGTTGTTCGTCATCGCCGTTTAACAGTCTGCAGAAGTGGTTCTTCCATATCCTCAGCATCGACTGTGTCTCAACTACAATATTTCCTTGTTCATCTCGACAGGATTCTGTTCGAGCCTGGTATCCTTGGCTTTGACGTTTTACACTTTGGTAAAACTTGCGAACATCGTTCCTGGAGTGGCACCTCTCTATATCCTCGATCGCGCGCTTTTCTTGCTCTTTTTTCTTCTTGCTGAAAAGCCGATGTTCTTCCCTTCTTCTTTGCCTATAGAGCTCAATGGCAGCTCTCGTCTTCACCTGCAGCTTAGCCTTGTAGGCCTCGTTCTTGGCTGCGAGCATCTGTCGGCATTCCTCATCAAACCAGGGGTTTCTTGCTGGTGGGCGCGATAAACCTAGCACATCAGTTGCGGCTGATCTAATGGCCTGTTGGTATCGTTGCCATTGCTCTTCGACATTCGATGCTGGTGGTATGGTGTTAATCGAGAGGTTAAGGGATACGCGTTGTGCGAAGGTCTTGGCGGTCTCTTGCGATTGCAGTCTTCCGACATTAAATTTTTTCACAGTATTTCTGGATTGTTGTGGCGTGGTGGATATCCGCATTCTTACCTTGGCTGCTACAAGGTAGTGATCCGAGTCGATGTTAGCTCCTCGGAATGTTCGGACATCCAAAATACTGGATGCGTGCCTCTTATCTATCGCAATGTGATCAATTTGGTTGACCGTTCGTTGATCTGGAGACCGCCATGTCCCCTTATGGATATCGAGGTGAGGAAACCGTGTGCTGGCTATAGTGGCATTTCGTTCCGTAGCGAAATCAATTAGCCTAAGTCCGTTACCAGACGTGTTGTCGTGTAGGCTATGTTTTCCGACAATACTTCTAAAGATGTCTTCTCTTCCTACCTTTGCGTTAAAATCTCCCAGCACGATTTTAACATCGTACTTCGGTAGTCGCTCATAGGTTTTGTCGAGGAGCTCGTAGAAGCAATCCTTAGCTATATCATCTTTTTCTTCCGTCGGAGCGTGAGCGCATATAAGGCTTATGTTGGCGAATTTGGCCTTGATGCGGATTGTTACTATGCGTTCGCTAATGTCTTGGAAACATAAGACTTCTTGCCTAAGTCTGGCACTTATAACAAATCCGCATCCGAATAGTCGCTGTTTCTGCTCACTATAACACGGTCCGTAGTATATGTCACAGTTTTTCATCCTCTTTTTGCCCGGCCCATCCCATCGTATTTCCTGGATGGCAGTAATGTCTGCTTTGTAGCAGTTTAGGGCTTCCGCTAGTTGTTCGCCTGCACCTCTCCTGTTTAATGTTCTCACATTCCAGGTGCAGATACGAACGTCGTTGTCCTTTTTTCGTTTAGCAGGGTCGTCAACAATAAAATCCGTCCTTTCCGAGGCTATTGGTTGCTTCGTAACCATGTTTTTTTTCTGTGGGTGGGTAGTTAGCCCAAAGCACAACCCCCAACCTGGAGGGCCAGTTCCAATTTATTAGATACCCCTAGGACACGGGGCCATCAGTATCCACTACGGGATTGAGCGCTGCCGTTGGCCTTTCGGTTCATCCGCCACCATCTCTGTTCAAGGGGCCTGACTAACCCTTGAAATTCCTAGACAACCTGTTGTCCGAATATGTCAGAGCAGCTCATCTAGGTTCGCCTGGGACAGCAGGCCGGGTATTCATCCGTGCCATTCTCACCAGGGTGTTTATAGTGTTGCTGTTTTTCGTCGTGTTATCAACACTCGCACTTATCGTTTAGCAAGTCAAATCCGGTTGGATGAGACCAGTACCCGATGGTTACCACTTGGAGGTAAAGATAAGCACATTTGATGTGTAGTCAGAGTTGCAACACTGGACATTGCCAAGTTAACGCCAATCAGAGTCTACCCTCGTTCTACAGCACCCAACCAATTTGTAACTATCGATTTTTAATGGCAAATAGCCAGCACTTACCACTGGGTTCGTTGCTTCGTTTTCAAGACTCTTCTTTGTGGTAATCGGCAGAAGAATTTCAGAGAGTTAACCATTTTCATAAAGCTTTATGCAGGCTTTAAACGCTGCAGAAATCTTAGCCCACTTGCATATATCCATAGGGTCACTCTGATATGAAAATTTAAAGTTAAAACGATTTATAATCAAATTATTGATGTATACGTACATAGATAATATCCTTAATTGTGGACTGTGGAGGGAGCGTTAGTGACACCTGGTAATTGTTAGGTGCCTCCGAAATAATTTGCCAAATCGCAGCCGAGTTAGTAAACGAGTCACGCGGTAGTGCCTGGCCCATATCTTCCATTTGATGGATGAAATCTTGAAGCAGTGATTTTACTTGTTTAAGTTTGGATGGCTCTCTAAGAGTCATAGGCGATTTCGCCGGGTATCGGAAGAGCTCCATTTAATTCATTGGGATACATTTTGTCGTAAATACGATTATTATATCGTACAGAATTTGTTGAGTTGTCTGCAAGATATTATATGAAATGTTATAAATTATTTGTATCTTTGTAACTATCGATTTTTAATGGCAAATAGCCAGCACTTACCACTGGGTTCGTTGCTTCGTTTTCAAGATTCTTCTTTGTGGTAATCGGCAGAAGATTTTCAGAGAGTTAACCATTTTCATAAAGCTTTATGCAGGCTTTAAACGCTGCAGAAATCTTAGCCCACTTGCATATATCCATAGGGTCACTCTGATATGAAAATTTAAAGTTAAAACGATTTATAATCAAATTATTGATGTATACGTACATAAATAATATCCTTAATTGTGGACTGTGGAGGGAGCCTTAGTGACACCTGGTAATTGTTAGGTGCCTCCGAAATAATTTGCCAAATCGCAGCCGAGTTAGTAAACGAGTCACGCGGTAGTGCCTGGCCCATATCTTCCATTTGATGGATGAAATCTTGAAGCAGTGATTTTACTTGTTTAAGTTTGGATGGCTCTCTAAGAGTCATAGGCGATTTCGCGTTGTGCGAAGGTCTTGGCGGTCTCTTGCGATTGCAGTCTTCCGACATTAAATTTTTTCACAGTATTTCTGGATTGTTGTGGCGTGGTGGATATCCGCATTCTTACCTTGGCTGCTACAAGGTAGTGATCCGAGTCGATGTTAGCTCCTCGGAATGTTCGGACATCCAAAATACTGGATGCGTGCCTCTTATCTATCGCAATGTGATCAATTTGGTTGACCGTTCGTTGATCTGGAGACCGCCATGTCCCCTTATGGATATCGAGGTGAGGAAACCGTGTGCTGGCTATAGTGGCATTTCGTTCCGTAGCGAAATCAATTAGCCTAAGTCCGTTACCAGACGTGTTGTCGTGTAGGCTATGTTTTCCGACAATACTTCTAAAGATGTCTTCTCTTCCTACCTTTGCGTTAAAATCTCCCAGCACGATTTTAACATCGTACTTCGGTAGTCGCTCATAGGTTTTGTCGAGGAGCTCGTAGAAGCAATCCTTAGCTATATCATCTTTTTCTTCCGTCGGAGCGTGAGCGCATATAAGGCTTATGTTGGCGAATTTGGCCTTGATGCGGATTGTTACTATGCGTTCGCTAATGTCTTGGAAACATAAGACTTCTTGCCTAAGTCTGGCACTTATAACAAATCCGCATCCGAATAGTCGCTGTTTCTGCTCACTATAACACGGTCCGTAGTATATGTCACAGTTTTTCATCCTCTTTTTGCCCGGCCCATCCCATCGTATTTCCTGGATGGCAGTAATGTCTGCTTTGTAGCAGTTTAGGGCTTCCGCTAGTTGTTCGCCTGCACCTCTCCTGTTTAATGTTCTCACATTCCAGGTGCAGATACGAACGTCGTTGTCCTTTTTTCGTTTAGCAGGGTCGTCAACAATAAAATCCGTCCTTTCCGAGGCTATTGGTTGCTTCGTAACCATGTTTTTTTTCTGTGGGTGGGTAGTTAGCCCAAAGCACAACCCCCAACCTGGAGGGCCAGTTCCAATTTATTAGATACCCCTAGGACACGGGGCCATCAGTATCCACTACGGGATTGAGCGCTGCCGTTGGCCTTTCGGTTCATCCGCCACCATCTCTGTTCAAGGGGCCTGACTAACCCTTGCAATTCCTAGACAACCTGTTGTCCGAATATGTCAGAGCAGCTCATCTAGGTTCGCCTGGGACAGCAGGCCGGGTATTCATCCGTGCCATTCTCACCAGGGTGTTTATAGTGTTGCTGTTTTTCGTCGTGTTATCAACACTCGCACTTATCGTTTAGCAAGTCAAATCCGGTTGGATGAGACCAGTACCCGATGGTTACCACTTGGAGGTAAAGATAAGCACATTTGATGTGTAGTCAGAGTTGCAACACTGGACATTGCCAAGTTAACGCCAATCAGAGTCTACCCTCGTTCTACAGCACCCAACCAATTTGTAACTATCGATTTTTAATGGCAAATAGCCAGCACTTACCACTGGGTTCGTTGCTTCGTTTTCAAGATTCTTCTTTGTGGTAATCGGCAGAAGATTTTCAGAGAGTTAACCATTTTCATAAAGCTTTATGCAGGCTTTAAACGCTGCAGAAATCTTAGCCCACTTGCATATATCCATAGGGTCACTCTGATATGAAAATTTAAAGTTAAAACGATTTATAATCAAATTATTGATGTATACGTACATAGATAATATCCTTAATTGTGGACTGTGGAGGGAGCGTTAGTGACACCTGGTAATTGTTAGGTGCCTCCGAAATAATTTGCCAAATCGCAGCCGAGTTAGTAAACGAGTCACGCGGTAGTGCCTGGCCCATATCTTCCATTTGATGGATGAAATCTTGAAGCAGTGATTTTACTTGTTTAAGTTTGGATGGCTCTCTAAGAGTCATAGGCGATTTCGCCGGGTATCGGAAGAGCTCCATTTAATTCATTGGGATACATTTTGTCGTAAATACGATTATTATATCGTACAGAATTTGTTGAGTTGTCTGCAAGATATTATATGAAATGTTATAAATTATTTGTATCTTTGTAACTATCGATTTTTAATGGCAAATAGCCAGCACTTACCACTGGGTTCGTTGCTTCGTTTTCAAGATTCTTCTTTGTGGTAATCGGCAGAAGATTTTCAGAGAGTTAACCATTTTCATAAAGCTTTATGCAGGCTTTAAACGCTGCAGAAATCTTAGCCCACTTGCATATATCCATAGGGTCACTCTGATATGAAAATTTAAAGTTAAAACGATTTATAATCAAATTATTGATGTATACGTACATAAATAATATCCTTAATTGTGGACTGTGGAGGGAGCCTTAGTGACACCTGGTAATTGTTAGGTGCCTCCGAAATAATTTGCCAAATCGCAGCCGAGTTAGTAAACGAGTCACGCGGTAGTGCCTGGCCCATATCTTCCATTTGATGGATGAAATCTTGAAGCAGTGATTTTACTTGTTTAAGTTTGGATGGCTCTCTAAGAGTCATAGGCGATTTCGCCGGGTATCGGAAGAGCTCCATTTAATTCATTGGGATACATTTTGTCGTAAATACGATTATTATTTCGTACAGAATTTGTTGAGTTGTCTGCAAGATATTATATGAAATGTTATAAATTATTTGTATCTTTGTAACTATCGATTTTTAATGGCAAATAGCCAGCACTTACCACTGGGTTCGTTGCTTCGTTTTCAAGATTCTTCTTTGTGGTAATCGGCAGAAAGCTTTATGCATGTTATGTTTAAAGCTTTATGCAGGCTTTAAACGCTGCAGAAATCTTAGCCCACTTGCATATATCCATAGGGTCACTCTGATATGAAAATTTAAAGTTAAAACGATTTATAATCAAATTATTGATGTATACGTACATAAATAATATCCTTAATTGTGGACTGTGGAGGGAGCGTTAGTGACACCTGGTAATTGTTAGGTGCCTCCGAAATAATTTGCCAAATCGCAGCCGAGTTAGTAAACGAGTCACGCGGTAGTGCCTGGCCCATATCTTCCATTTGATGGATGAAATCTTGAAGCAGTGATTTTACTTGTTTAAGTTTGGATGGCTCTCTAAGAGTCATAGGCGATTTCGCCGGGTATCGGAAGAGCTCCATTTAATTCATTGGGATACATTTTGTCGTAAATACGATTATTATTTCGTACAGAATTTGTTGAGTTGTCTGCAAGATATTATATGAAATGTTATAAATTATTTGTATCTTTGTAACTATCGATTTTTAATGGCAAATAGCCAGCACTTACCACTGGGTTCGTTGCTTCGTTTTCAAGATTCTTCTTTGTGGTAATCGGCAGAAGATTTTCAGAGAGTTAACCATTTTCATAAAGCTTTATGCAGGCTTTAAACGCTGCAGAAATCTTAGCCCACTTGCATATATCCATAGGGTCACTCTGATATGAAAATTTAAAGTTAAAACGATTTATAATCAAATTATTGATGTATACGTACATAAATAATATCCTTAATTGTGGACTGTGGAGGGAGCGTTAGTGACACCTGGTAATTGTTAGGTGCCTCCGAAATAATTTGCCAAATCGCAGCCGAGTTAGTAAACGAGTCACGCGGTAGTGCCTGGCCCATATCTTCCATTTGATGGATGAAATCTTGAAGCAGTGATTTTACTTGTTTAAGTTTGGATGGCTCTCTAAGAGTCATAGGCGATTTCGCCGGGTATCGGAAGAGCTCCATTTAATTCATTGGGATATGCCCACTTGCATATATCCATAGGGTCACTCTGATATGAAAATTTAAAGTGAAAACGATTTATAATCAAATTATTGATGTATACGTACATAAATAATATCCTTAATTGTGGACTGTGGAGGGAGCGTTAGTGACACCTGGTAATTGTTAGGTGCCTCCGAAATAATTTGCCAAATCGCAGCCGAGTTAGTAAACGAGTCACGCGGTAGTGCCTGGCCCATATCTTCCATTTGATGGATGAAATCTTGAAGCAGTGATTTTACTTGTTTAAGTTTGGATGGCTCTCTAAGAGTCATAGGCGATTTCGCCGGGTATCGGAAGAGCTCCATTTAATTCATTGGGATACATTTTGTCGTAAATACGATTATTATTTCGTACAGAATTTGTTGAGTTGTCTGCAAGATATTATATGAAATGTTATAAATTATTTGTATCTTTGTAACTATCGATTTTTAATGGCAAATAGCCAGCACTTACCACTGGGTTCGTTGCTTCGTTTTCAAGATTCTTCTTTGTGGTAATCGGCAGAAGATTTTCAGAGAGTTAACCATTTTCATAAAGCTTTATGCAGGCTTTAAACGCTGCAGAAATCTTAGCCCACTTGCATATATCCATAGGGTCACTCTGATATGAAAATTTAAAGTTAAAACGATTTATAATCAAATTATTGATGTATACGTACATAAATAATATCCTTAATTGTGGACTGTGGAGGGAGCGTTAGTGACACCTGGTAATTGTTAGGTGCCTCCGAAATAATTTGCCAAATCGCAGCCGAGTTAGTAAACGAGTCACGCGGTAGTGCCTGGCCCATATCTTCCATTTGATGGATGAAATCTTGAAGCAGTGATTTTACTTGTTTAAGTTTGGATGGCTCTCTAAGAGTCATAGGCGATTTCGCCGGGTATCGGAAGAGCTCCATTTAATTCATTGGGATACATTTTGTCGTAAATACGATTATTATTTCGTACAGAATTTGTTGAGTTGTCTGCAAGATATTATATGAAATGTTATAAATTATTTGTATCTTTGTAACTATCGATTTTTAATGGCAAATAGCCAGCACTTACCACTGGGTTCGTTGCTTCGTTTTCAAGATTCTTCTTTGTGGTAATCGGCAGAAGATTTTCAGAGAGTTAACCATTTTCATAAAGCTTTATGCAGGCTTTAAACGCTGCAGAAATCTTAGCCCACTTGCATATATCCATAGGGTCACTCTGATATGAAAATTTAAAGTTAAAACGATTTATAATCAAATTATTGATGTATACGTACATAAATAATATCCTTAATTGTGGACTGTGGAGGGAGCGTTAGTGACACCTGGTAATTGTTAGGTGCCTCCGAAACAATTTGCCAAATCGCAGCCGAGTTAGTAAACGAGTCACGCGGTAGTGCCTGGCCCATATCTTCCATTTGATGGATGAAATCTTGAAGCAGTGATTTTACTTGTTTAAGTTTGGATGGCTCTCTAAGAGTCATAGGCGATTTCGCCGGGTATCGGAAGAGCTCCATTTAATTCATTGGGGGGATACATTTTGTCGTAAATACGATTATTATTTCGTACAGAATTTGTTGAGTTATCTGCAAGATATTATATGAAATGTTATAAATTATTTGTATCTTTGTAACTATCGATTTTTAATGGCAAATAGCCAGCACTTACCACTGGGTTCGTTGCTTCGTTTTCAAGATTCTTCTTTGTGGTAATCGGCAGAAGATTTTCAGAGAGTTAACCATTTTCATAAAGCTTTATGCAGGCTTTAAACGCTGCAGAAATCTTAGCCCACTTGCATATATCCATAGGGTCACTCTGATATGAAAATTTAAAGTTAAAACGATTTATAATCAAATTATTGATGTATACGTACATAAATAATATCCTTAATTGAGGACTGTGGAGGGAGCGTTAGTGACACCTGGTAATTGTTAGGTGCCTCCGAAATAATTTGCCAAATCGCAGCCGAGTTAGTAAACGAGTCACGCGGTAGTGCCTGGCCCATATCTTCCATTTGATGGATGAAATCTTGAAGCAGTGATTTTACTTGTTTAAGTTTGGATGGCTCTCTAAGAGTCATAGGCGATTTCGCCGGGTATCGGAAGAGCTCCATTTAATTCATTGGGGGGATACATTTTGTCGTAAATACGATTATTATTTCGTACAGAATTTGTTGAGTTGTCTGCAAGATATTATATGAAATGTTATAAATTATTTGTATCTTTGTAACTATCGATTTTTAATGGCAAATAGCCAGCACTTACCACTGGGTTCGTTGCTTCGTTTTCAAGATTCTTCTTTGTGGTAATCGGCAGAAGATTTTCAGAGAGTTAACCATTTTCATAAAGCTTTATGCAGGCTTTAAACGCTGCAGAAATCTTAGCCCACTTGCATATATCCATAGGGTCACTCTGATATGAAAATTTAAAGTTAAAACGATTTATAATCAAATTATTGATGTATACGTACATAAATAATATCCTTAATTGTGGACTGTGGAGGGAGCGTTAGTGACACCTGGTAATTGTTAGGTGCCTCCGAAATAATTTGCCAAATCGCAGCCGAGTTAGTAAACGAGTCACGCGGTAGTGCCTGGCCCATATCTTCCATTTGATGGATGAAATCTTGAAGCAGTGATTTTACTTGTTTAAGTTTGGATGGCTCTCTAAGAGTCATAGGCGATTTCGCCGGGTATCGGAAGAGCTCCATTTAATTCATTGGGGGGATACATTTTGTCGTAAATACGATTATTATTTCGTACAGAATTTGTTGAGTTGTCTGCAAGATATTATATGAAATGTTATAAATTATTTGTATCTTTGTAACTATCCATTTTTAATGGCAAATAGCCAGCACTTACCACTGGGTTCGTTGCTTCGTTTTCAAGATTCTTCTTTGTGGTAATCGGCAGAAGATTTTCAGAGAGTTAACCATTTTCATAAAGCTTTATGCAGGCTTTAAACGCTGCAGAAATCTTAGCCCACTTGCATATATCCATAGGGTCACTCTGATATGAAAATTTAAAGTTAAAACGATTTATAATCAAATTATTGATGTATACGTACATAAATAATATCCTTAATTGTGGACTGTGGAGGGAGCGTTAGGGACACCTGGTAATTGTTAGGTGCCTCCGAAATAATTTGCCAAATCGCAGCCGAGTTAGTAAACGAGTCACGCGGTAGTGCCTGGCCCATATCTTCCATTTGATGGATGAAATCTTGAAGCAGTGATTTTACTTGTTTAAGTTTGGATGGCTCTCTAAGAGTCATAGGCGATTTCGCCGGGTATCGGAAGAGCTCCATTTAATTCATTGGGATACATTTTGTCGTAAATACGATTATTATTTCGTACAGAATTTGTTGAGGATGGTTGGGTGCTGTAGAACGAGGGTAGACTCTGATTGGCGTTAACTTGGCAATGCCCAGTGTTGCAACTCTGACTACACATCAAATGTGCTTATCTTTTACCTCCAAGTGGTAACCATCGGGTACTGGTCTCATCCAACCGGATTTGACTTGCTAAACGATAAGTGCGAGTGTTGATAACACGACGAAAAACAGCAACACTATAAACACCCTGGTGAGAATGGCACGGAAGAATACCCGGCCTGCTGTCCCAGGCGAACCTAGATGAGCTGCTCTGACATATTCGGACAACAGGTTGTCTAGGAATTTCAAGGGTTAATCAGGCCCCTTGAACAGAGATGGTGGCGGATGAACCGAAAGGCCAACGGCAGCGCTCAATCCCGTAGTGGATACTGATGGCCCCGTGTCCTAGGGGTATCTAATAAATTGGAACTGGCCCTCCAGGTTGGGGGTTGTGCTTTGGGTTAACTACCCACCCACTGAAAAAAAAACATGGTTACGAAGCAACCAATAGCCTCGGAAAGGACGGATTTTATTGTTGACGACCCTGCTAAACGAAAAAAGGACAACGACGTTCGTATCTGCACCTGGAATGTGAGAACATTAAACAGGAGAGGTGCAGGCGAACAACTAGCGGAAGCCCTAAACTGCTACAAAGCAGACATTACTGCCATCCAGGAAATACGATGGGATGAGCCGGGCAAAAAGAGGATGAAAAACTGTGACATATACTACGGACCGTGTTATAGTGAGCAGAAACAGCGACTATTCGGATGCGGATTTGTTATAAGTGCCAGACTTAGGCAAGAAGTCTTATGTTTCCAAGACATTAGCGAACGCATAGTAACAATCCGCATCAAGGCCAAATTCGCCAACATAAGCCTTATATGCGCTCACGCTCCGACGGAAGAAAAAGATGATATAGCTAAGGATTGCTTCTACGAGCTTCTCGACAAAACCTATGAGCGACTACCGAAGTACGATGTTAAAATCGTGCTGGGAGATTTTAACGCAAAGGTAGGAAGAGAAGACATCTTTAGAAGTATTGTCGGAAAACAAAGCCTACACGACAACACGTCTGGTAACGGACTTAGGCTAATTGATTTCGCTACGGAACGAAATGCCACTATAGCCAGCACACGGTTTCCTCACCTCGATATCCATAAGGGGACATGGCGGTCTCCAGATCAACGAACGGTCAACCAAATTGATCACATTGCGATAGATAAAAGGCACGCATCCAGTATTTTGGATGTCCGAACATTCCGAGGAGCTAACATCGACTCGGATCACTACCTTGTAGCAGCCAAGGTAAGAATGCGGATATCCACCACGCCACAACAATCCAGAAATACTGTGAAAAAATTTAATGTCGGAAGACTGCAATCGCAAGAGACCGCCAAGACCTTCGCACAACGCGTATCCCTTAACCTCTCGATTAACACCATACCACCAGCATCGAATGTCGAAGAGCAATGGCAACGATGCCAACAGGCCATTAGATCAGCCGCAACTGATGTGCTAGGTTTCTCGCGCCCACCAGCAAGAAACCCCTGGTTTGATGAGGAATGCCGACAGATGCTCGCAGCCAAGAACGAGGCCTACAAGGCTAAGCTGCAGGTGAAGACGAGAGCTGCCATTGAGCGTCAAAGCCAAGGATACAAGGCTCGAACAGAATCCTGTCGAGATGAACAAGGAAATATTGTAGTTGAGACACAGTCGATGCTGAGGATATGGAAGAACCACTTCTGCAGACTGTTAAACGGCGATGACGAACAACATTCCGCTGTCAGGCAGAACGAACCATTCAATATTGGCAACGACAGCGAAAACTGCCAACCACCCGACCTGAGTGAAGTGAGGATAGCAATATCTAAACTCAAGCTTAATAAGGCTGCCGGAAATGACGGCCTTCCCGCTGAGCTCTATAAGGCCGGCGGAGATGACTTGGTAAGTAACATCCACCAACTCAAAAGCCAAATCTGGTCGGATGAAAATATGCCTGAAGAATGGAACCTCAGCATCGTCTGCCCGATCCACAAAAAAGGAGACCCTCTGAACTGCGCCAACTACAGAGGCATAAGTCTCCTCAACATCGCCTACAAGATCCTATCTGCCGTAATATGTGAATGCCTGAAACCGTTTACCAACAACCTGATTGGCCCTTATCAGTGTGGTTTTAGGCCAGGAAAGTCCACAACCGATCAAATTTTCACACTTCGGCAGATCCTGGAAAAAACTCAAGAAGTCCAAATCGATACCCACCACCTATTCATCGATTTCAAAGCCGCATATGACAGCATTTATAGAGACGAACTGTACAGAGCCATGTCTAGTTTTGGTATACCGCCCAAACTCGTCCGTTTGTGTAGGATGACGATGGAGAATTCTCGGTGCTCCATCAGGGTCGGAAACGACCTCACCGACACATTCGATACCAAAAAAGGATTTAGGCAAGGCGATGCGCTGTCATGTGACTTCTTTAATCTGATTCTTGAGAGAATTGTGCAAAACTCCAAAGCCAACACCAGAGGCACAATTTTCCAAAAGTCGGTGCAACTACTAGCATACGCTGACGATATTGACATCATTGGTAGGACTCAACGTGATGTCATAGCCACGTTTGCTAGTATAGAGAAGGAAGCGGCGAAAATGGGTTTAGCAGTAAATGAGGGTAAGACTAAGTATATGCTGTCAACACGAAAGGACACACAACATCGACGAATTGGACAGAACGTCACCATTGACAGATATAACTTTGAGGTAGTACGGGACTTTGTCTACCTCGGCTCCGCTATTAACTCTGACAACAACATCTCGTCAGAAATTAAACGAAGAATTACTCTTGCCAACCGCTGTTTCTTCGGGCTAAGAAGGCAATTTAGTAGTAAAGCCCTCACTCGAACTACTAAGGAGATCCTATATAAGACCCTGATCATCCCAGTCCTGCTCTACGGCGCTGAAGCATGGACCGTATCAAAAGCGGATGAAGAAATCCTTGGTAGATTCGAGAGGAAAATTCTTCGGAAAATCTTCGGTCCCGTTTGCGTTGACGGGCTATGGAGACGAAGATTCAACCAAGAACTATACGAGCTGTACAGCGACATGCCCCTGGTCGAAAAACTCCGCATTGGACGTTTAAGATGGCTAGGACATGTAGAACGAATGGACACCAATACTCCGGCTCGCAGAGTCTTCGATTCCCAGCCAGACGTCGGACGCAGTAGAGGAAGACCTCGCCTTAAGTGGCGCGCACAAGTGGAAACCGACCTCAACCAACTTGGAGTGCGCAACTGGAGGAAGTTAGCTAAGGACCGGGCTAATTGGAGAGGCATGTTGGTTGAGGCCCAGGTTCATTCCGGACTGTAGCGCCACTTAAGTAAGTAAGTAAGTAAGAATTTGTTGAGTTGTCTGCAAGATATTATATGAAATGTTATAAATTATTTGTATCTTTGTAACTATCGATTTTTAATGGCAAATAGCCAGCACTTACCACTGGGTTCGTTGCTTCGTTTTCAAGATTCTTCTTTGTGGTAATCGGCAGAAGATTTTCAGAGAGTTAACCATTTTCATAAAGCTTTATGCAGGCTTTAAACGCTGCAGAAATCTTAGCCCACTTGCATATATCCATAGGGTCACTCTGATATGAAAATTTAAAGTTAAAACGATTTATAATCAAATTATTGATGTATACGTACATAAATAATATCCTTAATTGTGGACTGTGGAGGGAGCGTTAGTGACACCTGGTAATTGTTAGGTGCCTCCGAAATAATTTGCCAAATCGCAGCCGAGTTAGTAAACGAGTCACGCGGTAGTGCCTGGCCCATATCTTCCATTTGATGGATGAAATCTTGAAGCAGTGATTTTACTTGTTTAAGTTTGGATGGCTCTCTAAGAGTCATAGGCGATTTCGCCGGGTATCGGAAGAGCTCCATTTAATTCATTGGGATACATTTTGTCGTAAATACGATTATTATTTCGTACAGAATTTGTTGAGTTGTCTGCAAGATATTATATGAAATGTTATAAATTATTTGTATCTTTGTAACTATCGATTTTTAATGGCAAATAGCCAGCACTTACCACTGGGTTCGTTGCTTCGTTTTCAAGATTCTTCTTTGTGGTAATCGGCAGAAGATTTTCAGAGAGTTAACCATTTTCATAAAGCTTTATGCAGGCTTTAAACGCTGCAGAAATCTTAGCCCACTTGCATATATCCATAGGGTCACTCTGATATGAAAATTTAAAGTATAAACGATTTATAATCAAATTATTGATGTATACGTACATAAATAATATCCTTAATTGTGGACTGTGGAGGGAGCGTTAGTGACACCTGGTAATTGTTAGGTGCCTCCGAAATAATTTGCCAAATCGCAGCCGAGTTAGTAAACGAGTCACGCGGTAGTGCCTGGCCCATATCTTCCATTTGATGGATGAAATCTTGAAGCAGTGATTTTACTTGTTTAAGTTTGGATGGCTCTCTAAGAGTCATAGGCGATTTCGCCGGGTATCGGAAGAGCTCCATTTAATTCATTGGGATACATTTTGTCGTAAATACGATTATTATTTCGTACAGAATTTGTTGAGTTGTCTGCAAGATATTATATGAAATGTTATAAATTATTTGTATCTTTGTAACTATCGATTTTTAATGGCAAATAGCCAGCACTTACCACTGGGTTCGTTGCTTCGTTTTCAAGATTCTTCTTTGTGGTAATCGGCAGAAGATTTTCAGAGAGTTAACCATTTTCATAAAGCTTTATGCAGGCTTTAAACGCTGCAGAAATCTTAGCCCACTTGCATATATCCATAGGGTCACTCTGATATGAAAATTTAAAGTTAAAACGATTTATAATCAAATTATTGATGTATACGTACATAAATAATATCCTTAATTGTGGACTGTGGAGGGAGCGTTAGTGACACCTGGTAATTGTTAGGTGCCTCCGAAATAATTTGCCAAATCGCAGCCGAGTTAGTAAACGAGTCACGCGGTAGTGCCTGGCCCATATCTTCCATTTGATGGATGAAATCTTGAAGCAGTGATCTTACTTGTTTAAGTTTGGATGGCTCTCTAAGAGTCATAGGCGATTTCGCCGGGTATCGGAAGAGCTCCATTTAATTCATTGGGATACATTTTGTCGTAAATACGATTATTATTTCGTACAGAATTTGTTGAGTTGTCTGCAAGATATTATATGAAATGTTATAAATTATTTGTATCTTTGTAACTATCGATTTTTAATGGCAAATAGCCAGCACTTACCACTGGGTTCGTTGCTTCGTTTTCAAGATTCTTCTTTGTGGTAATCGGCAGCAGATTTTCAGAGAGTTAACCATTTTCATAAAGCTTTATGCAGACTTTAAACGCTGCAGAAATCTTAGCCCACTTGCATATATCCATAGGGTCACTCTGATATGAAAATTTAAAGTTAAAACGATTTATAATCAAATTATTGATGTATACGTACATAAATAATATCCTTAATTGTGGACTGTGGAGGGAGCGTTAGTGACACCTGGTAATTGTTAGGTGCCTCCGAAATAATTTGCCAAATCGCAGCCGAGTTAGTAAACGAGTCACGCGGTAGTGCCTGGCCCATATCTTCCATTTGATGGATGAAATCTTGAAGCAGTGATTTTACTTGTTTAAGTTTGGATGGCTCTCTAAGAGTCATAGGCGATTTCGCCGGGTATCGGAAGAGCTCCATTTAATTCATTGGGATACATTTTGTCGTAAATACGATTATTTTTTCGTACAGAATTTGTTCAGTTGTCTGCAAGATATTATATGAAATGTTATAAATTATTTGTATCTTTGTAACTATCGATTTTTAATGGCAAATAGCCAGCACTTACCACTGGGTTCGTTGCTTCGTTTTCAAGATTCTTCTTTGTGGTAATCGGCAGAAGATTTTCAGAGAGTTAACCATTTTCATAAAGCTTTATGCAGGCTTTAAACGCTGCAGAAATCTTAGCCCACTTGCATATATCCATAGGGTCACTCTGATATGAAAATTTAAAGTTAAAACGATTTATAATCAAATTATTGATGTATACGTACATAAATAATATCCTTAATTGTGGACTGTGGAGGGAGCGTTAGTGACACCTGGTAATTGTTAGGTGCCTCCGAAATAATTTGCCAAATCGCAGCCGAGTTAGTAAACGAGTCACGCGGTAGTGCCTGGCCCATATCTTCCATTTGATGGATGAAATCTTGAAGCAGTGATTTTACTTGTTTAAGTTTGGATGGCTCTCTAAGAGTCATAGGCGATTTCGCCGGGTATCGGAAGAGCTCCATTTAATTCATTGGGATACATTTTGTCGTAAATACGATTATTATTTCGTACAGAATTTGTTGAGTTGTCTGCAAGATATTATATGAAATGTTATAAATTATTTGTATCTTTGTAACTATCGATTTTTAATGGCAAATAGCCAGCACTTACCACTGGGTTCGTTGCTTCGTTTTCAAGATTCTTCTTTGTGGTAATCGGCAGAAGATTTTCAGAGAGTTAACCATTTTCATAAAGCTTTTTGCAGGCTTTAAACGCTGCAGAAATCTTAGCCCACTTGCATATATCCATAGGGTCACTCTGATATGAAAATTTAAAGTTAAAACGATTTATAATCAAATTATTGATGTATACGTACATAAATAATATCCTTAATTGTGGACTGTGGAGGGAGCGTTAGTGACACCTGGTAATTGTTAGGTGCCTCCGAAACAATTTGCCAAATCGCAGCCGAGTTAGTAAACGAGTCACGCGGTAGTGCCTGGCCCATATCTTCCATTTGATGGATGAAATCTTGAAGCAGTGATTTTACTTGTTTAAGTTTGGATGGCTCTCTAAGAGTCATAGGCGATTTCGCCGGGTATCGGAAGAGCTCCATTTAATTCATTGGGGGGATACATTTTGTCGTAAATACGATTATTATTTCGTACAGAATTTGTTGAGTTATCTGCAAGATATTATATGAAATGTTATAAATTATTTGTATCTTTGTAACTATCGATTTTTAATGGCAAATAGCCAGCACTTACCACTGGGTTCGTTGCTTCGTTTTCAAGATTCTTCTTTCTGGTAATCGGCAGAAGATTTTCAGAGAGTTAACCATTTTCATTAAGCTTTATGCAGGCTTTAAACGCTGCAGAAATCTTAGCCCACTTGCATATATCCATAGGGTCACTCTGATATGAAAATTTAAAGTTAAAACGATTTATAATCAAATTATTGATGTATACGTACATAAATAATATCCTTAATTGAGGACTGTGGAGGGAGCGTTAGTGACACCTGGTAATTGTTAGGTGCCTCCGAAATAATTTGCCAAATCGCAGCCGAGTTAGTAAACGAGTCACGCGGTAGTGCCTGGCCCATATCTTCCATTTGATGGATGAAATCTTGAAGCAGTGATTTTACTTGTTTAAGTTTGGATGGCTCTCTAAGAGTCATAGGCGATTTCGCCGGGTATCGGAAGAGCTCCATTTAATTCATTGGGGGGATACATTTTGTCGTAAATACGATTATTATTTCGTACAGAATTTGTTGAGTTGTCTGCAAGATATTATATGAAATGTTATAAATTATTTGTATCTTTGTAACTATCGATTTTTAATGGCAAATAGCCAGCACTTACCACTGGGTTCGTTGCTTCGTTTTCAAGATTCTTCTTTGTGGTAATCGGCAGAAGATTTTCAGAGAGTTAACCATTTTCATAAAGCTTTATGCAGGCTTTAAACGCTGCAGAAATCTTAGCCCACTTGCATATATCCATAGGGTCACTCTGATATGAAAATTTAAAGTTAAAACGATTTATAATCAAATTATTGATGTATACGTACATAAATAATATCCTTAATTGTGGACTGTGGAGGGAGCGTTAGTGACACCTGGTAATTGTTAGGTGCCTCCGAAATAATTTGCCAAATCGCAGCCGAGTTAGTAAACGAGTCACGCGGTAGTGCCTGGCCCATATCTTCCATTTGATGGATGAAATCTTGAAGCAGTGATTTTACTTGTTTAAGTTTGGATGGCTCTCTAAGAGTCATAGGCGATTTCGCCGGGTATCGGAAGAGCTCCATTTAATTCATTGGGGGGATACATTTTGTCGTAAATACGATTATTATTTCGTACAGAATTTGTTGAGTTGTCTGCAAGATATTATATGAAATGTTATAAATTATTTGTATCTTTGTAACTATCCATTTTTAATGGCAAATAGCCAGCACTTACCACTGGGTTCGTTGCTTCGTTTTCAAGATTCTTCTTTGTGGTAATCGGCAGAAGATTTTCAGAGAGTTAACCATTTTCATAAAGCTTTATGCAGGCTTTAAACGCTGCAGAAATCTTAGCCCACTTGCATATATCCATAGGGTCACTCTGATATGAAAATTTAAAGTTAAAACGATTTATAATCAAATTATTGATGTATACGTACATAAATAATATCCTTAATTGTGGACTGTGGATGGAGCGTTAGGGACACCTGGTAATTGTTAGGTGCCTCCGAAATAATTTGCCAAATCGCAGCCGAGTTAGTAAACGAGTCACGCGGTAGTGCCTGGCCCATATCTTCCATTTGATGGATGAAATCTTGAAGCAGTGATTTTACTTGTTTAAGTTTGGATGGCTCTCTAAGAGTCATAGGCGATTTCGCCGGGTATCGGAAGAGCTCCATTTAATTCATTGGGATACATTTTGTCGTAAATACGATTATTATTTCGTACAGAATTTGTTGAGGATGGTTGGGTGCTGTAGAACGAGGGTAGACTCTGATTGGCGTTAACTTGGCAATGCCCAGTGTTGCAACTCTGACTACACATCAAATGTGCTTATCTTTTACCTCCAAGTGGTAACCATCGGGTACTGGTCTCATCCAACCGGATTTGACTTGCTAAACGATAAGTGCGAGTGTTGATAACACGACGAAAAACAGCAACACTATAAACACCCTGGTGAGAATGGCACGGAAGAATACCCGGCCTGCTGTCCCAGGCGAACCTAGATGAGCTGCTCTGACATATTCGGACAACAGGTTGTCTAGGAATTTCAAGGGTTAATCAGGCCCCTTGAACAGAGATGGTGGCGGATGAACCGAAAGGCCAACGGCAGCGCTCAATCCCGTAGTGGATACTGATGGCCCCGTGTCCTAGGGGTATCTAATAAATTGGAACTGGCCCTCCAGGTTGGGGGTTGTGCTTTGGGTTAACTACCCACCCACTGAAAAAAAAACATGGTTACGAAGCAACCAATAGCCTCGGAAAGGACGGATTTTATTGTTGACGACCCTGCTAAACGAAAAAAGGACAACGACGTTCGTATCTGCACCTGGAATGTGAGAACATTAAACAGGAGAGGTGCAGGCGAACAACTAGCGGAAGCCCTAAACTGCTACAAAGCAGACATTACTGCCATCCAGGAAATACGATGGGATGAGCCGGGCAAAAAGAGGATGAAAAACTGTGACATATACTACGGACCGTGTTATAGTGAGCAGAAACAGCGACTATTCGGATGCGGATTTGTTATAAGTGCCAGACTTAGGCAAGAAGTCTTATGTTTCCAAGACATTAGCGAACGCATAGTAACAATCCGCATCAAGGCCAAATTCGCCAACATAAGCCTTATATGCGCTCACGCTCCGACGGAAGAAAAAGATGATATAGCTAAGGATTGCTTCTACGAGCTTCTCGACAAAACCTATGAGCGACTACCGAAGTACGATGTTAAAATCGTGCTGGGAGATTTTAACGCAAAGGTAGGAAGAGAAGACATCTTTAGAAGTATTGTCGGAAAACAAAGCCTACACGACAACACGTCTGGTAACGGACTTAGGCTAATTGATTTCGCTACGGAACGAAATGCCACTATAGCCAGCACACGGTTTCCTCACCTCGATATCCATAAGGGGACATGGCGGTCTCCAGATCAACGAACGGTCAACCAAATTGATCACATTGCGATAGATAAAAGGCACGCATCCAGTATTTTGGATGTCCGAACATTCCGAGGAGCTAACATCGACTCGGATCACTACCTTGTAGCAGCCAAGGTAAGAATGCGGATATCCACCACGCCACAACAATCCAGAAATACTGTGAAAAAATTTAATGTCGGAAGACTGCAATCGCAAGAGACCGCCAAGACCTTCGCACAACGCGTATCCCTTAACCTCTCGATTAACACCATACCACCAGCATCGAATGTCGAAGAGCAATGGCAACGATGCCAACAGGCCATTAGATCAGCCGCAACTGATGTGCTAGGTTTCTCGCGCCCACCAGCAAGAAACCCCTGGTTTGATGAGGAATGCCGACAGATGCTCGCAGCCAAGAACGAGGCCTACAAGGCTAAGCTGCAGGTGAAGACGAGAGCTGCCATTGAGCTCTATAGGCAAAGAAGAAGGGAAGAACATCGGCTTTTCAGCAAGAAGAAAAAAGAGCAAGAAAAGCGCGCGATCGAGGATATAGAGAGGTGCCACTCCAGGAACGATGTTCGCAAGTTTTACCAAAGTGTAAAACGTCAAAGCCAAGGATACCAGGCTCGAACAGAATCCTGTCGAGATGAACAAGGAAATATTGTAGTTGAGACACAGTCGATGCTGAGGATATGGAAGAACCACTTCTGCAGACTGTTAAACGGCGATGACGAACAACATTCCGCTGTCAGGCAGAACGAACCATTCAATATTGGCAACGACAGCGAAAACTGCCAACCACCCGACCTGAGTGAAGTGAGGATAGCAATATCTAAACTCAAGCTTAATAAGGCTGCCGGAAATGACGGCCTTCCCGCTGAGCTCTATAAGGCCGGCGGAGATGACTTGGTAAGTAACATCCACCAACTCAAAAGCCAAATCTGGTCGGATGAAAATATGCCTGAAGAATGGAACCTCAGCATCGTCTGCCCGATCCACAAAAAAGGAGACCCTCTGAACTGCGCCAACTACAGAGGCATAAGTCTCCTCAACATCGCCTACAAGATCCTATCTGCCGTAATATGTGAATGCCTGAGACCGTTTACCAACAACCTGATTGGCCCTTATCAGTGTGGTTTTAGGCCAGGAAAGTCCACAACCGATCAAATTTTCACACTTCGGCAGATCCTGGAAAAAACTCAAGAAGTCCAAATCGATACCCACCACCTATTCATCGATTTCAAAGCCGCATATGACAGCATTTATAGAGACGAACTGTACAGAGCCATGTCTAGTTTTGGTATACCGCCCAAACTCGTCCGTTTGTGTAGGATGACGATGGAGAATTCTCGGTGCTCCATCAGGGTCGGAAACGACCTCACCGACACATTCGATACCAAAAAAGGATTTAGGCAAGGCGATGCGCTGTCATGTGACTTCTTTAATCTGATTCTTGAGAGAATTGTGCAAAACTCCAAAGCCAACACCAGAGGCACAATTTTCCAAAAGTCGGTGCAACTACTAGCATACGCTGACGATATTGACATCATTGGTAGGACTCAACGTGATGTCATAGCCACGTTTGCTAGTATAGAGAAGGAAGCGGCGAAAATGGGTTTAGCAGTAAATGAGGGTAAGACTAAGTATATGCTGTCAACACGAAAGGACACACAACATCGACGAATTGGACAGAACGTCACCATTGACAGATATAACTTTGAGGTAGTACGGGACTTTGTCTACCTCGGCTCCGCTATTAACTCTGACAACAACATCTCGTCAGAAATTAAACGAAGAATTACTCTTGCCAACCGCTGTTTCTTCGGGCTAAGAAGGCAATTTAGTAGTAAAGCCCTCACTCGAACTACTAAGGAGATCCTATATGAGACCCTGATCATCCCAGTCCTGCTCTACGGCGCTGAAGCATGGACCGTATCAAAAGCGGATGAAGAAATCCTTGGTAGATTCGAGAGGAAAATTCTTCGGAAAATCTTCGGTCCCGTTTGCGTTGACGGGCTATGGAGACGAAGATTCAACCAAGAACTATACGAGCTGTACAGCGACATGCCCCTGGTCGAAAAACTCCGCATTGGACGTTTAAGATGGCTAGGACATGTAGAACGAATGGACACCAATACTCCGGCTCGCAGAGTCTTCGATTCCCAGCCAGACGTCGGACGCAGTAGAGGAAGACCTCGCCTTAAGTGGCGCGCACAAGTGGAAACCGACCTCAACCAACTTGGAGTGCGCAACTGGAGGCAGTTAGCTAAGGACCGGGCTAATTGGAGAGGCATGTTGGTTGAGGCCCAGGTTCATTCCGGACTGTAGCGCCACTTAAGTAAGTAAGTAAGTAAGAATTTGTTGAGTTGTCTGCAAGATATTATATGAAATGTTATAAATTATTTGTATCTTTGTAACTATCGATTTTTAATGGCAAATAGCCAGCACTTACCACTGGGTTCGTTGCTTCGTTTTCAAGATTCTTCTTTGTGGTAATCGGCAGAAGATTTTCAGAGAGTTAACCATTTTCATAAAGCTTTATGCGGGCTTTAAACGCTGCAGAAATCTTAGCCCACTTGCATATATCCATAGGGTCACTCTGATATGAAAATTTAAAGTTAAAACGATTTATAATCAAATTATTGATGTATACGTACATAAATAATATCCTTAATTGTGGACTGTGGAGGGAGCGTTAGTGACACCTGGTAATTGTTAGGTGCCTCCGAAATAATTTGCCAAATCGCAGCCGAGTTAGTAAACGAGTCACGCGGTAGTGCCTGGCCCATATCTTCCATTTGATGGATGAAATCTTGAAGCAGTGATTTTACTTGTTTAAGTTTGGATGGCTCTCTAAGAGTCATAGGCGATTTCGCCGGGTATCGGAAGAGCTCCATTTAATTCATTGGGATACATTTTGTCGTAAATACGATTATTATTTCGTACAGAATTTGTTGAGTTGTCTGCAAGATATTATATGAAATGTTATAAATTATTTGTATCTTTGTAACTATCGATTTTTAATGGCAAATAGCCAGCACTTACCACTGGGTTCGTTGCTTCGTTTTCAAGATTCTTCTTTGTGGTAATCGGCAGAAGATTTTCAGAGAGTTAACCATTTTCATAAAGCTTTATGCAGGCTTTAAACGCTGCAGAAATCTTAGCCCACTTGCATATATCCATAGGGTCACTCTGATATGAAAATTTAAAGTTAAAACGATTTATAATCAAATTATTGATGTATACGTACATAAATAATATCCTTAATTGTGGACTGTGGAGGGAGCGTTAGTGACACCTGGTAATTGTTAGGTGCCTCCGAAATAATTTGCCAAATCGCAGCCGAGTTAGTAAACGAGTCACGCGGTAGTGCCTGGCCCATATCTTCCATTTGATGGATGAAATCTTGAAGCAGTGATTTTACTTGTTTAAGTTTGGATGGCTCTCTAAGAGTCATAGGCGATTTCGCCGGGTATCGGAAGAGCTCCATTTAATTCATTGGGATACATTTTGTCGTAAATACGATTATTATTTCGTACAGAATTTGTTGAGTTGTCTGCAAGATATTATATGAAATGTTATAAATTATTTGTATCTTTGTAACTATCGATTTTTAATGGCAAATAGCCAGCACTTACCACTGGGTTCGTTGCTTCGTTTTCAAGATTCTTCTTTGTGGTAATCGGCAGAAGATTTTCAGAGAGTTAACCATTTTCATAAAGCTTTATGCAGGCTTTAAACGCTGCAGAAATCTTAGCCCACTTGCATATATCCATAGGGTCACTCTGATATGAAAATTTAAAGTTAAAACGATTTATAATCAAATTATTGATGTATACGTACATAAATAATATCCTTAATTGTGGACTGTGGAGGGAGCGTTAGTGACACCTGGTAATTGTTAGGTGCCTCCGAAATAATTTGCCAAATCGCAGCCGAGTTAGTAAACGAGTCACGCGGTAGTGCCTGGCCCATATCTTCCATTTGATGGATGAAATCTTGAAGCAGTGATTTTACTTGTTTCAGTTTGGATGGCTCTCTAAGAGTCATAGGCGATTTCGCCGGGTATCGGAAGAGCTCCATTTAATTCATTGGGATACATTTTGTCGTAAATACGATTATTATTTCGTACAGAATTTGTTGAGTTGTCTGCAAGATATTATATGAAATGTTATAAATTATTTGTATCTTTGTAACTATCGATTTTTAATGGCAAATAGCCAGCACTTACCACTGGGTTCGTTGCTTCGTTTTCAAGATTCTTCTTTGTGGTAATCGGCAGCAGATTTTCAGAGAGTTAACCATTTTCATAAAGCTTTATGCAGACTTTAAACGCTGCAGAAATCTTAGCCCACTTGCATATATCCATAGGGTCACTCTGATATGAAAATTTAAAGTTAAAACGATTTATAATCAAATTATTGATGTATACGTACATAAATAATATTCTTAATTGTGGACTGTGGAGGGAGCGTTAGTGACACCTGGTAATTGTTATGTGCCTCCGAAATAATTTGCCAAATCGCAGCCGAGTTAGTAAACGAGTCACGCGGTAGTGCCTGGCCCATATCTTCCATTTGATGGATGAAATCTTGAAGCAGTGATTTTACTTGTTTAAGTTTGGATGGCTCTCTAAGAGTCATAGGCGATTTCGCCGGGTATCGGAAGAGCTCCATTTAATTCATTGGGATACATTTTGTCGTAAATACGATTATTTTTTCGTACAGAATTTGTTCAGTTGTCTGCAAGATATTATATGAAATGTTATAAATAATTTGTATCTTTGTAACTATCGATTTTTAATGGCAAATAGCCAGCACTTACCACTGGGTTCGTTGCTTCTTTTTCAAGATTCTTCTTTGTGGTAATCGGCAGAAGATTTTCAGAGAGTTAACCATTTTCATAAAGCTTTATGCAGGCTTTAAACGCTGCAGAAATCTTAGCCCACTTGCATATATCCATAGGGTCACTCTGATATGAAAATTTAAAGTTAAAACGATTTATAATCAAATTATTGATGTATACGTACATAAATAATATCCTTAATTGTGGACTGTGGAGGGAGCGTTAGTGACACCTGGTAATTGTTAGGTGCCTCCGAAATAAGTTGCCAAATCGCAGCCGAGTTAGTAAACGAGTCACGCGGTAGTGCCTGGCCCATATCTTCCATTTGATGGATGAAATCTTGAAGCAGTGATTTTACTTGTTTAAGTTTGGATGGCTCTCTAAGAGTCATAGGCGATTTCGCCGGGTATCGGAAGAGCTCCATTTAATTCATTGGGATACATTTTGTCGTAAATACGATTATTATTTCGTACAGAATTTGTTGAGTTGTCTGCAAGATTGTAACGAAACTTCGGTGTTGTCAGTTAAAGAAAAGAAGAAGTGAATAAGCAGCAATAGTTTCGCGTACCAAAGAGTATACAAAAGAGATGGATCACTTGATCCATCTAACTCCCAAAATCCCTTCCTAAAACTGCTACTACGTACTCCCTCTCTTCCAAACCTTCTACCCCTTAAGCCACCTTTATGACTCAGGGCTTACAGGGACCCTAAGCCAGTCCAGGCAGCAAGAGTAGAAAGGTGCCCAGGCCCTGACCGCTTGGCATGCTAGCTTTCACACGTTCTAGCTCGTCGTATGGGGGGGTTCTTGCTGTCGTAAGCACTGGACGTTTGTTACGTATTTTCATGCCATATCTTGTAACTCAAAAAAAAAATTTCGAAGCTCAATCACGTCCGGTAGGCTAGATGTACAAAATTACATCACCATGGGGCTGAGCGTAAGATGTTAAAGCTCAGTGAGGAAGTCCCACCCCAGTATCAGGCTGTATTACCGAAGTAACATGCTGTGGCACATCCATGGCTTACATGTCCTCAGGTTAATGTAAGCCCCAAAAAAAATGTATTCTACCAGCTCATATCAAAACTCAATACTAAATTCCGAAATAATAAATAAAAAAAAAACCCAACCGAAAATTCCTCTTTCATGCTGTCAATATTGGTCTAAAATGCCCTGATGACAGTCACATCCACCTGAAAAAAAACATCACTAATCACAGAACATGTTTATAGCCATAAACACGAGTAATTTGTATAAAAGAAACTTCCCAGATAATTCATCTCGATCTCAAATAAAAAAATTAATTTTCAATCATTTTGTATCAACCCAATACATACACTTTTATTTTTCCTTAATAAATTTCTCACGACTAACAACCAAATATAAATATCCCTTGGAATAAAAAAAAAGGAATTAGCCACAAGGTATGCAATAAAAAAAAAGTTTCCCAGAAGGGGAAATTGATCCTAACTATGTTGGAAACTATTAGGTCCTATCGAACATAAATTAAAATTGTTATCTACAGACCTTTCGTCTCATCTATCAAGAAAACAAAAATCTCAATATAGGTTTGGTTTGTTCCTAGTATATCCACGTATTAAAACAAATAATGTCTTTGCCTATTTTTAGGCTTGTAGTTTTTTTTTTACATTATGTAGTTTTTTTTTTTTTCAAATTTTCATATTGTACATTTAGGCGTACGTTGTCTGTGCCCGTAGATATGTTTCAAATTGTTTATATATGTATATACATATGTATTCATAAATGTATATGTATTCGATTCAAAGAGAAAAAAAATTATGTCTAGTCAAAAAAAATTGTCAATAAAACATGACCGTCAAACACAAATAATTAATCAATCAAAAAAAAATTATAGTTCGTAATAAAATCTGTCTGTTTAATAAAGAAATGTGAAATAGTCACTTACCCCAAACTAAGTAGTTGTCCTCTCCGATGTTGTGCACAGCATCGCAGGTACAATTGATCTTTTTCTTTTTTTTTTCAATTATGATCAATAGCTGTAGGAATAAAAAAACTAGAAAAACAAGAAAAACCGACAAATTCTACGAACTTTATCTTTAAATTTATATTGTAGATATTAAAGGGAATAACTTTTTTTTTCTTTTAGGTTTTATCTTTTTAATCAAAATTTAATTTATCTACGTTACAATGATAGGCTGGTGGATGTACAAGTCAGAAAATAAAATAAAATTATGTAGGATGGGTGATACTGCTGTGTGTGATCCTGATGGGGTGGTAAAGATGTTGGATTAAAGGTGATCTGATGATTGAGCTGGTGGGCTCCGATTTTTGCGAGCGTTATTTCGATGGGGATGCGCTTGTTGTTATTAGGCACTTCTGGTCGTCGTAGGGTAAGCAAACAGGGGTTGTTTTAGGGTGGTAGGTACGTGCAATTTTTCACGCGCACGGTGTTACTGCACTTTGACCACTTTTAATGTTTCTTTTATTTTTTCTTTTTTTTTTCACTTTTAGTTTTTATACTTTTGATTATAGGTAATGATCGGTATTTAGCACGTGATTTACATACCTCTACCTTTTTGTTCACTTAATTTTTTTGTCACTTTAATTACACGTGTATTTTTTTTTTCAGCGCAATCTGCACGATTTTTTTCTTTGTTTTCTTTGTGATGTTCACGATTTTTTTTGTTTTCTTTCTTTGTCACTTTTTCGTCTTGCGTCTTAATATAATGTAACATAATTTTTTCGCGATTTTTCTCTGTACTTTTTATTGTTTTGTCACTTTTTCGTTTTGCGTTTTAATGTAATGAAATTTAATTTTTTTTTGCGATCTTTCTCTGTACTTTTTATTGTTTTGTCACTTTTTCGTTTTGCGTGTTAATGTAATGAAATTTTCCGCGATTTTACTTTGTAATTTTCGTTGTTTTATTTTCACTGGTTAAAGTAAACACATTTAGTGTCTTTTTTTTTTGTAGCTTTTAGTTACGTTGTAACACGAAATGTTAATTTTATCTTTTTTTGTTAAATTTAGATACTGCCAAACGAATACCTTTTTTCAGAAGAAAAAAAAAACGCGAGGGAAAAGTGACCCCAATATACCGACGACAAAGGTTTTATGCGGTTGCAATTCACGACAAAACAGAGAGCGAGAGTAGGCTTTTTGGGCTTTAAATAGGCACGAATCAGCGTCTTCAGATTACGCATACGTATGCAATAAAACCAAGATGGTCATTGAACGGCTTCCGCGTCCTTTGCTAATTTGTTTGATTTCATTTGAAAAATTCAGATAATACTCTTAAAAATCAAATTAGAATTTTCCAAGAATAGGTGTGATGTTGTCTGAATTTTCCAAATAAAGGCCGCCCGAATTTTCAATTTCCCGGAAGCAGTCCATTTTGATTTTTCTCTGTGTGTGTTCGAAGCTATCACACGTATGTACCGCTTTCCTTTGGCAGGGGTTTATCATTTGTTTTTATATACGTCTCAAATGTTTTACGTCTGCTTTCATTTTATGAAAGCATTGGCCGAATGGTTAAAGCACCTGAACCAGCTCGTTTTTTTTTCTCTCAATGCAGGTTCGAGTCCGCATGTAGTCTGGTTATTATATGTTTTTTTTTTTTTTCATATTTAGTTGTTTTTTTTTATATATCTATATATAATATATATTAATGATGTTCCTTTTATTGTGTATTTCTGATTTTATTAGGTGTCTTTAATTCCGCGGACGTACCTGTAATTAATTTTCTTTTTGGATCCGCCAATTCACCACCGTCATCCTAGATCACAACCCACAAATTCATCCACCACTGTTATACTGACCCTATTTCAATTTTCGGACCTTTGTTATTTAAGACACTAACCCTACTGGTATCCTCAACGTATACTGTCATACCAACTTTTACGCAGATTCTCAAACTGCAGTCTATCAACAAAAATTATTAAAAAACTAAGACAGGTTTCCCACAAAACTTTTTCATTTCATAGGTTCTACCGCATGAAAAGAAAATGAAATGAAACCAATATATACTTGTCTCATGCACAGATTAGTTAGCCGGGCCTCTAAGCATACTATTTCCTGTCGCATTACGGCCCTACTCTTTTCCAACTCCTCTCGCATTATACGCATGTCATCCGTCCGACTTACACCTACAGCTGCCGTAACTACTTCTTGAATGTATTGCGCGAAGTCTTCATCAGAATCATGGGCTTCATTTACCGTTTGGGTATTTGCTGCCGGGGGCGCACTTATTTCATTGGGAGACGTACTTGAAGATTGTCGACCCGATCTAGAAGAAATGGCTGCATCGGCAGAAGCATCGCATCTGACAACCTTTGCATTCGTATTCGAAGCCATCGTATCTGAAATCATAGATTGATTCCAACCTAATCCAACTCGTGATCTACGCAATTGATAAGAACTCTTTACTCCTTTCTTTCTAGAGCCGCTAGGAATCATACTTCCCGGAGGGTAACAAACAAAACAAAAATTTAGACAACAAAAGATATATTTTCCAACCACAAAACTCCAGTATCTGCTATCGCTAAATATCTATCTAAATAAAAAATAAAAAAATTACGCAATAAAATTCCTTAACCGACAATAAAAAAAATGTTCTGATTTCAGAACACTAGAAAATATATTTCTCAAACATATACAAATGAAAACTCAAATTTCTATCTGTATCTCATAAATTTTTTCGGTGGATGTGACGCCATCAGACAAAATATCTAGAACACTAACGACTAAGGCAAGAAAGAAGAATAACAATAAAATAATTTAACCCATGATCAGAAATTCTATACATATTTGTTTAAAGACATTTTTCCGAGATTATTGTGGGCTCAAATTCGAAATGGATAGTACTGATATGACTGCGAAATTAAAATAAAGTGAGTCTTATCTTGCAACGGACATAGATGAATGCTGTATCCAAACTATCGGACATAAATAAGTTGCTCACTGAGGGAAAAACTTAAATAAGAAGCATATTCAATAGACACAACAGACTAAGCTGGACATTTAAAAACCCACTTACTGGATATCAATATGAATATACTTCATATGGACTAAACACAAGCATACCATTTGGCGACGGGCCAAAACATTCAAACACCCATTCACTCACTAATCTAACTTATCTAACGTTAGTTTGATAGATTGACACAACAGACTAAGTAGGGAAGATCGTCAACCCACTTACTGGATATCAAAGCTATCAGCAAAAAAAAAAAATCTCATCGACATTTCTGCCAAGAAAAGAATTCGGATGTTGCTACAGACTAAGCGAGGATAAAATCAACCCACTTACTGGCCAACAAAATCAATTCTGTACTTGAAAAACTAAACCTACGCAATCATATCTCGAAACCACATCTAGAACTCCAACGATAAAAAAAAATTCTCATGATTTTAAAAATCTCACCAGAAAAAAAATGTCTTTAATAACCTACCAGCTGGAAAATTGGACGTAAATCGGGCCCCACGTTGGGCGCCACCTGTAACGAAACTGCGGTGTTGTCAGTTAAAGGAAAAGAAGAAGTGAATAAGCAGCAATAGTTTCGCGTACCAAAGAGTATACCAAAGAGATGGATCACTTGATCCATCTAACTCCCAAAATCCCTTCCTAAAACTGCTACTACGTACTCCCTCTCTTCCAAACCTTCTACCCCTTAAGCCACCTTTATGACTCAGGGCTTACAGGGACCCTAAGCCAGTCCAGGCAGCAAGAGTAGAAAGGTGCCCAGGCCCTGACCGCTTGGCATGCTAGCTTTCACACGTTCTAGCTCGTCGTATGGGGGGGTTCTTGCTGTCGTAAGCACTGGACGTTTGTTACGTATTTTCATGCCATATCTTGTAACTCAAAAAAAAATTTCGAGGCTCAATCACGTCCGGTAGGCTAGATGTACAAAATTACATCACCATGGGGCTGAGCGTAAGATGTTAAAGCTCAGTGAGGAAGTCCCACCCCAGTATCACGCTGTATTACCGAAGTAACATCCTGTGGTACATCCATGGCTTACATGTCCTCAGGTTAATGTAAGCCCCAAAAAAAATGTATTCTACCAGCTCATATCAAAACTCAATACTAAATTCCGAAATAATAAATAAAAAAAAACCAACCGAAAATTCCTCTTTCATGCTGTCAATATTGGTCTAAAATGCCCTGATGACAGTCACATCCACCTGAAAAAAAACATCACTAATCACAGAACATGTTTATAGCCATAAACACGAGTAATTTGTATAAAAGAAACTTCCCAGATAATTCATCTCGATCTCAAATAAAAAAATTAATTTTCAATCATTTTGTATCAACCCAATACATACACTTTTATTTTTCCTTAATAAATTTCTCACGACTAACAACCAAATATAAATATCCCTTGGAATAAAAAAAAAGGAATTAGCCACAAGGTATGCAATAAAAAAAAAGTTTCCCAGAAGGGGAAATTGATCCTAACTATGTTGGAAACTATTAGGTCCTATCGAACATAAATTAAAATTGTTATCTACAGACCTTTCGTCTCATCTATCAAGAAAACAAAAATCTCAATATAGGTTTGGTTTGTTCCTAGTATATCCACGTATTAAAACAAATAATGTCTTTGCCTATTTTTAGGCTTGTAGTTTTTTTTTACATTATGTAGTTTTTTTTTTTTTTCAAATTTTCATATTGTACATTTAGGCGTACGTTGTCTGTGCCCGTAGATATGTTTCAAATTGTTTATATATGTATATACATATGTATTCATAAATGTATATGTATTCGATTCAAAGAGAAAAAAAATTATGTCTAGTCAAAAAAAATTGTCAATAAAACATGACCGTCAAACACAAATAATTAATCAATCAAAAAAAAATTATAGTTCGTAATAAAATCTGTCTGTTTAATAAAGAAATGTGAAATAGTCACTTACCCCAAACTAAGTAGTTGTCCTCTCCGATGTTGTGCACAGCATCGCAGGTACAATGGATCTTTTTCTTTTTTTTCAATTATGATCAATAGCTAAGTTAGTAGGAATAAAAAAACTAGAAAAACAAGAAAAACCGACAAATTCTACGAACTTTATCTTTAAATTTATATTGTAGATATTAAAGGGAATAACTTTTTTTTTCTTTTAGGTTTTATCTTTTTAATCAAAATTTAATTTATCTACGTTACAATGATAGGCTGGTGGATGTACAAGTCAGAAAATAAAATAAAATTATGTAGGATGGGTGATACTGCTGTGTGTGATCCTGATGGGGTGGTAAAGATGTTGGATTAAAGGTGATCTGATGATTGAGCTGGTGGGCTCCGATTTTTGCGAGCGTTATTTCGATGGGGGATGCGCTTGTTGTTATTAGGCACTTCTGGTCGTCGTAGGGTAAGCAAACAGGGGTTGTTTTAGGGTGGTAGGTACGTGCAATTTTTCACGCGCACGGTGTTACTGCACTTTGACCACTTTTAATGTTTCTTTTATTTTTTCTTTTTTTTTTCACTTTTAGTTTTTATACTTTTGATTATAGGTAATGATCGGTATTTAGCACGTGATTTACATACCTCTACCTTTTTGTTCACTTAATTTTTTTGTCACTTTAATTACACGTGTATTTTTTTTTTCAGCGCAATCTGCACGATTTTTTTCTTTGTTTTCTTTGTGATGTTCACGATTTTTTTTGTTTTCTTTCTTTGTCACTTTTTCGTCTTGCGTCTTAATATAATGTAACATAATTTTTTCGCGATTTTTCTCTGTACTTTTTATTGTTTTGTCACTTTTTCGTTTTGCGTTTTAATGTAATGAAATTTAATTTTTTTTTGCGATCTTTCTCTGTACTTTTTATTGTTTTGTCACTTTTTCGTTTTGCGTGTTAATGTAATGAAATTTTCCGCGATTTTACTTTGTAATTTTCGTTGTTTTATTTTCACTGGTTAAAGTAAACACATTTAGTGTCTTTTTTTTTTTGTAGCTTTTAGTTACGTTGTAACACGAAATGTTAATTTTATCTTTTTTTGTTAAATTTAGATACTGCCAAACGAATACCTTTTTTCAGAAGAAAAAAAAAACGCGAGGGAAAAGTGACCCCAATATACCGACGACAAAGGTTTTATGCGGTTGCAATTCACGACAAAACAGAGAGCGAGAGTAGGCTTTTTGGGCTTTAAATAGGCACGAATCAGCGTCTTCAGATTACGCATACGTATGCAATAAAACCAAGATGGTCATTGAACGGCTTCCGCGTCCTTTGCTAATTTGTTTGATTTCATTTGAAAAATTCAGATAATACTCTTAAAAATCAAATTAGAATTTTCCAAGAATAGGTGTGATGTTGTCTGAATTTTCCAAATAAAGGCCGCCCGAATTTTCAATTTCCCGGAAGCAGTCCATTTTGATTTTTCTCTGTGTGTGTTCGAAGCTATCACACGTATGTACCGCTTTCCTTTGGCAGGGGTTTATCATTTGTTTTTATATACGTCTCAAATGTTTTACGTCTGCTTTCATTTTATGAAAGCATTGGCCGAATGGTTAAAGCACCTGAACCAGCTCGTTTTTTTTTCTCTCAATGCAGGTTCGAGTCCGCATGTAGTCTGGTTATTATATGTTTTTTTTTTTTTTTCATATTTAGTTGTTTTTTTTTATATATCTATATATAATATATATTAATGATGTTCCTTTTATTGTGTATTTCTGATTTTATTAGGTGTCTTTAATTCCGCGGACGTACCTGTAATTAATTTTCTTTTTGGATCCGCCAATTCACCACCGTCATCCTAGATCACAACCCACAAATTCATCCACCACTGTTATACTGACCCTATTTCAATTTTCGGACCTTTGTTATTTAAGACACTAACCCTACTGGTATCCTCAACGTATACTGTCATACCAACTTTTACGCAGATTCTCAAACTGCAGTCTATCAACAAAAATTATTAAAAAACTAAGACAGGTTTCCCACAAAACTTTTTCATTTCATAGGTTCTACCGCATGAAAAGAAAATGAAATGAAACCAATATATACTTGTCTCATGCACAGATTAGTTAGCCGGGCCTCTAAGCATACTATTTCCTGTCGCATTACGGCCCTACTCTTTTCCAACTCCTCTCGCATTATACGCATGTCATCCGTCCGACTTACACCTACAGCTGCCGTAACTACTTCTTGAATGTATTGCGCGAAGTCTTCATCAGAATCATGGGCTTCATTTACCGTTTGGGTATTTGCTGCCGGGGGCGCACTTATTTCATTGGGAGACGTACTTGAAGATTGTCGACCCGATCTAGAAGAAATGGCTGCATCGGCAGAAGCATCGCATCTGACAACCTTTGCATTCGTATTCGAAGCCATCGTATCTGAAATCATAGATTGATTCCAACCTAATCCAACTCGTGATCTACGCAATTGATAAGAACTCTTTACTCCTTTCTTTCTAGAGCCGCTAGGAATCATACTTCCCGGAGGGTAACAAACAAAACAAAAATTTAGACAACAAAAGATATATTTTCCAACCACAAAACTCCAGTATCTGCTATCGCTAAATATCTATCTAAATAAAAAATAAAAAAATTACGCAATAAAATTCCTTAACCGACAATAAAAAAAATGTTCTGATTTCAGAACACTAGAAAATATATTTCTCAAACATATACAAATGAAAACTCAAATTTCTATCTGTATCTCATAAATTTTTTCGGTGGATGTGACGCCATCAGACAAAATATCTAGAACACTAACGACTAAGGCAAGAAAGAAGAATAACAATAAAATAATTTAACCCATGATCAGAAATTCTATACATATTTGTTTAAAGACATTTTTCCGAGATTATTGTGGGCTCAAATTCGAAATGGATAGTACTGATATGACTGCGAAATTAAAATAAAGTGAGTCTTATCTTGCAACGGACATAGATGAATGCTGTATCCAAACTATCGGACATAAATAAGTTGCTCACTGAGGGAAAAACTTAAATAAGAAGCATATTCAATAGACACAACAGACTAAGCTGGACATTTAAAAACCCACTTACTGGATATCAATATGAATATACTTCATATGGACTAAACACAAGCATACCATTTGGCGACGGGCCAAAACATTCAAACACCCATTCACTCACTAATCTAACTTATCTAACGTTAGTTTGATAGATTGACACAACAGACTAAGTAGGGAAGATCGTCAACCCACTTACTGGATATCAAAGCTATCAGCAAAAAAAAAAAATCTCATCGACATTTCTGCCAAGAAAAGAATTCGGATGTTGCTACAGACTAAGCGAGGATAAAATCAACCCACTTACTGGCCAACAAAATCAATTCTGTACTTGAAAAACTAAACCTACGCAATCATATCTCGAAACCACATCTAGAACTCCAACGATAAAAAAAAATTCTCATGATTTTAAAAATCTCACCAGAAAAAAAATGTCTTTAATAACCTACCAGCTGGAAAATTGGACGTAAATCGGGCCCCCACGTTGGGCGCCACCTGTAACGAAACTGCGGTGTTGTCAGTTAAAAGAAAAGAAGAAGTGAATAAGCAGCAATAGTTTCGCGTACCAAAGAGTATACCAAAGAGATGGATCACTTGATCCATCTAACTCCCAAAATCCCTTCCTAAAACTGCTACTACGTACTCCCTCTCTTCCAAACCTTCTACCCCTTAAGCCACCTTTATGACTCAGGGCTTACAGGGACCCTAAGCCAGTCCAGGCAGCAAGAGTAGAAAGGTGCCCAGGCCCTGACCGCTTGGCATGCTAGCTTTCACACGTTCTAGCTCGTCGTATGGGGGGGTTCTTGCTGTCGTAAGCACTGGACGTTTGTTACGTATTTTCATGCCATATCTTGTAACTCAAAAAAAAATTTCGAGGCTCAATCACGTCCGGTAGGCTAGATGTACAAAATTACATCACCATGGGGCTGAGCGTAAGATGTTAAAGCTCAGTGAGGAAGTCCCACCCCAGTATCACGCTGTATTACCGAAGTAACATCCTGTGGTACATCCATGGCTTACATGTCCTCAGGTTAATGTAAGCCCCAAAAAAAATGTATTCTACCAGCTCATATCAAAACTCAATACTAAATTCCGAAATAATAAATAAAAAAAAAACCAACCGAAAATTCCTCTTTCATGCTGTCAATATTGGTCTAAAATGCCCTGATGACAGTCACATCCACCTGAAAAAAAACATCACTAATCACAGAACATGTTTATAGCCATAAACACGAGTAATTTGTATAAAAGAAACTTCCCAGATAATTCATCTCGATCTCAAATAAAAAAATTAATTTTCAATCATTTTGTATCAACCCAATACATACACTTTTATTTTTCCTTAATAAATTTCTCACGACTAACAACCAAATATAAATATCCCTTGGAATAAAAAAAAAGGAATTAGCCACAAGGTATGCAATAAAAAAAAAGTTTCCCAGAAGGGGAAATTGATCCTAACTATGTTGGAAACTATTAGGTCCTATCGAACATAAATTAAAATTGTTATCTACAGACCTTTCGTCTCATCTATCAAGAAAACAAAAATCTCAATATAGGTTTGGTTTGTTCCTAGTATATCCACGTATTAAAACAAATAATGTCTTTGCCTATTTTTAGGCTTGTAGTTTTTTTTTACATTATGTAGTTTTTTTTTTTTTTCAAATTTTCATATTGTACATTTAGGCGTACGTTGTCTGTGCCCGTAGATATGTTTCAAATTGTTTATATATGTATATACATATGTATTCATAAATGTATATGTATTCGATTCAAAGAGAAAAAAAATTATGTCTAGTCAAAAAAAATTGTCAATAAAACATGACCGTCAAACACAAATAATTAATCAATCAAAAAAAAATTATAGTTCGTAATAAAATCTGTCTGTTTAATAAAGAAATGTGAAATAGTCACTTACCCCAAACTAAGTAGTTGTCCTCTCCGATGTTGTGCACAGCATCGCAGGTACAATGGATCTTTTTCTTTTTTTTCAATTATGATCAATAGCTAAGTTAGTAGGAATAAAAAAACTAGAAAAACAAGAAAAACCGACAAATTCTACGAACTTTATCTTTAAATTTATATTGTAGATATTAAAGGGAATAACTTTTTTTTTCTTTTAGGTTTTATCTTTTTAATCAAAATTTAATTTATCTACGTTACAATGATAGGCTGGTGGATGTACAAGTCAGAAAATAAAATAAAATTATGTAGGATGGGTGATACTGCTGTGTGTGATCCTGATGGGGTGGTAAAGATGTTGGATTAAAGGTGATCTGATGATTGAGCTGGTGGGCTCCGATTTTTGCGAGCGTTATTTCGATGGGGATGCGCTTGTTGTTATTAGGCACTTCTGGTCGTCGTAGGGTAAGCAAACAGGGGTTGTTTTAGGGTGGTAGGTACGTGCAATTTTTCACGCGCACGGTGTTACTGCACTTTGACCACTTTTAATGTTTCTTTTATTTTTTCTTTTTTTTCACTTTTAGTTTTTATACTTTTGATTATAGGTAATGATCGGTATTTAGCACGTGATTTACATACCTCTACCTTTTTGTTCACTTAATTTTTTTGTCACTTTAATTACACGTGTATTTTTTTTTCAGCGCAATCTGCACGATTTTTTTCTTTGTTTTCTTTGTGATGTTCACGATTTTTTTTGTTTTCTTTCTTTGTCACTTTTTCGTCTTGCGTCTTAATATAATGTAACATAATTTTTTCGCGATTTTTCTCTGTACTTTTTATTGTTTTGTCACTTTTTCGTTTTGCGTTTTAATGTAATGAAATTTAATTTTTTTTGCGATCTTTCTCTGTACTTTTTATTGTTTTGTCACTTTTTCGTTTTGCGTGTTAATGTAATGAAATTTTCCGCGATTTTACTTTGTAATTTTCGTTGTTTTATTTTCACTGGTTAAAGTAAACACATTTAGTGTCTTTTTTTTTTTGTAGCTTTTAGTTACGTTGTAACACGAAATGTTAATTTTATCTTTTTTTGTTAAATTTAGATACTGCCAAACGAATACCTTTTTTCAGAAGAAAAAAAAAACGCGAGGGAAAAGTGACCCCAATATACCGACGACAAAGGTTTTATGCGGTTGCAATTCACGACAAAACAGAGAGCGAGAGTAGGCTTTTTGGGCTTTAAATAGGCACGAATCAGCGTCTTCAGATTACGCATACGTATGCAATAAAACCAAGATGGTCATTGAACGGCTTCCGCGTCCTTTGCTAATTTGTTTGATTTCATTTGAAAAATTCAGATAATACTCTTAAAAATCAAATTAGAATTTTCCAAGAATAGGTGTGATGTTGTCTGAATTTTCCAAATAAAGGCCGCCCGAATTTTCAATTTCCCGGAAGCAGTCCATTTTGATTTTTCTCTGTGTGTGTTCGAAGCTATCACACGTATGTACCGCTTTCCTTTGGCAGGGGTTTATCATTTGTTTTTATATACGTCTCAAATGTTTTACGTCTGCTTTCATTTTATGAAAGCATTGGCCGAATGGTTAAAGCACCTGAACCAGCTCGTTTTTTTTTCTCTCAATGCAGGTTCGAGTCCGCATGTAGTCTGGTTATTATATGTTTTTTTTTTCATATTTAGTTGTTTTTTTTTATATATCTATATATAATATATATATTAATGATGTTCCTTTTATTGTGTATTTCTGAATTTATAAGGTGTCTTTAATTCCGCGGACGTACCTGTAATTAATTTTCTTTTTGGATCCGCCAATTCACCACCGTCATCCTAGATCACAACCCACAAATTCATCCACCACTGTTATACTGACCCTATTTCAATTTTCGGACCTTTGTTATTTAAGACACTAACCCTACTGGTATCCTCAACGTATACTGTCATACCAACTTTTACGCAGATTCTCAAACTGCAGTCTATCAACAAAAATTATTAAAAAACTAAGACAGGTTTCCCACAAAACTTTTTCATTTCATAGGTTCTACCGCATGAAAAGAAAATGAAATGAAACCAATATATACTTGTCTCATGCACAGATTAGTTAGCCGGGCCTCTAAGCATACTATTTCCTGTCGCATTACGGCCCTACTCTTTTCCAACTCCTCTCGCATTATACGCATGTCATCCGTCCGACTTACACCTACAGCTGCCGTAACTACTTCTTGAATGTATTGCGCGAAGTCTTCATCAGAATCATGGGCTTCATTTACCGTTTGGGTATTTGCTGCCGGGGGCGCACTTATTTCATTGGGAGACGTACTTGAAGATTGTCGACCCGATCTAGAAGAAATGGCTGCATCGGCAGAAGCATCGCATCTGACAACCTTTGCATTCGTATTCGAAGCCATCGTATCTGAAATCATAGATTGATTCCAACCTAATCCAACTCGTGATCTACGCAATTGATAAGAACTCTTTACTCCTTTCTTTCTAGAGCCGCTAGGAATCATACTTCCCGGAGGGTAACAAACAAAACAAAAATTTAGACAACAAAAGATATATTTTCCAACCACAAAACTCCAGTATCTGCTATCGCTAAATATCTATCTAAAAAAATAAAAAAATTACGCAATAAAATTCCTTAACCGACAATAAAAAAAATGTTCTGATTTCAGAACACTAGAAAATATATTTCTCAAACATATACAAATGAAAACTCAAATTTCTATCTGTATCTCATAAATTTTTTCGGTGGATGTGACGCCATCAGACAAAATATCTAGAACACTAACGACTAAGGCAAGAAAGAAGAATAACAATAAAATAATTTAACCCATGATCAGAAATTCTATACATATTTGTTTAAAGACCTTTTTCCGAGATTATTGTGGGCTCAAATTCGAAATGGATAGTACTGATATGACTGCGAAATTAAAATAAAGTGAGTCTTATCTTGCAACGGACATAGATGAATGCTGTATCCAAACTATCGGACATAAATAAGTTGCTCACTGAGGGAAAAACTTAAATAAGAAGCATATTCAATAGACACAACAGACTAAGCTGGACATTTAAAAAACCACTTACTGGATATCAATATGAATATACTTCATATGGACTAAACACAAGCATACCATTTGGCGACGGGCCAAAACATTCAAACACCCATTCACTCACTAATCTAACTTATCTAACGTTAGTTTGATAGATTGACACAACAGACTAAGTAGGGAAGATCGTCAACCCACTTACTGGATATCAAAGCTATCAGCAAAAAAAAAAAATCTCATCGACATTTCTGCCAAGAAAAGAATTCGGATGTTGCTACAGACTAAGCGAGGATAAAATCAACCCACTTACTGGCCAACAAAATCAATTCTGTACTTGAAAAACTAAACCTACGCAATCATATCTCGAAACCACATCTAGAACTCCAACGATAAAAAAAAATTCTCATGATTTTAAAAATCTCACCAGAAAAAAAATGTCTTTAATAACCTACCAGCTGGAAAATAGGACGTAAATCGGGCCCCACGTTGGGCGCCACCTGTAACGAAACTGCGGTGTTGTCAGTTAAAGGAAAAGAAGAAGTGAATAAGCAGCAATAGTTTCGCGTACCAAAGAGTATACCAAAGAGATGGATCACTTGATCCATCTAACTCCCAAAATCCCTTCCTAAAACTGCTACTACGTACTCCCTCTCTTCCAAACCTTCTACCCCTTAAGCCACCTTTATGACTCAGGGCTTACAGGGACCCTAAGCCAGTCCAGGCAGCAAGAGTAGAAAGGTGCCCAGGCCCTGACCGCTTGGCATGCTAGCTTTCACACGTTCTAGCTCGTCGTATGGGGGGGTTCTTGCTGTCGTAAGCACTGGACGTTTGTTACGTATTTTCATGCCATATCTTGTAACTCAAAAAAAAATTTCGAGGCTCAATCACGTCCGGTAGGCTAGATGTACAAAATTACATCACCATGGGGCTGAGCGTAAGATGTTAAAGCTCAGTGAGGAAGTCCCACCCCAGTATCACGCTGTATTACCGAAGTAACATCCTGTGGTACATCCATGGCTTACATGTCCTCAGGTTAATGTAAGCCCCAAAAAAAATGTATTCTACCAGCTCATATCAAAACTCAATACTAAATTCCGAAATAATAAATAAAAAAAAAAAACCAACCGAAAATTCCTCTTTCATGCTGTCAATATTGGTCTAAAATGCCCTGATGACAGTCACATCCACCTGAAAAAAAACATCACTAATCACAGAACATGTTTATAGCCATAAACACGAGTAATTTGTATAAAAGAAACTTCCTAGATAATTCATCTCGATCTCAAATAAAAAAATTAATTTTCAATCATTTTGTATCAACCCAATACATACACTTTTATTTTTCCTTAATAAATTTCTCACGACTAACAACCAAATATAAATATCCCTTGGAATAAAAAAAAAGGAATTAGCCACAAGGTATGCAATAAAAAAAAAGTTTCCCAGAAGGGGAAATTGATCCTAACTATGTTGGAAACTATTAGGTCCTATCGAACATAAATTAAAATTGTTATCTACAGACCTTTCGTCTCATCTATCAAGAAAACAAAAATCTCAATATAGGTTTGGTTTGTTCCTAGTATATCCACGTATTAAAACAAATAATGTCTTTGCCTATTTTTAGGCTTGTAGTTTTTTTTTACATTATGTAGTTTTTTTTTTTTCAAATTTTCATATTGTACATTTAGGCGTACGTTGTCTGTGCCCGTAGATATGTTTCAAATTGTTTATATATGTATATACATTTGTATTCATAAATGTATATGTATTCGATTCAAAGAGAAAAAAAATTATGTCTAGTCAAAAAAAATTGTCAATAAAACATGACCGTCAAACACAAATAATTAATCAATCAAAAAAAAATTATAGTTCGTAATAAAATCTGTCTGTTTAATAAAGAAATGTGAAATAGTCACTTACCCCAAACTAAGTAGTTGTCCTCTCCGATGTTGTGCACAGCATCGCAGGTACAATTGATCTTTTTCTTTTTTTTTTCAATTATGATCAATAGCTGTAGGAATAAAAAAACTAGAAAAACAAGAAAAACCGACAAATTCTACGAACTTTATCTTTAAATTTATATTGTAGATATTAAAGGGAATAACTTTTTTTTTCTTTTAGGTTTTATCTTTTTAATCAAAATTTAATTTATCTACGTTACAATGATAGGCTGGTGGATGTACAAGTCAGAAAATAAAATAAAATTATGTAGGATGGGTGATACTGCTGTGTGTGATCCTGATGGGGTGGTAAAGATGTTGGATTAAAGGTGATCTGATGATTGAGCTGGTGGGCTCCGATTTTTGCGAGCGTTATTTCGATGGGGATGCGCTTGTTGTTATTAGGCACTTCTGGTCGTCGTAGGGTAAGCAAACAGGGGTTGTTTTAGGGTGGTAGGTACGTGCAATTTTTCACGCGCACGGTGTTACTGCACTTTGACCACTTTTAATGTTTCTTTTATTTTTTCTTTTTTTTTCACTTTTAGTTTTTATACTTTTGATTATAGGTAATGATCGGTATTTAGCACGTGATTTACATACCTCTACCTTTTTGTTCACTTAATTTTTTTGTCACTTTAATTACACGTGTATTTTTTTTTCAGCGCAATCTGCACGATTTTTTTCTTTGTTTTCTTTGTGATGTTCACGATTTTTTTTGTTTTCTTTCTTTGTCACTTTTTCGTCTTGCGTCTTAATATAATGTAACATAATTTTTTCGCGATTTTTCTCTGTACTTTTTATTGTTTTGTCACTTTTTCGTTTTGCGTTTTAATGTAATGAAATTTAATTTTTTTTTGCGATCTTTCTCTGTACTTTTTATTGTTTTGTCACTTTTTCGTTTTGCGTGTTAATGTAATGAAATTTTCCGCGATTTTACTTTGTAATTTTCGTTGTTTTATTTTCACTGGTTAAAGTAAACACATTTAGTGTCTTTTTTTTTTGTAGCTTTTAGTTACGTTGTAACACGAAATGTTAATTTTATCTTTTTTTGTTAAATTTAGATACTGCCAAACGAATACCTTTTTTCAGAAGAAAAAAAAAACGCGAGGGAAAAGTGACCCCAATATACCGACGACAAAGGTTTTATGCGGTTGCAATTCACGACAAAACAGAGAGCGAGAGTAGGCTTTTTGGGCTTTAAATAGGCACGAATCAGCGTCTTCAGATTACGCATACGTATGCAATAAAACCAAGATGGTCATTGAACGGCTTCCGCGTCCTTTGCTAATTTGTTTGATTTCATTTGAAAAATTCAGATAATACTCTTAAAAATCAAATTAGAATTTTCCAAGAATAGGTGTGATGTTGTCTGAATTTTCCAAATAAAGGCCGCCCGAATTTTCAATTTCCCGGAAGCAGTCCATTTTGATTTTTCTCTGTGTGTGTTCGAAGCTATCACACGTATGTACCGCTTTCCTTTGGCAGGGGTTTATCATTTGTTTTTATATACGTCTCAAATGTTTTACGTCTGCTTTCATTTTATGAAAGCATTGGCCGAATGGTTAAAGCACCTGAACCAGCTCGTTTTTTTTTCTCTCAATGCAGGTTCGAGTCCGCATGTAGTCTGGTTATTATATGTTTTTTTTTTTTCATATTTAGTTGTTTTTTTTTATATATCTATATATAATATATATATTAATGATGTTCCTTTTATTGTGTATTTCTGATTTTATAAGGTGTCTTTAATTCCGCGGACGTACCTGTAATTAATTTTCTTTTTGGATCCGCCAATTCACCACCGTCATCCTAGATCACAACCCACAAATTCATCCACCACTGTTATACTGACCCTATTTCAATTTTCGGACCTTTGTTATTTAAGACACTAACCCTACTGGTATCCTCAACGTATACTGTCATACCAACTTTTACGCAGATTCTCAAACTGCAGTCTATCAACAAAAATTATTAAAAAACTAAGACAGGTTTCCCAAAAGATATTATATGAAATGTTATAAATTATTTGTATCTTTGTAACTATCGATTTTTAATGGCAAATAGCCAGCACTTACCACTGGGTTCGTTGCTTCGTTTTCAAGATTCTTCTTTGTGGTAATCGGCAGAAGATTTTCAGAGAGTTAACCATTTTCATAAAGCTTTATGCAGGCTTTAAACGCTGCAGAAATCTTAGCCCACTTGCATATATCCATAGGGTCACTCTGATATGAAAATTTAAAGTTAAAACGATTTATAATCAAATTATTGATGTATACGTACATAAATAATATCCTTAATTGTGGACTGTGGAGGGAGCGTTAGTGACACCTGGTAATTGTTAGGTGCCTCCGAAATAATTTGCCAAATCGCAGCCGAGTTAGTAAACGAGTCACGCGGTAGTGCCTGGCCCATATCTTCCATTTGATGGATGAAATCTTGAAGCAGTGATTTTACTTGTTTAAGTTTGGATGGCTCTCTAAGAGTCATAGGCGATTTCGCCGGGTATCGGAAGAGCTCCATTTAATTCATTGGGATACATTTTGTCGTAAATACGATTATTATTTCGTACAGAATTTGTTGAGTTGTCTGCAAGATATTATATGAAATGTTAAAAATTATTTGTATCTTTGTAACTATCGATTTTTAATGGCAAATAGCCAGCACTTACCACTGGGTTCGTTGCTTCGTTTTCAAGATTCTTCTTTGTGGTAATCGGCAGAAGATTTTCAGAGAGTTAACCATTTTCATAAAGCTTTATGCAGGCTTTAAACGCTGCAGAAATCTTAGCCCACTTGCATATATCCATAGGGTCACTCTGATATGAAAATTTAAAGTTAAAACGATTTATAATCAAATTATTGATGTATACGTACATAAATAATATCCTTAATTGTGGACTGTGGAGGGAGCGTTAGTGACACCTGGTAATTGTTAGGTGCCTCCGAAATAATTTGCCAAATCGCAGCCGAGTTAGTAAACGAGTCACGCGGTAGTGCCTGGCCCATATCTTCCATTTGATGGATGAAATCTTGAAGCAGTGATTTTACTTGTTTAAGTTTGGATGGCTCTCTAAGAGTCATAGGCGATTTCGCCGGGTATCGGAAGAGCTCCATTTAATTCATTGGGATACATTTTGTCGTAAATACGATTATTATTTCGTACAGAATTTGTTGAGTTGTCTGCAAGAAATTATATGAAATGTTATAAATTATTTGTATCTTTGTAACTATCGATTTTTAATGGCAAATAGCCAGCACTTACCACTGGGTTCGTTGCTTCGTTTTCAAGATTCTTCTTTGTGGTAATCGGCAGAAGATTTTCAGAGAGTTAACCATTTTCATAAAGCTTTATGCAGGCTTTAAACGCTGCAGAAATCTTAGCCCACTTGCATATATCCATAGGGTCACTCTGATATGAAAATTTAAAGTTAAAACGATTTATAATCAAATTATTGATGTATACGTACATAAATAATATTCTTAATTGTGGACTGTGGAGGGAGCGTTAGTGACACCTGGTAATTGTTAGGTGCCTCCGAAATAATTTGCCAAATCGCAGCCGAGTTAGTAAACGAGTCACGCGGTAGTGCCTGGCCCATATCTTCCATTTGATGGATGAAATCTTGAAGCAGTGATTTTACTTGTTTAAGTTTGGATGGCTCTCTAAGAGTCATAGGCGATTTCGCCGGGTATCGGAAGAGCTCCATTTAATTCATTGGGGGGATACATTTTGTCGTAAATACGATTATTATTTCGTACAGAATTTGTTGAGTTGTCTGCAAGATATTATATGAAATGTTATAAATTATTTGTATCTTTGTAACTATCGATTTTTAATGGCAAATAGCCAGCACTTACCACTGGGTTCGTTGCTTCGTTTTCAAGATTCTTCTTTGTGGTAATCGGCAGAAGATTTTCAGAGAGTTAACCATTTTCATAAAGCTTTATGCAGGCTTTAAACGCTGCAGAAATCTTAGCCCACTTGCATATATCCATAGGGTCACTCTGATATGAAAATTTAAAGTTAAAACGATTTATAATCAAATTATTGATGTATACGTACATAAATAATATCCTTAATTGTGGACTGTGGAGGGAGCGTTAGTGACACCTGGTAATTGTGTAGCGTGCAGCTAGTACCCCTTTTCTGTGTAAGCGACACTTAATAAATTCAGAACACCCTGTACGAATAAGTCTATTCAGTCGTCAATTATTTTACGTGATTTTAGACAGGAAATATATAGCTCTCACTTTTCTGTCGCATGCTATACCACTCTTTACCCAGTTTCCTAATTGCCGATCGCAGCGCATACATTCTTTTCAATTTCAACCACTGCAACGTGCAGAAGTGTGAGCTCAGAGCGCTTGCAGTAAGTAGTGTTTCAAGTGTGATATTTTTAAGTGCACGTAAACTTCTACATCTTTTTTTTATAGCGTTTATATATCACTGATATAGCTTTCCACAATTGTCATACATTTTTATGACAAGTGCATAAAAAAAAAAAAAAAAAAAAAAAACAAAAAAACAAGAAAGGTAATTTCTTTTCCCTTTGTGTCTAACCTGTGCGCAATTGAATATTATTTTAATATTTTTGTAGGCACGATCACTCAATCGGCGATCTTGAGTCGAGATTATCTCAAGCGCCACCAATATCTGTGATCGTGTGAAATCGGCATTGACCAAAATAAAACAACAACTGTACCACTGTAGCCACCTCACTCCACCCCGATCAAGAAATTTACGATCACCAGCAAAATTCCATCAACATACCACATGTGCTTGATCTGTACGTAGCGAACATCAAAACCACCCGCTTACCCCACACACACCTTCATGCAGTTGCCTAAATGTCCGCTTTAACTTTGAATACTCCACCTCACCACCCGCATCATCAAACAAGCAAGTTAAATCAGCGATAAACAAGTGCACCAAAACAAGTTCTGCAAAAGGAGATAACAAGGGCAAGTGCGTAAGCCGGGATCACAGGTACAAAACAATATATTTTTTTTGTTGTTGACAAGTGTTAATCAATGCACCGATCGTGGGCATAAAAGTGCTAACCAGAAAAGCTCATTTAAATTATACTTATATTGACTAGAGTGAATTTGATAACCTAGAAAGATATAATCAAACAACTTAACTTAACCTACATTTATTAATAGAAAATTTGCTACTTAAATCTACATACTTAAAGCTATGAATTATTTAAAAAAAAATTAATAACTAAATTAATAACTAATTAATTACAAATAACGTTCTTAAATATAAAACCTAAGAAAACTTACAATTACATTTTGAAACTTAAGAATACTAAGACACATATATATATATATATATACATGAAAAGAATTTTGATTTATTATACATATATACATTTAAGATTGATTATTCATGTGTGAATAGAACATACATAGGTGTGCATTTATTAAAATAAGGTAATTTTGATAGAAATTGTAATCCGATGAAGTTTAGGTGCGCATTTAGACATTGAGGAAGTAGCTTTAATTTTTGTTTAATATTTATATTATAAATACATGCAAACAATCATGCATTTACACCATTCACACAAGAATAAGTACACAAATAAGTAATTTAATAAAATTATAAAGTTATATCTTGTAATGAATCTTAAGTCCAATCTTTTATTTTACAAGCTATTAAAATGAAGTGAGACAAATAGAAAGAAGGTGAGATCAATGTGAATTAAGAAAGGTGAAACAAGTGGTAATTTAGGGTCATCTGCAAAGATTCTTTGGGAAGCAGATGACAAGGTGTGTCTATAAATGATAGGCATATTGAGGAGGGTATCCCATATGATGTTATAACATCGACAACATCAACCTCCTAGGATATAATGTGGTTTTAGATATTTATATTAAGTTATCTACGTGGTATAACGACATCTAATACTGCATATAATGGTTCTGAAACTATCTGTAAAAGCATGCAATATTCCATCTATTTCCAACATTTTATCTTTTTTTCTATTTATTCTATTTCTTATCTATCTCCTTCTTCCTACAATGGCACGATTTTTTTTTTTTGAGTGAGAGACAATTGCAGCAAGATCCCCGACCATTTCGACGAGCTAAGCCGTGCTTATGCAAGCGTGCCAACCTGCTGCATCGACCAGGACAAAACACCAGCTATCTAGCGATAGCTAGTCCACAGGCTCACTACAATATTATGGCGCCCAACGATATTGGCTTTGTCCAACGTAATTATATTTAACAGAAGATACTGGATTGGTCCAACGATATTGGCCTTGCCAGACTTCTGCCTGATATACCAAATTAAACTATAGCTTTTTCCTGATTTTACTTATGACTCTCTTGTCAATCTATTCAAAATTTTATATCTTTTAAATCTCTTACTGCATGCTTTACTATTGATAATTGTTTCGAAGAATAGTTTAGGTGAAGAAGTTCAGGATTCTTATTGGAACGTTATGTTTTAAAGATCATTTGACTCTTCACAGTTGAACATTTAAATATTATTGCCTGAATTTAGAATTCTATCTCAGATTCCTGATGTTTTTAAAGTATTAATTAATACAGTATTCTGCTGAACGAGATAGAGTATAATATGCATTAATAGATTGAGACAATACTTAATGATGATAGTAGAAGTAGGTTTTTGAGTCACTTAAACGTTGTTTTTGTAAACTTATGTTGCCTTAAACGTACTTCTTCTTTCTTGCAAACATTATATCCTATATTTATATATATATTTTTTGTCAACCAAGTTTCACCTTTTTGTTTCACATTGGTTTCACCTGATTTATTTATGTATTTATGAACAGACATTTTAAGTTACTAAATAATTTTATTTTGTTTCTTTTTGATAAAAGATATATTTGTTTCTTTTACAAACAAATTTCTTTACTAATATTTTTTTTGACAACTTCTAATAACATAAAATGAGTAATTCTAAAGGAGCAATTCCAAAAGATAAAAACAAAACCTGCTTTGAAACCAAACGCGGTATGGTAACACGATCTGGTCACAGACAACCAAATTTTAATAAGTCAAAAGATCCATTCTCCGTTCATGATTCGTCGTTTACAGCAAGTGTAACTCGACAACCAATTATGCATTCGCCTGTAGCCGATGTAGCTGCAAGACAAAACCCCTTGAATGTTCCTTTGATGCAACAAATTCGCAATGAAAATTTGCAAAATTCTTTTAATGAACTTGCTGATCCATTACCAATATCTGACTTACCTTATGACACGACAACATCTGTTCAAACATTAACACAAGGTACTGCACATTTAAATAATGTATCTCAAATACAACCAGATACTGGACAAATAAGTGATACTGCTACACCAAGTAACATTAATAGAAATCCAAGAAAACAGACACCTATGAATGACCAAATAAAAACAATAGTTGATGCAAGAATCGGTGCAAACCAAGCATCTTTACTAAAATCTTTATTAGATGAAATGGACAAACGCATTCAAAAGTCTGTCAACAATGCGCTTAGTGTACAGCAACCAAATAATAGCAATCCAATCTTCAATGGTGCTATTCCAAATGAAACACAAAATAACAGAACTGAAAATCATTTTTATAGAGTAAATCAAAATATAAGAAATTCTAACAATATAGATGAGAATTCACGTCATCGACCTATGAATTCTAACCCAAACTATTATGATGATTCTCAGGATTCAAATCCTTGTTATAACCAATATCAACTACCTTATAATCAGTATACCAATTCTTACCATGTGGAAGATACACATCCAACTATGAATCATTTAGTTAACTTAGATCGTTGGGGTGTTAAGTACGATGGTACATCTAAGTCGATGTCGATTCAAGATTTCTTGTTTCGCATTGAAACGCTGAAAGAAAATTATGATTGTCCCTGGACACATGTCTTAAAAAACTTTCATGTCTTACTTTCTGGTATTGCTCATGACTGGTACTGGCAATATCGACGCATTAGTCCTAGACCAGATTGGCCTAGCATTCGACAAGCTTTATACAAGCAGTTTAAGACCAACGATACCGATGTAGAAATCATCCAGCAAATCACTGAACGTCGTCAACATCCTCAAGAATTGTTCGATGATTACTACAACGCTATCATATATTTGAAAAATCAATTACGAAGACCGATGTCTGAGCGTCAACTTCTTCATATAATGAAATCGAAAGTAAACAATCGGCTGTTAAATCTTATTTATCCGATGCCGATTTATTCGCTTGATCAGTTTCGAGATGAATGTCGTAAGGCGGAAAAATTATTTCAGTCTCGAGATCAAACTCGATATATAAGGCAGCAACATGTCAATGAAATTGAATATGATGACATTTCGAAAGAAGTTATTTTACCTGAAGAGCAACCCGATATATCTGCAATAGGATATTCAAATTCAAATACAAGTAATATTACCCATTATAATAACAAAGATTCGAATAATGTCCGTTGTTTTAATTGTAAACAGCAGGGTCATACATTTATGTACTGTCCATCTCCGGTAAGGAATCTTTTTTGTTACAAATGCGGTACAGATAATGTAACGACACTGAACTGTCAGAAGTGTAAGACCATGGGAAACCAAAAATCGAGCGGGATACGTGTCGGGGGATCTCGTTCGACCCAAACCAACCCCGAACATTAGACAAATCTACTTTCACTGATTTTCAATCTACAGAATTTCCTTCTAATGATTTTAAAATACGGATACTTTCACCAGATACTTCTTTAAAAAATAATAACCGGCCTGAACCAAAATCCATTATACCTTATGCAACTAGATTGAAAAGATACAATGAAGTTCGTTCAAAATTATTTCATCTAGAAGAAATTGTATCTTCTAAATATTCGTCAATGGTTTCCAAATCTAGAATTCGTCAAAGGAAGCGAAAATTGTATAGCCAAATTGTGAATACGTGTACCTTTGAAATGGATGGCGATCCAAGACCATACGCAAACATAGCAATTCGAAATAGAGATATTGTTGGTTTATTGGACAGTGGTGCAACGATATCATGTCTTGGAAAAGAATGCATCGAATTCGTTCAAGATCTTAAATTAAAAATCATTCCAGACTTCTTTAAAAACTGCTGATGGCAATGAACAACATATTTTGGGATATGTCAGAGTTCCAGTTAGATACAATTCGGTTACCAAGGAAATGGATATTTACCTTGTGCCTAGCCTTACTCAACAGTTGTATCTTGGGATAGATTTTTGGCATAAGTTCGATTTAATGCCCAAAATAATTAGCGAATTAGATGATCCGGATATCACCAACAAACCAAAACATGATCTCACAGAAGAGCAGTCGCTTGCGTTGTCAAAAGTTGTCGAAGCATTTCCATCGTTTAGTGAATTGGGCTTAGGAAAGACAACTCTTGAAACTCATAGAATAGATACGGGTAAAGCTGAACCGGTAAAACAAAGGCATTACCCGGTATCTCCAATGATTCAGAAGTTAATGTATGAGGAACTGGATCGGATGATTTCGTTGGGAGTGATTGAAGAAAGTAATAGCGCATGGAGTTCTCCTATTGTGCTCATTCGAAAACCAGGCAAGAATCGCTTGTGTTTAGACTTTCGGAAAGTCAATCATCTCTCAACGAAGGATGCGTATCCTTTGCCTCATATAGAGGGTTTGTTGAGCCGTCTGCGAGATACACATTACATCAGTAGTGTGGATCTTAAAGATGCGTTTTGGCAAATCCCTCTAGACAAGCAGTCTAGAGAAAAGACAGCGTTCACGGTGCCAGGAAGACCACTTTATCAGTTTACGGTCATGCCCTTTGGACTCTGTAATGCAGCCCAAAGGATGTGCCGCCTGATGGATAGAGTGATACCTCCTGAGCTCCGTGATCGTGTGTTTGTGTACCTAGATGATCTTCTGGTCTTTTCAAACAATTTTGAAGAACACCTGAGTACATTGGGAACAGTAGCCGAATGTCTGAAACGCGCAAACCTTACAATCAACGTCTCAAAGTCAAACTTTTGCTTTAAGGAGTTGAAATATCTTGGTCATGTGATTGGTCAAGGACACATTAAACCCAACCCTGAAAAAGTTTCGGCAGTTCAAGATTTCCCTTTGCCGAAATCACAGAAGCAGGTAAGGCGTTTTCTGGGTTTATGTGGATGGTATCGAAGATTCATCCGAAACTTTGCGTCGATATCAGCTCCTTTGACCGATACGTTACGTAAAGGCAAAGAGTTTCACATATCGGAAGATGCAAAGACTTCGTTTGAGGCGTTGAAAACAGCTTTGGTTACTGCTCCACTTCTAAGCAATCCCAATTTTTCAAAGAGATTCTATATCCAGTGCGATGCATCCAACCACGGCGTTGGAGGAGTACTTTTTCAATATGACGAGGAAAAGAACGAAAAGCCTATTGCCTTTTTCTCGCAAAAATTAAATGCATGTCAGAAAAACTACAGCGTTACCGAGCAGGAATGCTTAGCTGCGGTACTCTCTGTCAAACGATTTCGACCATACGTCGAAGGTCTTCCATTTACGATAATAACAGACCACGCAAGCCTTAAATGGTTAATGGGTTTAAGAGATCTCAGCGGTAGACTGGCGAGATGGTCTTTAAAACTTCAAATTTTTCAATTTGATATCGAGCACAGAAAAGGCTCTCAAAACATTGTGCCTGATACGTTATCACGCATTTTTATTGAAGAGATCTCGACAAACATCAACGATACTTCTTCAATTGATTTAAATAGTGATGCATTTCGTTCAGATGAGTATTTAGAGTTGATAAAAACAATCACCGAAAATAGCGAAACATTGCCTGATCTAAAAATTTCTAATAACTTAGTATTCAAAAGAGCATTTCATGTAGAGAAAGATCCTATAAACAATTCTCTGGAATGGCGACTTTGGATACCAACCGAACTTACCGATTCGTTAATCCGAAAGTCACACGAACCACCTAATGTTTCTCATGGAGGCATTTTGAAAACGCTTGAAAGGTTACGTGAACTTTATTACTGGCCTAACATGACAACTCAGGTCAGAGAATTTGTACGACGATGTGAGAAGTGCAAGGAAAATAAAGCACCTAACAAGACACTCAGACCAGCAATGGGTAGTCAGCTAAAAATCGAAAAACCTTTCCAGAAACTCTATATTGATTTCATGGGTCCTTATATTCGTTCTAAAAGTGGAAACTTGTATTTATTTATAGTACTAGACCATTTGTCAAAATACGTATTTTTAAAACCCTTACGTAATGCCTGTTCGAAATCAGTAATAGAATTTTTGGAAAGGGAGGTGTTTAACAAATTTGGAGTTCCTGAGTTCATTCTGTCGGACAACGGAAAACAATTTGTTGCAAAGGAATTCCAGACATTTTTAGCTCGTTTCGGCGTAAAACACATCAAAACTGCATTGTATTCGCCGCAAGCAAATGCTTCTGAGCGAGTCAATCGGTCAATTCTATCTGCGATTCGAATGTATCTCAAAGAAGATCAGAGAGAATGGGATAATCATATATCTTCGATACAAATGGCATTGAATACGTCTCATCATCAATCGATTGGAACGACACCTTATTATTGTCTTTTTGGTAGTAATATGATTCAACACGGAGATACATACAGTCTTTTGCATAAACTAAATGTATTAAACGAAAGCGAACTGATGAATCTGAAACCATCTGACAAACTACATATCATACGTAACAAAATTAGCAGCAACTTAAGAACAGCTTTTGAACGTAACGAAAAATCGTATAACTTACGTAGTTCTGTCGTTAAATTTAAGCCAGGCGATGAAGTTTTTCGCCGGAATTTTATACTAAGCGATGGTAGTAAAAATCTTAGCTCCAAGTTGTGTGCTAAATTCGTTAAATGTAGGATTGTTCGACCAGTTGGTAAAAGTTTGTACGAAATAGAAACCATATCCGGAAAAAGAATTGGAATATTCCATGCCAAAGATTTAAAACATTAGCCCGGCTAGTTGAAATTAAGCAAATATTTCTTTGATTTAATCTCAGGGTCATGGTCGAAGCCACACGTTATCTTATCTATCTTGAACTATCCAATTAGCGATACAAGCCTTGCTGCTCTGTTTTCAATGGATTTTTGCCATGAGAGAACTGCAAAACCCATTGTGTTGTAGCGTGCAGCTAGTACCCCTTTTCTGTGTAAGCGACACTTAATAAATTCAGGACACCCTGTACGAATAAGTCTATTCAGTCGTCAATTATTTTACGTGATTTTAGACAGGAAATATATAGCTCTCACTTTTCTGTCGCATGCTATACCACTCTTTACCCAGTTTCCTAATTGCCGATCGCAGCGCATACATTCTTTTCAATTTCAACCACTGCAACGTGCAGAAGTGTGAGCTCAGAGCGCTTGCAGTAAGTAGTGTTTCAAGTGTGATATTTTTAAGTGCACGTAAACTTCTACATCTTTTTTTTATAGCGTTTATATATCACTGATATAGCTTTCCACAATTGTCATACATTTTTATGACAAGTGCATAAAAAAAAAAAAAAAAAAAAAAAAAAAAAAACAAGAAAGGTAATTTCTTTTCCCTTTGTGTCTAACCTGTGCGCAATTGAATATTATTTTAATATTTTTGTAGGCACGATCACTCAATCGGCGATCTTGAGTCGAGATTATCTCAAGCGCCACCAATATCTGTGATCGTGTGAAATCGGCATTGACCAAAATAAAACAACAACTGTACCACTGTAGCCACCTCACTCCACCCCGATCAAGAAATTTACGATCACCAGCAAAATTCCATCAACGAATCAAAACCACCCGCTTACCCCACAGACACCTTCATGCAGTTGCCTAAATGTCCGCTTTAACTTTGAATACTCCACCTCACCACCCGCATCATCAAACAAGCAAGTTAAATCAGCGATAAACAAGTGCACCAAAACAAGTTCTGCAAAAGGAGATAACAAGGGCAAGTGCGTAAGCCGGGATCACAGGTACAAAACAATATATTTTTTTTGTTGTTGACAAGTGTTAATCAATGCACCGATCGTGGGCATAAAAGTGCTAACCAGAAAAGCTCATTTAAATTATACTTATATTGACTAGAGTGAATTTGATAACCTAGAAAGATATAATCAAACAACTTAACTTAACCTACATTTATTAATAGAAAATTTGCTACTTAAATCTACATACTTAAAGCTATGAATTATTTAAAAAAAAATTAATAACTAAATTAATAACTAATTAATTACAAATAACGTTCTTAAATATAAAACCTAAGAAAACTTACAATTACATTTTGAAACTTAAGAATACTAAGACACATATATATATATATATATATATACATGAAAAGAATTTTGATTTTTTATACATATATACATTTAAGATTGATTATTCATGTGTGAATAGAACATACATAGGTGTGCATTTATTAAAATATGGTAATTTTGATAGAAATTGTAATCCGATGAAGTTTAGGTGCGCATTTAGACATTGAGGAAGTAGCTTTAATTTTTGTTTAATATTTATATTATAAATACATGCAAACAATCATGCATTTACACCATTCACACAAGAATAAGTACACAAATAAGTAATTTAATAAAATTATAAAGTTATATCTTGTAATGAATCTTAAGTCCAATCTTTTATTTTACAAGTTATTAAAATGAAGTGAGACAAATAGAAAGAAGGTGAGATCAATGTGAATTAAGAAAGGTGAAACAAGTGGTAATTTAGGGTCATCTGCAAAGATTCTTTGGGAAGCAGATGACAAGGTGTGTCTATAAATGATAGGCATATTGAGGAGGGTATCCCATATGATGTTATAACATCGACAACATCAACCTCCTAGGATATAATGTGGTTTTAGATATTTATATTAAGTTATCTACGTGGTATAACGACATCTAATACTGCATATAATGGTTCTGAAACTATCTGTAAAAGCATGCAATATTCCATCTATTTCCAACATTTTATCTTTTTTTCTATTTATTCTATTTCTTATCTATCTACTTCTTCCTACAATGGCACGATTTTTTTTTTTTTGAGTGAGAGACAATTGCAGCAAGATCCCCGACCATATCGACGAGCTAAGCCGTGCTTATGCTAGCGTGCCAACCTGCTGCATCGACCAGGACAAAACACCAGCTATCTAGCGATAGCTAGTCCACAGGCTCACTACAATTGTTAGGTGCCTCCGAAATAATTTGCCAAATCGCAGCCGAGTTAGTAAACGAGTCACGCGGTAGTGCCTGGCCCATATCTTCCATTTGATGGATGAAATCTTGAAGCAGTGATGTTACTTGTTTAAGTTTGGATGGCTCTCTAAGAGTCATAGGCGATTTCGCCGGGTATCGGAAGAGCTCCATTTAATTCATTGGGATACATTTTGTCGTAAATACGATTATTATTTCGTACAGAATTTGTTGAGTTGTCTGCAAGATATTATATGAAATGTTAAAAATTATTTGTATCTTTGTAACTATCGATTTTTAATGGCAAATAGCCAGCACTTGCCACTGGGTTCGTTGCTTCGTTTTCAAGATTCTTCTTTGTGGTAATCGGCAGAAGATTTTCAGAGAGTTAACCATTTTCATAAAGCTTTATGCAGGCTTTAAACGCTGCAGAAATCTTAGCCCACTTGCATATATCCATAGGGTCACTCTGATATGAAAATTTAAAGTTAAAACGATTTATAATCAAATTATTGATGTATACGTACATAAATAATATCCTTAATTGTGGACTGTGGAGGGAGCGTTAGTGACACCTGGTAATTGTTAGGTGCCTCCGAAATAATTTGCCAAATCGCAGCCGAGTTAGTAAACGAGTCACGCGGTAGTGCCTGGCCCATATCTTCCATTTGATGGATGAAATCTTGAAGCAGTGATTTTACTTGTTTAAGTTTGGATGGCTCTCTAAGAGTCATAGTCGATTTCGCCGGGTATCGGAAGAGCTCCATTTAATTCATTGGGATACATTTTGTCGTAAATACGATTATTATTTCGTACAGAATTTGTTGAGTTGTCTGCAAGAAATTATATGAAATGTTATAAATTATTTGTATCTTTGTAACTATCGATTTTTAATGGCAAATAGCCAGCACTTACCACTGGGTTCGTTGCTTCGTTTTCAAGATTCTTCTTTGTGGTAATCGGCAGAAGATTTTCAGAGAGTTAACCATTTTCATAAAGCTTTATGCAGGCTTTAAACGCTGCAGAAATCTTAGCCCACTTGCATATATCCATAGGGTCACTCTGATATGAAAATTTAAAGTTAAAACGATTTATAATCAAATTATTGATGTATACGTACATAAATAATATCCTTAATTGTGGACTGTGGAGGGAGCGTTAGTGACACCTGGTAATTGTTAGGTGCCTCCGAAATAATTTGCCAAATCGCAGCCGAGTTAGTAAACGAGTCACGCGGTAGTGCCTGGCCCATATCTTCCATTTGATGGATGAAATCTTGAAGCAGTGATTTTACTTGTTTAAATTTGGATGGCTCTCTAAGAGTCATAGGCGATTTCGCCGGGTATCGGAAGAGCTCCATTTAATTCATTGGTATACATTTTGTCGTAAATACGATTATTATTTCGTACAGAATTTGTTGAGTTGTCTGCAAGATATTATATGAAATGTTATAAATTATTTGTATCTTTGTAACTATCGATTTTTATTGGCAAATAGCCAGCACTTACCACTGGGTTCGTTGCTTCGTTTTCAAGATTCTTCTTTGTGGTAATCGGCAGAAGATTTTCAGAGAGTTAACCATTTTCATAAAGCTTTATGCAGGCTTTAAACGCTGCAGAAATCTTAGCCCACTTGCATATATCCATAGGGTCACTCTGATATGAAAATTTAAAGTTAAAACGATTTATAATCAAATTATTGATGTATACGTACATAAATAATATCCTTAATTGTGGACTGTGGAGGGAGCGTTAGTGACACCTGGTAATTGTTAGGTGCCTCCGAAATAATTTGCCAAATCGCAGCCGAGTTAGTAAACGAGTCACGCGGTAGTGCCTGGCCCATATCTTCCATTTGATGGATGAAATCTTGAAGCAGTGATTTTACTTGTTTAAGTTTGGATGGCTCTCTAAGAGTCATAGGCGATTTCGCCGGGTATCGGAAGAGCTCCATTTAATTCATTGGGATACATTTTGTCGTAAATACGATTATTATTTCGTACAGAATTTGTTGAGTTGTCTGCAAGATATTATATGAAATGTTATAAATTATTTGTATCTTTGTAACTATCGATTTTTAATGGCAAATAGCCAGCACTTACCACTGGGTTCGTTGCTTCGTTTTCAAGATTCTTCTTTGTGGGAATCGGCAGAAGATTTTCAGAGAGTTAACCATTTTCATAAAGCTTTATGCAGGCTTTAAACGCTGCAGAAATCTTAGCCCACTTGCATATATCCATAGGGTCACTCTGATATGAAAATTTAAAGTTAAAACGATTTATAATCAAATTATTGATGTATACGTACATAAATAATATCCTTAATTGTGGACTGTGGAGGGAGCGTTAGTGACACCTGGTAATTGTTAGATGCCTCCGAAATAATTTGCCAAATCGCAGCCGAGTTAGTAAACGAGTCACGCGGTAGTGCCTGGCCCATATCTTCCATTTGATGGATGAAATCTTGAAGCAGTGATTTTACTTGTTTAAGTTTGGATGGCTCTCTAAGAGTCATAGGCGATTTCGCCGGGTATCGGAAGAGCTCCATTTAATTCATTGGGATACATTTTGTCGTAAATACGATTATTATTTCGTACAGAATTTGTTGAGTTGTCTGCAAGATATTATATGAAATGTTATAAATTATTTGTATCTTTGTAACTATCGATTTTTAATGGCAAATAGCCAGCACTTACCACTGGGTTCGTTGCTTCGTTTTCAAGATTCTTCTTTGTGGTAATCGGCAGAAGATTTTCAGAGAGTTAACCATTTTCATAAAGCTTTATGCAGGCTTTAAACGCTGCAGAAATCTTAGCCCACTTGCATATATCCATAGGGTCACTCTGATATGAAAATTTAAAGTTAAAACGATTTATAATCAAATTATTGATGTATACGTACATAAATAATATCCTTAATTGTGGACTGTGGAGGGAGCGTTAGTGACACCTGGTAATTGTTAGGTGCCTCCGAAATAATTTGCCAAATCGCAGCCGAGTTAGTAAACGAGTCACGCGGTAGTGCCTGGCCCATATCTTCCATTTGATGGATGAAATCTTGAAGCAGTGATTTTACTTGTTTAAGTTTGGATGGCTCTCTAAGAGTCATAGGCGATTTCGCCGGGTAGCGGTATCCATTTAATTCATTGGGATACATTTTGTCGTAAATACGATTATTATTTCGTACAGAATTTGTTGAGTTGTCTGCAAGATATTATATGAAATGTTATAAATTATTTGTATCTTTGTAACTATCGATTTTTAATGGCAAATAGCCAGCACTTACCACTGGGTTCGTTGCTTCGTTTTCAAGATTCTTCTTTGTGGTAATCGGCAGAAGATTTTCAGAGAGTTTACCATTTTCATAAAGCTTTATGCAGGCTTTAAACGCTGCAGAAATCTTAGCCCACTTGCATATATCCATAGGGTCACTCTGATATGAAAATTTAAAGTTAAAACGATTTATAATCAAATTATTGATGTATACGTACATAAATAATATCCTTAATTGTGGACTGTGGAGGGAGCGTTAGTGACACCTGGTAATTGTTAGGTGCCTCCGAAATAATTTGCCAAATCGCAGCCGAGTTAGTAAACGAGTCACGCGGTAGTGCCTGGCCCATATCTTCCATTTGATGGATGAAATCTTGAAGCAGTGATTTTACTTGTTTAAGTTTGGATGGCTCTCTAAGAGTCATAGTCGATTTCGCCGGGTATCGGAAGAGCTCCATTTAATTCATTGGGATACATTTTGTCGTAAATACGATTATTATTTCGTACAGAATTTGTTGAGTTGTCTGCAAGATATTATATGAAATGTTATAAATTATTTGTATCTTTGTAACTATCGATTTTTAATGGCAAATAGCCAGCACTTACCACTGGGTTCGTTGCTTCGTTTTCAAGATTCTTCTTTGTGGTAATCGGCAGAAGATTTTCAGAGAGTTAACCATTTTCATAAAGCTTTATGCAGGCTTTAAACGCTGCAGAAATCTTAGCCCACTTGCATATATCCATAGGGTCACTCTGATATGAAAATTTAAAGTTAAAACGATTTATAATCAAATTATTGATGTATACGTACATAAATAATATCCTTAATTGTGGACTGTGGAGGGAGCGTTAGTGACACCTGGTAATTGTTAGGTGCCTCCGAAATAATTTGCCAAATCGCAGCCGAGTTAGTAAACGAGTCACGCGGTAGTGCCTGGCCCATATCTTCCATTTGATGGATGAAATCTTGAAGCAGTGATTTTACTTGTTTAAGTTTGGATGGCTCTCTAAGAGTCATAGGCGATTTCGCCGGGTATCGGAAGAGCTCCATTTAATTCATTGGGGGGATACATTTTGTCGTAAATACGATTATTATTTCGTACAGAATTTGTTGAGTTGTCTGCAAGATATTATATGAAATGTTATAAATTATTTGTATCTTTGTAACTATCGATTTTTAATGGCAAATAGCCAGCACTTACCACTGGGTTCGTTGCTTCGTTTTCAAGATTCTTCTTTGTGGTAATCGGCAGAAGATTTTCAGAGAGTTAACCATTTTCATAAAGCTTTATGCAGGCTTTAAACGCTGCAGAAATCTTAGCCCACTTGCATATATCCATAGGGTCACTCTGATATGAAAATTTAAAGTTAAAACGATTTATAATCAAATTATTGATGTATACGTACATAAATAATATCCTTAATTGTGGACTGTGGAGGGAGCGTTAGTGACACCTGGTAATTGTTAGGTGCCTCCGAAATAATTTGCCAAATCGCAGCCGAGTTAGTAAACGAGTCACGCGGTAGTGCCTGGCCCATATCTTCCATTTGATGGATGAAATCTTGAAGCAGTGATTTTACTTGTTTAAGTTTGGATGGCTCTCTAAGAGTCATAGGCGATTTCGCCGGGTATCGGAAGAGCTCCATTTAATTCATTGGGATACATTTTGTCCTAAATACGATTATTATTTCGTACAGAATTTGTTGAGTTGTCTGCAAGATATTATATGAAATGTTATAAATTATTTGTATCTTTGTAACTATCGATTTTTAATGGCAAATAGCCAGCACTTACCACTGGGTTCGTTGCTTCGTTTTCAAGATTCTTCTTTGTGGTAATCGGCAGAAGATTTTCAGAGAGTTAACCATTTTCATAAAGCTTTATGCAGGCTTTAAACGCTGCAGAAATCTTAGCCCACTTGCATATATCCATAGGGTCACTCTGATATGAAAATTTAAAGTTAAAACGATTTATAATCAAATTATTGATGTATACGTACATAAATAATATCCTTAATTGTGGACTGTGGAGGGAGCGTTAGTGACACCTGGTAATTGTTAGGTGCCTCCGAAATAATTTGCCAAATCGCAGCCGAGTTAGTAAACGAGTCACGCGGTAGTGCCTGGCCCATATCTTCCATTTGATGGATGAAATCTTGAAGCAGTGATTTTACTTGTTTAAGTTTGGATGGCTCTCTAAGAGTCATAGGCGATTTCGCCGGGTATCGGAAGAGCTCCATTTAATTCATTGGGGGGATACATTTTGTCGTAAATACGATTATTATTTCGTACAGAATTTGTTGAGTTGTCTGCAAGATATTATATGAAATGTTATAAATTATTTGTATCTTTGTAACTATCGATTTTTAATGGCAAATAGCCAGCACTTACCACTGGGTTCGTTGCTTCGTTTTCAAGATTCTTCTTTGTGGTAATCGGCAGAAGATTTTCAGAGAGTTAACCATTTTCATAAAGCTTTATGCAGGCTTTAAACGCTGCAGAAATCTTAGCCCACTAGCATATATCCATAGGGTCACTCTGATATGAAAATTTAAAGTTAAAACGATTTATAATCAAATTATTGATGTATACGTACATAAATAATATCCTTAATTGTGGACTGTGGAGGGAGCGTTAGTGACACCTGGTAATTGTTAGGTGCCTCCGAAATAATTTGCCAAATCGCAGCCGAGTTAGTAAACGAGTCACGCGGTAGTGCCTGGCCCATATCTTCCATTTGATGGATGAAATCTTGAAGCAGTGATTTTACTTGTTTAAGTTTGGATGGCTCTCTAAGAGTCATAGGCGATTTCGCCGGGTATCGGAAGAGCTCCATTTAATTCATTGGGATACATTTTGTCGTAAATACGATTATTATTTCGTACAGAATTTGTTGAGTTGTCTGCAAGATATTATATGAAATGTTATAAATTATTTGTATCTTTGTAACTATCGATTTTTATTGGCAAATAGCCAGCACTTACCACTGGGTTCGTTGCTTCGTTTTCAAGATTCTTCTTTGTGGTAATCGGCAGAAGATTTTCAGAGAGTTAACCATTTTCATAAAGCTTTATGCAGGCTTTAAACGCTGCAGAAATCTTAGCCCACTTGCATATATCCATAGGGTCACTCTGATATGAAAATTTAAAGTTAAAACGATTTATAATCAAATTATTGATGTATACGTACATAAATAATATCCTTAATTGTGGACTGTGGAGGGAGCGTTAGTGACACCTGGTAATTGTTAGGTGCCTCCGAAATAATTTGCCAAATCGCAGCCGAGTTAGTAAACGAGTCACGCGGTAGTGCCTGGCCCATATCTTCCATTTGATGGATGAAATCTTGAAGCAGTGATTTTACTTGTTTAAGTTTGGATGGCTCTCTAAGAGTCATAGGCGATTTCGCCGGGTATCGGAAGAGCTCCATTTAATTCATTGGGATACATTTTGTCGTAAATACGATTATTATTTCGTACAGAATTTGTTGAGTTGTCTGCAAGATATTATATGAAATGTTATAAATTATTTGTATCTTTGTAACTATCGATTTTTAATGGCAAATAGCCAGCACTTACCACTGGGTTCGTTGCTTCGTTTTCAAGATTCTTCTTTGTGGGAATCGGCAGAAGATTTTCAGAGAGTTAACCATTTTCATAAAGCTTTATGCAGGCTTTAAACGCTGCAGAAATCTTAGCCCACTTGCATATATCCATAGGGTCACTCTGATATGAAAATTTAAAGTTAAAACGATTTATAATCAAATTATTGATGTATACGTACATAAATAATATCTTTAATTGTGGACTGTGGAGGGAGCGTTAGTGACACCTGGTAATTGTTAGATGCCTCCGAAATAATTTGCCAAATCGCAGCCGAGTTAGTAAACGAGTCACGCGGTAGTGCCTGGCCCATATCTTCCATTTGATGGATGAAATCTTGAAGCAGTGATTTTACTTGTTTAAGTTTGGATGGCTCTCTAAGAGTCATAGGCGATTTCGCCGGGTATCGGAAGAGCTCCATTTAATTCATTGGGGGGATACATTTTGTCGTAAATACGATTATTATTTCGTACAGAATTTGTTGAGTTGTCTGCAAGATATTATATGAAATGTTATAAATTATTTGTATCTTTGTAACTATCGATTTTTAATGGCAAATAGCCAGCACTTACCACTGGGTTCGTTGCTTCGTTTTCAAGATTCTTCTTTGTGGTAATCGGCAGAAGATTTTCAGAGAGTTAACCATTTTCATAAAGCTTTATGCAGGCTTTAAACGCTGCAGAAATCTTAGCCCACTTGCATATATCCATAGGGTCACTCTGATATGAAAATTTAAAGTTAAAACGATTTATAATCAAATTATTGATGTATACGTACATAAATAATATCCTTAATTGTGGACTGTGGAGGGAGCGTTAGTGACACCTGGTAATTGTTAGGTGCCTCCGAAATAATTTGCCAAATCGCAGCCGAGTTAGTAAACGAGTCACGCGGTAGTGCCTGGCCCATATCTTCCATTTGATGGATGAAATCTTGAAGCAGTGATTTTACTTGTTTAAGTTTGGATGGCTCTCTAAGAGTCATAGGCGATTTCGCCGGGTATCGGTATCCATTTAATTCATTGGGATACATTTTGTCGTAAATACGATTATTATTTCGTACAGAATTTGTTGAGTTGTCTGCAAGATATTATATGAAATGTTATAAATTATTTGTATCTTTGTAACTATCGATTTTTAATGGCAAATAGCCAGCACTTACCACTGGGTTCGTTGCTTCATTTTCAAGATTCTTCTTTGTGGTAATCGGCAGAAGATTTTCAGAGAGTTAACCATTTTCATAAAGCTTTATGCAGGCTTTAAACGCTGCAGAAATCTTAGCCCACTTGCATATATCCATAGGGTCACTCTGATATGAAAATTTAAAGTTAAAACGATTTATAATCAAATTATTGATGTATACGTACATAAATAATATCCTTAATTGTGGACTGTGGAGGGAGCGTTAGTGACACCTGGTAATTGTTAGGTGCCTCCGAAATAATTTGCCAAATCGCAGCCGAGTTAGTAAACGAGTCACGCGGTAGTGCCTGGCCCATATCTTCCATTTGATGGATGAAATCTTGAAGCAGTGATTTTACTTGTTTAAGTTTGGATGGCTCTCTAAGAGTCATAGGCGATTTCGCCGGGTATCGGAAGAGCTCCATTTAATTCATTGGGATACATTTTGTCGTAAATACGATTATTATTTCGTACAGAATTTGTTGAGTTGTCTGCAAGATATTATATGAAATGTTATAAATTATTTGTATCTTTGTAACTATCGATTTTTAATGGCAAATAGCCAGCACTTACCACTGGGTTCGTTGCTTCGTTTTCAAGATTCTTCTTTGTGGTAATCGGCAGAAGATTTTCAGAGAGTTAACCATTTTCATAAAGCTTTATGCAGGCTTTAAACGCTGCAGAAATCTTAGCCCACTTGCATATATCCATAGGGTCACTCTGATATGAAAATTTAAAGTTAAAACGATTTATAATCAAATTATTGATGTATACGTACATAAATAATATCCTTAATTGTGGACTGTGGAGGGAGCGTTAGTGACACCTGGTAATTGTTAGGTGCCTCCGAAATAATTTGCCAAATCGCAGCCGAGTTAGTAAACGAGTCACGCGGTAGTGCCTGGCCCATATCTTCCATTTGATGGATGAAATCTTGAAGCAGTGATTTTACTTGTTTAAGTTTGGATGGCTCTCTAAGAGTCATAGGCGATTTCGCCGGGTATCGGAAGAGCTCCATTTAATTCATTGGGATACATTTTGTCGTAAATACGATTATTATTTCGTACAGAATTTGTTGAGTTGTCTGCAAGATATTATATGAAATGTTATAAATTATTTGTATCTTTGTAACTATCGATTTTTAATGGCAAATAGCCAGCACTTACCACTGGGTTCGTTGCTTCGTTTTCAAGATTCTTCTTTGTGGTAATCGGCAGAAGATTTTCAGAGAGTTAACCATTTTCATAAAGCTTTATGCAGGCTTTAAACGCTGCAGAAATCTTAGCCCACTTGCATATATCCATAGGGTCACTCTGATATGAAAATTTAAAGTTAAAACGATTTATAATCAAATTATTGATGTATACGTACATAAATAAGCGTTAGTGACACCTGGTAATTGTTAGGTGCCTCCGAAATAATTTGCCAAATCGCAGCCGAGTTAGTAAACGAGTCACGCGGTAGTGCCTGGCCCATATCTTCCATTTGATGGATGAAATCTTGAAGCAGTGATTTTACTTGTTTAAGTTTGGATGGCTCTCTAAGAGTCATGGCGATTTCGCCGGGTATCGGAAGAGCTCCATTTAATTCATTGGGATACATTTTGTCGTAAATACGATTATTATTTCGTACAGAATTTGTTGAGTTGTCTGCAAGATATTATATGAAATGTTATAAATTATTTGTATCTTTGTAACTATCGATTTTTAATGGCAAATAGCCAGCACTTACCACTGGGTTCGTTGCTTCGTTTTCAAGATTCTTCTTTGTGGTAATCGGCAGAAGATTTTCAGAGAGTTAACCATTTTCATAAAGCTTTATGCAGGCTTTAAACGCTGCAGAAATCTTAGCCCACTTGCATATATCCATAGGGTCACTCTGATATGAAAATTTAAAGTTAAAACGATTTATAATCAAATTATTGATGTATACGTACATAAATAATATCCTTAATTGTGGACTGTGGAGGGAGCGTTAGTGACACCTGGAAATTGTTAGGTGCCTCCGAAATAATTTGCCAAATCGCAGCCGAGTTAGTAAACGAGTCACGCGGTAGTGCCTGGCCCATATCTTCCATTTGATGGATGAAATCTTGAAGCAGTGATTTTACTTGTTTAAGTTTGGATGGCTCTCTAAGAGTCATAGGCGATTTCGCCGGGTATCGGAAGAGCTCCATTTAATTCATTGGGATACATTTTGTCTTAAATACGATTATTATTTCGTACAGAATTTGTTGAGTTGTCTGCAAGATATTATATGAAATGTTATAAATTATTTGTATCTTTGTAACTATCGATTTTTAATTTCAAATAGCCAGCACTTACCACTGGGTTCGATGCTTCGTTTTCAAGATTCTTCTTTGTGGTAATCGGCAGAAGATTTTCAGAGAGTTAACCATTTTCATAAAGCTTTATGCAGGCTTTAAACGCTGCAGAAATCTTAGCCCACTTGCATATATCCATAGGGTCACTCTGATATGAAAATTTAAAGTTAAAACGATTTATAATCAAATTATTGATGTATACGTACATAAATAATATCCTTAATTGTGGACTGTGGAGGGAGCGTTAGTGACACCTGGTAATTGTTAGGTGCCTCCGAAATAATTTGCCAAATCGCAGCCGAGTTAGTAAACGAGTCACGCGGTAGTGCCTGGCCCATATCTTCCATTTGATGGATGAAATCTTGAAGCAGTGATTTTACTTGTTTAAGTTTGGATGGCTCTCTAAGAGTCATAGGCGATTTCGCCGGGTATCGGAAGAGCTCCATTTAATTCATTGGGATACATTTTGTCGTAAATACGATTATTATTTCGTACAGAATTTGTTGAGTTGTCTGCAAGATATTATATGAAATGTTATAAATTATTTGTATCTTTGTAACTATCGATTTTTAATGGCAAATAGCCAGCACTTACCACTGGGTTCGTTGCTTCGTTTTCAAGATTCTTCTTTGTGGTAATCGGCAGAAGATTTTCAGAGAGTTAACCATTTTCATAAAGCTTTATGCAGGCTTTAAACGCTGCAGAAATCTTAGCCCACTTGCATATATCCATAGGGTCACTCTGATATGAAAATTTAAAGTTAAAACGATTTATAATCAAATTATTGATGTATACGTACATAAATAATATCCTTAATTGTGGACTGTGGAGGGAGCGTTAGTGACACCTGGTAATTGTTAGGTGCCTCCGAAATAATTTGCCAAATCGCAGCCGAGTTAGTAAACGAGTCACGCGGTAGTGCCTGGCCCATATCTTCCATTTGATGGATGAAATCTTGAAGCAGTGATTTTACTTGTTTAAGTTTGGATGGCTCTCTAAGAGTCATAGGCGATTTCGCCGGGTATCGGAAGAGCTCCATTTAATTCATTGGGATACATTTTGTCGTAAATACGATTATTATTTCGTACAGAATTTGTTGAGTTGTCTGCAAGATATTATATGAAATGTTATAAATTATTTGTATCTTTGTAACTATCGATTTTTAATGGCAAATAGCCAGCACTTACCACTGGGTTCGTTGCTTCGTTTTCAAGATTCTTCTTTGTGGTAATCGGCAGAAGATTTTCAGAGAGTTAACCATTTTCATAAAGCTTTATGCAGGCTTTAAACGCTGCAGAAATCTTAGCCCACTTGCATATATCCATAGGGTCACTCTGATATGAAAATTTAAAGTTAAAACGATTTATAATCAAATTATTGATGTATACGTACATAAATAATATCCTTAATTGTGGACTGTGGAGGGAGCGTTAGTGACACCTGGTAATTGTTAGGTGCCTCCGAAATAATTTGCCAAATCGCAGCCGAGTTAGTAAACGAGTCACGCGGTAGTGCCTGGCCCATATCTTCCATTTGATGGATGAAATCTTGAAGCAGTGATTTTACTTGTTTAAGTTTGGATGGCTCTCTAAGAGTCATAGGCGATTTCGCCGGGTATCGGAAGAGCTCCATTTAATTCATTGGGATACATTTTGTCGTAAATACGATTATTATTTCGTACAGAATTTGTTGAGTTGTCTGCAAGATATTATATGAAATGTTATAAATTATTTGTATCTTTGTAACTATCGATTTTTAATGGCAAATAGCCAGCACTTACCACTGGGTTCGTTGCTTCGTTTTCAAGATTCTTCTTTGTGGTAATCGGCAGAAGATTTTCAGAGAGTTAACCATTTTCATAAAGCTTTATGCAGGCTTTAAACGCTGCAGAAATCTTAGCCCACTTGCATATATCCATAGGGTCACTCTGATATGAAAATTTAAAGTTAAAACGATTTATAATCAAATTATTGATGTATACGTACATAAATAATATCCTTAATTGTGGACTGTGGAGGGAGCGTTAGTGACACCTGGTAATTGTTAGGTGCCTCCGAAATAATTTGCCAAATCGCAGCCGAGTTAGTAAACGAGTCACGCGGTAGTGCCTGGCCCATATCTTCCATTTGATGGATGAAATCTTGAAGCAGTGATTTTACTTGTTTAAGTTTGGATGGCTCTCTAAGAGTCATAGGCGATTTCGCCGGGTATCGGAAGAGCTCCATTTAATTCATTGGGATACATTTTGTCGTAAATACGATTATTATTTCGTACAGAATTTGTTGAGTTGTCTGCAAGATATTATATGAAATGTTATAAATTATTTGTATCTTTGTAACTATCGATTTTTAATGGCATATAGCCAGCACTTACCACTGGGTTCGTTGCTTCGTTTTCAAGATTCTTCTTTGTGGTAATCGGCAGAAGATTTTCAGAGAGTTAACCATTTTCATAAAGCTTTATGCAGGCTTTAAACGCTGCAGAAATCTTAGCCCACTTGCATATATCCATAGGGTCACTCTGATATGAAAATTTAAAGTTAAAACGATTTATAATCAAATTATTGTATATACGTACATAAATAATATCCTTAATTGTGGACTGTGGAGGGAGCGTTAGTGACACCTGGTAATTGTTAGGTGCCTCCGAAATAATTTGCCAAATCGCAGCCGAGTTAGTAAACGAGTCACGCGGTAGTGCCTGGCCCATATCTTCCATTTGATGGATGAAATCTTGAAGCAGTGATTTTACTTGTTTAAGTTTGGATGGCTCTCTAAGAGTCATAGGCGATTTCGCCGGGTATCGGAAGAGCTCCATTTAATTCATTGGGATACATTTTGTCGTAAATACGATTATTATTTCGTACAGAATTTGTTGAGTTGTCTGCAAGATATTATATGAAATGTTATAAATTATTTGTATCTTTGTAACTATCGATTTTTAATGGCAAATAGCCAGCACTTACCACTGGGTTCGTTGCTTCGTTTTCAAGATTCTTCTTTGTGGTAATCGGCAGAAGATTTTCAGAGAGTTAACCATTTTCATAAAGCTTTATGCAGGCTTTAAACGCTGCAGAAATCTTAGCCCACTTGCATATATCCATAGGGTCACTCTGATATGAAAATTTAAAGTTAAAACGATTTATAATCAAATTATTGATGTATACGTACATAAATAATATCCTTAATTGTGGACTGTGGAGGGAGCGTTAGTGACACCTGGTAATTGTTAGGTGCCTCCGAAATAATTTGCCAAATCGCAGCCGAGTTAGTAAACGAGTCACGCGGTAGTGCCTGGCCCATATCTTCCATTTGATGGATGAAATCTTGAAGAAGTGATTTTACTTGCTTAAGTTTGGATGGCTCTCTAAGAGTCATAGGCGATTTCGCCGGGTATCGGAAGAGCTCCATTTAATTCATTGGGATACATTTTGTCGTAAATACGATTATTATTTCGTACAGAATTTGTTGAGTTGTCTGCAAGATATTATATGAAATGTTATAAATTATTTGTATCTTTGTAACTATCGATTTTTAATGGCAAATAGCCAGCACTTACCACTGGGTTCGTTGCTTCGTTTTCAAGATTCTTCTTTAAACGCTGCAGAAATCTTAGCCCACTTGCATATATCCATAGGGTCACTCTGATATGAAAATTTAAAGTTAAAACGATTTATAATCAAATTATTGATGTATACGTACATAAATAATATCCTTAATTGTGGACTGTGGAGGGAGCGTTAGTGACACCTGGTAATTGTTAGGTGCCTCCGAAATAATTTGCCAAATCGCAGCCGAGTTAGTAAACGAGTCACGCGGTAGTGCCTGGCCCATATCTTCCATTTGATGGATGAAATCTTGAAGCAGTGATTTTACTTGTTTAAGTTTGGATGGCTCTCTAAGAGTCATAGGCGATTTCGCCGGGTATCGGAAGAGCTCCATTTAATTCATTGGGATACATTTTGTCGTAAATACGATTATTATTTCGTACAGAATTTGTTGAGTTGTCTGCAAGATATTATATGAAATGTTATAAATTATTTGTATCTTTGTAACTATCGATTTTTAATGGCAAATAGCCAGCACTTACCACTGGGTTCGTTGCTTCGTTTTCAAGATTCTTCTTTGTGGTAATCGGCAGAAGATTTTCAGAGAGTTAACCATTTTCATAAAGCTTTATGCAGGCTTTAAACGCTGCAGAAATCTTAGCCCACTTGCATATATCCATAGGGTCACTCTGATATGAAAATTTAAAGTTAAAACGATTTATAATCAAATTATTGATGTATACGTACATAAATAATATCCTTAATTGTGGACTGTGGAGGGAGCGTTAGTGACACCTGGTAATTGTTAGGTGCCTCCGAAATAATTTGCCAAATCGCAGCCGAGTTAGTAAACGAGTCACGCGGTAGTGCCTGGCCCATATCTTCCATTTGATGGATGAAATCTTGAAGCAGTGATTTTACTTGCTTAAGTTTGGATGGCTCTCTAAGAGTCATAGGCGATTTCGCCGGGTATCGGAAGAGCTCCATTTAATTCATTGGGATACATTTTGTCGTAAATACGATTATTATTTCGTACAGAATTTGTTGAGTTGTCTGCAAGATATTATATGAAATGTTATAAATTATTTGTATCTTTGTAACTATCGATTTTTAATGGCAAATAGCCAGCACTTACCACTGGGTTCGTTGCTTCGTTTTCAAGATTCTTCTTTGTGGTAATCGGCAGAAGATTTTCAGAGAGTTAACCATTTTCATAAAGCTTTATGCAGGCTTTAAACGCTGCAGAAATCTTAGCCCACTTGCATATATCCATAGGGTCACTCTGATATGAAAATTTAAAGTTAAAACGATTTATAATCAAATTATTGATGTATACGTACATAAATAATATCCTTAATTGTGGACTGTGGAGGGAGCGTTAGTGACACCTGGTAATTGTTAGGTGCCTCCGAAATAATTTGCCAAATCGCAGCCGAGTTAGTAAACGAGTCACGCGGTAGTGCCTGGCCCATATCTTCCATTTGATGGATGAAATCTTGAAGCAGTGATTTTACTTGTTTAAGTTTGGATGGCTCTCTAAGAGTCATAGGCGATTTCGCCGGGTATCGGAAGAGCTCCATTTAATTCATTGGGATACATTTTGTCGTAAATACGATTATTATTTCGTACAGAATTTGTTGAGTTGTCTGCAAGATATTATATGAAATGTTATAAATTATTTGTATCTTTGTAACTATCGATTTTTAATGGCAAATAGCCAGCACTTACCACTGGGTTCGTTGCTTCGTTTTCAAGATTCTTCTTTGTGGTAATCGGCAGAAGATTTTCAGAGAGTTAACCATTTTCATAAAGCTTTATGCAGGCTTTAAACGCTGCAGAAATCTTAGCCCACTTGCATATATCCATAGGGTCACTCTGATATGAAAATTTAAAGTTAAAACGATTTATAATCAAATTATTGATGTATACGTACATAAATAATATCCTTAATTGTGGACTGTGGAGGGAGCGTTAGTGACACCTGGTAATTGTTAGGTGCCTCCGAAATAATTTGCCAAATCGCAGCCGAGTTAGTAAACGAGTCACGCGGTAGTGCCTGGCCCATATCTTCCATTTGATGGATGAAATCTTGAAGCAGTGATTTTACTTGTTTAAGTTTGGATGGCTCTCTAAGAGTCATAGGCGATTTCGCCGGGTATCGGAAGAGCTCCATTTAATTCATTGGGATACATTTTGTCGTAAATACGATTATTATTTCGTACAGAATTTGTTGAGTTGTCTGCAAGATATTATATGAAATGTTATAAATTATTTGTATCTTTGTAACTATCGATTTTTAATGGCAAATAGCCAGCACTTACCACTGGGTTCGTTGCTTCGTTTTCAAGATTCTTCTTTGTGGTAATCGGCAGAAGATTTTCAGAGAGTTAACCATTTTCATAAAGCTTTATGCAGGCTTTAAACGCTGCAGAAATCTTAGCCCACTTGCATATATCCATAGGGTCACTCTGATATGAAAATTTAAAGTTAAAACGATTTATAATCAAATTATTGATGTATACGTACATAAATAATATCCTTAATTGTGGACTGTGGAGGGAGCGTTAGTGACACCTGGTAATTGTTAGGTGCCTCCGAAATAATTTGCCAAATCGCAGCCGAGTTAGTAAACGAGTCACGCGGTAGTGCCTGGCCCATATCTTCCATTTGATGGATGAAATCTTGAAGCAGTGATTTTACTTGTTTAAGTTTGGATGGCTCCCTAAGAGTCATAGGCGATTTCGCCGGGTATCGGAAGAGCTCCATTTAATTCATTGGGATACATTTTGTCGTAAATACGATTATTATTTCGTACAGAATTTGTTGAGTTGTCTGCAAGATATTATATGAAATGTTATAAATTATTTGTATCTTTGTAACTATCGATTTTTAATGGCAAATAGCCAGCACTTACCACTGGGTTCGTTGCTTCGTTTTCAAGATTCTTCTTTGTGGTAATCGGCAGAAGATTTTCAGAGAGTTAACCATTTTCATAAAGCTTTATGCAGGCTTTAAACGCTGCAGAAATCTTAGCCCACTTGCATATATCCATAGGGTCACTCTGATATGAAAATTTAAAGTTAAAACGATTTATAATCAAATTATTGATGTATACGTACATAAATAATATCCTTAATTGTGGACTGTGGAGGGAGCGTTAGTGATACCTGGTAATTGTTAGGTGCCTCCGAAATAATTTGCCAAATCGCAGCCGAGTTAGTAAACGAGTCACGCGGTAGTGCCTGGCCCATATCTTCCATTTGATGGATGAAATCTTGAAGCAGTGATTTTACTTGTTTAAGTTTGGATGGCTCTCTAAGAGTCATAGGCGATTTCGCCGGGTATCGGAAGAGCTCCATTTAATTCATTGGGATACATTTTGTCGTAAATACGATTATTATTTCGTACAGAATTTGTTGAGTTGTCTGCAAGATATTATATGAAATGTTATAAATTATTTGTATCTTTGTAACTATCGATTTTTAATGGCAAATAGCCAGCACTTACCACTGGGTTCGTTGCTTCGTTTTCAAGATTCTTCTTTGTGGTAATCGGCAGAAGATTTTCAGAGAGTTAACCATTTTCATAAAGCTTTATGCAGGCTTTAAACGCTGCAGAAATCTTAGCCTACTTGCATATATCCATAGGGTCACTCTGATATGAAAATTTTAAGTTAAAACGATTTATAATCAAATTATTGATGTATACGTACATAAATAATATCCTTAATTGTGGACTGTGGAGGGAGCGTTAGTGACACCTGGTAATTGTTAGGTGCCTCCGAAATAATTTGCCAAATCGCAGCCGAGTTAGTAAACGAGTCACGCGGTAGTGCCTGGCCCATATCTTCCATTTGATGGATGAAATCTTGAAGCAGTGATTTTACTTGTTTAAGTTTGGATGGCTCTCTAAGAGTCATAGGCGATTTCGCCGGGTATCGAAAGAGCTCCATTTAATTCATTGGGATACATTTTGTCGTAAATACGATTATTATTTCGTACAGAATTTGTTGAGTTGTCTGCAAGATATTATATGAAATGTTATAAATTATTTGTATCTTTGTAACTATCGATTTTTAATGGCAAATAGCCAGCACTTACCACTGGGTTCGTTGCTTCGTTTTCAAGATTCTTCTTTGTGGTAATCGGCAGAAGATTTTCAGAGAGTTAACCATTTTCATAAAGCTTTATGCAGGCTTTAAACGCTGCAGAAATCTTAGCCCACTTGCATATATCCATAGGGTCACTCTGATATGAAAATTTAAAGTTAAAACGATTTATAATCAAATTATTGATGTATACGTACATAAATAATATCCTTAATTGTGGACTGTGGAGGGAGCGTTAGTGACACCTAGTAATTGTTAGGTGCCTCCGAAATAATTTGCCAAATCGCAGCCGAGTTAGTAAACGAGTCACGCGGTAGTGCCTGGCCCATATCTTCCATTTGATGGATGAAATCTTGAAGCAGTGATTTTACTTGTTTAAGTTTGGATGGCTCTCTAAGAGTCATAGGCGATTTCGCCGGGTATCGGAAGAGCTCCATTTAATTCATTGGGATACATTTTGTCGTAAATACGATTATTATTTCGTACAGAATTTGTTGAGTTGTCTGCAAGATATTATATGAAATGTTATAAATTATTTGTATCTTTGTAACTATCGATTTTTAATGGCAAATAGCCAGCACTTACCACTGGGTTCGTTGCTTCGTTTTCAAGATTCTTCTTTGTGGTAATCGGCAGAAGATTTTCAGAGAGTTAACCATTTTCATAAAGCTTTATGCAGGCTTTAAACGCTGCAGAAATCTTAGCCCACTTGCATATATCCATAGGGTCACTCTGATATGAAAATTTAAAGTTAAAACGATTTATAATCAAATTTTTGATGTATACGTACATAAATAATATCCTTAATTGTGGACTGTGGAGGGAGCGTTAGTGACACCTGGTAATTGTTAGGTGCCTCCGAAATAATTTGCCAAATCGCAGCCGAGTTAGTAAACGAGTCACGCGGTAGTGCCTGGCCCATATCTTCCATTTGATGGATGAAATCTTGAAGCAGTGATTTTACTTGTTTAAGTTTGGATGGCTCTCTAAGAGTCATAGGCGATTTCGCCGGGTATCGGAAGAGCTCCATTTAATTCATTGGGATACATTTTGTCGTAAATACGATTATTATTTCGTACAGAATTTGTTGAGTTGTCTGCAAGATATTATATGAAATGTTATAAATTATTTGTATCTTTGTAACTATCGATTTTTAATGGCAAATAGCCAGCACTTACCACTGGGTTCGTTGCTTCGTTTTCAAGATTCTTCTTTGTGGTAATCGGCAGAAGATTTTCAGAGAGTTAACCATTTTCATAAAGCTTTATGCAGGCTTTAAACGCTGCAGAAATCTTAGCCCACTTGCATATATCCATAGGGTCACTCTGATATGAAAATTTAAAGTTAAAACGATTTATAATCAAATTATTGATGTATACGTACATAAATAATATCCTTAATTGTGGACTGTGGAGGGAGCGTTAGTGACACCTGGTAATTGTTAGGTGCCTCCGAAATAATTTGCCAAATCGCAGCCGAGTTAGTAAACGAGTCACGCGGTAGTGCCTGGCCCATATCTTCCATTTGATGGATGAAATCTTGAAGCAGTGATTTTACTTGTTTAAGTTTGGATGGCTCTCTAAGAGTCATAGGCGATTTCGCCGGGTATCGGAAGAGCTCCATTTAATTCATTGGGATACATTTTGTCGTAAATACGATTATTATTTCGTACAGAATTTGTTGAGTTGTCTGCAAGATATTATATGAAATGTTATAAATTATTTGTATCTTTGTAACTATCGATTTTTAATGGCAAATAGCCAGCACTTACCACTGGGTTCGTTGCTTAGTTTTCAAGATTCTTCTTTGTGGTAATCGGCAGAAGATTTTCAGAGAGTTAACCATTTTCATAAAGCTTTATGCAGGCTTTAAACGCTGCAGAAATCTTAGCCCACTTGCATATATCCATAGGGTCACTCTGATATGAAAATTTAAAGTTAAAACGATTTATAATCAAATTATTGATGTATACGTACATAAATAATATCCTTAATTGTGGACTGTGGAGGGAGCGTTAGTGACACCTGGTAATTGTTAGGTGCCTCCGAAATAATTTGCCAAATCGCAGCCAAGTTAGTAAACGAGTCACGCGGTAGTGCCTGGCCCATATCTTCCATTTGATGGATGAAATCTTGAAGCAGTGATTTTACTTGTTTAAGTTTGGATGGCTCTCTAAGAGTCATAGGCGATTTCGCCGGGTATCGGAAGAGCTCCATTTAATTCATTGGGATACATTTTGTCGTAAATACGATTATTATTTCGTACAGAATTTGTTGAGTTGTCTGCAAGATATTATATGAAATGTTATAAATTATTTGTATCTTTGTAACTATCGATTTTTAATGGCAAATAGCCAGCACTTACCACTGGGTTCGTTGCTTCGTTTTCAAGATTCTTCTTTGTGGTAATCGGCAGAAGATTTTCAGAGAGTTAACCATTTTCATAAAGCTTTATGCAGGCTTTAAACGCTGCAGAAATCTTAGCCCACTTGCATATATCCATAGGGTCACTCTGATATGAAAATTTAAAGTTAAAACGATTTATAATCAAATTATTGATGTATACGTACATAAATAATATCCTTAATTGTGGACTGTGGAGGGAGCGTTAGTGACACCTGGTAATTGTTAGGTGCCTCCGAAATAATTTGCCAAATCGCAGCCGAGTTAGTAAACGAGTCACGCGGTAGTGCCTGGCCCATATCTTCCATTTGATGGATGAAATCTTGAAGCAGTGATTTTACTTGTTTAACTTTGGATGGCTCTCTAAGAGTCATAGGCGATTTCGCCGGGTATCGGAAGAGCTCCATTTAATTCATTGGGATACATTTTGTCGTAAATACGATTATTATTTCGTACAGAATTTGTTGAGTTGTCTGCAAGATATTATATGAAATGTTATAAATTATTTGTATCTTTGTAACTATCGATTTTTAATGGCAAATAGCCAGCACTTACCACTGGGTTCGTTGCTTCGTTTTCAAGATTCTTCTTTGTGGTAATCGGCAGAAGATTTTCAGAGAGTTAACCATTTTCATAAAGCTTTATGCAGGCTTTAAACGCTGCAGAAATCTTAGCCCACTTGCATATATCCATAGGGTCACTCTGATATGAAAATTTAAAGTTAAAACGATTTATAATCAAATTATTGATGTATACGTACATAAATAATATCCTTAATTGTGGACTGTGGAGGGAGCGTTAGTGACACCTGGTAATTGTTAGGTGCCTCCGAAATAATTTGCCAAATCGCAGCCGAGTTAGTAAACGAGTCACGCGGTAGTGCCTGGCCCATATCTTCCATTTGATGGATGAAATCTTGAAGCAGTGATTTTACTTGTTTAAGTTTGGATGGCTCTCTAAGAGTCATAGGCGATTTCGCCGGGTATCGGAAGAGCTCCATTTAATTCATTGGGATACATTTTGTCGTAAATACGATTATTATTTCGTACAGAATTTGTTGAGTTGTCTGCAAGATATTATATGAAATGTTATAAATTATTTGTATCTTTGTAACTATCGATTTTTAATTTCAAATAGCCAGCACTTACCACTGGGTTCGTTGCTTCGTTTTCAAGATTCTTCTTTGTGGTAATCGGCAGAAGATTTTCAGAGAGTTAACCATTTTCATAAAGCTTTATGCAGGCTTTAAACGCTGCAGAAATCTTAGCCCACTTGCATATATCCATAGGGTCACTCTGATATGAAAATTTAAAGTTAAAACGATTTATAATCAAATTATTGATGTATACGTACATAAATAATATCCTTAATTGTGGACTGTGGAGGGAGCGTTAGTGACACCTGGTAATTGTTAGGTGCCTCCGAAATAATTTGCCAAATCGCAGCCGAGTTAGTAAACGAGTCACGCGGTAGTGCCTGGCCCATATCTTCCATTTGATGGATGAAATCTTGAAGCAGTGATTTTACTTGTTTAAGTTTGGATGGCTCTCTAAGAGTCATAGGCGATTTCGCCGGGTATCGGAAGAGCTCCATTTAATTCATTGGGATACATTTTGTCGTAAATACGATTATTATTTCGTACAGAATTTGTTGAGTTGTCTGCAAGATATTATATGAAATGTTATAAATTATTTGTATCTTTGTAACTATCGATTTTTAATGGCAAATAGCCAGCACTTACCACTGGGTTCGTTGCTTCGTTTTCAAGATTCTTCTTTGTGGTAATCGGCAGAAGATTTTCAGAGAGTTAACCATTTTCATAAAGCTTTATGCAGGCTTTAAACGCTGCAGAAATCTTAGCCCACTTGCATATATCCATAGGGTCACTCTGATATGAAAATTTAAAGTTAAAACGATTTATAATCAAATTATTGATGTATACGTACATAAATAATATCCTTAATTGTGGACTGTGGAGGGAGCGTTAGTGACACCTGGTAATTGTTAGGTGCCTCCGAAATAATTTGCCAAATCGCAGCCGAGTTAGTAAACGAGTCACGCGGTAGTGCCTGGCCCATATCTTCCATTTGATGGATGAAATCTTGAAGCAGTTATTTTACTTGTTTAAGTTTGGATGGCTCTCTAAGAGTCATAGGCGATTTCGCCGGGTATCGGAAGAGCTCCATTTAATTCATTGGGATACATTTTGTCGTAAATACGATTATTATTTCGTACAGAATTTGTTGAGTTGTCTGCAAGATATTATATGAAATGTTATAAATTATTTGTATCTTTGTAACTATCGATTTTTAATGGCATATAGCCAGCACTTACCACTGGGTTCGTTGCTTCGTTTTCAAGATTCTTCTTTGTGGTAATCGGCAGAAGATTTTCAGAGAGTTAACCATTTTCATAAAGCTTTATGCAGGCTTTAAACGCTGCAGAAATCTTAGCCCACTTGCATATATCCATAGGGTCACTCTGATATGAAAATTTAAAGTTAAAACGATTTATAATCAAATTATTGATGTATACGTACATAAATAATATCCTTAATTGTGGACTGTGGAGGGAGCGTTAGTGACACCTGGTAATTGTTAGGTGCCTCCGAAATAATTTGCCAAATCGCAACCGAGTTAGTAAACGAGTCACGCGGTAGTGCCTGGCCCATATCTTCCATTTGATGGATGAAATCTTGAAGCAGTGATTTTACTTGTTTAAGTTTGGATGGCTCTCTAAGAGTCATAGGCGATTTCGCCGGGTATCGGAAGAGCTCCATTTAATTCATTGGGATACATTTTGTCGTAAATACGATTATTATTTCGTACAGAATTTGTTGAGTTGTCTGCAAGATATTATATGAAATGTTATAAATTATTTGTATCTTTGTAACTATCGATTTTTAATGGCATATAGCCAGCACTTACCACTGGGTTCGTTGCTTCGTTTTCAAGATTCTTCTTTGTGGTAATCGGCAGAAGATTTTCAGAGAGTTAACCATTTTCATAAAGCTTTATGCAGGCTTTAAACGCTGCAGAAATCTTAGCCCACTTGCATATATCCATAGGGTCACTCTGATATGAAAATTTAAAGTTAAAACGATTTATAATCAAATTATTGATGTATACGTACATAAATAATATCCTTAATTGTGGACTGTGGAGGGAGCGTTAGTGACACCTGGTAATTGTTAGGTGCCTCCGAAATAATTTGCCAAATCGCAGCCGAGTTAGTAAACGAGTCACGCGGTAGTGCCTGGCCCATATCTTCCATTTGATGGATGAAATCTTGAAGCAGTGATTTTACTTGTTTAAGTTTGGATGGCTCTCTAAGAGTCATAGGCGATTTCGCCGGGTATCGGAAGAGCTCCATTTAATTCATTGGGATACATTTTGTCGTAAATACGATTATTATTTCGTACAGAATTTGTTGAGTTGTCTGCAAGATATTATATGAAATGTTATAAATTATTTGTATCTTTGTAACTATCGATTTTTAATGGCAAATAGCCAGCACTTAACACTGGGTTCGTTGCTTAGTTTTCAAGATTCTTCTTTGTGGTAATCGGCAGAAGATTTTCAGAGAGTTAACCATTTTCATAAAGCTTTATGCAGGCTTTAAACGCTGCAGAAATCTTAGCCCACTTGCATATATCCATAGGGTCACTCTGATATGAAAATTTAAAGTTAAAACGATTTATAATCAAATTATTGATGTATACGTACATAAATAATATCCTTAATTGTGGACTGTGGAGGGAGCGTTAGTGACACCTGGTAATTGTTAGGTGCCTCCGAAATAATTTGCCGAATCGCAGCCGAGTTAGTAAACGAGTCACGCGGTAGTGCCTGGCCCATATCTTCCATTTGATGGATGAAATCTTGAAGCAGTGATTTTACTTGTTTAAGTTTGGATGGCTCTCTAAGAGTCATAGGCGATTTCGCCGGGTATCGGAAGAGCTCCATTTAATTCATTGGGATACATTTTGTCGTAAATACGAATATTATTTCGTACAGAATTTGTTGAGTTGTCTGCAAGATATTATATGAAATGTTATAAATTATTTGTATCTTTGTAACTATCGATTTTTAATGGCAAATAGCCAGCACTTACCACTGGGTTCGTTGCTTCGTTTTCAAGATTCTTCTTTGTGGTAATCGGCAGAAGATTTTCAGAGAGTTAACCATTTTCATAAAGCTTTATGCAGGCTTTAAACGCTGCAGAAATCTTAGCCCACTTGCATATATCCATAGGGTCACTCTGATATGAAAATTTAAAGTTAAAACGATTTATAATCAAATTATTGATGTATACGTACATAAATAATATCCTTAATTGTGGACTGTGGAGGGAGCGTTAGTGACACCTGGTAATTGTTAGGTGCCTCCGAAATAATTTGCCAAATCGCAGCCGAGTTAGTAAACGAGTCACGCGGTAGTGCCTGGCCCATATCTTCCATTTGATGGATGAAATCTTGAAGCAGTGATTTTACTTGCTTAAGTTTGGATGGCTCTCTAAGAGTCATAGGCGATTTCGCCGGGTATCGGAAGAGCTCCATTTAATTCATTGGGGTACATTTTGTCGTAAATACGATTATTATTTCGTACAGAATTTGTTGAGTTGTCTGCAAGATATTATATGAAATGTTATAAATTATTTGTATCTTTGTAACTATCGATTTTTAATGGCAAATAGCCAGCACTTACCACTGGGTTCGTTGCTTCGTTTTCAAGATTCTTCTTTGTGGTAATCGGCAGAAGATTTTCAGAGAGTTAACCATTTTCATAAAGCTTTATGCAGGCTTTAAACGCTGCAGAAATCTTAGCCCACTTGCATATATCCATAGGGTCACTCTGATATGAAAATTTAAAGTTAAAACGATTTATAATCAAATTATTGATGTATACGTACATAAATAATATCCTTAATTGTGGACTGTGGAGGAAGCGTTAGTGACACCTGGTAATTGTTAGGTGCCTCCGAAATAATTTGCCAAATCGCAGCCGAGTTAGTAAACGAGTCACGCGGTAGTGCCTGGCCCATATCTTCCATTTGATGGATGAAATCTTGAAGCAGTGATTTTACTTGTTTAAGTTTGGATGGCTCTCTAAGAGTCATAGGCGATTTCGCCGGGTATCGGAAGAGCTCCATTTAATTCATTGGGATACATTTTGTCGTAAATACGATTATTATTTCGTACAGAATTTGTTGAGTTGTCTGCAAGATATTATATGAAATGTTATAAATTATTTGTATCTTTGTAACTATCGATTTTTAATGGCAAATAGCCAGCACTTACCACTGGGTTCGTTGCTTCGTTTTCAAGATTCTTCTTTGTGGTAATCGGCAGAAGATTTTCAGAGAGTTAACCATTTTCATAAAGCTTTATGCAGGCTTTAAACGCTGCAGAAATCTTAGCCCACTTGCATATATCCATAGGGTCACTCTGATATGAAAATTTAAAGTTAAAACGATTTATAATCAAATTATTGATGTATACGTACATAAATAATATCCTTAATTGTGGACTGTGGAGGGAGCGTTAGTGACACCTGGTAATTGTTAGGTGCCTCCGAAATAATTTGCCAAATCGCAGCCGAGTTAGTAAACGAGTCACGCGGTAGTGCCTGGCCCATATCTTCCATTTGATGGATGAAATCTTGAAGCAGTGATTTTACTTGTTTAGGTTTGGATGGCTCTCTAAGAGTCATAGGCGATTTCGCCGGGAACGGAAGAGCTCCATTTAATTCATTGGGATACATTTTGTCGTAAATACGATTATTATTTCGTACAGAATTTGTTGAGTTGTCTGCAAGATATTATATGAAATGTTATAAATTATTTGTATCTTTGTAACTATCGATTTTTAATGGCAAATAGCCAGCACTTACCACTGGGTTCGTTGCTTCGTTTTCAAGATTCTTCTTTGTGGTAATCGGCAGAAGATTTTCAGAGAGTTAACCATTTTCATAAAGCTTTATGCAGGCTTTAAACGCTGCAGAAATCTTAGCCCACTTGCATATATCCATAGGGTAACTCTGATATGAAAATTTAAAGTTAAAACGATTTATAATCAAAATATTGATGTATACGTACATAAATAATATCCTTAATTGTGGACTGTGGAGGGAGCGTTAGTGACACCTGGTAATTGTTAGGTGCCTCCGAAATAATTTGCCAAATCGCAGCCGAGTTAGTAAACGAGTCACGCGGTAGTGCCTGGCCCATATCTTCCATTTGATGGATGAAATCTTGAAGCAGTGATTTTACTTGCTTAAGTTTGGATGGCTCTCTAAGAGTCATAGGCGATTTCGCCGGGTATCGGAAGAGCTCCATTTAATTCATTGGGATACATTTTGTCGTAAATACGATTATTATTTCGTACAGAATTTGTTGAGTTGTCTGCAAGATATTATATGAAATGTTATAAATTATTTGTATCTTTGTAACTATCGATTTATAATGGCAAATAGCCAGCACTTACCACTGGGTTCGTTGCTTCGTTTTCAAGATTCTTCTTTGTGGTAATCGGCAGAAGATTTTCAGAGAGTTAACCATTTTCATAAAGCTTTATGCAGGCTTTAAACGCTGCAGAAATCTTAGCCCACTTGCATATATCCATAGGGTCACTCTGATATGAAAATTTAAAGTTAAAACGATTTATAATCAAATTATTGATGTATACGTACATAAATAATATCCTTAATTGTGGACTGTGGAGGGAGCGTTAGTGACACCTGGTAATTGTTAGGTGCCTCCGAAATAATTTGCCAAATCGCAGCCGAGTTAGTAAACGAGTCACGCGGTAGTGCCTGGCCCATATCTTCCATTTGATGGATGAAATCTTGAAGCAGTGATTTTACTTGTTTAAGTTTGGATGGCTCTCTAAGAGTCATAGGCGATTTCGCCGGGTATCGGAAGAGCTCCATTTAATTCATTGGGATACATTTTGTCGTAAATACGATTATTATTTCGTACAGAATTTGTTGAGTTGTCTGCAAGATATTATATGAAACGTTATAAATTATTTGTATCTTTGTAACTATCGATTTTTAATGGCAAATAGCCAGCACTTACCACTGGGTTCGTTGCTTCGTTTTCAAGATTCTTCTTTGTGGTAATCGGCAGAAGATTTTCAGAGAGTTAACCATTTTCATAAAGCTTTATGCAGGCTTTAAACGCTGCAGAAATCTTAGCCCACTTGCATATATCCATAGGGTCACTCTGATATGAAAATTTAAAGTTAAAACGATTTATAATCAAATTATTGATGTATACGTACATAAATAATATCCTTAATTGTGGACTGTGGAGGGAGCCTTAGTGACACCTGGTAATTGTTAGGTGCCTCCGAAATAATTTGCCAAATCGCAGCCGAGTTAGTAAACGAGTCACGCGGTAGTGCCTGGCCCATATCTTCCATTTGATGGATGAAATCTTGAAGCAGTGATTTTACTTGTTTAAGTTTGGATGGCTCTCTAAGAGTCATAGGCGATTTCGCCGGGTATCGGAAGAGCTCCATTTGTAACTATCGATTTATAATGGCAAATAGCCAGCACTTACCACTGGGTTCGTTGCTTCGTTTTCAAGATTCTTCTTTGTGGTAATCGGCAGAAGATTTTCAGAGAGTTAACCATTTTCATAAAGCTTTATGCAGGCTTTAAACGCTGCAGAAATCTTAGCCCACTTGCATATATCCATAGGGTCACTCTGATATGAAAATTTAAAGTTAAAACGATTTATAATCAAATTATTGATGTATACGTACATAAATAATATCCTTAATTGTGGACTGTGGAGGGAGCGTTAGTGACACCTGGTAATTGTTAGGTGCCTCCGAAATAATTTGCCAAATCGCAGCCGAGTTAGTAAACGAGTCACGCGGTAGTGCCTGGCCCATATCTTCCATTTGATGGATGAAATCTTGAAGCAGTGATTTTACTTGTTTAAGTTTGGATGGCTCTCTAAGAGTCATAGGCGATTTCGCCGGGTATCGGAAGAGCTCCATTTAATTCATTGGGATACATTTTGTCGTAAATACGATTATTATTTCGTACAGAATTTGTTGAGTTGTCTGCAAGATATTATATGAAACGTTATAAATTATTTGTATCTTTGTAACTATCGATTTTTAATGGCAAATAGCCAGCACTTACCACTGGGTTCGTTGCTTCGTTTTCAAGATTCTTCTTTGTGGTAATCGGCAGAAGATTTTCAGAGAGTTAACCATTTTCATAAAGCTTTATGCAGGCTTTAAACGCTGCAGAAATCTTAGCCCACTTGCATATATCCATAGGGTCACTCTGATATGAAAATTTAAAGTTAAAACGATTTATAATCAAATTATTGATGTATACGTACATAAATAATATCCTTAATTGTGGACTGTGGAGGGAGCGTTAGTGACACCTGGTAATTGTTAGGTGCCTCCGAAATTATTTGCCAAATCGCAGCCGAGTTAGTAAACGAGTCACGCGGTAGTGCCTGGCCCATATCTTCCATTTGATGGATGAAATCTTGAAGCAGTGATTTTACTTGTTTAAGTTTGGATGGCTCTCTAAGAGTCATAGGCGATTTCGCCGGGTATCGGAAGAGCTCCATTTAATTCATTGGGATACATTTTGTCGTAAATACGATTATTATTTCGTACAGAATTTGTTGAGTTGTCTGCAAGATATTATATGAAATGTTATAAATTATTTGTATCTTTGTAACTATCGATTTTTAATGGCAAATAGCCAACACTTACCACTGGGTTCGTTGCTTCGTTTTCAAGATTCTTCTTTGTGGTAATCGGCAGAAGATTTTCAGAGAGTTAACCATTTTCATAAAGCTTTATGCAGGCTTTAAACGCTACAGAAATCTTAGCCCACTTGCATATATCCATAGGGTCACTCTGATATGAAAATTTAAAGTTAAAACGATTTATAATCAAATTATTGATGTATACGTACATAAATAATATCCTTAATTGTGGACTGTGGAGGGAGCGTTAGTGACACCTGGTAATTGTTAGGTGCCTCCGAAATAATTTGCCAAATCGCAGCCGAGTTAGTAAACGAGTCACGCGGTAGTGCCTGGCCCATATCTTCCATTTGATGGATGAAATCTTGAAGCAGTGATTTTACTTGTTTAAGTTTGGATGGCTCTCTAAGAGTCATAGGCGATTTCGCCTGGTATCGGAAGAGCTCCATTTAATTCATTGGGATACATTTTGTCGTAAATACGATTATTATTTCGTACAGAATTTGTTGAGTTGTCTGCAAGATATTATATGAAATGTTATAAATTATTTGTATCTTTGTAACTATCGATTTTTAATGGCAAATAGCCAGCACTTACCACTGGGTTCGTTGCTTCGTTTTCAAGATTCTTCTTTGTGGTAATCGGCAGAAGATTTTCAGAGAGTTAACCATTTTCATAAAGCTTTATGCAGGCTTTAAACGCTGCAGAAATCTTAGCCCACTTGCATATATCCATAGGGTCACTCTGATATGAAAATTTAAAGTTAAAACGATTTATAATCAAATTATTGATGTATACGTACATAAATAATATCCTTAATTGTGGACTGTGGAGGGAGCGTTAGTGACACCTGGTAATTGTTAGGTGCCTCCGAAATAATTTGCCAAATCGCAGCCGAGTTAGTAAACGAGTCACGCGGTAGTGCCTGGCTTATATCTTCCATTTGATGGATGAAATCTTGAAGCAGTGATTTTACTTGTTTAAGTTTGGATGGCTCTCTAAGAGTCATAGGCGATTTCGCCGGGTATCGGAAGAGCTCCATTTAATTCATTGGGATACATTTTGTCGTAAATACGATTATTATTTCGTACAGAATTTGTTGAGTTGTCTGCAAGATATTATATGAAATGTTATAAATTATTTGTATCTTTGTAACTATCGATTTTTAATGGCAAATAGCCAGCACTTACCACTGGGTTCGTTGCTTCGTTTTCAAGATTCTTCTTTGTGGTAATCGGCAGAAGATTTTCAGAGAGTTAACCATTTTCATAAAGCTTTATGCAGGCTTTAAACGCTGCAGAAATCTTAGCCCACTTGCATATATCCATAGGGTCACTCTGATATGAAAATTTAAAGTTAAAACGATTTATAATCAAATTATTGATGTATACGTACATAAATAATATCCTTAATTGTGGACTGTGGAGGGAGCGTTAGTGACACCTGGTAATTATTAGGTGCCTCCGAAATAATTTGCCAAATCGCAGCCGAGTTAGTAAACGAGTCACGCGGTAGTGCCTGGCCCATATCTTCCATTTGATGGATGAAATCTTAAAGCAGTGATTTTACTTGTTTAAGTTTGGATGGCTCTCTAAGAGTCATAGGCGATTTCGCCGGGTATCGGAAGAGCTCCATTTAATTCATTGGGATACATTTTGTCGTAAATACGATTATTATTTCGTACAGAATTTGTTGAGTTGTCTGCAAGATATTATATGAAATGTTATAAATTATTTGTATCTTTGTAACTATCGATTTTAATGGCAAATAGCCAGCACTTACCACTGGGTTCGTTGCTTCGTTTTCAAGATTCTTCTTTGTGGTAATCGGCAGAAGATTTTCAGAGAGTTAACCATTTTCATAAAGCTTTATGCAGGCTTTAAACGCTGCAGAAATCTTAGCCCACTTGCATATATCCATAGGGTCACTCTGATATGAAAATTTAAAGTTAAAACGATTTATAATCAAATTATTGATGTATACGTACATAAATAATATCCTTAATTGTGGACTGTGGAGGGAGCGTTAGTGACACCTGGTAATTGTTAGGTGCCTCCGAAATAATTTGCCAAATCGCAGCCGAGTTAGTAAACGAGTCACGCGGTAGTGCCTGGCCCATATCTTCCATTTGATGGATGAAATCTTGAAGCAGTGATTTTACTTGTTTAAGTTTGGATGGCTCTCTAAGAAAGAGTCATAGGCGATTTCGCCGGGTATCGGAAGAGCTCCATTTAATTCATTGGGATACATTTTGTCGTAAATACGATTATTATTTCGTACAGAATTTGTTGAGTTGTCTGCAAGATATTATATGAAATGTTATAAATTATTTGTATCTTTGTAACTATCGATTTTTAATGGCAAATAGCCAGCACTTACCACTGGGTTCGTTGCTTCGTTTTCAAGATTCTTCTTTGTGGTAATCGGCAGAAGATTTTCAGAGAGTTAACCATTTTCATAAAGCTTTATGCAGGCTTTAAACGCTGCAGAAATCTTAGCCCACTTGCATATATCCATAGGGTCACTCTGATATGAAAATTTAAAGTTAAAACGATTTATAATCAAATTATTGATGCATACGTACATAAATAATATCCTTAATTGTGGACTGTGGAGGGAGCGTTAGTGACACCTGGTAATTGTTAGGTGCCTCCGAAATAATTTGCCAAATCGCAGCCGAGTTAGTAAACGAGTCACGCGGTAGTGCCTGGCCCATATCTTCCATTTGATGGATGAAATCTTGAAGCAGTGATTTTACTTGTTTAAGTTTGGATGGCTCTCTAAGAGTCATAGGCGATTTCGCCGGGTATCGGAAGAGCTCCATTTAATTCATTGGGATACATTTTGTCGTAAATACGATTATTATTTCGTACAGAATTTGTTGAGTTGTCTGCAAGATATTATATGAAATGTTATAAATTATTTGTATCTTTGTAACTATCGATTTTTAATGGCAAATAGCCAGCACTTACCACTGGGTTCGTTGCTTCGTTTTCAAGATTCTTCTTTGTGGTAATCGGCAGAAGATTTTCAGAGAGTTAACCATTTTCATAAAGCTTTATGCAGGCTTTAAACGCTGCAGAAATCTTAGCCCACTTGCATATATCCATAGGGTCACTCTGATATGAAAATTTAAAGTTAAAACGATTTATAATCAAATTATTGATGTATACGTACATAAATAATATCCTTAATTGTGGACTGTGGAGGGAGCGTTAGTGACACCTGGTAGTTGTTAGGTGCCTCCGAAATAATTTGCCAAATCGCAGCCGAGTTAGTAAACGAGTCACGCGGTAGTGCCTGGCCCATATCTTCCATTTGATGGATGAAATCTTGAAGCAGTGATTTTACTTGTTTAAGTTTGGATGGCTCTCTAAGAGTCATAGGCGATTTCGCCGGGTATCGGAAGAGCTCCATTTAATTCATTGGGATACATTTTGTCGTAAATACGATTATTATTTCGTACAGAATTTGTTGAGTTGTCTGCAAGATATTATATGAAATGTTATAAATTATTTGTATCTTTGTAACTATCGATTTTTAATGGCAAATAGCCAGCACTTACCACTGGGTTCGTTGCTTCGTTTTCAAACGAGTCACGCGGTAGTGCCTGGCCCATATCTTCCATTTGATGGATGAAATCTTGAAGCAGTGATTTTACTTGTTTAAGTTTGGATGGCTCTCTAAGAGTCATAGGCGATTTCGCCGGGTATCGGAAGAGCTCCATTTAATTCATTGGGATACATTTTGTCGTAAATACGATTATTATTTCGTACAGAATTTGTTGAGTTGTCTGCAAGATATTATATGAAATGTTATAAATTATTTGTATCTTTGTAACTATCGATTTTTAATGGCAAATAGCCAGCACTTACCACTGGGTTCGTTTTCAAGATTCTTCTTTGTGGTGATCGGCAGAAGATTTTCAGAGAGTTAACCATTTTCATAAAGCTTTATGCAGGCTTTAAACGCTGCAGAAATCTTAGCCCACTTGCATATATCCATAGGGTCACTCTGATATGAAAATTTAAAGTTAAAACGATTTATAATCAAATTATTGATGTATACGTACATAAATAATATCCTTAATTGTGGACTGTGGAGGGAGCGTTAGTGACACCTGGTAATTGTTAGGTGCCTCCGAAATAATTTGCCAAATCGCAGCCGAGTTAGTAAACGAGTCACGCGGTAGTGCCTGGCCCATATCTTCCATTTGATGGATGAAATCTTGAAGCAGTGATTTTACTTGTTTAAGTTTGGATGGCTCTCTAAGAGTCATAGGCGATTTCGCCGGGTATCGGAAGAGCTCCATTTAATTCATTGGGATACATTTTGTCGTAAATACGATTATTATTTCGTACAGAATTTGTTGAGTTGTCTGCAAGATATTATATGAAATGTTATAAATTATTTGTATCTTTGTAACTATCGATTTTTAATGGCAAATAGCCAGCACTTACCACTGGGTTCGTTGCTTAGTTTTCAAGATTCTTCTTTGTGGTAATCGGCAGAAGATTTTCAGAGAGTTAACCATTTTCATAAAGCTTTATGCAGGCTTTAAACGCTGCAGAAATCTTAGCCCACTTGCATATATCCATAGTGTGGGAAACCTCAAAGAGAAAATATAATAATCAATTAAGCTCAGACTACAAAAAAAAAAAAAAAAAACTATCGAATCGCTAAATCGCAAAGGAATTATTGTGAACTAGATTTTCGCTGCAAGGTTATGGTGCTGAGCGTAAACAGCAAGCGGAAACGTCGGAACCGGCCATCATTTTCGCTCAGTTTATGGCAGAATTTTATACTCCCTTTAGCTCGCAAACTTTTATTCAAAAATTAATTATTTGTTTCCTAAAAGGTCCGAAAAATCGCAACTTAAATTTTAAGACCAAAATGCGATTCTTGTGATTAAAACCCTGCGAGCTACGGGATTATGGAGTTCTGACATATGCTGTGCCTATTGGTGTGAGGGAGACATTTCCGGCTAGCTTGCGTGATAAGATGTTTTCCGGTGGTTGCTCGGTCTGTTTTAACGAGGAGGTGACGCGAATCGGACGTGGGTGGTGAGACCCTAGCCGCGTAGATCATTTTTTATCGCGTCGATCAGTTTATCGCGTAGTGTCAGTTTGTCGCAAGTGACAAAAAAAAACTACAAATTAAGATCCCGAAAACAAAACCTAAAACAAAAATCGTGATTTTTGCGCGAAGGTCAACAAAACAAAAAAAAGGCCTATCTTACACACGCTCTCTAAAACCACGCCACGATCCGTGCGAATATACCCGGGTATCGTTTGACTTCGGAAAAGCCAGCAAAAAAAAATACGTCGGCTTCAAGTCCCGCTCGCGAGCCGCAAAATCCTACGAGAAAAGGAGAATACCTATACCCGCAGGTTAAGGCGCGCGCCTTTTCGAAACGTGGGACTGCAAAAGTCCTCAGTGCCCGAGAAAGAAAAAAAAAGACATTAAATTAAACAGAAACTAAAGACCGAAAATCAAAGAAACGAAAAACGTGAAAAAAAAAAAGAAAAATTACGTGAAGAACAAAAAAAAAGTGCCTCACGTGTGAAATCGATCCACTCGCGGGTCATCCATAACCTCCCCAAACCCCTCCCCCTTCAGCAACGCAATAGCCCTTTTCTATGCAAACGGAAAAAAAATCGTGAAATAAACAAAACCCAATTAAGTGAAAAAAAAAGAAAGAGAAAAAATAGTACCGCACGCGTGAAATCCCTTAATCCCGGCTTTGCCGAAAGTTACAACTCCTTTCCCTTTTTCCCTCCCCCTCGTGAAACCATTTGGCAATCAACCGAACACACATCGCCGAACACAAAACACCATCGACGTTACATCAACCACGAAACACCACCAGCTCATCCACCACCTTCAGCAGCGAAGAAACCTACATCCAGCAGTTACACCAACCATCAGTTCTGATTCTCCTATGCGATCCTAGAGGGCGCTGTACACAATCGAAAACCTGTTTCTCTTATCTGTCGTGTGTATAGAAAAAAATTTGAATAAAATCAAGTGGTCAATTAAGTTGTGTTGTTCGCCCACGCGTTTAAATGTATTTTCTCCCAAGTATAGCTTAGACAGAGTACGAGGCGGAATGCGGTGCACCACAGTCCTTTACCTTGGTAATGAACCCTCAATAAGGGTAAGTTTATTTTTTTTTATATTTTGATTAGTAAATATTTAAACCCGGGGCTTAGACAAAAAATTGACCAGTACAGTAAGATACAAAAAAAAAAATTGGAAAAAAAATTCTTTGTATATATTAAAGTAAAGAAATTAAAATTTATCAAAACTAGAAAAGTTGATAAGGAGAAAGTGGAAAAGAAAAAAAAATAGATATACGTATTAAATAAAATTACACTGCAAAAAAAAAAAAAATAAAAACAAAAAAAAAATGTTAAACATGAAAGATTAGAGACGACAATTTTAATCAAAGAGAAATTTAGAAAGAAATGAAAGAGAAAAGAATTAAATAAAATTACACTGATAGGATTTTTTTTTTGCGACAAAACTTAATAGTAAAAATAATTAGTATAATAGAACTCAGAAAGAAAATTAATTAAGAAAATAAAATAAATTAAATTAAAATAACATAAATTAAAGAAAAAATTAAAAGAAAATAAATTAAATTAAAATAAATGAAATAAAAATTAATTAAATTAAAATAAAATTAAATTAAAGAAAAAAAAATAAATTAAAATTAATAAAAAAAAAAATATTTTTATAAGAAAATTTATTTATAATTTTTTTTTGTATATTTCCATTTAAGTTTTCAATGGTAATTTTTTTTTTTAAATTCCTAAGCAAGGTTCATAAATTTGATTTTGCTAAAGGTACAAGAACCAGGTGTAAACAATTTTTTTTGGATGCTTTAATTGAATTAGATTTATCAAACAATAATTCCTTTGTATTTAGCGAATAGATTAGTGTAGCTGTTATACCAAAGTGTTGGTATCTAAAAGAATTTTTATTTTTTTTTATTTTTTTTTTGAGAATAAAATCAATCATTCGTTTATAACGTTGTATGAAAATGTTTTGGTTTCCTTATTTTAAATTGGTTGGCAAAGAAAGACTATGTTATTTGGTTTGATATTGGTCGGGAATTTATTTTATTCCGTACGTTTTCCAGTAAGTATGGCGTTTCAGTAAGACGCATATTAGAGGATGAGTAGGGGATCAGAGGGCCGGTAAACGAGGATGACACGTAGTCCGGGGTTAGCAACCTTTTTCAGGGGTGCGCATTAACCTCCTTCAGGTTAGGGGCCATCGCAAATGGAGCGAAGCGGAGGCCATGGACGCTAGAACGTAGTCGTTTTAGCATGGGGTGGGCCAGCTCAGAGAGAATAACCATCTTCCTCTCTCCTTTTTTTTTCTTATTTTCGCTATGGAAGTATTCGTGGAGGACGTGAATGTAGACGAAACTCGGGCCTCGCATTTTTTTTTTTTTTGACACTTCTCGGTTACGATCACGAAGTAATAACATCTCGTTCGTTTTTGGTTGGTACAGGCATGTAAAAATAAATGTAACCCCAGTCCAGGTCTTGTGGTAGGAATCCACTCCCGCCGACGAGCTAGCGAGCGGAGGATCATGCCTGGCCGCAAGATGGCTGGACACCCCTCCTATCAATCTGCCCGGACTGGCCTAAGGGTCCTGTTACCTTGGGTCATAAGGGTGGAGGAAGTTGATAGGAGGTTCAACCCCTAGCGTGGGTCTCGCGCCAAGTGAGAGACGTTGAGAAGTGAGCGTGGTCAGACCTTCACCAGCACGGGTGATAGTGCCGGTTGGGGACTAGCCACTTCCTAATTCGACATCTGCTCACTAGATGTCACTCTCAAGGCGGGACGAGCGTTAGGGGGTTCGTTACAAGTGGCGCCCAACGTGGGGCCCGAAGTTTTGTCATATTTACATTCACACACACCGTCAAATTTGCATTTTCTTTATAGAAAAATTCCCTTAGCTAAACTTGGTTGCACGATTAATTATCGTTCTTATAACAGTTAAGAATACTTGTCCATCTTTCTTTAGCGTGTCCGATAACTGAGTACAAACTTTGTGATGCCGTTATGTCTGTTGCACTGCTTTTACGAGTTATCGTGCAAACCTCAGTCATTATCTTTGGAGTGTTTGTCCGGTAGATAAATAGCAGTTATTATCGTCTACGACTGTCGCAAACACACAATCTTTGTTTTTGGTATCCGCTCTAGCGAAATGATGATATGGCCGGTACCGGGATATTTACTGTCCAAGTACGTCTGATGCATATGGTCTTATCTAGAGTAAATTTTCTTAGCAGGTAGTCGAACGCTTGTGTTAAGTCCGGAAAGTGGGTCGAACAATTTCCCCGCTTTCGCCTGTTGCTTCACAACGCAAAGACTACCATATCTCAGAGTACCAAATAAAAACCCAGGCTGATAATTTAGTTATAGGGGAAGTTACCATACATCCATAGTGAAAATCGGAATTGAAAACTCTGTGACTACGTTTAATATATCCTTACCGGTTCTGATCCTTCTCATCCTCAATGCGACATGACATTTGAAGTTTATTTTTGAAACCTTTTATATTTCTATCCTACTAATGGTGCAGAGATAGTTTTATATATTTTTGGAAATATTGTTCGAAAAGATACTATCTTGTACCAAAGCGGTAACCAATTTTTTTTTACATCCTTTTTTTCTTCTTCAGAAGTTTTAGAAAAAAAAATTTATTAATAACAAAAAGCTATTTAATACTTAAGTATTCAACCATATATATATTTATTTTGGTCAAAGTTGGACTATAGTTTTACGTGCTATGTCTCACTCTGGCCCGAGTCAGCCTGCTAAAACCCACTCAGCACATCGATACGGGACTAGGAGCAATAGTGTCGCAAATCCCAAAGAACCGACAAAAAAGGTACCCTCTCAGCTAAGCAATATGTCTGCCCCGCCAAACCCATCTTTCGTTACGCCTCCAAATGGTACGCAAGTCTTAGAAACAGTTGCGGAATCTGTTCCGAACGTTTCGCCAAACTCTCCAACTCGGGGCAACGATTCGCGAGAATCGGAACAATTTCAACAGTATGTGCGAGATGTGGTATCTGCTACTGTTGGGATCAACCGTACTGACGATCTGAGGTTTATTCGGGAAGAATTGGAAAAGAACCGAGAGGCCCTTCAGCGTGAAGTTGGTAATTTGGTAAGAGCGGCCTTAGCAGCTCCTACCCCTCATCAACCGCCAGGTCTACCAAATAGCCGGAACTTAAACCCAGTTCCCGCTCAGACTAGTCAACCAAGCCTATACGACGTCAATAGACGTACTGACTTTGAACCTCGAGGTCCACTTCCTCATCGAATTTCTGCGCCGACGGAAACTCCTGGAGTTTATCCGGTAAATATGGCGCAAAGCGCAAACGTTGACAACTTTTTGCGACAATTTAGCAATATGCAGTTAGGTGATCCAACCCCTTCCACCGAACATTTTCCCCCAGCCGCCTCACCATCGAACTCGTTTGGAAGATACACAAACTACCACAAATGGGGACTTCAATTCGATAACAAGAAAATGTCTGTCGATGATTTCTTGTTTCGAATTGAACGCCTAAAAGATTCTTACCAGGTAACGTGGAACGACGTCGTGAACAACTTCCATCACTTCGTAACGGGTCAAGTAGAAACGTGGTTTTGGATGTTCCTAAAAAGCAATCCGGCTGTCAACTGGTCCACGCTTCGCCTGGCATTAATAGAACAGTACCGTAGCTTAGAATCCGATTTCGAACTGTCCAGGAAAATGTCGGACAGAAAACAAGGCCCTTACGAAACGTTTGATGAGTTTTTCGGAGACTTGATGCAACTCAACTCTAGACTACGCGTGCCGAAAACAAACCGCGAGTTTATTGAGGTCATCAAGCAAAATGTTAAGCGACGAATTGGTGAACATCTCATCACTTTTAGTACTCATAGCATACCCGAAATGGTGCATGTCTGTCGTACCATTGAGAAGTTCATCAGTGACCATGATACTCAGAAGTCGCGATATCACCAAGTTCCTCCTCCTCGAAGGAACGTTTACGAACTAGAAGGCACAGTGCAAGAAGCAGCTTGCAGCAGCTCCCAGACCCAAGTCGAAGCCGTTAATTTTCGGCCCCGAAATACAATCTCCTTGAGGTGCTGGAATTGTAGAGAGCCTGGACATACGTTCTTCGAGTGTGAGAGTGAACAGCGTTCACTTTTCTGTTACAAATGTGGTCGCGCGAACACGACCGTTCCAAAGTGTCCGAATTGCTCGGGAACGGGAAACTCTCTGAAGAGCAGTCCTTCACCCGGGGGGGGATTGTTCGAGAAATGCCTCTCCGGCGAATTAAAATCCCTTACCGACTCTTGCCACCCTATCACCCTATTACAACGGCCCTTAAATCCCCCAATCCTAGCTGACACCACCCAAGAGATCCCCGAAAACGTAACCAGTCGCCCAAAGAAATCGTTGCACCAACGCATACAGGAATATAACGAAGCGAGAGAGCGAATTTTTAAAAGCCCCTACGTATCCAAACCGGTAGAAAAGCTCCGAGCACGTTTTAAGGAAAGAAGGCAAATGCATCTTGCTATTGCGGCAACTTCTTTACAATGTGTGGATGCGGACCCTCGTCCGTATGCGTCCGTTACGATTTTTGGGAAAGATTGGTTAGGTCTCCTAGATAGTGGGGCGTGTATAAGTTGCCTTGGTTCGGGTGGGGTGAATTTTCTTAACACCAACAATATCCCATATAAGCGATTCTCCTCTGCAGTTACCACCGCAGATGGGAAATCGCAATCAATTGTAGGTGTAATTAAATGCACCGTTCAGTACAATTCGAACGTGGCAGAAATTACACTCTACGTAGTACCGACATTAACGAAAGATCTCTACCTTGGAGTTGACTTTTGGAAAAAGTTCAACATTGCTCCTAAAGTCATTGCTGAAATCACGGCAAAAGTTTCGGATTTAGCGAGCATCTCCGAAGGTAGAGATGAGCCTGGTGTTGCTTCTTCGAGAAGTAGTGTTCTTTCAAAGGCCCATGAGTTAACCAGCGAGAACTCCAGGATTTTAGATGAAGCCGTGAGCCTATTTCCTTCCTTCGCCTCTATTGGCTTGGGCAAAACACGGCTTGAGGAACACCTAATTGATACAGGTGACGCAGAGCCAATAAAACAGCGTCATTATCCCGTATCTCCAGCGGTGCAAACTTTACTTTATGCGCAGTTGGACCGTATGCTTTCTATGGACGTGATCGAAGAGAGTTCAAGTTCGTGGAGCTCTCCAGTTGTTCTAGTTAGAAGAGCTGAGAAGAACCGTCTTTGTTTAGACGTGCGAAAGCTTAATTCGGTCACCAAAAAGGATGCATACCCCCTGCCGCATATTGAAGGGTTGCTAGGTCGCCTTTCAGATACATATTTCATCTCGAGTGTGGATCTGAAAGACGCCTTTTGGCAAATACCGCTGGAGCAAAGGTCAAGGGAGAAGACAGCGTTTACCGTCCCCGGTAGGCCCCTGTATCAATTTAAAGTGATGCCCTTCGGCCTATGCAATGCGCCTCAGCGTCTTTGCCGGCTTATGGATAAGGTTATACCTCATCAATTAAGGCAACAAATCTTCGTCTACCTGGATGACTTGCTAATCTTCTCAAGGACTTTTGAAGAACACGTCAAACTTCTCGAATTAGTAGCAACCCAGTTACGATCAGCAGGCCTAACGATAAACGTTGAAAAATCGAAGTTTTGTTATCAAGAGCTAAGATATCTCGGCTACATTGTAGGGAATGGGGTACTGAAGGTAGACCCAGAGAAGGTGGCTGCGATAAAAGAATTTCCGGTACCGCAGAACGCCCGTCAAGTGAGACGATTCCTTGGCATGGCAAGCTGGTACCGAAGGTTTGTACCTAATTTTTCTTCCCTAGCCTCTTATCTCTCCGACACTTTGAGAAAGGGCGTTAAGTTCGGTTTTAATGAAAAAGCTACGGAATCGTTCAACACCATCAAGAACAACTTGACGACTGCACCAGTTTTAGTAAATCCGAATTTTGACAAACAATTTACCGTACTGTGCGATGCATCGGCAACAGGCATCGGGGCGGTTTTGTGTCAAGAGGATGAAGCTGGTGTAGAACGTCCAATATTTTACTATTCCCATAAGCTCAACGATGCCCAACGAAATTACTCCGTAACAGAGCGTGAATGCTTGGCAGCTGTTATGGGGATAAAGAAATTTAGACCTTATGTCGAGGGGTATAAGTTTAAAGTTATTACCGACCATGCAAGTCTTAAGTGGCTAATGAACTTGTAGGATCTTAAGGGACGGCTAGCGCGGTGGAGCTTGGAACTTCAAGGATATACCTTTGAGATTGAGCACCGAAAAGGGAGCTTAAATGTCGTACCCGATGTGTTATCGCGCGCTTACGAGGTTGAAGCCCTACAATCCAGTGAGTCAATCGCAAAGGCAAACGATGTGCTGCATATCGATTTGACGGATCCAGCTTTTCAGTCGGAAGATTACCGTCAAATTATGGAAACTGTGGCGCAGAATAAAAACCAACTTCCTGACCTTCGTATTTCGGACAGTTTCGTATATAAGAAGGTCAGACATAGTACAGGTAATCCAATTGAAGATGATACGTCCTGGAAGTAATGGGTTCCAGCCACGCTAACCGACAACCTGATTATTCTAGCTCATTCCCCACCCAAGGCCTCGCACGGAGGTATGGCAAAGACTTTATACCGTTTACGACAGCAATTCTATTGGCCGAACATGGCTACCCAAGTAAAATTTTTCGTTCAAAATTGCGATTTGTGCAAAACAACGAAAGCACCGAACGCAATTTTGAGAGCTCCGATGGGAAAGGCTTTCGTCGTGGAACGACCATTCCAGCACATTTATATAGACTTCTTAGGTCCCTATCCCAGGTCAAAACTGGGAAATACCCATATTATAGTGGCCCTGGATCAACTGACGAAGTTCGTATTCATTAAACCAATCAGGAAAGCTACCTCTGAAATAGCAGTATCTTTTCTTCAAAAAAACATTTTTCTTTTGTTCGGCGTACCGGAAACTATCTTATCCGATAACGGGAAGCAGTTTTTGAGCAAAGAATTCGCGACATGTATGAATACGTTTGGCATTAATCATGTCAAAACGGCGGCGTACTCGCCTAAGGCAAATGCTAGCGAGAGAGTTAATCGTTCTATCCTGTCGGCCATACGGTCGTATATTGATAGCGATCAGTCCAACTGGGATAAGCATATCCCTCAAATAGCCTGTGCGCTGAGAACGGCCGTTCACTCGGCTATTGCAATGTCGCCTTACGAAGCCGTATTCGGTCAGAGGATGATTGAACACGCCAGCGACTACAAACTGTTGAGAGAGTTAGGGGGTTTAAATAACGCCGACTTGGAGGTTATACCCAAAACTGCAAAGATGAATGTTCTGCATTCACACATTAAAAGTTCGTTGGAAAAAGCACACGACTCGTACGCAGAAGCATACAACACGCGTAGTAAGCCAGTTAAGTACAAAGTAGGAGATGAGGTCTTTAGGCGCAATTTTGTGCAAAGTGATGCTTCAAAAGGCATCAATGCGAAGCTTTGTCCAAAGTTTCAGAAGGCCCGAATTAGCCGCCTAATCGGAAGTAATCTATATGACTTAGTTGATACCGCTGGTCGCAGCTTAGGTATAACTCACTCCAAGGACATTCGCCGCTGAACACCCTCAGGAAAAAAAATATACCCTTCATAGCTCTTCTCCCGGGAAAATTAAAAAAAAATGTCACGTATACGCCCGAGTACTCAGTCTGAACATGAGACTCATGGTTATTCTCAGGGTGGGTCGGTCGGCAACCATAATAACATCATTCATGAGGTTTCTGTTGTCTTAATCTTTTCATTCGTCAGACTTATGAAAATCTCAAGTTTTGTGGGAAACCTCAAAGAGAAAATATAATAATCAATTAAGCTCAGACTACAAAAAAAACTATCGAATCGCTAAATCGCAAAGGAATTATTGTGAACTAGATTTTCGCTGCAAGGTTATGGTGCTGAGCGTAAACAGCAAGCGGAAACGTCGGAACCGGCCATCATTTTCGCTCAGTTTATGGCAGAATTTTATACTCCCTTTAGCTCGCAAACTTTTATTCAAAAATTAATTATTTGTTTCCTAAAATGTCCGAAAAATCGCAACTTAAATTTTAAGACCAAAATGCGATTCTTGTGATTAAAACCCTGCGAGCTACGGGATTATGGAGTTCTGACATATGCTGTGCCTATTGGTGTGAGGGAGACATTTCCGGCTAGCTTGCGTGATAAGATGTTTTCCGGTGGTTGCTCGGTCTGTTTTAACGAGGAGGTGACGCGAATCGGACGTGGGTGGTGAGACCCTAGCCGCGTAGATCATTTTTTATCGCGTCGATCAGTTTATCGCGTAGTGTCAGTTTGTCGCAAGTGACAAAAAAAAAACTACAAATTAAGATCCCGAAAACAAAACCTAAAACAAAAATCGTGATTTTTGCGCGAAGGTCAACAAAACAAAAAAAAGGCCTATCTTACACACGCTCTCTAAACCCACGCCACGATCCGTGCGAATATACCCGGGTATCGTTTGACTTCGGAAAAGCCAGCAAAAAAAAATACGTCGGCTTCAAGTCCCGCTCGCGAGCCGCAAAATCCTACGAGAAAAGGAGAATACCTATACCCGCAGGTTAAGGCGCGCGCCTTTTCGAAACGTGGGACTGCAAAAGTCCTCAGTGCCCGAGAAAGAAAAAAAAAGACATTAAATTAAACAGAAACTAAAGACCGAAAATCAAAGAAACGAAAAACGTGAAAAAAAAAGAAAAATTACGTGAAGAACAAAAAAAAAGTGCCTCACGTGTGAAATCGATCCACTCGCGGGTCATCCATAACCTCCCCAAACCCCTCCCCCTTCAGCCACGCAATAGCCCTTTTCTATGCAAACGGAAAAAAAATCGTGAAATAAACAAAACCCAATTAAGTGAACAAAAAAAGAAAGAGAAAAAATAGTACCGCACGCGTGAAATCCCTAAATCCCGGCTTTGCCGAAAGTTACAACTCCTTTCCCTTTTTCCCTCCCCCTCGTGAAACCATTTGGCAATCAACCGAACACACATCGCCGAACACAAAACACCATCGACGTTACATCAACCACGAAACACCACCAGCTCATCCACCACCTTCAGCAGCGAAGAAACCTACATCCAGCAGTTACACCAACCATCAACCATGTTTCTCTTATCTGTCGTGTGTATAGAAAAAAATTTGAATAAAATCAAGTGGTCAATTAAGTTGTGTTGTTCGCCCACGCGTTTAAATGTATTTTCTCCCAAGTATAGCTTAGACAGAGTACGAGGCGGAATGCGGTGCACCACAGTCCTTTACCTTGGTAATTAACCCTCAATAAGGGTAAGTTTATTTTTTTTTATATTTTGATTAGTAAATATTTAAACCCGGGGCTTAGACAAAAACTGACCAGTACAGTAAGGTACAAAAAAAAAATTGGAAAAAAAATTCTTTGTATATATTAAAGTAAAGAAATTAAAATTTATCAAAACTAGAAAAGTTGATAAGGAGAAAGTGGAAAAGAAAAAAAAATAGATATACGTATTAAATAAAATTACACTGCAAAAAAAAAAAAAAAAAACAAAAAAAAATGTTAAACATGAAAGATTAGAGACGACAATTTTAATCAAAGAGAAATTTAGAAAGAAATGAAAGAGAAAAGAATTAAATAAAATTACACTGATAGGATTTTTTTTTTGCGACAAAACTTAATAGTAAAAATAATTAGTATAATAGAACTCAGAAAGAAAATTAATTAAGAAAATAAAATAAATTAAATTAAAATAACATAAATTAAAGAAAAAATTAAAAGAAAATAAATTAAATTAAAATAAATGAAATAAAAATTAATTAAATTAAAATAAAATTAAATTAAAGAAAAAAAAATAAATTAAAATTAATAAAAAAAAAAATATTTTTATAAGAAAATTTATTTATAATTTTTTTTTTTGTATATTTCCATTTAAGTTTTCAATGGTAATTTTTTTTTTTAAATTCCTAAGCAAGGTTCCTAAATTTGATTTTGCTAAAGGTACAAGAACCAGGTGTAAACAATTTTTTTGGATGCTTTAATTGAATTAGATTTATCAAACAATAATTCCTTTGTATTTAGCGAATAGATTAGTGTAGCTGTTATACCAAAGTGTTGGTATCTAAAAGAATTTTTATTTTTTTTTATTTTTTTTTTGAGAATAAAATCAATCATTCGTTTATAACGTTGTATGAAAATGTTTTGGTTTCCTTATTTTAAATTGGTTGGCAAAGAAAGACTATGTTATTTGGTTTGATATTGGTCGGGAATTTATTTTATTCCGTACGTTTTCCAGTAAGTATGGCGTTTCAGTAAGACGCATATTAGAGGATGAGTAGGGGATCAGAGGGCCGGTAAACGAGGATGACACGTAGTCCGGGGTTAGCAACCTTTTTCAGGGGTGCGCATTAACCTCCTTCAGGTTAGGGGCCATCGCAAATGGAGCGAAGCGGAGGCCATGGACGCTAGAACGTAGTCGTTTTAGCATGGGGTGGGCCAGCTCAGAGAGAATAACCATCTTCCTCTCTCCTTTTTTTTCTTATTTTCGCTATGGAAGTATTCGTGGAGGACGTGAATGTAGACGAAACTCGGGCCTCGCATTTTTTTTTTTTTTTTTGACACTTCTCGGTTACGATCACGAAGTAATAACATCTCGTTCGTTTTTGGTTGGTACAGGCATGTAAAAATAAATGTAACCCCAGTCCAGGTCTTGTGGTAAGAATCCACTCCCGCCGACGAGCTAGCGAGCGGAGGATCATGCCTGGCCGCAAGATGGCTGGACACCCCTCCTATCAATCTGCCCGGACTGGCCTAAGGGTCCTGTTACCTTGGGTCATAAGGGTGGAGGAAGTTGATAGGAGGTTCAACCCCTAGCGTGGGTCTCGCGCCAAGTGAGAGACGTTGAGAAGTGAGCGTGGTCAGACCTTCACCAGCACGGGTGATAGTGCCGGTTGGGGACTAGCCACTTCCTAATTCGACATCTGCTCACTAGATGTCACTCTCAAGGCGGGACGAGCGTTAGGGGGTTCGTTACAATAGGGTCACTCTGATATGAAAATTTAAAGTTAAAACGATTTATAATCAAATTATTGATGTATACGTACATAAATAATATCCTTAATTGTGGACTGTGGAGGGAGCGTTAGTGACACCTGGTAATTGTTAGGTGCCTCCGAAATAATTTGCCAAATCGCAGCCGAGTTAGTAAACGAGTCACGCGGTAGTGCCTGGCCCATATCTTCCATTTGATGGATGAAATCTTGAAGCAGTGATTTTACTTGTTTAAGTTTGGATGGCTCTCTAAGAGTCATAGGCGATTTCGCCGGGTATCGGAAGAGCTCCATTTAATTCATTGGGATACATTTTGTCGTAAATACGATTATTATTTCGTACAGAATTTGTTGAGTTGTCTGCAAGATATTATATGAAATGTTATAAATTATTTGTATCTTTGTAACTATCGATTTTTAATGGCAAATAGCCAGCACTTACCACTGGGTTCGTTGCTTCGTTTTCAAGATTCTTCTTTGTGGTAATCGGCAGAAGATTTTCAGAGAGTTAACCATTTTCATAAAGCTTTATGCAGGCTTTAAACGCTGCAGAAATCTTAGCCCACTTGCATATATCCATAGGGTCACTCTGATATGAAAATTTAAAGTTAAAACGATTTATAATCAAATTATTGATGTATACGTACATAAATAATATCCTTAATTGTGGACTGTGGAGGGAGCGTTAGTGACACCTGGTAATTGTTAGGTGCCTCCGAAATAATTTGCCAAATCGCAGCCGAGTTATTAAACGAGTCACGCGGTAGTGCCTGGCCCATATCTTCCATTTGATGGATGAAATCTTGAAGCAGTGATTTTACTTGTTTAAGTTTGGATGGCTCTCTAAGAGTCATAGGCGATTTCGCCGGGTATCGGAAGAGCTCCATTTAATTCATTGGGATACATTTTGTCGTAAATACGATTATTATTTCGTACAGAATTTGTTGAGTTGTCTGCAAGATATTATATGAAATGTTATAAATTATTTGTATCTTTGTAACTATCGATTTTTAATGGCAAATAGCCAGCACTTACCACTGGGTTCGTTGCTTCGTTTTCAAGATTGTTCTTTGTGGTAATCGGCAGAAGATTTTCAGAGAGTTAACCATTTTCATAAAGCTTTATGCAGGCTTTAAACGCTGCAGAAATCTTAGCCCACTTGCATATATCCATAGGGTCACTCTGATATGAAAATTTAAAGTTAAAACGATTTATAATCAAATTATTGATGTATACGTACATAAATAATATCCTTAATTGTGGACTGTGGAGGGAGCGTTAGTGACACCTGGTAATTGTTAGGTGCCTCCGAAATAATTTGCCAAATCGCAGCCGAGTTATTAAACGAGTCACGCGGTAGTGCCTGGCCCATATCTTCCATTTGATGGATGAAATCTTGAAGCAGTGATTTTACTTGTTTAAGTTTGGATGGCTCTCTAAGAGTCATAGGCGATTTCGCCGGGTATCGGAAGAGCTCCATTTAATTCATTGGGATACATTTTGTCGTAAATACGATTATTATTTCGTACAGAATTTGTTGAGTTGTCTGCAAGATATTATATGAAATGTTATAAATTATTTGTATCTTTGTAACTATCGATTTTTAATGGCAAATAGCCAGCACTTACCACTGGGTTCGTTGCTTCGTTTTCAAGATTCTTCTTTGTGGTAATCGGCAGAAGATTTTCAGAGAGTTAACCATTTTCATAAAGCTTTATGCAGGCTTTAAACGCTGCAGAAATCTTAGCCCACTTGCATATATCCATAGGGTCACTCTGATATGAAAATTTAAAGTTAAAACGATTTATAATCAAATTATTGATGTATACGTACATAAATAATATCCTTAATTGTGGACTGTGGAGGGAGCGTTAGTGACACCTGGTAATTGTTAGGTGCCTCCGAAATAATTTGCCAAATCGCAGCCGAGTTAGTAAACGAGTCACGCGGTAGTGCCTGGCCCATATCTTCCATTTGATGGATGAAATCTTGAAGCAGTGATTTTACTTGTTTAAGTTTGGATGGCTCTCTAAGAGTCATAGGCGATTTCGCCGGGTATCGGAAGAGCTCCATTTAATTCATTGGGATACATTTTGTCGTAAATACGATTATTATTTCGTACAGAATTTGTTGAGTTGTCTGCAAGATATTATATGAAATGTTATAAATTATTTGTATCTTTGTAACTATCGATTTTTAATGGCAAATAGCCAGCACTTACCACTGGGTTCGTTGCTTCGTTTTCAAGATTCTTCTTTGTGGTAATCGGCAGAAGATTTTCAGAGAGTTAACCATTTTCATAAAGCTTTATGCAGGCTTTAAACGCTGCAGAAATCTTAGCCCACTTGCATATATCCATAGGGTCACTCTGATATGAAAATTTAAAGTTAAAACGATTTATAATCAAATTATTGATGTATACGTACATAAATAATATCCTTAATTGTGGACTGTGGAGGGAGCGTTAGTGACACCTGGTAATTGTTAGGTGCCTCCGAAATAATTTGCCAAATCGCAGCCGAGTTAGTAAACGAGTCACGCGGTAGTGCCTGGCCCATATCTTCCATTTGATGGATGAAATCTTGAAGCAGTGATTTTACTTGTTTAAGTTTGGATGGCTCTCTAAGAGTCATAGGCGATTTCGCCGGGTATCGGAAGAGCTCCATTTAATTCATTGGGATACATTTTGTCGTAAATACGATTATTATTTCGTACAGAATTTGTTGAGTTGTCTGCAAGATATTATATGAAATGTTATAAATTATTTGTATCTTTGTGACTATCGATTTTTAATGGCAAATAGCCAGCACTTACCACTGGGTTCGTTGCTTCGTTTTCAAGATTCTTCTTTGTGGTAATCGGCAGAAGATTTTCAGGGAGTTAACCATTTTCATAAAGCTTTATGCAGGCTTTAAACGCTGCAGAAATCTTAGCCCACTTGCATATATCCATAGGGTCACTCTGATATGAAAATTTAAAGTTAAAACGATTTATAATCAAATTATTGATGTATACGTACATAAATAATATCCTTAATTGTGGACTGTGGAGGGAGCGTTAGTGACACCTGGTAATTGTTAGGTGCCTCCGAAATAATTTGCCAAATCGCAGCCGAGTTAGTAAACGAGTCACGCGGTAGTGCCTGGCCCATATCTTCCATTTGATGGATGAAATCTTGAAGCAGTGATTTTACTTGTTTAAGTTTGGATGGCTCTCTAAGAGTCATAGGCGATTTCGCCGGGTATCGGAAGAGCTCCATTTAATTCATTGGGATACATTTTGTCGTAAATACGATTATTATTTCGTACAGAATTTGTTGAGTTGTCTTGCATATATCCATAGGGTCACTCTGATATGAAAATTTAAAGTTAAAACGATTTATAATCAAATTATTGATGTATACGTACATAAATAATATCCTTAATTGTGGACTGTGGAGGGAGCGTTAGTGACACCTGGTAATTGTTAGGTGCCTCCGAAATAATTTGCCAAATCGCAGCCGAGTTAGTAAACGAGTCACGCGGTAGTGCCTGGCCCATATCTTCCATTTGATGGATGAAATCTTGAAGCAGTGATTTTACTTGTTTAAGTTTGGATGGCTCTCTAAGAGTCATAGGCGATTTCGCCGGGTATCGGAAGAGCTCCATTTAATTCATTGGGATACATTTTGTCGTAAATACGATTATTATTTCGTACAGAATTTGTTGAGTTGTCTGCAAGATATTATATGAAATGTTATAAATTATTTGTATCTTTGTAACTATCGATTTTTAATGGCAAATAGCCAGCACTTACCACTGGGTTCGTTGCTTCGTTTTCAAGATTCTTCTTTGTGGTAATCGGCAGAAGATTTTCAGAGAGTTAACCATTTTCATAAAGCTTTATGCAGGCTTTAAACGCTGCAGAAATCTTAGCCCACTGGCATATATCCATAGGGTCACTCTGATATGAAAATTTAAAGTTAAAACGATTTATAATCAAATTATTGATGTATACGTACATAAATAATATCCTTAATTGTGGACTGTGGAGGGAGCGTTAGTGACACCTGGTAATTGTTAGGTGCCTCCGAAATAATTTGCCAAATCGCAGCCGAGTTAGTAAACGAGTCACGCGGTAGTGCCTGGCCCATATCTTCCATTTGATGGATGAAATCTTGAAGCAGTGATTTTACTTGTTTAAGTTTGGATGGCTCTCTAAGAGTCATAGGCGATTTCGCCGGGTATCGGAAGAGCTCCATTTAATTCATTGGGATACATTTTGTCGTAAATACGATTATTATTTCGTACAGAATTTGTTGAGTTGTCTGCAAGATATTATATGAAATGTTATAAATTATTTGTATCTTTGTAACTATCGATTTTTAATGGCAAATAGCCAGCACTTACCACTGGGTTCGTTGCTTCGTTTTCAAGATTCTTCTTTGTGGTAATCGGCAGAAGATTTTCAGAGAGTTAACCATTTTCATAAAGCTTTATGCAGGCTTTAAACGCTGCAGAAATCTTAGCCCACTTGCATATATCCATAGGGTCACTCTGATATGAAAATTTAAAGTTAAAACGATTTATAATCAAATTATTGATGTATACGTACATAAATAATATCCTTAATTGTGGACTGTGGAGGGAGCGTTAGTGACACCTGGTAATTGTTAGGTGCCTCCGAAATAATTTGCCAAATCGCAGCCGAGTTAGTAAACGAGTCACGCGGTAGTGCCTGGCCCATATCTTCCATTTGATGGATGAAATCTTGAAGCAGTGATTTTACTTGTTTAAGTTTGGATGGCTCTCTAAGAGTCATAGGCGATTTCGCCGGGTATCGGAAGAGCTCCATTTAATTCATTGGGATACATTTTGTCGTAAATACGATTATTATTTCGTACAGAATTTGTTGAGTTGTCTGCAAGATATTATATGAAATGTTATAAATTATTTGTATCTTTGTAACTATCGATTTTTAATGGCAAATAGCCAGCACTTACCACTGGGTTCGTTGCTTCGTTTTCAAGATTCTTCTTTGTGGTAATCGGCAGAAGATTTTCAGAGAGTTAACCATTTTCATAAAGCTTTATGCAGGCTTTAAACGCTGCAGAAATCTTAGCCCACTTGCATATATCCATAGGGTCACTCTGATATGAAAATTTAAAGTTAAAACGATTTATAATCAAATTATTGATGTATACGTACATAAATAATATCCTTAATTGTGGACTGTGGAGGGAGCGTTAGTGACACCTGGTAATTGTTAGGTGCCTCCGAAATAATTTGCCAAATCGCAGCCGAGTTAGTAAACGAGTCACGCGGTAGTGCCTGGCCCATATCTTCCATTTGATGGATGAAATCTTGAAGCAGTGATTTTACTTGTTTAAGTTTGGATGGCTCTCTAAGAGTCATAGGCGATTTCGCCGGGTATCGGAAGAGCTCCATTTAATTCATTGGGATACATTTTGTCGTAAATACGATTATTATTTCGTACAGAATTTGTTAAGTTGTCTGCAAGATATTATATGAAATGTTATAAATTATTTGTATCTTTGTAACTATCGATTTTTAATGGCAAATAGCCAGCACTTACCACTGGGTTCGTTGCTTCGTTTTCAAGATTCTTCTTTGTGGTAATCGGCAGAAGATTTTCAGAGAGTTAACCATTTTCATAAAGCTTTATGCAGGCTTTAAACGCTGCAGAAATCTTAGCCCCCTTGCATATATCCATAGGGTCACTCTGATATGAAAATTTAAAGTTAAAACGATTTATAATCAAATTATTGATGTATACGTACATAAATAATATCCTTAATTGTGGACTGTGGAGGGAGCGTTAGTGACACCTGGTAATTGTTAGGTGCCTCCGAAAAAATTTGCCAAATCGCAGCCGAGTTAGTAAACGAGTCACGCGGTAGTGCCTGGCCCATATCTTCCATTTGATGGATGAAATCTTGAAGCAGTGATTTTACTTGTTTAAGTTTGGATGGCTCTCTAAGAGTCATAGGCGATTTCGCCGGGTATCGGAAGAGCTCCATTTAATTCATTGGGATACATTTTGTCGTAAATACGATTATTATTTCGTACAGAATTTGTTGAGTTGTCTGCAAGATATTATCTGAAATGTTATAAATTATTTGTATCTTTGTAACTATCGATTTTTAATGGCAAATAGCCAGCACTTACCACTGGGTTCGTTGCTTCGTTTTCAAGATTCTTCTTTGTGGTAATCGGCAGAAGATTTTCAGAGAGTTAACCATTTTCATAAAGCTTTATGCAGGCTTTAAACGCTGCAGAAATCTTAGCCCACTTGCATATATCCATAGGGTCACTCTGATATGAAAATTTAAAGTTAAAACGATTTATAATCAAATTATTGATGTATACGTACATAAATAATATCCTTAATTGTGGACTGTGGAGGGAGCGTTAGTGACACCTGGTAATTGTTAGGTGCCTCCGAAATAATTTGCCAAATCGCAGCCGAGTTAGTAAACGAGTCACGCGGTAGTGCCTGGCCCATATCTTCCATTTGATGGATGAAATCTTGAAACAGTGATTTTACTTGTTTAAGTTTGGATGGCTCTCTAAGAGTCATAGGCGATTTCGCCGGGTATCGGAAGAGCTCCATTTAATTCATTGGGATACATTTTGTCGTAAATACGATTATTATTTCGTACAGAATTTGTTGAGTTGTCTGCAAGATATTATATGAAATGTTATAAATTATTTGTATCTTTGTAACTATCGATTTTTAATGGCAAATAGCCAGCACATACCACTGGGTTCGTTGCTTCGTTTTCAAGATTCTTCTTTGTGGTAATCGGCAGAAGATTTTCAGAGAGTTAACCATTTTCATAAAGCTTTATGCAGGCTTTAAACGCTGCAGAAATCTTAGCCCACTTGCATATATCCATAGGGTCACTCTGATATGAAAATTTAAAGTTAAAACGATTTATAATCAAATTATTGATGTATACGTAATTAAATAATATCCTTAATTGTGGACTGTGGAGGGAGCGTTAGTGACACCTGGTAATTGTTAGGTGCCTCCGAAATAATTTGCCAAATCGCAGCCGAGTTAGTAAACGAGTCACGCGGTAGTGCCTGGCCCATATCTTCCATTTGATGGATGAAATCTTGAAGCAGTGATTTTACTTGTTTAAGTTTGGATGGCTCTCTAAGAGTCATAGGCGATTTCGCCGGGTATCGGAAGAGCTCCATTTAATTCATTGGGATACATTTTGTCGTAAATACGATTATTATTTCGTACAGAATTTGTTGAGTTGTCTGCAAGATATTATATGAAATGTTATAAATTATTTGTATCTTTGTAACTATCGATTTTTAATGGCAAATAGCCAGCACTTACCACTGGGTTCGTTGCTTCGTTTTCAAGATTCTTCTTTGTGGTAATCGGCAGAAGATTTTCAGAGAGTTAACCATTTTCATAAAGCTTTATGCAGGCTTTAAACGCTGCAGAAATCTTAGCCCACTTGCATATATCCATAGGGTCACTCTGATATGAAAATTAAAAGTTAAAACGATTTATAATCAAATTATTGATGTATACGTACATAAATAATATCCTTAATTGTGGACTGTGGAGGGAGCGTTAGTGACACCTGGTAATTGTTAGGTGCCTCCGAAATAATTTGCCAAATCGCAGCCGAGTTAGTAAACGAGTCACGCGGTAGTGCCTGGCCCATATCTTCCATTTGATGGATGAAATCTTGAAGCAGTGATTTTACTTGTTTAAGTTTGGATGGCTCTCTAAGAGTCATAGGCGATTTCGCCGGGTATCGGAAGAGCTCCATTTAATTCATTGGGATACATTTTGTCGTAAATACGATTATTATTTCGTACAGAATTTGTTGAGTTGTCTGCAAGATATTATATGAAATGTTATAAATTATTTGTATCTTTGTAACTATCGATTTTTAATGGCAAATAGCCAGCACTTACCACTGGGTTCGTTGCTTCGTTTTCAAGATTCTTCTTTGTGGTAATCGGCAGAAGATTTTCAGAGAGTTAACCATTTTCATAAAGCTTTATGCAGGCTTTAAACGCTGCAGAAATCTTAGCCCACTTGCATATATCCATAGGGTCACTCTGATATGAAAATTTAAAGTTAAAACGATTTATAATCAAATTATTGATGTATACGTACATAAATAATATCCTTAATTGTGGACTGTGGAGGGAGCGTTAGTGACACCTGGTAATTGTTAGGTGCCTCCGAAATAATTTGCCAAATCGCAGCCGAGTTAGTAAACGAGTCACGCGGTAGTGCCTGGCCCATATCTTCCATTTGATGAATGAAATCTTGAAGCAGTGATTTTACTTGTTTAAGTTTGGATGGCTCTCTAAGAGTCATAGGCGATTTCGCCGGGTATCGGAAGACCTCCATTTAATTCATTGGGATACATTTTGTCGTAAATACGATTATTATTTCGTACAGAATTTGTTGAGTTGTCTGCAAGATATTATATGAAATGTTATAAATTATTTGTATCTTTGTAACTATCGATTTTTAATGGCAAATAGCCAGCACTTACCACTGGGTTCGTTGCTTCGTTTTCAAGATTCTTCTTTGTGGTAATCGGCAGAAGATTTTCAGAGAGTTAACCATTTTCATAAAGCTTTATGCAGGCTTTAAACGCTGCAGAAATCTTAGCCCACTTGCATATATCCATAGGGTCACTCTGATATGAAAATTTAAAGTTAAAACGATTTATAATCAAATTATTGATGTATACGTACATAAATAATATCCTTAATTGTGGACTGTGGAGGGAGCGTTAGTGACACCTGGTAATTGTTAGGTGCCTCCGAAATAATTTGCCAAATCGCAGCCGAGTTAGTAAACGAGTCACGCGGTAGTGCCTGGCCCATATCTTCCATTTGATGGATGAAATCTTGAAGCAGTGATTTTACTTGTTTAAGTTTGGATGGCTCTCTAAGAGTCATAGGCGATTTCGCCGGGTATCGGAAGAGCTCCATTTAATTCATTTGGATACATTTTGTCGTAAATACGATTATTATTTCGTACAGATTTTGTTGAGTTGTCTGCAAGATATTATATGAAATGTTATAAATTATTTGTATCTTTGTAACTATCGATTTTTAATGGCAAATAGCCAGCACTTACCACTGGGTTCGTTGCTTCGTTTTCAAGATTCTTCTTTGTGGTAATCGGCAGAAGATTTTCAGAGAGTTAACCATTTTCATAAAGCTTTATGCAGGCTTTAAACGCTGCAGAAATCTTAGCCCACTTGCATATATCCATAGGGTCACTCTGATATGAAAATTTAAAGTTAAAACGATTTATAATCAAATTATTGATGTATACGTACATAAATAATATCCTTAATTGTGGACTGTGGAGGGAGCGTTAGTGACACCTGGTAATTGTTAGGTGCCTCCGAAATAATTTGCCAAATCGCAGCCGAGTTAGTAAACGAGTCACGCGGTAGTGCCTGGCCCATATCTTCCATTTGATGGATGAAATCTTGAAGCAGTGATTTTACTTGTTTAAGTTTGGATGGCTCTCTAAGAGTCATAGGCGATTTCGCCGGGTATCGGAAGAGCTCCATTTAATTCATTGGGATACATTTTGTCGTAAATACGATTATTATTTCGTACAGAATTTGTTGAGTTGTCTGCAAGATATTATATGAAATGTTATAAATTATTTGTATCTTTGTAACTATCGATTTTTAATGGCAAATAGCCAGCACTTACCACCGGGTTCGTTGCTTCGTTTTCAAGATTCTTCTTTGTGGTAATCGGCAGAAGATTTTCAGAGAGTTAACCATTTTCATAAAGCTTTATGCAGGCTTTAAACGCTGCAGAAATCTTAGCCCACTTGCATATATCCATAGGGTCACTCTGATATGAAAATTTAAAGTTAAAACGATTTATAATCAAATTATCGATGTATACGTACATAAATAATATCCTTAATTGTGGACTGTGGAGGGAGCGTAAGTGACACCTGGTAATTGTTAGGTGCCTCCGAAATAATTTGCCAAATCGCAGCCGAGTTAGTAAACGAGTCACGCGGTAGTGCCTGGCCCATATCTTCCATTTGATGGATGAAATCTGGAAGCAGTGATTTTACTTGTTTAAGTTTGGATGGCTCTCTAAGAGTCATAGGCGATTTCGCCGGGTATCGGAAGAGCTCCATTTAATTCATTGGGATACATTTTGTCGTAAATACGATTATTATTTCGTACAGAATTTGTTGAGTTGTCTGCAAGATATTATATGAAATGTTATAAATTATTTGTATCTTTGTAACTATCGATTTTTAATGGCAAATAGCCAGCACTTACCACTGGGTTCGTTGCTTCGTTTTCAAGATTCTTCTTTGTGGTAATCGGCAGAAGATTTTCAGAGAGTTAACCATTTTCATAAAGCTTTATGCAGGCTTTAAACGCTGCAGAAATCTTAGCCCACTTGCATATATCCATAGTGTCACTCTGATATGAAAATTTAAAGTTAAAACGATTTATAATCAAATTATTGATGTATACGTACATAAATAATATCCTTAATTGTGGACTGTGGAGGGAGCGTTAGTGACACCTGGTAATTGTTAGGTGCCTCCGAAATAATTTGCCAAATCGCAGCCGAGTTAGTAAACGAGTCACGCGGTAGTGCCTGGCCCATATCTTCCATTTGATGGATGAAATCTTGAAGCAGTGATTTTACTTGTTTAAGTTTGGATGGCTCTCTAAGAGTCATAGGCGATTTCGCCGGGTATCGGAAGAGCTCCATTTAATTCATTGGGATACATTTTGTCGTAAATACGATTATTATTTCGTACAGAATTTGTTGAGTTGTCTGCAAGATATTATATGAAATGTTATAAATTATTTGTATCTTTGTAACTATCGATTTTTAATGGCAAATAGCCAGCACTTACCACTGGGTTCGTTGCTTCGTTTTCAAGATTCTTCTTTGTGGTAATCGGCAGAAGATTTTCAGAGAGTTAACCATTTTCATAAAGCTTTATGCAGGCTTTAAACGCTGCAGAAATCTTAGCCCACTTGCATATATCCATAGGGTCACTCTGATATGAAAATTTAAAGTTAAAACGATTTATAATCAAATTATTGATGTATACGTACATAAATAATATCCTTAATTGTGGACTGTGGAGGGAGCGTTAGTGACACCTGGTAATTGTTAGGTGCCTCCGAAATAATTTGCCAAATCGCAGCCGAGTTAGTAAACGAGTCACGCGGTAGTGCCTGGCCCATATCTTCCATTTGATGGATGAAATCTTGAAGCAGTGATTTTACTTGTTTAAGTTTGGATGGCTCTCTAAGAGTCATAGGCGATTTCGCCGGGTATCGGAAGAGCTCCATTTAATTCATTGGGATACATTTTGTCGTAAATACGATTATTATTTCGTACAGAATTTGTTGAGTTGTCTGCAAGATATTATATGAAATGTTATAAATTATTTGTATCTTTGTAACTATCGATTTTTAATGGCAAATAGCCAGCACTTACCACTGGGTTCGTTGCTTCGTTTTCAAGATTCTTCTTTGTGGTAATCGGCAGAAGATTTTCAGAGAGTTAACCATTTTCATAAAGCTTTATGCAGGCTTTAAACGCTGCAGAAATCTTAGCCCACTTGCATATATCCATAGGGTCACTCTGATATGAAAATTTAAAGTTAAAACGATTTATAATCAAATTATTGATGTATACGTACATAAATAATATCCTTAATTGTGGACTGTGGAGGGAGCGTAAGTGACACCTGGTAATTGTTAGGTGCCTCCGAAATAATTTGCCAAATCGCAGCCGAGTTAGTAAACGAGTCACGCGGTAGTGCCTGGCCCATATCTTCCATTTGATGGATGAAATCTGGAAGCAGTGATTTTACTTGTTTAAGTTTGGATGGCTCTCTAAGAGTCATAGGCGATTTCGCCGGGTATCGGAAGAGCTCCATTTAATTCATTGGGATACATTTTGTCGTAAATACGATTATTATTTCGTACAGAATTTGTTGAGTTGTCTGCAAGATATTATATGAAATGTTATAAATTATTTGTATCTTTGTAACTATCGATTTTTAATGGCAAATAGCCAGCACTTACCACTGGGTTCGTTGCTTCGTTTTCAAGATTCTTCTTTGTGGTAATCGGCAGAAGATTTTCAGAGAGTTAACCATTTTCATAAAGCTTTATGCAGGCTTTAAACGCTGCAGAAATCTTAGCCCACTTGCATATATCCATAGTGTCACTCTGATATGAAAATTTAAAGTTAAAACGATTTATAATCAAATTATTGATGTATACGTACATAAATAATATCCTTAATTGTGGACTGTGGAGGGAGCGTTAGTGACACCTGGTAATTGTTAGGTGCCTCCGAAATAATTTGCCAAATCGCAGCCGAGTTAGTAAACGAGTCACGCGGTAGTGCCTGGCCCATATCTTCCATTTGATGGATGAAATCTTGAAGCAGTGATTTTACTTGTTTAAGTTTGGATGGCTCTCTAAGAGTCATAGGCGATTTCGCCGGGTATCGGAAGAGCTCCATTTAATTCATTGGGATACATTTTGTCGTAAATACGATTATTATTTCGTACAGAATTTGTTGAGTTGTCTGCAAGATATTATATGAAATGTTATAAATTATTTGTATCTTTGTAACTATCGATATTTAATGGCAAATAGCCAGCACTTACCACTGGGTTCGTTGCTTCGTTTTCAAGATTCTTCTTTGTGGTAATCGGCAGAAGATTTTCAGAGAGTTAACCATTTTCATAAAGCTTTATGCAGGCTTTAAACGCTGCAGAAATCTTAGCCCACTTGCATATATCCATAGTGTCACTCTGATATGAAAATTTAAAGTTAAAACGATTTATAATCAAATTATTGATGTATACGTACATAAATAATATCCTTAATTGTGGACTGTGGAGGGAGCGTTAGTGACACCTGGTAATTGTTAGGTGCCTCCGAAATAATTTGCCAAATCGCAGCCGAGTTAGTAAACGAGTCACGCGGTAGTGCCTGGCCCATATCTTCCATTTGATGGATGAAATCTTGAAGCAGTGATTTTACTTGTTTAAGTTTGGATGGCTCTCTAAGAGTCATAGGCGATTTCGCCGGGTATCGGAAGAGCTCCATTTAATTCATTGGGATACATTTTGTCGTAAATACGATTATTATTTCGTACAGAATTTGTTGAGTTGTCTGCAAGATATTATATGAAATGTTATAAATTATTTGTATCTTTGTAACTATCGATTTTTAATGGCAAATAGCCAGCACTTACCACTGGGTTCGTTGCTTCGTTTTCAAGATTCTTCTTTGTGGTAATCGGCAGAAGATTTTCAGAGAGTTAACCATTTTCATAAAGCTTTATGCAGGCTTTAAACGCTGCAGAAATCTTAGCCCACTTGCATATATCCATAGGGTCACTCTGATATGAAAATTTAAAGTTAAAACGATTTATAATCAAATTATTGATGTATACGTACATAAATAATATCCTTAATTGTGGACTGTGGAGGGAGCGTTAGTGACACCTGGTAATTGTTAGGTGCCTCCGAAATAATTTGCCAAATCGCAGCCGAGTTAGTAAACGAGTCACGCGGTAGTGCCTGGCCCATATCTTCCATTTGATGGATGAAATCTTGAAGCAGTGATTTTACTTGTTTAAGTTTGGATGGCTCTCTAAGAGTCATAGGCGATTTCGCCGGGTATCGGAAGAGCTCCATTTAATTCATTGGGATACATTTTGTCGTAAATACGATTATTATTTCGTACAGAATTTGTTGAGTTGTCTGCAAGATATTATATGAATTGTTATAAATTATTTGTATCTTTGTAACTATCGATTTTTAATGGCAAATAGCCAGCACTTACCACTGGGTTCGTTGCTTCGTTTTCAAGATTCTTCTTTGTGGTAATCGGCAGAAGATTTTCAGAGAGTTAACCATTTTCATAAAGCTTTATGCAGGCTTTAAACGCTGCAGAAATCTTAGCCCACTTGCATATATCCATAGGGTCACTCTGATATGAAAATTTAAAGTTAAAACGATTTATAATCAAATTATTGATGTATACGTACATAAATAATATCCTTAATTGTGGACTGTGGAGGGAGCGTTAGTGACACCTGGTAATTGTTAGGTGCCTCCGAAATAATTTGCCAAATCGCAGCCGAGTTAGTAAACGAGTCACGCGGTAGTGCCTGGCCCATATCTTCCATTTGATGGATGAAATCTTGAAGCAGTGATTTTACTTGTTTAAGTTTGGATGGCTCTCTAAGAGTCATAGGCGATTTCGCCGGGTATCGGAAGAGCTCCATTTAATTCATTGGGATACATTTTGTCGTAAATACGATTATTATTTCGTACAGAATTTGTTGAGTTGTCTGCAAGATATTATATGAAATGTTATAAATTATTTGTATCTTTGTAACTATCGATTTTTAATGGCAAATAGCCAGCACTTACCACTGGGTTCGTTGCTTCGTTTTCAAGATTCTTCTTTGTGGTAATCGGCAGAAGATTTTCAGAGAGTTAACCATTTTCATAAAGCTTTATGCAGGCTTTAAACGCTGCAGAAATCTTAGCCCACTTGCATATATCCATAGGGTCACTCTGATATGAAACTTTAAAGTTAAAACGATTTATAATCAAATTATTGATGTATACGTACATAAATAATATCCTTAATTGTGGACTGTGGAGGGAGCGTTAGTGACACCTGGTAATTGTTAGGTGCCTCCGAAATAATTTGCCAAATCGCAGCCGAGTTAGTAAACGAGTCACGCGGTAGTGCCTGGCCCATATCTTCCATTTGATGGATGAACTCTTGAAGCAGTGATTTTACTTGTTTAAGTTTGGATGGCTCTCTAAGAGTCATAGGCGATTTCGCCGGGTATCGGAAGAGCTCCATTTAATTCATTGGGATACATTTTGTCGTAAATACGATTATTATTTCGAACAGAATTTGTTGAGTTGTCTGCAAGATATTATATGAAATGTTATAAATTATTTGTATCTTTGTAACTATCGATTTTTAATGGCAAATAGCCAGCACTTACCACTGGGTTCGTTGCTTCGTTTTCAAGATTCTTCTTTATGGTAATCGGCAGAAGATTTTCAGAGAGTTAACCATTTTCATAAAGCTTTATGCAGGCTTTAAACGCTGCAGAAATCTTAGCCCACTTGCATATATCCATAGGGTCACTCTGATATGAAAATTTAAAGTTAAAACGATTTATAATCAAATTATTGATGTATACGTACATAAATAATATCCTTAATTGTGGACTGTGGAGGGAGCGTTAGTGACACCTGGTAATTGTTAGGTGCCTCCGAAATAATTTGCCAAATCGCAGCCGAGTTAGTAAACGAGTCACGCGGTAGTGCCTGGCCCATATCTTCCATTTGATGGATGAAATCTTGAAGCAGTGATTTTACTTGTTTAAGTTTGGATGGCTCTCTAAGAGTCATAGGCGATTTCGCCGGGTATCGGAAGAGCTCCATTTAATTCATTGGGATACATTTTGTCGTAAATACGATTATTATTTCGTACAGAATTTGTTGAGTTGTCTGCAAGATATTATATGAAATGTTATAAATTATTTGTATCTTAGTAACTATCGATTTTTAATGGCAAATAGCCAGCACTTACCACTGGGTTCGTTGCTTCGTTTTCAATATTCTTCTTTGTGGTAATCGGCAGAAGATTTTCAGAGAGTTAACCATTTTCATAAAGCTTTATGCAGGCTTTAAGCGCTGCAGAAATCTTAGCCCACTTGCATATATCCATAGGGTCACTCTGATATGAAAATTTAAAGTTAAAACGATTTATAATCAAATTATTGATGTATACGTACATAAATAATATCCTTAATTGTGGACTGTGGAGGGAGCGTTAGTGACACCTGGTAATTGTTAGGTGCCTCCGAAATAATTTGCCAAATCGCAGCCGAGTTAGTAAACGAGTCACGCGGTAGTGCCTGGCCCATATCTTCCATTTGATGGATGAAATCTTGAAGCAGTGATTTTACTTGTTTAAGTTTGGATGGCTCTCTAAGAGTCATAGGCGATTTCGCCGGGTATCGGAAGAGCTCCATTTAATTCATTGGGATACATTTTGTCGTAAATACGATTATTATTTCGTACAGAATTTGTTGAGTTGTCTGCAAGATATTATATGAAATGTTATAAATTATTTGTATCTTTGTAACTATCGATTTTTAATGGCAAATAGCCAGCACTTACCACTGGGTTCGTTGCTTCGTTTTCAAGATTCTTCTTTGTGGTAATCGGCAGAAGATTTTCAGAGAGTTAACCATTTTCATAAAGCTTTATGCAGGCTTTAAACGCTGCAGAAATCTTAGCCCACTTGCATATATCCATAGGGTCACTCTGATATGAAAATTTAAAGTTAAAACGATTTATAATCAAATTATTGATGTATACGTACATAAATAATATCCTTAATTGTGGACAGTGGAGGGAGCGTTAGTGACACCTGGTAATTGTTAGGTGCCTCCGAAATAATTTGCCAAATCGCAGCCGAGTTAGTAAACGAGTCACGCGGTAGTGCCTGGCCCATATCTTCCATTTGATGGATGAAATCTTGAAGCAGTGATTTTACTTGTTTAAGTTTGGATGGCTCTCTAAGAGTCATAGGCGATTTCGCCGGGTATCGGAAGAGCTCCATTTAATTCATTGGGATACATTTTGTCGTAAATACGATTATTATTTCGTACAGAATTTGTTGAGTTGTCTGCAAGATATTATATGAAATGTTATAAATTATTTGTATCTTTGTAACTATCGATTTTTAATGGCAAATAGCCAGCACTTACCACTGGGTTCGTTGCTTCGTTTTCAAGATTCTTCTTTGTGGTAATCGGCAGAAGATTTTCAGAGAGTTAACCATTTTCATAAAGCTTTATGCAGGCTTTAAACGCTGCAGAAATCTTAGCCCACTTGCATATATCCATAGGGTCACTCTGATATGAAAATTTAAAGTTAAAACGATTTATAATCAAATTTTTGATGTATACGTACATAAATAATATCCTTAATTGTGGACTGTGGAGGGAGCGTTAGTGACACCTGGTAATTGTTAGGTGCCTCCGAAATAATTTGCCAAATCGCAGCCGAGTTAGTAAACGAGTCACGCGGTAGTGCCTGGCCCATATCTTCCATTTGATGGATGAAATCTTGAAGCAGTGATTTTACTTGTTTAAGTTTGGATGGCTCTCTAAGAGTCATAGGCGATTTCGCCGGGTATCGGAAGAGCTCCATTTAATTCATTGGGATACATTTTGTCGTAAATACGATTATTATTTCGTACAGAATTTGTTGAGTTGTCTGCAAGATATTATATGAAATGTTATAAATTATTTGTATCTTTGTAACTATCGATTTTTAATGGCAAATAGCCAGCACTTACCACTGGGTTCGTTGCTTCGTTTTCAAGATTCTTCTTTGTGGTAATCGGCAGAAGATTTTCAGAGAGCTAACCATTTTCATAAAGCTTTATGCAGGCTTTAAACGCTGCAGAAATCTTAGCCCACTTGCATATATCCATAGGGTCACTCTGATATGAAAATTTAAAGTTAAAACGATTTATAATCAAATTATTGATGTATACGTACATAAATAATATCCTTAATTGTGGACTGTGGAGGGAGCGTTAGTGACACCTGGTAATTGTTAGGTGCCTCCGAAATAATTTGCCAAATCGCAGCCGAGTTAGTAAACGAGTCACGCGGTAGTGCCTGGCCCATATCTTCCATTTGATGGATGAAATCTTGAAGCAGTGATTTTACTTGTTTAAGTTTGGATGGCTCTCTAAGAGTCATAGGCGATTTCGCCGGGTATCGGAAGAGCTCCATTTAATTCATTGGGATACATTTTGTCGTAAATACGATTATTATTTCGTACAGAATTTGTTGAGTTGTCTGCAAGATATTATATGAAATGTTATAAATTATTTGTATCTTTGTAACTATCGATTTTTAATGGCAAATAGCCAGCACTTACCACTGGGTTCGTTGCTTCGTTTTCAAGATTCTTCTTTGTGGTAATCGGCAGAAGATTTTCAGAGAGTTAACCATTTTCATAAAGCTTTATGCAGGCTTTAAACGCTGCAGAAATCTTAGCCCACTTGCATATATCCATAGGGTCACTCTGATATGAAAATTTAAAGTTAAAACGATTTATAATCAAATTATTGATGTATACGTACATAAATAATATCCTTAATTGTGGACTGTGGAGGGAGCGTTAGTGACACCTGGTAATTGTTAGGTGCCTCCGAAATAATTTGCCAAATCGCAGCCGAGTTAGTAAACGAGTCACGCGGTAGTGCCTGGCCCATATCTTCCATTTGATGGATGAAATCTTGAAGCAGTGATTTTACTTGTTTAAGTTTGGATGGCTCTCTAAGAGTCATAGGCGATTTCGCCGGGTATCGGAAGAGCTCCATTTAATTCATTGGGATACATTTTGTCGTAAATACGATTATTATTTCGTACAGAATTTGTTGAGTTGTCTGCAAGATATTATATGAAATGTTATAAATTATTTGTATCTTTGTAACTATCGATTTTTAATGGCAAATAGCCAGCACTTACCACTGGGTTCGTTGCTTCGTTTTCAAGATTCTTCTTTGTGGTAATCGGCAGAAGATTTTCAGAGAGTAGGCGAGTAGGCGATTTCGCCGGGTATCGGAAGAGCTCCATTTAATTCATTGGGATACATTTTGTCGTAAATACGATTATTATTTCGTACAGAATTTGTTGAGTTGTCTGCAAGATATTATATGAAATGTTATAAATTATTTGTATCTTTGTAACTATCGATTTTTAATGGCAAATAGCCAGCACTTACCACTGGGTTCGTTGCTTCGTTTTCAAGATTCTTCTTTGTGGTAATCGGCAGAAGATTTTCAGAGAGTTAACCATTTTCATAAAGCTTTATGCAGGCATTAAACGCTGCAGAAATCTTAGCCCACTTGCATATATCCATAGGGTCACTCTGATATGAAAATTTAAAGTTAAAACGATTTATAATCAAATTATTGATGTATACGTACATAAATAATATCCTTAATTGTGGACTGTGGAGGGAGCGTTAGTGACACCTGGTAATTGTTAGGTGCCTCCGAAATAATTTGCCAAATCGCAGCCGAGTAAGTAAACGAGTCACGCGGTAGTGCCTGGCCCATATCTTCCATTTGATGGATGAAATCTTGAAGCAGTGATTTTACTTGTTTAAGTTTGGATGGCTCTCTAAGAGTCATAGGCGATTTCGCCGGGTATCGGAAGAGCTCCATTTAATTCATTGGGATACATTTTGTCGTAAATACGATTATTATTTCGTACAGAATTTGTTGAGTTGTCTGCAAGATATTATATGAAATGTTATAAATTATTTGTATCTTTGTAACTATCGATTTTTAATGGCAAATAGCCAGCACTTACCACTGGGTTCGGTGGTTCGTTTTCAAGATTCTTCTTTGTGGTAATCGGCAGAAGATTTTAAAAGAGTTAACCATTTTCATAAAGCTTTATGCAGGCTTTAAACGCTGCAGAAATCTTAGCCCACTTGCATATATCCATAGGGTCACTCTGATATGAAAATTTAAAGTTAAAACGATTTATAATCAAAGTATTGATGTATACGTACATAAATAATATCCTTAATTGTGGACTGTGGAGGGAGCGTTAGTGACACCTGGTAATTGTTAGGTGCCTCCGAAATAATTTGCCAAATCGCAGCCGAGTTAGTAAACGAGTCACGCGGTAGTGCCTGGCCCATATCTTCCATTTGATGGATGAAATCTTGAAGCAGTGATTTTACTTGTTTAAGTTTGGATGGCTCTCTAAGAGTCATAGGCGATTTCGCCGGGTATCGGAAGAGCTCCATTTAATTCATTGGGATACATTTTGTCGTAAATACGATTATTATTTCGTACAGAATTTGTTGAGTTGTCTGCAAGATATTATATGAAATGTTATAAATTATTTGTATCTTTGTAACTATCGATTTTTAATGGCAAATAGCCAGCACTTACCACTGGGTTCGTTGCTTCGTTTTCAAGATTCTTCTTTGTGGTAATCGGCAGAAGATTTTCAGAGAGTTAACCATTTTCATAAAGCTTTATGCAGGCTTTAAACGCTGCAGAAATCTTAGCCCACTTGCATATATCCATAGGGTCACTCTGATATGAAAATTTAAAGTTAAAACGATTTATAATCAAATTATTGATGTATACGTACATAAATAATATCCTTAATTGTGAACTGTGGAGGGAGCGTTAGTGACACCTGGTAATTGTTAGTGAAATAATGCTTTAAAAGAAAGTCAATTGAAATAATTTATTTAAAGAAATTCACTTTATTCGCTTGAAGGTTACAACAGAACTGACTTAATGCTACTAAAAGAAAAAGAGCGAGAGTATACAATGCCTACATTGTAAAGGTGATTGGTGGTTGTATTGGTTTTTTTTATGTACATGATATTACTTACACACTACATTATTACACGCTTATTTTTTTTTTTTTTTTATTATTATTTATTTGACAAAATCTTAAAAATATATTAGTATAATTTTTTTTTTTAACTATGTATGTATATAATAAAATCTTAATCATTAAATTTTAATCAAAACCTAATCGGTTAGGTGGAACACTTATGCGACCACTTCGTGTGCGATAAGGACTTGATATTCCATTTTCAGGAATATTTACCCTCAAGGGTTCTTCATGGTCAGCACTACCAGCATCACACAAAACACTTGTATCAGTTGGGAAACTATTACTGTTTAAGGATGTATTCGATAAGGATTCATTAGCATTTTCTAATCTCGAATCGAACTGCGGTATCTTATTATTAATGTTTGTGGATGGAGTGATGCTGAGAGGTTCTAACTGATTTTCTTGTACAAACGTTTTTATATTGTTTTCATAAAGTAATTCAGTTGGATTATAATCATTATTCTTAGTTTTTGCAATAAAACGTCTATTTCTTCTAAAATAGTTTTCATAGTTGTCTTTAATAATATATGATCTTCCATTAATATTCTCTACTATAATTCCATTTACACTTACACACTACATTATTACACGCTTATTTTTTTTTTTTTTATTATTATTTATTTGACAAAATCTTAAAAATATATTAGTATAATTTTTTTTTAACTATGTATGTATATAATAAAATCTTAATCATTAAATTTTAATCAAAACCTAATCGGTTAGGTGGAACACTTATGCGACCACTTCGTGTGCGATAAGGACTTGATATTCCATTTTCAGGAATATTTACCCTCAAGGGTTCTTCATGGTCAGCACTACCAGCATCACACAAAACACTTGTATCAGTTGGGAAACTATTACTGTTTAAGGATGTATTCGATAAGGATTCATTAGCATTTTCTAATCTCGAATCGAACTGCGGTATCTTATTATTAATGTTTGTGGATGGAGTGATGCTGAGAGGTTCTAACTGATTTTCTTGTACAAACGTTTTTATATTGTTTTCATAAAGTAATTCAGTTGGATTATAATCATTATTCTTAGTTTTTGCAATAAAACGTCATTTTCTTCTAAAATAGTTTTCATATTTGTCTTTAATAATATATGATCTTCCATTAATATTCTCTACTATAATTCCATAATTCCAATCTTCTCTAGTTTTTTTAAAAATAACCCTATCTCCTATCTCTAATACAGGTAAATTTCTTGCATTTCTATCAAAATAGAACTTTTGTTTTTCTTTTTTCTTCTCGATTTTTTTAACAATTGTATCTTCTTTAATATTAATTCTATGTAAAAGTTGTTCTGTTATAGGTAATTTTGATTTAATTAGTCGGCCAAAAAACAAATGTGCTGGTGTAATACCCATAGATGCGACTGGAGTTGTGTTGTATTCTAGTATTCTGTATTGATATTCGTTTACTTTACCGTCTTCCAGACACCTTTTAAGTAAGTTTTTAGCGATTGCCACGCCTTTTTCAGCAAGACCATTGCTTTGAGGGTATCTTGGACTGGAGAATATAATTCTAGTGTTGCATTCTTCCGCGAATTTTTCAAATGTAATTGAACCAAATGGACTATTGTCACATCTGATAACTGAAGGATATCCCAAACGATTAAACAATTGCTTTAAACGCTCTACTATGTTTTCAGTCGTCTTGGATTTTAAGTTTTCAACCATCAAGTAACCGGAATAAGAATCAATGACAGATAGGAAATATTTTCCGGTATACTCAAATATGTCCATAGCAATTTTTTGAAATGGATAAGTGGGTGATTCATCCTGCTTCAAGGTTTCTTTAGTGTTATTTCTTTTAAAAGTTTCACATGTTATGCACTTTTCGATGACATCTTTGATTGCTTCTGTCATTTTTGGCCAAAAATATAGCATTCGTGCTCTAGCTAATGTTTTTTCAATACCTAAGTGGGGTGCATGTAACCAATTGAGAATCATTTTCTGTAAATCTACAGGGATAACAAGCTTGTGATTTTTAAAAAGGAGCCCATTTTCAAAGTGAAGGTCCGATTTATATTTATGAAAGTTTTTTTCCATTTCACTTAATCGTTGATATTGTGGCCATTTATGTTCCACATAATAACAAATTTTCTTCAACACGTTATCCTTTTCTATAATTTGCCTATACAAATCAAAATTTTCTTTTGATAAACAAACATTTCTAGAGACAGTGTGAATAACTGAAGTAAGATTAACTATTTCCTCTTGGTCCGGCAGCTGTGCACGGGAAAGACAATCAGCAATTAACATCTCTTTTCCGGGTTTATATACAATTTTCATATAAGGATATTTAAGCAGAAACATAAACATTCTCTGAAGTCTAGGAGTCACATCATCAATATCCCGTTTAAACAAACTTTCTAAGGGTTTATGATCACTATGAACGGTGAACTCACGACCGTATAAGAATGAGTTAAAACGGGTACACGCAAAGACAATGGCTAATAGTTCTTTTTCTATTTGCGCCCATTTTTGTTCGTTGGAAGCCAACGTACGAGATGCATAGGACACGGGGTGTCCGTCTTGCAACAATACACAACCTAAGCCATCTTTGGAGGCATCAGTTTGAACTAAAATTTCCCCATTTGGATCATAGGGCTTTAATACCGGCGCAGTTGAGATAATGTTAAGAAGTGAAGACAATTCGCCTTGATGATTTTTATCCCAACTGAAAACTGTTTCGTTTTTTGTTAAGTCTCTAAGACAAGCAGTCATTTTCGATAAATTTGGTATAAACCTCGCCAGATATTTAAAAAGACCTAGAAGTCTCATAACATCTCCTTTATTTTGTGGTTTAGGCATTTTAAGAATTGCATCATAATGTTTGTGACAAGGCTTTATTTGATTGGCAGATATAATGTGACCCATAAAACTGACTTCTTTCTTTCGATATTGTATTTTTTCTGCGTTAAATCTTACATTATGTGCTCTAGCGCGATTTATAACATTCAACAAAATTTCATCATGCTCTTTTTCGTCATTTGCTACTATGCAAATATCATCAAAATAAATTATTAATCCAGGAATATCACCAAAATGTTTCACCATTTCCCGTTGAAATATTTCAGGAGCACAATTTAATCCGAACGGGACGCGATTGAATCTGTATCGACCGAAAGGCGTCATAAAAGTAGTTAAGTCAGAGCTTGGCTTATCAAGCTCCATTTGCCAAAATCCACTTTTGAGGTCAAGGACCGTAAACAATTTTTTATTAGACATTTTGCTGAATAAATCTTCTGCGGTAGGAATTAAAAAATGTTCCCTTTTTATGCACTCGTTAAGAGGCTTAGGATCCAAACAAATCCGTAATTTTTTATTGGCTTTTTCCACTATTTGTATATTGTTAACCCAATCAGTGGGATACTCCACTAATGAAATTATACCATCAGATTCCATTTTGTCAAGTTCTAATTTAAGACGATCAACTAAGCTATGCGGAATTCGTTTTTTGTAATGCAAGACAGGCTTAGCATTTTCTTTCAATTGAATAGATACCGTAGTTAAATGTCCTAACCCCTCAAAAATGTCACTAAAAAGACTTAAAAACTCACGTTCAGTGTTTGGAAGCTTTTTAATATTTTGAACATCAAGTCGCTTAATGAGTCCAAAATCAACACAGGTCTTCAAACCAAGCAGCGGTGTAAAACAATTATCGACTACTAGAAAATCAGCTTTATTTTTAGTTCCAGAAATTAAATCAATACATATTAGTTCAATAGTTCCATAAATTTTTATCTTGTTATTGCTATAATCGAAAATAGAGAAATTAATATTCGTATTGTTAAATTGTTTCTTGATTTTCTTTATGATATTTATAGGAACACAGTTGACATCAGATCCGGAGTCAATCTTAAATGTAACAGATTCTGAATCAACCAAGTATGTTTTTGTCCATGACTTTTCAATGGTATTTATTCTATAAATCGGGAGAGAACTAAATAAACCAACCATTTCACCCTTACATTGACCTATATTACCTGAGCTATCCCATCTTAAGGTATTAAATTCTTTGTACTCCCCAGTTTTCTTTAGATTGAGTCCGCTTTTCTCTTGATGTCCGGTTTGACTGGAATCTTCCTTTTTTCCTGGTTGAGTTTTCCGATTTCCTCTACAGAACTTAGAGAAATGTCCAACTTTGGAGCATTTGTTACAGGTAACCCGTTTTGCGCGACATTCCTCCATGTGACCGTATTTATATGGTCCTCCACAGTTGAAGCATGCGCGATAGACTGCACATGCTTGGCCATCACTCTCAGTTTTCTCTGTCTTCACTTCGTTGACTGCTCTCACACTTTTGTCGAGTATATTCTTGTTTGCTGTTGCAGCTTCAAATGTCTTGCACTTCTCTATAACGTTTTTTAATGGATCATTTTTTCCATCTAATAACTTGAGTTGCAAATTTTTATCACAAACACCGATGATAATACGATCTCTGAGCATTCGGTCTTCATAAGAAACACCACACTTACAAGTAAATTCACAATAACTTATCTGCTTGCGAAGATCAGTTTCGAATTCAGCGAAGCTTTGTTTTTCTTTTTGCACAATCGTGTTAAACTTGAATGTTTCCATTGTGGTGTTCTTTCGAGGCAAACAATACTCATCAAATTTTTTTAAAACGAGGTCCAATGTTAATTGTCCACTCTCGTTAACTACCGTTGCTACGCCTGCGGCACCATCACCTTCTTCTCCCTCTCCATTTTCGTTTTGCTCGAGCTCTTCATGTTCAGCCTGTTGATCGGCATGGCGATTGCCCAACATCGATTCCAGAATAGAATCATTCGGAAACAATGTGTTAAAGATATCCGCTGCTTTTGGACCAATAAGCCACAAGAATGTTGCTATTTTCCGTGTTTTGGTTTCCGTGATTTTGTTATTGGCTATCATATACATTAGGAAATTCCTTTTCCAATTTTTCCACTCTGAAGCGAGGTTGCTACAGTCCAGTTCACATGGCAGACGGTCGTTTGACATTTCCGCTATTTTTTGTTGATTCCGTTTATGGTTGTAAAAATGTTGTTTCTTTTCCGTGGTAAATATTAGTATTTAATTAATTTTGTTCTTCGTTAGGTCTGATGGTTGTTCTTTTTTCCGATATTTTGCGATTAGTTTTACACACGTGGACAAAACTACTTGTACAATTTTTCGTTAGTTTGTCTTTTGTTTTTAAATTTTTACTTTATTTTGTTTGTCTTTTGTTATAAATTTTTACTTTTTTTTTATAAGTTCTTTACTTCTGACACCATGAAATAATGCTTTAAAAGAAAGTCAATTGAAATAATTTATTTAAAGAAATTCACTTTATTCGCTTGAAGGTTACAACAGAACTGACTTAATGCTACTAAAAGAAAAAGAGCGAGAGTATACAATGCCTACATTGTAAAGGTGATTGGTGGTTGTATTGGTTTTTTTTATGTACATGATATTACTTACACACTACATTATTACAGTTAGGTGCCTCCGAAATAATTTGCCAAATCGCAGCCGAGTTAGTAAACGAGTCACGCGGTAGTGCCTGGCCCATATCTTCCATTTGATGGATGAAATCTTGAAGCAGTGATTTTACTTGTTTAAGTTTGGATGGCTCTCTAAGAGTCATAGGCGATTTCGCCGGGTATCGGAAGAGCTCCATTTAATTCATTGGGATACATTTTGTCGTAAATACGATTATTATTTCGTACAGAATTTGTTGAGTTGTCTGCAAGATATTATATGAAATGTTATAAATTATTTGTATCTTTGTAACTATCGATTTTTAATGGCAAATAGCCAGCACTTACCACTGGGTTCGTTGCTTCGTTTTCAAGATTCTTCTTTGTGGTAATTGGCAGAAGATTTTCAGAGAGTTAACCATTTTCATAAAGCTTTATGCAGGCTTTAAACGCTGCAGAAATCTTAGCCCACTTGCATATATCCATAGGGTCACTCTGATATGAAAATTTAAAGTTAAAACGATTTATAATCAAATTATTGATGTATACGTACATAAATAATATCCTTAATTGTGGACTGTGGAGGGAGCGTTAGTGACACCTGGTAATTGTTAGGTGCCTCCGAAATAATTTGCCAAATCGCAGCCGAGTAAGTAAACGAGTCACGCGGTAGTGCCTGGCCCATATCTTCCATTTGATGGATGAAATCTTGAAGCAGTGATTTTACTTGTTTAAGTTTGGATGGCTCTCTAAGAGTCATAGGCGATTTCGCCGGGTATCGGAAGAGCTCCATTTAATTCATTTGGATACATTTTGTCGTAAATACGATTATTATTTCGTACAGAATTTGTTGAGTTGTCTGCAAGATATTATATGAAATGTTATAAATTATTTGTATCTTTGTAACTATCGATTTTTAATGGCAAATAGCCAGCACTTACCACTGGGTTCGGTGGTTCGTTTTCAAGATTCTTCTTTGTGGTAATCGGCAGAAGATTTTAAAAGAGTTAACCATTTTCATAAAGCTTTATGCAGGCTTTAAACGCTGCAGAAATCTTAGCCCACTTGCATATATCCATAGGGTCACTCTGATATGAAAATTTAAAGTTAAAACGATTTATAATCAAAGTATTGATGTATACGTACATAAATAATATCCTTAATTGTGGACTGTGGGGGGAGCGTTAGTGACACCTGGTAATTGTTAGGTGCCTCCGAAATAATTTGCCAAATCGCAGCCGAGTTAGTAAACGAGTCACGCGGTAGTGCCTGGCCCATATCTTCCATTTGATGGATGAAATCTTGAAGCAGTGATTTTACTTGTTTAAGTTTGGATGGCTCTCTAAGAGTCATAGGCGATTTCGCCGGTTATCGGAAGAGCTCCATTTAATTCATTGGGATACATTTTGTCGTAAATACGATTATTATTTCGTACAGAATTTGTTGAGTTGTCTGCAAGATATTATATGAAATGTTATAAATTATTTGTATCTTTGTAACTATCGATTTTTAATGGCAAATAGCCAGCACTTACCACTGGGTTCGTTGCTTCGTTTTCAAGATTCTTCTTTGTGGTAATCGGCAGAAGATTTTCAGAGAGTTAACCATTTTCATAAAGCTTTATGCAGGCTTTAAACGCTGCAGAAATCTTAGCCCACTTGCATATATCCATAGGGTCACTCTGATATGAAAATTTAAAGTTAAAACGATTTATAATCAAATTATTGATGTATACGTACATAAATAATATCCTTAATTGTGGACTGTGGAGGGAGCGTTAGTGACACCTGGTAATTGTTAGGTGCCTCCGAAATAATTTGCCAAATCGCAGCCGAGTTAGTAAACGAGTCACGCGGTAGTGCCTGGCCCATATCTTCCATTTGATGGATGAAATCTTGAAGCAGTGATTTTACTTGTTTAAGTTTGGATGGCTCTCTAAGAGTCATAGGCGATTTCGCCGGGTATCGGAAGAGCTCCATTTAATTCATTGGGATACATTTTGTCGTAAATACGATTATTATTTCGTACAGAATTTGTTGAGTTGTCTGCAAGATATTATATGAAATGTTATAAATTATTTGTATCTTTGTAACTATCGATTTTTAATGGCAAATAGCCAGCACTTACCACTGGGTTCGTTGCTTCGTTTTCAAGATTCTTCTTTGTGGTAATCGGCAGAAGATTTTCAGAGAGTTAACCATTTTCATAAAGCTTTATGCAGGCTTTAAACGCTGCAGAAATCTTAGCCCACTTGCATATATCCATAGGGTCACTCTGATATGAAAATTTAAAGTTAAAACGATTTATAATCAAATTATTGATGTATACGTACATAAATAATATCCTTAATTGTGGACTGTGGAGGGAGCGTTAGTGACACCTGGTAATTGTTAGGTGCCTCCGAAATAATTTGCCAAATCGCAGCCGAGTTAGTAAACGAGTCACGCGGTAGTGCCTGGCCCATATCTTCCATTTGATGGATGAAATCTTGAAGCAGTGATTTTACTTGTTTAAGTTTGGATGGCTCTCTAAGAGTCATAGGCGATTTCGCCGGGTATCGGAAGAGCTCCATTTAATTCATTGGGATACATTTTGTCGTAAATACGATTATTATTTCGTACAGAATTTGTTGAGTTGTCTGCAAGATATTATATGAAATGTTATAAATTATTTGTATCTTTGTAACTATCGATTTTTAATGGCAAATAGCCAGCACTTACCACTGGGTTCGTTGCTTCGTTTTCAAGATTCTTCTTTGTGGTAATCGGCAGAAGATTTTCAGAGAGTTAACCATTTTCATAAAGCTTTATGCAGGCTTTAAACGCTGCAGAAATCTTAGCCCACTTGCATATATCCATAGGGTCACTCTAATATGAAAATTTAAAGTTAAAACGATTTATAATCAAATTATTGATGTATACGTACATAAATAATATCCTTAATTGTGGACTGTGGAGGGAGCGTTAGTGACACCTGGTAATTGTTAGGTGCCTCCGAAATAATTTGCCAAATCGCAGCCGAGTTAGTAAACGAGTCACGCGGTAGTGCCTGGCCCATATCTTCCATTTGATGGATGAAATCTTGAAGCAGTGATTTTACTTGTTTAAGTTTGGATGGCTCTCTAAGAGTCATAGGCGATTTCGCCGGGTATCGGAAGAGCTCCATTTAATTCATTGGGATACATTTTGTCGTAAATACGATTATTATTTCGTACAGAATTTGTTGAGTTGTCTGCAAGATATTATATGAAATGTTATAAATTATTTGTATCTTTGTAACTATCGATTTTTAATGGCAAATAGCCAGCACTTACCACTGGGTTCGTTGCTTCGTTTTCAAGATTCTTTTTTGTGGTAATCGGCAGAAGATTTTCAGAGAGTTAACCATTTTCATAAAGCTTTATGCAGGCTTTAAACGCTGCAGAAATCTTAGCCCACTTGCATATATCCATAGGGTCACTCTGATATGAAAATTTAAAGTTAAAACGATTTATAATCAAATTATTGATGTATACGTACATAAATAATATCCTTAATTGTGGACTGTGGAGGGAGCGTTAGTGACACCTGGTAATTGTTAGGTGCCTCCGAAATAATTTGCCAAATCGCAGCCGAGTTAGTAAACGAGTCACGCGGTAGTGCCTGGCCCATATCTTCCATTTGATGGATGAAATCTTGAAGCAGTGATTTTACTTGTTTAAGTTTGGATGGCTCTCTAAGAGTCATAGGCGATTTTGCCGGGTATCGGAAGAGCTCCATTTAATTCATTGGGATACATTTTGTCGTAAATACGATTATTATTTCGTACAGAATTTGTTGAGTTGTCTGCAAGATATTATATGAAATGTTATAAATTATTTGTATCTTTGTAACTATCGATTTTTAATGGCAAATAGCCAGCACTTACCACTGGGTTCGTTGCTTCGTTTTCAAGATTCTTCTTTGTGGTAATCGGCAGAAGATTTTCAGAGAGTTAACCATTTTCATAAAGCTTTATGCAGGCTTTAAACGCTGCAGAAATCTTAGCCCACTTGCATATATCCATAGGGTCACTCTGATATGAAAATTTAAAGTTAAAGCGATTTATAATCAAATTATTGATGTATACGTACATAAATAATATCCTTAATTGTGGACTGTGGAGGGAGCGTTAGTGACACCTGGTAATTGTTAGGTGCCTCCGAAATAATTTGCCAAATCGCAGCCGAGTTAGTAAACGAGTCACGCGGTAGTGCCTGGCCCATATCTTCCATTTGATGGATGAAATCTTGAAGCAGTGATTTTACTTGTTTAAGTTTGGATGGCTCTCTAAGAGTCATAGGCGATTTCGCCGGGTATCGGAAGAGCTCCATTTAATTCATTGGGATACATTTTGTCGTAAATACGATTATTATTTCGTACAGAATTTGTTGAGTTGTCTGCAAGATATTATATGAAATGTTATAAATTATTTGTATCTTTGTAACTGTAGGCTAATTTATCATCTGATGATATTCTTTTTAGCGTCACTGTTACGCATATAATAAACATAATGCGTGCGATCATATTTAACACGCATACTGCATACATCATCGCCAAACCGATCGAACCATCTAACCGAACTACTTCCAGTCTATTTACATAAGTTTTTACTGTACTTCTGTTGTCTATATAAGTGTATCCAACATAAATTAAGAACACAGTTTTACTTGAGCTATTAAAGCGATTTCTACAAACGAACCTCTGCGTTGTTTTTAAATTATACTTGTTGTTTTATACAAAGTTCTCCTACAATTTATCAGAAGTGGGATACGGTACTTTCAATCGATTTGGTGTTCTTGCCGAGTGATTTTTTTTACTGAACTAAGTTTGCTTTTACGCGAAGAAAATTTTGACCTAAGAGTAGAATCATGTCTGAGAAGTGGACTTCGTTTTTGGAATCAGCAACAGTACTTGTTCTTAAAGACTTACTGCGTACATTGGAACTCCAAACAAGCGGTTCTAAAGCAGAATTAAAGCTTCGTCTGCAGGAAGGAGTCAAAGACTATAGCCAAGTTGATCTCAGGAAATTAATGAATCAAGGAAGGTCAAAGGAATCCAATATAACCATAAATGAACCATCTAATGACGATGAAGAAAACAACGAGGACCGCCGTTCAGAGGAAGAAATTCTCGACGAGGAACTGAACAAACTACGCAGCATTTGCAAGAAAAAAGAAGAAATCGCAAGGTTAAAAAAACTAATTTACGATCTCCAAATACAGGACGTAGAAATCAGCACTAAAGCGACTGTGGCTTGCAACTACAAAGACATTGAGGACTCAATACCGTCATTTAGTGGAGACGATAATTTTCCTGTGAAGCGCTGGATTGAGCAGTTTGAAGAATACTCAGAAATCATTGGTCTGGACGATCGGACAAAATTTCTTTATGGGAAAAGGCTTCTCACAGGTACCGCAAAAATGTATGTTAGAACTACTGTATTGAAAAACTGGTCAGAACTAAAATATGCTCTAAAGAAAGAATTTTTAAAAGTGGTGACGAGGGCAGACATTTATCGTGACCTTCAAAATAGAAGAAAGCATTATGACGAGACCATGCAGCAATATGTACTCTCTATGCAAGAAATTGCATCTCAAAGCCATGTCGAGGATGAGGATCTAATGCAATTTATAATAAAGGGAATTACAGACACTGAAATTAACAAATCGATCCTTTATAATGCTAATAATATGATCGAATTATAGTCAGCCTTGCGTAAATATGAGAAATTGAAAATTAATTGCCGTGAAACGTGTTCGATCAATAGACCAAAAGCACTAACAAAAAATGTTTTACCCCGCAACTTTTCACCGCAGAACATACCGTCGAAGCGACCTGTGCACAACGGATATTCTAACCAAAGCAGTTCTCGTACACGATTTGAGAGTAAAAGAGAACCAACATGCTATAAATGTGGACAGCTAGGTCACATATCACCGAACTGCACGGCTAAAAATTCAGTGATGATGTTGCAGCAGAACAGCAGTGATGCATCTGGAGTTGGAGTTTCGTGTGATTCCTTTCCTGACAAAGGCAGTATTAAAGGGAGACAATCACCCAGCAACGAATTTGAGAGGAACATAAACTATCGGTTCATGAGTGATAACATGGAAACATCAACTACATTGTTATCGTTGTTGGACTCTGGGAGTCCCATCAGTTTTATTCAGATGCGATACCTACCGCCATTTATGATATCACAATTGGACACGGGGAGTCATCGGTACTGTGGAGTAAACAATAGCCCTCTGGATATCTTAGGAAGTATTAGTAGTATCATTTTTTATGAAAATTCTTTTATACATTTGCAATTTTTTGTAGTTAAAGATTATTCAATGAATTATCCCGCAATTTTAGGTAGAGACTTTTTGGAAAAAATTGGTTTGGTTCTACAAAAAAGAAACCCAAAGTATTCAGCTGGACTTATTCAGGATCTCCACATCGCGTCCGAAGATCATCATCCAGGCATTGCTATCAATCATCAATGTGAGGTCAGCGATATCGACGAGGTCATTCATCAGATTTTAAATATTGACATCAGCGGCGAAAAGAGTGAGTTAAAACTTAATATTAATGAACATTTGCCAGAAGGTATAAAAAATAATATAGTTAAGATAGTCACTCCTGCTTTCTCAATTCCAAATGATCACAAAGCACATAACGATTTTAAAATGAAAATAGTTTTGTCAAAAGATAATCCTTTTCACTGTTCACCTAGAAGGCTGCCTTATGCACACAAACTAGAACTTCAAAAGATATTGGATGATTTAATGAAAAAGGGAATCATTCGTGAATCAAATTCATCATTTGCATCACCCATTGTTCTTGTTCGTAAGAAGAATGGGGAGATGAGGCTTTGCGTTGATTTTAGAGAACTCAACAAAATTACTTGGAGGGATAACTATCCTTTACCCCTGATTGAGGATCACATAGATCGTCTCAAAGACAAGAAATTCTTTACAATTTTGGATCTCAAGGATGGTTTCCACCATGTCGAAATATCTGAAGAATCCATAAAATACACGTCCTTTACGACACCTTTAGGACAATTCGAATATGTTAAGATGCCATTTGGGTTAAAAAATGGACCTTCAGTTTTTGAAAGATTTATAAAACATGTTTTTAAAGACCTTATATCAAAAGGCAGAATATTAAATTTTTTGGATGATTTTCTAATCGCCACAGAGTCTGTGGAAGAAAATATACAAATTTTAAAAGAAGTGGTGGATGTATTGGTAGAAAATTGTTTACATTTGAGATTGGATAAATGTCTATTTTTACAAACTGAAATCGTATATCTCGGTTACAAGATAAATGAAAAAGGTATAAGACCAAATGACACTAGCATCAATGCTATCGAACATTTTCCGGTACCAACCAGTACAAAGAAAGTTCATAGTTTTGTAGGACTTTGTTCCTATTTTCGAAAATTTATTAAAAATTTCGCAAATCTAGCAAAACCTCTTTACGACCTTTTGAAAAAGGATATACCTTTTGTTTTTGGTGTCAGGGAGGTTAAAACTTTCAATTTATTAAAGAAAAAACTTATGGAAGCTCCTGTTCTGTCTATTTATAGTCCTCACAATATAACAGAGTTACATTGTGATGCAAGTGGTACAGGGTATGGAGCAGTTCTTCTTCAAAAACAAAAAGATAATAAATTCCATCCAGTTTTCTACTTTTCAAAGCGTGCGACAGAGGTTGAAAGTAGATAACACAGCTATGAACTCGAAACTTTATCTATTATTTACGCTCTAAGAAGATTTCAAATATATCTCATAGGAATACCATTTAAAATAGTGACTGATTGCCAAGCGCTAACACTAACTCTTAAGAAAAAATCTCTTAATCCGCGTATTTCTCGTTGGGCACTAGAGCTACAAAACTTCGAGTATAACGTAGAACACCGCAAAGGAAATACGATGACTCATGTCGATGCTCTAAGTAGATCTTTTAACATCCTTCACGTCGACGACGAATCTTTTGAGTTTGTATTGGCAGCAGGACAGAGGCAGGATCCTAAAATAATAAATATTGTTCGAGAACTAGAAAAGTCAGAACACCCATTTTATGAAATGATAGATGGTTTGCTATACCGTAAGACTAGGGACAAAGTTCTGTTCTATGTCCCTATACACATGGAGGAACAAGTCATCCGCACCCACCATGAGGCTATGTGCCATTTAGGCGTAGAGAAGTGTTTTGACCATCTTTCAGGGTGTTACTGGTTTCCGAAAATGAAGGAAAAAATACGAAACTATATACTCAGATGCCTTAAATGTATTTACTTCTCACCAAACTCCGGTAAAACAGAAGGAACATTGCATTCTATACCAAAGGGTGACATGCCATTTGATACTTTGCACATTGACCACCTAGGTCCCTTGTCAACATCAAATAAAAAACACCTACTCTGCATTATTGATGGTTTTACAAAATTTGTTAAACTCTTTCCGGTTAAGACAACACAAAGTAAAGAAGCTATAAGTTGTTTGAGGTCATTCTTATTATTCTAGACCAAATAGAATCATTTCCGACCGTGGAACTTGTTTCACGTCGAAAGAATTTTCTGATTTTTTGAGTGCAAACAACATTCAACACATTAAGGTCGCTACCCATTCCCCACAATCTAATGGTCAAATAGAAAGAATCAATAGGGTTCTTGTCCCTATGCTAGCTAAAGAATGTGATACAAACACGACGAGTGCATGGGATAAAAACATAGCAAAAATCGAATTTGCTCTGAACAACACTTTGAACCGAAGCACAGGTTTTTCTCCAAGTACTCTATTATTCGGAACAAATCAAAAAGGGGAACTTTGTGATCGAGTTAGAGAATTTTTAAATAGCAGAACAAATGAAAAATGTGTTGACTTGGGGAAAGTTAGAATGAATGCTCGACAAAATATCGAAAGAGGTCAAACTTTGAACAAAGTTTACTATGACAAACGTCACAAAAAAACCGCAGGTATATAAGCAGGGTGACTTTGTAATGATTAAGAATGTTATAAACACTCCAGGAATCAACAAAAAATTATTCGCTAAATATCGGGGACCGTACGAGGTGGAGAAAGTTCTTCCAAATGATAGATACCTCATTAAAGATATCGATGGCCTACAACTAACGCGATTACCCTATAAGGGAATTTGCTCTCCGGCGAATATGAGACCGTTCTTGATGAAATTGTCAGAGCCGGAGAAGTATGATGGCGTCGTCGAAAGTGGAGATCTTGATCAGTCTGATAGCCTACATTAAGTAGTTAACAAAAGATGAATTTAGTTTGTTAAAGAACTAATAAATTTGAAGAACCAAACCATTCGCTACAATTTTTTAGACAAATATTCATAGAAATCGAAAATAAATGTTATATATTTTATAAAATGAAATGTTTACACGTAAATATAATCGTTAAGTATCTACAATTTTTATTAATGTAATTTTCGTTATGTTATTATTATTAGTTATGTTAATTTAAAGTAATATGTAATCGGGGCGATTACTTGATCAGGTTGGCCGATCTGTAGGCTAATTTATCATCTGATGATATTCTTTTTAGCGTCACTGTTACGCATATAATAAACATAATGCGTGCGATCATATATAACACGCATACTGCATACATCATCGCCAAACCGATCGAACCATCTAACCGAACTACTTCCAGTCTATTTACATAAGTTTTTACTGTACTTCTGTTGTCTATATAAGTGTATCCAACATAAATTAAGAACACAGTTTTACTTGAGCTATTAAAGCGATTTCTACAAACGAACCTCTGCGTTGTTTTTAAATTATACTTGTTGTTTTATACAAAGTTCTCCTACATAACTATCGATTTTTAATGGCAAATAGCCAGCACTTACCACTGGGTTCGTTGCTTCGTTTTCAAGATTCTTCTTTGTGGTAATCGGCAGAAGATTTTCAGAGAGTTAACCATTTTCATAAAGCTTTATGCAGGCTTTAAACGCTGCAGAAATCTTAGCCCACTTGCATATATCCATAGGGTCACTCTGATATGAAAATTTAAAGTTAAAACGATTTATAATCAAATTATTGATGTATACGTACATAAATAATATCCTTAATTGTGGACTGTGGAGGGAGCGTTAGTGACACCTGGTAATTGTTAGGTGCCTCCGAAATAATTTGCCAAATCGCAGCCGAGTTAGTAAACGAGTCACGCGGTAGTGCCTGGCCCATATCTTCCATTTGATGGATGAAATCTTGAAGCAGTGATTTTACTTGTTTAAGTTTGGATGGCTCTCTAAGAGTCATAGGCGATTTCGCCGGGTATCGGAAGAGCTCCATTTAATTCATTGGGATACATTTTGTCGTAAATACGATTATTATTTCGTACAGAATTTGTTGAGTTGTCTGCAAGATATTATATGAAATGTTATAAATTATTTGTATCTTTGTAACTATCGATTTTTAATGGCAAATAGCCAGCACTTACCACTGGGTTCGTTGCTTCGTTTTCAAGATTCTTCTTTGTGGTAATCGGCAGAAGATTTTCAGAGAGTTAACCATTTTCATAAAGCTTTATGCAGGCTTTAAACGCTGCAGAAATCTTAGCCCACTTGCATATATCCATAGGGTCACTCTGATATGAAAATTTAAAGTTAAAACGATTTATAATCTAATTATTGATGTATACGTACATAAATAATATCCTTAATTGTGGACTGTGGAGGGAGCGTTAGTGACACCTGGTAATTGTTAGGTGCCTCCGAAATAATTTGCCAAATCGCAGCCGAGTTAGTAAACGAGTCACGCGGTAGTGCCTGGCCCATATCTTCCATTTGATGGATGAAATCTTGAAGCAGTGATTTTACTTGTTTAAGTTTGGATGGCTCTCTAAGAGTCATAGGCGATTTCGCCGGGTATCGGAAGAGCTCCATTTAATTCATTGGGATACATTTTGTCGTAAATACGATTATTATTTCGTACAGAATTTGTTGAGTTGTCTGCAAGATATTATATGAAATGTTATAAATTATTTGTATCTTTGTAACTATCGATTTTTATTGGCAAATAGCCAGCACTTACCACTGGGTTCGTTGCTTCGTTTTCAAGATTCTTCTTTGTGGTAATCGGCAGAAGATTTTCAGAGAGTTAACCATTTTCATAAAGCTTTATGCAGGCTTTAAACGCTGCAGAAATCTTAGCCCACTTGCATATATCCATAGGGTCACTCTGATATGAAAATTTAAAGTTAAAACGATTTATAATCAAATTATTGATGTATACGTACATAAATAATATCCTTAATTGTGGACTGTGGAGGGAGCGTTAGTGACACCTGGTAATTGTTAGGTGCCTCCGAAATAATTTGCCAAATCGCAGCCGAGTTAGTAAACGAGTCACGCGGTAGTGCCTGGCCCATATCTTCCATTTGATGGATGAAATCTTGAAGCAGTGATTTTACTTGTTTAAGTTTGGATGGCTCTCTAAGAGTCATAGGCGATTTCGCCGGGTATCGGAAGAGCTCCATTTAATTCATTGGGATACATTTTGTCGTAAATACGATTATTATTTCGTACAGAATTTGTTGAGTTGTCTGCAAGATATTATATGAAATGTTATAAATTATTTGTATCTTTGTAACTATCGATTTTTAATGGCAAATAGCCAGCACTTACCACTGGGTTCGTTGCTTCGTTTTCAAGATTCTTCTTTGTGGTAATCGGCAGAAGATTTTCAGAGAGTTAACCATTTTCATAAAGCTTTATGCAGGCTTTAAACGCTGCAGAAATCTTAGCCCACTTGCATATATCCATAGGGTCACTCTGATATGAAAATTTAAAGTTAAAACGATTTATAATCAAATTATTGATGTATACGTACATAAATAATATCCTTAATTGTGGACTGTGGAGGGAGCGTTAGTGACACCTGGTAATTGTTAGGTGCCTCCGAAATAATTTGCCAAATCGCAGCCGAGTTAGTAAACGAGTCACGCGGTATTGCCTGGCCCATATCTTCCATTTGATGGATGAAATCTTGAAGCAGTGATTTTACTTGTTTAAGTTTGGATGGCTCTCTAAGAGTCATAGGCGATTTCGCCGGGTATCGGAAGAGCTCCATTTAATTCATTGGGATACATTTTGTCGTAAATACGATTATTATTTCGTACAGAATTTGTTGAGTTGTCTGCAAGATATTATATGAAATGTTATAAATTATTTGTATCTTTGTAACTATCGATTTTTAATGGCAAATAGCCAGCACTTACCACTGGGTTCGTTGCTCCGTTTTCAAGATTCTTCTTTGTGGTAATCGGCAGAAGATTTTCAGAGAGTTAACCATTTTCATAAAGCTTTATGCAGGCTTTAAACGCTGCAGAAATCTTAGCCCACTTGCATATATCCATAGGGTCACTCTGATATGAAAATTTAAAGTTAAAACGATTTATAATCAAATTATTGATGTATACGTACATAAATAATATCCTTAATTGTGGACTGTGGAGGGAGCGTTAGTGACACCTGGTAATTGTTAGGTGCCTCCGAAATAATTTGCCAAATCGCAGCCGAGTTAGTAAACGAGTCACGCGGTAGTGCCTGGCCCATATCTTCCATTTGATGGATGAAATCTTGAAGCAGTGATTTTACTTGTTTAAGTTTGGATGGCTCTCTAAGAGTCATAGGCGATTTCGCCGGGTATCGGAAGAGCTCCATTTAATTCATTGGGATACATTTTGTCGTAAATACGATTATTATTTCGTACAGAATTTGTTGAGTTGTCTGCAAGATATTATATGAAATGTTATAAATTATTTGTATCTTTGTAACTATCGATTTTTAATGGCAAATAGCCAGCACTTACCACTGGGTTCGTTGCTTCGTTTTCAAGATTCTTCTTTGTGGTAATCGGCAGAAGATTTTCAGAGAGTTAACCATTTTCATAAAGCTTTATGCAGGCTTTAAACGCTGCAGAAATCTTAGCCCACTTGCATATATCCATAGGGTCACTCTGATATGAAAATTTAAAGTTAAAACGATTTATAATCAAATTATTGATGTATACGTACATAAATAATATCCTTAATTGTGGACTGTGGAGGGAGCGTTAGTGACACCTGGTAATTGTTAGGTGCCTCCGAAATAATTTGCCAAATCGCAGCCGAGTTAGTAAACGAGTCACGCGGTAGTGCCTGGCCCATATCTTCCATTTGATGGATGAAATCTTGAAGCAGTGATTTTACTTGTTTAAGTTTGGATGGCTCTCTAAGAGTCATAGGCGATTTCGCCGGGTATCGGAAGAGCTCCATTTAATTCATTGGGATACATTTTGTCGTAAATACGATTATTATTTCGTACAGAATTTGTTGAGTTGTCTGCAAGATATTATATGAAATGTTATAAATTATTTGTATCTTTGTAACTATCGATTTTTAATGGCAAATAGCCAGCACTTACCACTGGGTTCGTTGCTTCGTTTTCAAGATTCTTCTTTGTGGTAATCGGCAGAAGATTTTCAGAGAGTTAACCATTTTCATAAAGCTTTATGCAGGCTTTAAACGCTGCAGAAATCTTAGCCCACTTGCATATATCCATAGGGTCACTCTGATATGAAAATTTAAAGTTAAAACGATTTATAATCTAATTATTGATGTATACGTACATAAATAATATCCTTAATTGTGGACTGTGGAGGGAGCGTTAGTGACACCTGGTAATTGTTAGGTGCCTCCGAAATAATTTGCCAAATCGCAGCCGAGTTAGTAAACGAGTCACGCGGTAGTGCCTGGCCCATATCTTCCATTTGATGGATGAAATCTTGAAGCAGTGATTTTACTTGTTTAAGTTTGGATGGCTCTCTAAGAGTCATAGGCGATTTCGCCGGGTATCGGAAGAGCTCCATTTAATTCATTGGGATACATTTTGTCGTAAATACGATTATTATTTCGTACAGAATTTGTTGAGTTGTCTGCAAGATATTATATGAAATGTTATAAATTATTTGTATCTTTGTAACTATCGATTTTTATTGGCAAATAGCCAGCACTTACCACTGGGTTCGTTGCTCCGTTTTCAAGATTCTTCTTTGTGGTAATCGGCAGAAGATTTTCAGAGAGTTAACCATTTTCATAAAGCTTTATGCAGGCTTTAAACGCTGCAGAAATCTTAGCCCACTTGCATATATCCATAGGGTCACTCTGATATGAAAATTTAAAGTTAAAACGATTTATAATCAAATTATTGATGTATACGTACATAAATAATATCCTTAATTGTGGACTGTGGAGGGAGCGTTAGTGACACCTGGTAATTGTTAGGTGCCTCCGAAATAATTTGCCAAATCGCAGCCGAGTTAGTAAACGAGTCACGCGGTAGTGCCTGGCCCATATCTTCCATTTGATGGATGAAATCTTGAAGCAGTGATTTTACTTGTTTAAGTTTGGATGGCTCTCTAAGAGTCATAGGCGATTTCGCCGGGTATCGGAAGAGCTCCATTTAATTCATTGGGATACATTTTGTCGTAAATACGATTATTATTTCGTACAGAATTTGTTGAGTTGTCTGCAAGATATTATATGAAATGTTATAAATTATTTGTATCTTTGTAACTATCGACTTACCACTGGGTTCGTTGCTTCGTTTTCAAGATTCTTCTTTGTGGTAATCGGCAGAAGATTTTCAGAGAGTTAACCATTTTCATAAAGCTTTATGCAGGCTTTAAACGCTGCAGAAATCTTAGCCCACTTGCATATATCCATAGGGTCACTCTGATATGATAATTTAAAGTTAAAACGATTTATAATCAAATTATTGATGTATACGTACATAAATAATATCCTTAATTGTGGACTGTGGAGGGAGCGTTAGTGACACCTGGTAATTGTTAGGTGCCTCCGAAATAATTTGCCAAATCGCAGCCGAGTTAGTAAACGAGTCACGCGGTAGTGCCTGGCCCATATCTTCCATTTGATGGATGAAATCTTGAAGCAGTGATTTTACTTGTTTAAGTTTGGATGGCTCTCTAAGAGTCATAGGCGATTTCGCCGGGTATCGGAAGAGCTCCATTTAATTCATTGGGATACATTTTGTCGTAAATACGATTACTATTTCGTACAGAATTTGTTGAGTTGTCTGCAAGATATTATATGAAATGTTATAAATTATTTGTATCTTTGTAACTATCGATTTTTAATGGCAAATAGCCAGCACTTACCACTGGGTTCGTTGCTTCGTTTTCAAGATTCTTCTTTGTGGTAATCGGCAGAAGATTTTCAGAGAGTTAACCATTTTCATAAAGCTTTATGCAGGCTTTAAACGCTGCAGAAATCTTAGCCCACTTGCATATATCCATAGGGTCACTCTGATATGAAAATTTAAAGTTAAAACGATTTATAATCAAATTATTGATGTATACGTACATAAATAATATCCTTAATTGTGGACTGTGGAGGGAGCGTTAGTGACACCTGGTAATTGTTAGGTGCCTCCGAAATAATTTGCCAAATCGCAGCCGAGTTAGTAAACGAGTCACGCGGTAGTGCCTGGCCCATATCTTCCATTTGATGGATGAAATCTTGAAGCAGTGATTTTACTTGTTTAAGTTTGGATGGCTCTCTAAGAGTCATAGGCGATTTCGCCGGGTATCGGAAGAGCTCCATTTAATTCATTGGGATACATTTTGTCGTAAATACGATTATTATTTCGTACAGAATTTGTTGAGTTGTCTGCAAGATATTATATGAAATGTTATAAATTATTTGTATCTTTGTAACTATCGATTTTTAATGGCAAATAGCCAGCACTTACCACTGGGTTCGTTGCTTCGTTTTCAAGATTCTTCTTTGTGGTAATCGGCAGAAGATTTTCAGAGAGTTAACCATTTTCATAAAGCTTTATGCAGGCTTTAAACGCTGCAGAAATCTTAGCCCACTTGCATATATCCATAGGGTCACTCTGATATGAAAATTTAAAGTTAAAACGATTTATAATCAAATTATTGATGTATACGTACATAAATAATATCCTTAATTGTGGACTGTGGAGGGAGCGTTAGTGACACCTGGTAATTGTTAGGTGCCTCCGAAATAATTTGCCAAATCGCAGCCGAGTTAGTAAACGAGTCACGCGGTAGTGCCTGGCCCATATCTTCCATTTGATGGATGAAATCTTGAAGCAGTGATTTTACTTGTTTAAGTTTGGATGGCTCTCTAAGAGTCATAGGCGATTTCGCCGGGTATCGGAAGAGCTCCATTTAATTCATTGGGATACATTTTGTCGTAAATACGATTATTATTTCGTACAGAATTTGTTGAGTTGTCTGCAAGATATTATATGAAATGTTATAAATTATTTGTATCTTTGTAACTATCGATTTTTAATGGCAAATAGCCAGCACTTACCACTGGGTTCGTTGCTTCGTTTTCAAGATTCTTCTTTGTGGTAATCGGCAGAAGATTTTCAGAGAGTTAACCATTTTCATAAAGCTTTATGCAGGCTTTAAACGCCGCAGAAATCTTAGCCCACTTGCATATATCCATAGGGTCACTCTGATATGAAAATTTAAAGTTTAAACGATTTATAATCAAATTATTGATGTATACGTACATAAATAATATCCTTAATTGTGGACTGTGGAGGGAGCGTTAGTGACACCTGGTAATTGTTAGGTGCCTCCGAAATAATTTGCCAAATCGCAGCCGAGTTAGTAAACGAGTCACGCGGTAGTGCCTGGCCCATATCTTCCATTTGATGGATGAAATCTTGAAGCAGTGATTTTACTTGTTTAAGTTTGGATGGCTCTCTAAGAGTCATAGGCGATTTCGCCGGGTATCGGAAGAGCTCCATTTAATTCATTAGGATACATTTTGTCGTAAATACGATTATTATTTCGTACAGAATTTGTTGAGTTGTCTGCAAGATATTATATGAAATGTTATAAATTATTTGTATCTTTGTAACTATCGATTTTTAATGGCAAATAGCCAGCACTTACCACTGGGTTCGTTGCTTCGTTTTCAAGATTCTTCTTTGTGGTAATCGGCAGAAAATTTTCAGAGAGTTAACCATTTTCATAAAGCTTTATGCAGGCTTTAAACGCTGCAGAAATCTTAGCCCACTTGCATATATCCATAGGGTCACTCTGATATGAAAATTTAAAGTTAAAACGATTTATAATCAAATTATTGATGTATACGTACATAAATAATATCCTTAATTGTGGACTGTGGAGGGAGCGTTAGTGACACCTGGTAATTGTTAGGTGCCTCCGAAATAATTTGCCAAATCGCAGCCGAGTTAGTAAACGAGTCACGCGGTAGTGCCTGGCCCATATCTTCCATTTGATGGATGAAATCTTGAAGCAGTGATTTTACTTGTTTAAGTTTGGATGGCTCTCTAAGAGTCATAGGCGATTTCGCCGGGTATCGGAAGAGCTCCATTTAATTCATTGGGATACATTTTGTCGTAAATACGATTATTATTTCGTACAGAATTTGTTGAGTTGTCTGCAAGATATTATATGAAATGTTATAAATTATTTGTATCTTTGTAACTATCGACTTACCACTGGGTTCGTTGCTTCGTTTTCAAGATTCTTCTTTGTGGTAATCGGCAGAAGATTTTCAGAGAGTTAACCATTTTCATAAAGCTTTATGCAGGCTTTAAACGCTGCAGAAATCTTAGCCCACTTGCATATATCCATAGGGTCACTCTGATATGAAAATTTAAAGTTAAAACGATTTATAATCAAATTATTGATGTATACGTACATAAATAATATCCTTAATTGTGGACTGTGGAGGGAGCGTTAGTGACACCTGGTAATTGTTAGGTGCCTCCGAAATAATTTGCCAAATCGCAGCCGAGTTAGTAAACGAGTCACGCGGTAGTGCCTGGCCCATATCTTCCATTTGATGGATGAAATCTTGAAGCAGTGATTTTACTTGTTTAAGTTTGGATGGCTCTCTAAGAGTCATAGGCGATTTCGCCGGGTATCGGAAGAGCTCCATTTAATTCATTGGGATACATTTTGTCGTAAATACGATTACTATTTCGTACAGAATTTGTTGAGTTGTCTGCAAGATATTATATGAAATGTTATAAATTATTTGTATCTTTGTAACTATCGATTTTTAATGGCAAATAGCCAGCACTTACCACTGGGTTCGTTGCTTCGTTTTCAAGATTCTTCTTTGTGGTAATCGGCAGAAGATTTTCAGAGAGTTAACCATTTTCATAAAGCTTTATGCAGGCTTTAAACGCTGCAGAAATCTTAGCCCACTTGCATATATCCATAGGGTCACTCTGATATGAAAATTTAAAGTTAAAACGATTTATAATCAAATTATTGATGTATACGTACATAAATAATATCCTTAATTGTGTGTTTAAGTTTGGATGGCTCTCTAAGAGTCATAGGCGATTTCGCCGGGTATCGGAAGAGCTCCATTTAATTCATTGGGATACATTTTGTCGTAAATACGATTATTATTTCGTACAGAATTTGTTGAGTTGTCTGCAAGATATTATATGAAATGTTATAAATTATTTGTATCTTTGTAACTATCGATTTTTAATGGCAAATAGCCAGCACTTACCACTGGGTTCGTTGCTTCGTTTTCAAGATTCTTCTTTGTGGTAATCGGCAGAAGATTTTCAGAGAGTTAACCATTTTCATAAAGCTTTATGCAGGCTTTAAACGCTGCAGAAATCTTAGCCCACTTGCATATATCCATAGGGTCACTCTGATATGAAAATTTAAAGTTAAAACGATTTATAATCAAATTATTGATGTATACGTACATAAATAATATCCTTAATTGTGGACTGTGGAGGGAGCGTTAGTGACACCTGGTAATTGTTAGGTGCCTCCGAAATAATTTGCCAAATCGCAGCCGAGTTAGTAAACGAGTCACGCGGTAGTGCCTGGCCCATATCTTCCATTTGATGGATGAAATCTTGAAGCAGTGATTTTACTTGTTTAAGTTTGGATGGCTCTCTAAGAGTCATAGGCGATTTCGCCGGGTATCGGAAGAGCTCCATTTAATTCATTGGGATACATTTTGTCGTAAATACGATTATTATTTCGTACAGAATTTGTTGAGTTGTCTGCAAGATATTATATGAAATGTTATAAATTATTTGTATCTTTGTAACTATCGATTTTTAATGGCAAATAGCCAGCACTTACCACTGGGTTCGTTGCTTCGTTTTCAAGATTCTTCTTTGTGGTAATCGGCAGAAGATTTTCAGAGAGTTAACCATTTTCATAAAGCTTTATGCAGGCTTTAAACGCTGCAGAAATCTTAGCCCACTTGCATATATCCATAGGGTCACTCTGATATGAAAATTTAAAGTTAAAACGATTTATAATCAAATTATTGATGTATACGTACATAAATAATATCCTTAATTGTGGACTGTGGAGGGAGCGTTAGTGACACCTGGTAATTGTTAGGTGCCTCCGAAATAATTTGCCAAATCGCAGCCGAGTTAGTAAACGAGTCACGCGGTAGTGCCTGGCCCATATCTTCCATTTGATGGATGAAATCTTGAAGCAGTGATTTTACTTGTTTAAGTTTGGATGGCTCTCTAAGAGTCATAGGCGATTTCGCCGGGTATCGGAAGAGCTCCATTTAATTCATTAGGATACATTTTGTCGTAAATACGATTATTATTTCGTACAGAATTTGTTGAGTTGTCTGCAAGATATTATATGAAATGTTATAAATTATTTGTATCTTTGTAACTATCGATTTTTAATGGCAAATAGCCAGCACTTACCACTGGGTTCGTTGCTTCGTTTTCAAGATTCTTCTTTGTGGTAATCGGCAGAAAATTTTCAGAGAGTTAACCATTTTCATAAAGCTTTATGCAGGCTTTAAACGCTGCAGAAATCTTAGCCCACTTGCATATATCCATAGGGTCACTCTGATATGAAAATTTAAAGTTAAAACGATTTATAATCAAATTATTGATGTATACGTACATAAATAATATCCTTAATTGTGGACTGTGGAGGGAGCGTTAGTGACACCTGGTAATTGTTAGGTGCCTCCGAAATAATTTGCCAAATCGCAGCCGAGTTAGTAAACGAGTCACGCGGTAGTGCCTGGCCCATATCTTCCATTTGATGGATGAAATCTTGAAGCAGTGATTTTACTTGTTTAAGTTTGGATGGCTCTCTAAGAGTCATAGGCGATTTCGCCGGGTATCGGAAGAGCTCCATTTAATTCATTGGGATACATTTTGTCGTAAATACGATTATTATTTCGTACAGAATTTGTTGAGTTGTCTGCAAGATATTATATGAAATGTTATAAATTATTTGTATCTTTGTAACTATCGACTTACCACTGGGTTCGTTGCTTCGTTTTCAAGATTCTTCTTTGTGGTAATCGGCAGAAGATTTTCAGAGAGTTAACCATTTTCATAAAGCTTTATGCAGGCTTTAAACGCTGCAGAAATCTTAGCCCACTTGCATATATCCATAGGGTCACTCTGATATGAAAATTTAAAGTTAAAACGATTTATAATCAAATTATTGATGTATACGTACATAAATAATATCCTTAATTGTGGACTGTGGAGGGAGCGTTAGTGACACCTGGTAATTGTTAGGTGCCTCCGAAATAATTTGCCAAATCGCAGCCGAGTTAGTAAACGAGTCACGCGGTAGTGCCTGGCCCATATCTTCCATTTGATGGATGAAATCTTGAAGCAGTGATTTTACTTGTTTAAGTTTGGATGGCTCTCTAAGAGTCATAGGCGATTTCGCCGGGTATCGGAAGAGCTCCATTTAATTCATTGGGATACATTTTGTCGTAAATACGATTACTATTTCGTACAGAATTTGTTGAGTTGTCTGCAAGATATTATATGAAATGTTATAAATTATTTGTATCTTTGTAACTATCGATTTTTAATGGCAAATAGCCAGCACTTACCACTGGGTTCGTTGCTTCGTTTTCAAGATTCTTCTTTGTGGTAATCGGCAGAAGATTTTCAGAGAGTTAACCATTTTCATAAAGCTTTATGCAGGCTTTAAACGCTGCAGAAATCTTAGCCCACTTGCATATATCCATAGGGTCACTCTGATATGAAAATTTAAAGTTAAAACGATTTATAATCAAATTATTGATGTATACGTACATAAATAATATCCTTAATTGTGGACTGTGGAGGGAGCGTTAGTGACACCTGGTAATTGTTAGGTGCCTCCGAAATAATTTGCCAAATCGCAGCCGAGTTAGTAAACGAGTCACGCGGTAGTGCCTGGCCCATATCTTCCATTTGATGGATGAAATCTTGAAGCAGTGATTTTACTTGTTTAAGTTTGGATGGCTCTCTAAGAGTCATAGGCGATTTCGCCGGGTATCGGAAGAGCTCCATTTAATTCATTGGGATACATTTTGTCGTAAATACGATTATTATTTCGTACAGAATTTGTTGAGTTGTCTGCAAGATATTATATGAAATGTTATAAATTATTTGTATCTTTGTAACTATCGATTTTTAATGGCAAATAGCCAGCACTTACCACTGGGTTCGTTGCTTCGTTTTCAAGATTCTTCTTTGTGGTAATCGGCAGAAGATTTTCAGAGAGTTAACCATTTTCATAAAGCTTTATGCAGGCTTTAAACGCTGCAGAAATCTTAGCCCACTTGCATATATCCATAGGGTCACTCTGATATGAAAATTTAAAGTTAAAACGATTTATAATCAAATTATTGATGTATACGTACATAAATAATATCCTTAATTGTGGACTGTGGAGGGAGCGTTAGTGACACCTGGTAATTGTTAGGTGCCTCCGAAATAATTTGCCAAATCGCAGCCGAGTTAGTAAACGAGTCACGCGGTAGTGCCTGGCCCATATCTTCCATTTGATGGATGAAATCTTTAAGCAGTGATTTTACTTGTTTAAGTTTGGATGGCTCTCTAAGAGTCATAGGCGATTTCGCCGGGTATCGGAAGAGCTCCATTTAATTCATTGGGATACATTTTGTCGTAAATACGATTATTATTTCGTACAGAATTTGTTGAGTTGTCTGCAAGATATTATATGAAATGTTATAAATTATTTGTATCTTTGTAACTATCGATTTTTAATGGCAAATAGCCAGCACTTACCACTGGGTTCGTTGCTTCGTTTTCAAGATTCTTCTTTGTGGTAATCGGCAGAAGATTTTCAGAGAGTTAACCATTTTCATAAAGCTTTATGCAGGCTTTAAACGCTGCAGAAATCTTAGCCCACTTGCATATATCCATAGGGTCACTCTGATATGAAAATTTAAAGTTAAAACGATTTATAATCAAATTATTGATGTATACGTACATAAATAATATCCTTAATTGTGGACTGTGGAGGGAGCGTTAGTGACACCTGGTAATTGTTAGGTGCCTCCGAAATAATTTGCCAAATCGCAGCCGAGTTAGTAAACGAGTCACGCGGTAGTGCCTGGCCCATATCTTCCATTTGATGGATGAAATCTTGAAGCAGTGATTTTACTTGTTTAAGTTTGGATGGCTCTCTAAGAGTCATAGGCGATTTCGCCGGGTATCGGAAGAGCTCCATTTAATTCATTGGGATACATTTTGTCGTAAATACGATTATTATTTCGTACAGAATTTGTTGAGTTGTCTGCAAGATATTATATGAAATGTTATAAATTATTTGTATCTTTGTAACTATCGATTTTTAATGGCAAATAGCCAGCACTTACCACTGGGTTCGTTGCTTCGTTTTCAAGATTCTTCTTTGTGGTAATCGGAAGAAGATTTTCAGAGAGTTAACCATTTTTATAAAGCTTTATGCAGGCTTTAAACGCTGCAGAAATCTTAGCCCACTTGCATATATCCATAGGGTCACTCTGATATGAAAATTTAAAGTTAAAACGATTTATAATCAAATTATTGATGTATACGTACATAAATAATATCCTTAATTGTGGACTGTGGAGGGAGCGTTAGTGACACCTGGTAATTGTTAGGTGCCTCCGAAATAATTTGCCAAATCGCAGCCGAGTTAGTAAACGAGTCACGCGGTAGTGCCTGGCCCATATCTTCCATTTGATGGATGAAATCTTGAAGCAGTGATTTTACTTGTTTAAGTTTGGATGGCTCTCTAAGAGTCATAGGCGATTTCGCCGGGTATCGGAAGAGCTCCATTTAATTCATTGGGATACATTTTGTCGTAAATACGATTATTATTTCGTACAGAATTTGTTGAGTTGTCTGCAAGATATTATATGAAATGTTATAAATTATTTGTATCTTTGTAACTATCGATTTTTAATGGCAAATAGCCAGCACTTACCACTGGGTTCGTTGCTTCGTTTTCAAGATTCTTCTTTGTGGTAATCGGCAGAAGATTTTCAGAGAGTTAACCATTTTCATAAAGCTTTATGCAGGCTTTAAACGCTGCAGAAATCTTAGCCCACTTGCATATATCCATAGGGTCACTCTGATATGAAAATTTAAAGTTAAAACGATTTATAATCAAATTATTGATGTATACGTACATAAATAATATCCTTAATTGTGGACTGTGGAGGGAGCGTTAGTGACACCTGGTAATTGTTAGGTGCCTCCGAAATAATTTGCCAAATCGCAGCCGAGTTAGTAAACGAGTCACGCGGTAGTGCCTGGCCCATATCTTCCATTTGATGGATGAAATCTTGAAGCAGTGATTTTACTTGTTTAAGTTTGGATGGCTCTCTAAGAGTCATAGGCGATTTCGCCGGGTATCGGAAGAGCTCCATTTAATTCATTGGGATACATTTTGTCGTAAATACGATTATTATTTCGTACAGAATTTGTTGAGTTGTCTGCAAGATATTATATGAAATGTTATAAATTATTTGTATCTTTGTAACTATCGATTTTTAATGGCAAATAGCCAGCACTTACCACTGGGTTCGTTGCTTCGTTTTCAAGATTCTTCTTTGTGGTAATCGGCAGAAGATTTTCAGAGAGTTAACCATTTTCATAAAGCTTTATGCAGGCTTTAAACGCTGCAGAAATCTTAGCCCACTTGCATATATCCATAGGGTCACTCTGATATGAAAATTTAAAGTTAAAACGATTTATAATCAAATTATTGATGTATACGTACATAAATAATATCCTTAATTGTGGACTGTGGAGGGAGCGTTAGTGACACCTGGTAATTGTTAGGTGCCTCCGAAATAATTTGCCAAATCGCAGCCGAGTTAGTAAACGAGTCACGCGGTAGTGCCTGGCCCATATCTTCCATTTGATGGATGAAATCTTGAAGCAGTGATTTTACTTGTTTAAGTTTGGATGGCTCTCTAAGAGTCATAGGCGATTTCGCCGGGTATCGGAAGAGCTCCATTTAATTCATTGGGATACATTTTGTCGTAAATACGATTATTATTTCGTACAGAATTTGTTGAGTTGTCTGCAAGATATTATATGAAATGTTATAAATTATTTGTATCTTTGTAACTATCGATTTTTAATGGCAAATAGCCAGCACTTACCACTGGGTTCGTTGCTTCGTTTTCAAGATTCTTCTTTGTGGTAATCGGCAGAAGATTTTCAGAGAGTTAACCATTTTCATAAAGCTTTATGCAGGCTTTAAACGCTGCAGAAATCTTAGCCCACTTGCATATATCCATAGGGTCACTCTGATATGAAAATTTAAAGTTAAAACGATTTATAATCAAATTATTGATGTATACGTACATAAATAATATCCTTAATTGTGGACTGTGGAGGGAGCGTTAGTGACACCTGGTAATTGTTAGGTGCCTCCGAAATAATTTGCCAAATCGCAGCCGAGTTAGTAAACGAGTCACGCGGTAGTGCCTGGCCCATATCTTCCATTTGATGGATGAAATCTTGAAGCAGTGATTTTACTTGTTTAAGTTTGGATGGCTCTCTAAGAGTCATAGGCGATTTCGCCGGGTATCGGAAGAGCTCCATTTAATTCATTGGGATACATTTTGTCGTAAATACGATTATTATTTCGTACAGAATTTGTTGTGTTGTCTGCAAGATATTATATGAAATGTTATAAATTATTTGTATCTTTGTAACTATCGATTTTTAATGGCAAATAGCCAGCACTTACCACTGGGTTCGTTGCTTCGTTTTCAAGATTCTTCTTTGTGGTAATCGGCAGAAGATTTTCAGAGAGTTAACCATTTTCATAAAGCTTTATGCAGGCTTTAAACGCTGCAGAAATCTTAGCCCACTTGCATATATCCATAGGGTCACTCTGATATGAAAATTTAAAGTTAAAACGATTTATAATCAAATTATTGATGTATACGTACATAAATAATATCCTTAATTGTGGACTGTGGAGGGAGCGTTAGTGACACCTGGTAATTGTTAGGTGCCTCCGAAATAATTTGCCAAATCGCAGCCGAGTTAGTAAACGAGTCACGCGGTAGTGCCTGGCCCATATCTTCCATTTGATGGATGAAATCTTGAAGCAGTGATTTTACTTGTTTAAGTTTGGATGGCTCTCTAAGAGTCATAGGCGATTTCGCCGGGTATCGGAAGAGCTCCATTTAATTCATTGGGATACATTTTGTCCTAAATACGATTATTATTTCGTACAGAATTTGTTGAGTTGTCTGCAAGATATTATATGAAATGTTATAAATTATTTGTATCTTTGTAACTATCGATTTTTAATGGCAAATAGCCAGCACTTACCACTGGGTTCGTTGCTTCGTTTTCAAGATTCTTCTTTGTGGTAATCGGCAGAAGATTTTCAGAGAGTTAACCATTTTCATAAAGCTTTATGCAGGCTTTAAACGCTGCAGAAATCTTAGCCCACTTGCATATATCCATAGGGTCACTCTGATATGAAAATTTTAAGTTAAAACGATTTATAATCAAATTATTGATGTATACGTACATAAATAATATCCTTAATTGTGGACTGTGGAGGGAGCGTTAGTGACACCTGGTAATTGTTAGGTGCCTCCGAAATAATTTGCCAAATCGCAGCCGAGTTAGTAAACGAGTCACGCGGTAGTGCCTTGCCCATATCTTCCATTTGATGGATGAAATCTTGAAGCAGTGATTTTACTTGTTTAAGTTTGGATGGCTCTCTAAGAGTCATAGGCGATTTCGCCGGGTATCGGAAGAGCTCCATTTAATTCATTGGGATACATTTTGTCGTAAATACGATTATTATTTCGTACAGAATTTGTTGAGTTGTCTGCAAGATATTATATGAAATGTTATAAATTATTTGTATCTTTGTAACTATCGATTTTTAATGGCAAATAGCCAGCACTTACCACTGGGTTCGTTGCTTCGTTTTCAAGATTCTTCTTTGTGGTAATCGGCAGAAGATTTTCAGAGAGTTAACCATTTTCATAAAGCTTTATGCAGGCTTTAAACGCTGCAGAAATCTTAGCCCACTTGCATATATCCATAGGGTCACTCTGATATGAAAATTTAAAGTTAAAACGATTTATAATCAAATTATTGATGTATACGTACATAAATAATATCCTTAATTAGTAAACGAGTCACGCGGTAGTGCCTGGCCCATATCTTCCATTTGATGGATGAAATCTTGAAGCAGTGATTTTACTTGTTTAAGTTTGGATGGCTCTCTAAGAGTCATAGGCGATTTCGCCGGGTATCGGAAGAGCTCCATTTAATTCATTGGGATACATTTTGTCGTAAATACGATTATTATTTCGTACAGAATTTGTTGAGTTGTCTGCAAGATATTATATGAAATGTTATAAATTATTTGTATCTTTGTAACTATCGATTTTTAATGGCAAATAGCCAGCACTTACCACTGGGTTCGTTGCTTCGTTTTCAAGATTCTTCTTTGTGGTAATCGGCAGAAGATTTTCAGAGAGTTAACCATTTTCATAAAGCTTTATGCAGGCTTTAAACGCTGCAGAAATCTTAGCCCACTTGCATATATCCATAGGGTCACTCTGATATGAAAATTTAAGTTAAAACGATTTATAATCAAATTATTGATGTATACGTACATAAATAATATCCTTAATTGTGGACTGTGGAGGGAGCGTTAGTGACACCTGGTAATTGTAAGGTGCCTCCGAAATAATTTGCCAAATCGCAGCCGAGTTAGTAAACGAGTCACGCGGTAGTGCCTTGCCCATATCTTCCATTTGATGGATGAAATCTTGAAGCAGTGATTTTACTTGTTTAAGTTTGGATGGCTCTCTAAGAGTCATAGGCGATTTCGCCGGGTATCGGAAGAGCTCCATTTAATTCATTGGGATACATTTTGTCTTAAATACGATTATTATTTCGTACAGAATTTGTTGAGTTGTCTGCAAGATATTATATGAAATGTTATAAATTATTTGTATCTTTGTAACTATCGATTTTTAATGGCAAATAGCCAGCACTTACCACTGGGTTCGTTGCTTCGTTTTCAAGATTCTTCTTTGTGGTAATCGGCAGAAGATTTTCAGAGAGTTAACCATTTTCATAAAGCTTTATGCAGGCTTTAAACGCTGCAGAAATCTTAGCCCACTTGCATATATCCATAGGGTCACTCTGATATGAAAATTTAAAGTTAAAACGATTTATAATCAAATTATTGATGTATACGTACATAAATAATATCCTTAATTGTGGACTGTGGAGGGAGCGTTAGTGACACCTGGTAATTGTTAGGTGCCTCCGAAATAATTTGCCAAATCGCAGCCGAGTTAGTAAACGAGTCACGCGGTAGTGCCTTGCCCATATCTTCCATTTGATGGATGAAATCTTGAAGCAGTGATTTTACTTGTTTAAGTTTGGATGGCTCTCTAAGAGTCATAGGCGATTTCGCCGGGTATCGGAAGAGCTCCATTTAATTCATTGGGATACATTTTGTCGTAAATACGATTATTATTTCGTACAGAATTTGTTGAGTTGTCTGCAAGATATTATATGAAATGTTATAAATTATTTGTATCTTTGTAACTATCGATTTTTAATGGCAAATAGCCAGCACTTACCACTGGGTTCGTTGCTTCGTTTTCAAGATTCTTCTTTGTGGTAATCGGCAGAAGATTTTCAGAGAGTTAACCATTTTCATAAAGCTTTATGCAGGCGTTAAACGCTGCAGAAATCTTAGCCCACTTGCATATATCCATAGGGTCACTCTGATATGAAAATTTAAAGTTAAAACGATTTATAATCAAATTATTGATGTATACGTACATAAATAATATCCTTAATTGTGGACTGTGGAGGGAGCGTTAGTGACACCTGGTAATTGTTAGGTGCCTCCGAAATAATTTGCCAAATCGCAGCCGAGTTAGTAAACGAGTCACGCGGTAGTGCCTGGCCCATATCTTCCATTTGATGGATGAAATCTTGAAGCAGTGATTTTACTTGTTTAAGTTTGGATGGCTCTCTAAGAGTCATAGGCGATTTCGCCGGGTATCGGAAGAGCTCCATTTAATTCATTGGGATACATTTTGTCGTAAATACGATTATTATTTCGTACAGAATTTGTTGAGTTGTCTGCAAGATATTATATGAAATGTTATAAATTATTTGTATCTTTGTAACTATCGATTTTTAATGGCAAATAGCCAGCACTTACCACTGGGTTCGTTGCTTCGTTTTCAAGATTCTTCTTTGTGGTAATCGGCAGAAGATTTTCAGAGAGTTAACCATTTTCATAAAGCTTTATGCAGGCTTTAAACGCTGCAGAAATCTTAGCCCACTTGCATATATCCATAGGGTCACTCTGATATGAAAATTTAAAGTTAAAACGATTTATAATCAAATTATTGATGTATACGTACATAAATAATATCCTTAATTGTGGACTGTGGAGGGAGCGTTAGTGACACCTGGTAATTGTTAGGTGCCCCCGAAATAATTTGCCAAATCGCAGCCGAGTTAGTAAACGAGTCACGCGGTAGTGCCTTGCCCATATCTTCCATTTGATGGATGAAATCTTGAAGCAGTGATTTTACTTGTTTAAGTTTGGATGGCTCACTAAGAGTCATAGGCGATTTCGCCGGGTATCGGAAGAGCTCCGTTTAATTCATTGGGATACATTTTGTCGTAAATACGATTATTATTTCGTACAGAATTTGTTGAGTTGTCTGCAAGATATTATATGAAATGTTATAAATTATTTGTATCTTTGTAACTATCGATTTTTAATGGCAAATAGCCAGCACTTACCACTGGGTTCGTTGCTTCGTTTTCAAGATTCTTCTTTGTGGTAATCGGCAGAAGATTTTCAGAGAGTTAACCATTTTCATAAAGCTTTATGCAGGCTTTAAACGCTGCAGAAATCTTAGCCCACTTGCATATATCCATAGGGTCACTCTGATATGAAAATTTAAAGTTAAAACGATTTATAATCAAATTATTGATGTATACGTACATAAATAATATCCTTAATTGTGGACTGTGGAGGGAGCGTTAGTGACACCTGGTAATTGTTAGGTGCCTCCGAAATAATTTGCCAAATCGCAGCCGAGTTAGTAAACGAGTCACGCGGTAGTGCCTGGCCCATATCTTCCATTTGATGGATGAAATCTTGAAGCAGTGATTTTACTTGTTTAAGTTTGGATGGCTCTCTAAGAGTCATAGGCGATTTCGCCGGGTATCGGAAGAGCTCCATTTAATTCATTGGGATACATTTTGTCGTAAATACGATTATTATTTCGTACAGAATTTGTTGAGTTGTCTGCAAGATATTATATGAAATGTTATAAATTATTTGTATCTTTGTAACTATCGATTTTTAATGGCAAATAGCCAGCACTTACCACTGGGTTCGTTGCTTCGTTTTCAAGATTCTTCTTTGTGGTAATCGGCAGAAGATTTTCAGAGAGTTAACCATTTTCATAAAGCTTTATGCAGGCTTTAAACGCTACAGAAATCTTAGCCCACTTGCATATATCCATAGGGTCACTCTGATATGAAAATTTAAAGTTAAAACGATTTATAATCAAATTATTGATGTATACGTACATAAATAATATCCTTAATTGTGGACTGTGGAGGGAGCGTTAGTGACACCTGGTAATTGTTAGGTGCCTCCGAAATAATTTGCCAAATCGCAGCCGAGTTAGTAAACGAGTCACGCGGTAGTGCCTTGCCCATATCTTCCATTTGATGGATGAAATCTTGAAGCAGTGATTTTACTTGTTTAAGTTTGGATGGCTCTCTAAGAGTCATAGGCGATTTCGCCGGGTATCGGAAGAGCTCCATTTAATTCATTGGGATACATTTTGTCGTAAATACGATTATTATTTCGTACAGAATTTGTTGAGTTGTCTGCAAGATATTATATGAAATGTTATAAATTATTTGTATCTTTGTAACTATCGATTTTTAATGGCAAATAGCCAGCACTTACCACTGGGTTCGTTGCTTCGTTTTCAAGATTCTTCTTTGTGGTAATCGGCAGAAGATTTTCAGAGAGTTAACCATTTTCATAAAGCTTTATGCAGGCTTTAAACGCTGCAGAAATCTTAGCCCACTTGCATATATCCATAGGGTCACTCTGATATGAAAATTTAAAGTTAAAACGATTTATAATCAAATTATTGATGTATACGTACATAAATAATATCCTTAATTGTGGACTGTGGAGGGAGCGTTAGTGACACCTGGTAATTGTTAGGTGCCTCCGAAATAATTTGCCAAATCGCAGCCGAGTTAGTAAACGAGTCACGCGGTAGTGCCTGGCCCATATCTTCCATTTGATGGATGAAATCTTGAAGCAGTGATTTTACTTGTTTAAGTTTGGATGGCTCTCTAAGAGTCATAGGCGATTTCGCCGGGTATCGGAAGAGCTCCATTTAATTCATTGGGATACATTTTGTCGTAAATACGATTATTATTTCGTACAGAATTTGTTGAGTTGTCTGGAAGATATTATATGAAATGTTATAAATTATTTGTATCTTTGTAACTATCGATTTTTAATGGCAAATAGCCAGCACTTACCACTGGGTTCGTTGCTTCGTTTTCAAGATTCTTCTTTGTGGTAATCGGCAGAAGATTTTCAGAGAGTTAACCATTTTCATAAAGCTTTATGCAGGCTTTAAACGCTGCAGAAATCTTAGCCCACTTGCATATATCCATAGGGTCACTCTGATATGAAAATTTAAAGTTAAAACGATTTATAATCAAATTATTGATGTATACGTACATAAATAATATCCTTAATTGTGGACTGTGGAGGGAGCGTTAGTGACACCTGGTAATTGTTAGGTGCCTCCGAAATAATTTGCCAAATCGCAGCCGAGTTAGTAAACGAGTCACGCGGTAGTGCCTTGCCCATATCTTCCATTTGATGGATGAAATCTTGAAGCAGTGATTTTACTTGTTTAAGTTTGGATGGCTCTCTAAGAATCATAGGCGATTTCGCCGGGTTTCGGAAGAGCTCCATTTAATTCATTGGGATACATTTTGTCGTAAATACGATTATTATTTCGTACAGAATTTGTTGAGTTGTCTGCAAGATATTATATGAAATGTTATAAATTATTTGTATCTTTGTAACTATCGATTTTTAATGGCAAATAGCCAGCACTTACCACTGGGTTCGTTGCTTCGTTTTCAAGATTCTTCTTTGTGGTAATCGGCAGAAGATTTTCAGAGAGTTAACCATTTTCATAAAGCTTTATGCAGGCTTTAAACGCTGCAGAAATCTTAGCCCACTTGCATATATCCATAGGGTCACTCTGATATGAAAATTTAAAGTTAAAACGATTTATAATCAAATTATTGATGTATACGTACATAAATAATATCCTTAATTGTGGACTGTGGAGGGAGCGTTAGTGACACCTGGTAATTGTTAGGTGCCTCCGAAATAATTTGCCAAATCGCAGCCGAGTTAGTAAACGAGTCACGCGGTAGTGCCTGGCCCATATCTTCCATTTGATGGATGAAATCTTGAAGCAGTGATTTTACTTGTTTAAGTTTGGATGGCAGATTTTCAGAGAGTTAACCATTTTGGATGGAAGATTTTCAGAGAGTTAACCATTTTCATAAAGCTTTATGCAGGCTTTAAACGCTGCAGAAATCTTAGCCCACTTGCATATATCCATAGGGTCACTCTGATATGAAAATTTAAAGTTAAAACGATTTATAATCAAATTATTGATGTATACGTACATAAATAATATCCTTAATTGTGGACTGTGGAGGGAGCGTTAGTGACACCTGGTAATTGTTAGGTGCCTCCGAAATAATTTGCCAAATCGCAGCCGAGTTAGTAAACGAGTCACGCGGTAGTGCCTGGCCCATATCTTCCATTTGATGGATGAAATCTTGAAGCAGTGATTTTACTTGTTTAAGTTTGGATGGCTCTCTAAGAGTCATAGGCGATTTCGCCGGGTATCGGAAGAGCTCCATTTAATTCATTGGGATACATTTTGTCGTAAATACGATTATTATTTCGTACAGAATTTGTTGAGTTGTCTGCAAGATATTATATGAAATGTTATAAATTATTTGTATCTTTGTAACTATCGATTTTTAATGGCAAATAGCCAGCACTTACCACTGGGTTCGTTGCTTCGTTTTCAAGATTCTTCTTTGTGGTAATCGGCAGAAGATTTTCAGAGAGTTAACCATTTTCATAAAGCTTTATGCAGGCTTTAAACGCTGCAGAAATCTTAGCCCACTTGCATATATCCATAGGGTCACTCTGATATGAAAATTTAAAGTTAAAACGATTTATAATCAAATTATTGATGTATACGTACATAAATAATATCCTTAATTGTGGACTGTGGCGGGAGCGTTAGTGACACCTGGTTATTGTTAGGTGCCTCCTAAATAATTTGCCAAATCGCAGCCGAGTTAGTAAACGAGTCACGCGGTAGTGCCTGGCCCATATCTTCCATTTGATGGATGAAATCTTGAAGCAGTGATTTTACTTGTTTAAGTTTGGATGGCTCTCTAAGAGTCATAGGCGATTTCGCCGGGTATCGGAAGAGCTCCATTTAATTCATTGGGATACATTTTGTCGTAAATACGATTATTATTTCGTACAGAATTTGTTGAGTTGTCTGCAAGATATTATATGAAATGTTATAAATTATTTGTATCTTTGTAACTATCGATTTTTAATGGCAAATAGCCAGCACTTACCACTGGGTTCGTTGCTTCGTTTTCAAGATTCTTCTTTGTGGTAATCGGCAGAAGATTTTCAGAGAGTTAACCATTTTCATAAAGCTTTATGCAGGCTTTAAACGCTGCAGAAATCTTAGCCCACTTGCATATATCCATAGGGTCACTCTGATATGAAAATTTAAAGTTAAAACGATTTATAATCAAATTATTGATGTATACGTACATAAATAATATCCTTAATTGTGGACTGTGGAGGGAGCGTTAGTGACACCTGGTAATTGTTAGGTGCCTCCGAAATAATTTGCCAAATCGCAGCCGAGTTAGTAAACGAGTCACGCGGTAGTGCCTGGCCCATATCTTCCATTTGATGGATGAAATCTTGAAGCAGTGATTTTACTTGTTTAAGTTTGGATGGCTCTCTAAGAGTCATAGGCGATTTCGCCGGGTATCGGAAGAGCTCCATTTAATTCATTGGGATACATTTTGTCGTAAATACGATTATTATTTCGTACAGAATTTTTTGAGTTGTCTGCAAGATATTATATGAAATGTTATAAATTATTTGTATCTTTGTAACTATCGATTTTTAATGGCAAATAGCCAGCACTTACCACTGGGTTCGTTGCTTCGTTTTCAAGATTCTTCTTTGTGGTAATCGGCAGAAGATTTTCAGAGAGTTAACCATTTTCATAAAGCTTTATGCAGGCTTTAAACGCTGCAGAAATCTTAGCCCACTTGCTCACTCTGATATGAAAATTTAAAGTTAAAACGATTTATAATCAAATTATCGATGTATACGTACATAAATAATATCCTTAATTGTGGACTGTGGAGGGAGCGTTAGTGACACCTGGTAATTGTTAGGTGCCTCCGAAATAATTTGCCAAATCGCAGCCGAGTTAGTAAACGAGTCACGCGGTAGTGCCTGGCCCATATCTTCCATTTGATGGATGAAATCTTGAAGCAGTGATTTTACTTGTTTAAGTTTGGATGGCTCTCTAAGAGTCATAGGCGATTTCGCCGGGTATCGGAAGAGCTCCATTTAATTCATTGGGATACATTTTGTCGTAAATACGATTATTATTTCGTACAGAATTTGTTGAGTTGTCTGCAAGATATTATATGAAATGTTATAAATTAGTTGTATCTTTGTAACTATCGATTTTTAATGGCAAATAGCCAGCACTTACCACTGGGTTCGTTGCTTCGTTTTCAAGATTCTTCTTTGTGGTAATCGGCAGAAGATTTTCAGAGAGTTAACCATTTTCATAAAGCTTTATGCAGGCTTTAAACGCTGCAGAAATCTTAGCCCACTTGCATATATCCATAGGGTCACTCTGATATGAAAATTTAAAGTTAAAACGATTTATAATCAAATTATTGATGTATACGTACATAAATATGTTGGAAACGCACTATTCCCAAATAAATAACTATAAATGGTTGCGTCGGTTCTACCCCAATCTCCTAACCATCCTACCCGTAAATCAGTCCCAATAACCCCCATCTCCCCTTCAAACGCAATAGCATGCGAGAAATAGCATGCGAGAAATTCGTGCGGCTGCAACTTTTCTCTCAGAGAGACGAAAAAAAAAAGTGAATGAGAAAACGAGAGGCGTACTTCCACTGGAGCGAGACGGAAGGTGCCGTACCAGTTCCGAACAAAGGAATGGAAATACGGTACCTTCCGGTCAAACAAAGGAAGTACGCGATCATTCGAGGGTGTGAGTGAGACGCACCATACGACCGAGGAAAAATACGAAAAAGCACTATCCTGAACACCGGTCGGCGGTCAGTCAGAGTTCCGAGACTAAACAAAGTAAACGTCCGCCAGAGAGAAAAAAAAAAATAATAAGTGAAAATTAAGAAATAAAAGTACAAAGGTGTACCAACAAAAAAAAAAACAAAAAAAAACCCCAAAGGAAAGGAAAATAAAGTGAGTTGTCCCCAAGAAAAAAGAATAAAAGTGTGACAGTAGCTACCATGGCGCCAGGAACCGCTGTTTCTGGCTAAGGGGTGGGTTCACCAGGAGAGAACATCCCCATCTAGTTCTCTCCCCCCTTTTAACTTCCAGTTTACAAAAGAAAAGGGTTTCTATAATCGGATAGGGATACATTCTCGGGTCAAAGTTCATTTCAAACTGTTCCTCAAACACCACCTCGAGATGAAGGCATGAGATATCAGGTAACGCAGTTCGGCAATAGGTAGCAAGATCCCCCCCATTCCGACGAGCTGAGGACGGAGCTCCGCTAGCATGCCTACCGCTGCTTATTGGTCGAACACCCTCCCACTTTGCCCGGACTGGCCTCTGGTGATGCCTGTGGCTGTGAGGTCACATGGGTGACTGTAGGTGGGCGGGTCTGTCCATCCTTGGTTACCAGGAGGAGTTTTACTTCGTTACAGGTTGGCGCCCAAAACGTGGGGCCCGAAAATAATGTCCCTATCCTTTTATACCTGTTCAATAATTTCTCTTTTGATTTTGAAGCGAAGATGAAGTATTTTGTACTTCATTTAAGATGACTTTACTATTTTTGAAACTCTTGATCGAGCAGTTTACGCGCTCTCAAGTTGTTTCGCAACATATTTTTTTTTATATAGGATCGATGGAACGCTGTGTTGTCCGTTTATCGTTATCGTTTATTACGATTTAGGAGTCTTCAACAGTTGCCACATCGATCCATTATTCCTCCGGTGTCATACATCAATATCTCTGTTTTAAGCATTGCCTTAGGAATTATCAATTTATCTAATCGTGTCATTGGCTTTAGACTTTTTCCTTTGATTACTATATTGAGAATACGAATTCATGCGTTGTGTATCCATTGGATTGGTAGAATGTATCCAATTAAAATTGTTTGTACTACGTACTTGTATTTTCTGAAATGGTAAACGACTTTAATAAAGGAAATAGTTTATGGAAATTGGTGATATTTTCGGTTGATCACTTAAAGTAAAATTACTTATTGTTAGCGGTTCAGTTGATATTAATTTTTTTTTGGAAAATCATCCAGGTCGTAGGTATAAAGAAGGCAGACCGGTAATTTTTATAATTTTATTCGACGCCTGATTATGGCACCTCCTATCGTACCAACGGATAGACAGTTACGTCCAAAGAAAGGAATGGATGCTAGGTTAAGCTCTTCCTTTGTGACATGGAACTGGAGAAAGTCCTCGAGAGGGCGACACAGGTTGAATCTATCTTCAAATAATCCAGGCACATCCAATGTCACCGACAATGACCTAAATAGCCCGGAGGGTGACCATGAGCCATTTGAAGCCCAAATTGGCCATCCGTGTCCTTCAAATTCTGCTGGGGCGGATTTGAACCATGTTGCAAACGAACACGATCAAGAAAACGAAGACCAAGGGTTGCCTGTTCAATCGGGAGATGATACTGTAGGTAGCGAAGGAGATCAGTTTGCACAGTATGTGCAAGAGGTAGTATCCGCCTCTATAGGACTGAGCCGAGCGAATGACATGCGAGCTATAAGAGAGGAATTGGAAAAGAATCGGATTTCGATGCAAACAGAAATAACCAATATGATTCAAGGTCTTCTTAGTGCATCCACCCCGGCAAATCGCCAATCCCAACCTAATGGGCAAAGAGTATTTCCTGTTACTCCGGCATTGGGTCCAGCACCCGCGCCACTACCACGTGCAAGTCTATCTGAACCCTTCCAACCTCCAGATACGTCAGTTCCACCTCCGCGAAGCAACAACGTAGACAACTTCCTATCGCAATTAAACAATTTAAATTTGAATCAAATTTCGCCTCCCCCTGTGTCGAACCGAACCCAAACCCCTTCGTCAAATTATACGAAAGCCCATAACTTTCACAAATGGGGAATAAAGTTCGATAACAGAAAAATGACGGTAGACGATTTTCTCTTTCGAATTGATAGAGTTCGTGAAGGCTATGGAGCATCTTGGGAGGAAGTGGTATTAAACTTCCATCAATTTATATGTGGCCCTGTAGAGAACTGGTATTGGGTTTACCTCAAATCCAACCCAAACATTACATGGGACTATTTAAAAATTGCTCTAATCGAACAATTTCGAAGTCTCGAATCGGACTCTGAATTGTCACGTAAAATGTCGGATCGACGACAAGGAACCGCAGAGTCATTCGATGATTTTTATAACGACATTCTCCAACTTAATACCAGATTGCGAAACCCTAAACCGAATCGCGAACTTATCGAGATTATCAAGCAGAACGTTCGCCGGCGAATAGGAGAACTCCTTATTACTTTCCACACGAGTAGTCTGCCTGAGATGGTCTATGTCTGCCGGAATATTGAAAAGTATCTTGGTGATCACGAACCTCAGAGACAGAGACCATCTCCTAATCCCGCCTTTAGAAGACAAATCGGGGAAGTAGACGTAGCAAACGAAGCCGGTAGCTCATCCGAATTTCTGGTCGAAGCCTTAGAGAATCGCCGAAATCATAACGCTCTTACGTGCTGGAACTGCAAGTTAGTCGGCCATTCATTTTATGAGTGCGACAGTCCTCAAAGAAGTCTTTTCTGTTACAAGTGCGGTAAAGAAAATACTACCACTCCCAACTGTCCTAAATGTTCGGGAAACTATCAACGGAGCAAGTCACCGACCGGAAGACCTTGCTCTCAATAGAAAAATCCGGTACATCAAACAATATTTCTACTTGTCCCAACCCCTCCCCTGAAATGTCTACAGACCTCAGCCAGCCCATAAGCATTATGCATCGCGAAAAAGTTACTCCATCCAACACGGACTTATCCAACAAAATACCTTCGAAATCTTTTCACGATCGGGTGACTGCCTATTATGAAGCTAGACATCGTATTTTCTCGAAGACGCCATCCATATCGGAAAAGATATGTCGTCTCCGAAACAAATTTAAACAGAAAAGAATGCAGTACATGTCTCTGGCTGCCACGAGCTTATGTATACCCGAAAACGATCCGCGTCCATACGCAATGATCAAAGTCTTTGAAAAGGAAGTCCTGGGTTTACTAGATAGTGGTGCTGCAGTCAGTTGTTTGGGACATGACGGGGTGCAGATAGTAGAAGAGAAATCGATCCCTTATAAAAATTTTTCCACTAAGGTCAAAACAGCGGATGGTAAAGAACAATCTGTCATTGGGCAGCTGACCACACAAGTTATCTATAAAGGGATCGAAAAGCCACTAACCTTATTCTTAGTACCAACCCTTAAACAACCTTTATATTTAGGAGTCGATTTTTGGAAGCAATATGATATTGCACCGCAAATAATTTCTGGTCTTTCATTCAGTCCAACTGTTAAGGAATCCGATTCAAATACTCGTGACTTGTCCAAAGAAGAGATGAAGAGGTTAATCCAGGTAATAGGCAGGTTTCCCTCATTCGCAACCGTGGGGTTAGGCAAGACAAACTTAGTGGAGCATAGCATCGATACTGGGGACGCGGAACCCGTCAAACAGCGGCACTATCCCGTATCTCCGGCGGTACAAACCCTTTTATATGAGGAATTGGATCGCATGCTGGATCTGGGGATCATAGAAGAGAGTACAAGCGCATGGAGTTCGCCAGTCGTTCTCATACGAAAGCCTGGGAAAAACAGATTGTGCTTGGACTTTCGGAAAGTGAACCAGGTCACTAAAAAGGATGCGTTTCCTCTACCGCATATAGAAGGGCTGCTCGGACGTCTTTCAGATACACACTTTATTTCAAGTGTGGATTTGAAAGACGCCTTTTGGCAGATACCGTTGAAGAAAAGCTCCCGAGAGAAAACCGCATTCACCGTCCCCGGTAGACCTCTTTACCAATTCAGGGTTATGCCATTTGGTCTCTGCAACGCTCCACAAAGCATGTGTAGGCTAATGGAGAAGGTAATACCTCATGAATTAAGGGAAAATGTATTTGTATACCTGGACGACCTATTGGTGATCTCACGAACATTTGACGAGCATGTCAAGATGTTAAGTTCGGTAGCCTTAAGACTTAAAGAAGCGGGACTGACCATTAACATTGAAAAGTCGAAGTTTTGTGTACGCCAGGTAAAATACTTGGGGTACATTGTGGGAGACGGGTGTCTTAAGACCGATACTGAAAAAGTGGCCGCAATAAACGATTTTCCTATACCAAAGTCTCCTAGGCAGGTACGTAGATTCCTGGGGATGACGGGATGGTACCGGAGGTTTATAAAAGACTTCTCTACCATAGAAAACTCCAATAACCAATACCCTGAAAAAGGGCGTAAAATTTCAATTTAGCCAAGAAGCGTTGAGTTCATTTAACCAACTTAAATCTATGCTTACTACAGCCCCAGTCTTAATCAATCCAGATTACGAAAAAGAGTTTATAATACTTTGTGACGCATCGGCTACCGGTGTCGGCTGTGTCCTATGCCAATTGGATGACGCAGGTATCGAGCGACCTATTTTCTACTATTCTCATAAGTTGAACCCTGCCCAACGGAACTACAGCGTTACAGAACGCGAGTGTTTAGCCGCAGTGTTAGGAGTTCAAAAGTTTCGACCATATGTGGAAGGTCACAAATTTAAAATCATTACGGACCATGCTAGCCTTAAATGGCTGATGAACAAAAAAGATTTAGATGGTCGGTTAGCTCGATGGAGCCTAAAACTACAATGTTTCGCCTTTGATATTGAGCATCGAAAAGGCTCACTGAATGTGGTCCCGGATGCGCTTTCTAGGGTATTTAGCCTAGAGGCATTACAGCCAGATGTCTCAATGTCAAAGGATAACGAAGATGTCCTGCACGTAGACCTGACAGATCCCAGTTTCCAGTCGCTGGAGTATGGTAAAATAATAGATACTATCGAGAAAAATAATTCCGAACTCCCAGACTTGATTGTGTCAAATAAATTTGTATACAAAAAACTGCAACACAGTACAGGCCACCCACTACAAGATGATTTAACCTGGAAACTATGGATCCCATCGCAGCTGACCCAACGCCTTATATCTTTGGCTCATCGACCGCCTAGGGCGTCGCATGGAGGAATAGCGAAGACTCTATACCGGTTACGAGAAAGATGTTATTGGCCGAATATGGCATCACAAGTGAAAAACTTCATAGCGGAATGTGTGGAGTGCAAATCGGCAAAAGCACCAAACAGCATCCTAAGAGCACCAATGGGAAAAGCTTTTGAAGTGAAGCGCCCTTTTCAACACATTTTTCTCGATTTCCTAGGCCCATACCCACGGTCCAAATCAGGTAACACCTATATTATAATAGCCTTAGATCAGTTGACTAAATTTGTGATAGTACAGCCTCTTAGGAAGGCCACTACCGAAACCACCGCAAAATTTTTGAAACAACACATCTTTTACATGTTTGGAGTTCCGGAATCCATACTAACGGATAACGGTAAGCAATTTGTCAGTCGCGAGTTTGGCAAACTGTTATCATCATTTGGCATAAGGCACATCAGAACCGCAGCATATAGCCCACAAGCCAATGCGAGTGAACGGGTAAACCGCTCCATCTTGGCCGCTATACGTTCGTATTTAGCTAATGACCATACTAAATGGGATGAACAGCTACCCTCAATAGGTTGTGCGTTACGGTCAACACTCCATACAGCTATTGGTATATCTCCCTTCGAAGCATTCTTCGGCCAGAAAATGGTGGAACATGGCTCTACCTACCAAATTCTGCGCCAATTAGATGGCCTAAACAATTCGAATATAGAAGTTCTACCGAAAGCGGACCAAATGAACATTCTACACACCCATCTCAAGAAATCTCTTGAAGAAGCACATCTCAGATACGAAAAGACTTACAATTTACGAAGCAAGGTTCGCAAATTTAAAGTCGGAGATGTAGTTTATAAGCGAAACTTCATTTTGAGCGACGCTTCGAAAAAGCTTAACGCGAAACTGTGTCCGAAATTCGTACAAATGAGAGTCTCCAAAGTAATAAGTCAATCTTTATACGAGCTGGAGGACCTTAAAGGAAAAAAAATTGGTACATTTCATATTAAAGACTTACGAAGCTGAATTAACAGTCAGGCAAAACAGTCAAAATTAAGTATACGCCATCGATAACCAGGGACACGAAATGAAGTCAGGTGTTTCATTCTTATCCCTTGTACATGTTAGAACGTGCAAAAGGAATAAGTTTTGTTGGAAACGCACTATTCCCAAATAAATAACTATAAATGGTTGCGTCGGTTCTACCCCAATCTCCTAACCATCCTACCCGTAAATCAGTCCCAATAACCCCCATCTCCCCTTCAAACGCAATAGCATGCGAGAAATAGCATGCGAGAAATTCGTGCGGCTGCAACTTTTCTCTCAGAGAGACGAAAAAAAAAAAGTGAATGAGAAAACGAGAGGCGTACTTCCACTGGAGCGAGACGGAAGGTGCCGTACCAGTTCCGAACAAAGGAATGGAAATACGGTACCTTCCGGTCAAACAAAGGAAGTACGCGATCATTCGAGGGTGTGAGTGAGACGCACCATACGACCGAGGAAAAATACGAAAAAGCACTATCCTGAACACCGGTCGGCGGTCAGTCAGAGTTCCGAGACTAAACAAAGTAAACGTCCGCCAGAGAGAAAAAAAAAAAAAATAATAAGTGAAAATTAAGAAATAAAAGTACCAAGGTGTACCAACAAAAAAAAAAAACAAAAAAAAACCCAAAGGAAACGAAAATAAAGTGAGTTGTCCCCAAGAAAAAAGAATAAAAGTGTGACAGTAGCTACCATGGCGCCAGGAACCGCTGTTTCTGGCTAAGGGGTGGGTTCACCAGGAGAGAACATCCCCATCTAGTTCTCTCCCCCCTTTTAACTTCCAGTTTACAAAAGAAAAGGGTTTCTATAATCGGATAGGGATACATTCTCGGGTCAAAGATAATTTCAAACTGTTCCTCAAACACCACCTCGAGATGAAGGCATGAGATATCAGGTAACGCAGTTCGGCAATAGGAAGCAAGATCCCCCCCATTCCGACGAGCTGAGGACGGAGCTCCGCTAGCATGCCTACCGCTGCTTATTGGTCGAACACCCTCCCACTTTGCCCGGACTGGCCTCTGGTGATGCCTGTGGCTGTGAGGTCACATGGGTGACTGTAGGTGGGCGGGTCTGTCCATCCTTGGTTACCAGGAGGAGTTTTACTTCGTTACAAATAATATCCTTAATAGTGGACTGTGGAGGGAGCGTTAGTGACACCTGGTAATTGTTAGGTGCCTCCGAAATAATTTGCCAAATCGCAGCCGAGTTAGTAAACGAGTCACGCGGTAGTGCCTAGCCCATATCTTCCATTTGATGGATGAAATCTTGAAGCAGTGATTTTACTTGTTTAAGTTTGGATGGCTCTCTAAGAGTCATAGGCGATTTCGCCGGGTATCGGAAGAGCTCCATTTAATTCTTTGGGATACATTTTGTCGTAAATACGATTATTATTTCGTACAGAATTTGTTGAGTTGTCTGCAAGATATTATATGAAATGTTATAAATTATTTGTATCTTTGTAACTATCGATTTTTAATGGCAAATAGCCAGCACTTACCACTGCAGACAAGATATTATATGAAATGTTATAAATTATTTGTATCTTTGTAACTATCGATTTTTAATGGCAAATAGCCAGCACTTACCACTGGGTTCGTTGCTTCGTTTTCAAGATTCTTCTTTGTGGTAATCGGCAGAAGATTTTCAGAGAGTTAATCATTTTCATAAAGCTTTATGCAGGCTTTAAACGCTGCAGAAATCTTAGCCCACTTGCATATATCCATAGGGTCACTCTGATATGAAAATTTAAAGTTAAAACGATTTATAATCAAATTATTGATGTATACGTACATAAATAATATCCTTAATTGTGGACTGTGGAGGGAGCGTTAGTGACACCTGGTAAGTGTTAGGTGCCTCCGAAATAATTTGCCAAATCGCAGCCGAGTTAGTAAACGAGTCACGCGGTAGTGCCTGGCCCATATCTTCCATTTGATGGATGAAATCTTGAAGCAGTGATTTTACTTGTTTAAGTTTGGATGGCTCTCTAAGAGTCATAGGCGATTTCGCCGGGTATCGGAAGAGCTCCATTTAATTCATTGGGATACATTTTGTCGTAAATACGATTATTATTTCGTACAGAATTTGTTGAGTTGTCTGCAAGATATTATATGAAATGCTATAAATTATTTGTATCTTTGTAACTATCGATTTTTAATGGCAAATAGCCAGCACTTACCACTGGGTTCGTTGCTTCGTTTTCAAGATTCTTCTTTGTGGTAATCGGCAGAAGATTTTCAGAGAGTTAACCATTTTCATAAAGCTTTATGCAGGCTTTAAACGCTGCAGAAATCTTAGCCCACTTGCATATATCCATAGGGTCACTCTGATATGAAAATTTAAAGTTAAAACGATTTATAATCAAATTATTGATGTATACGTATATAAATAATATCCTTAATTGTGGACTGTGGAGGGAGCGTTAGTGACACCTGGTAATTGTTAGGTGCCTCCGAAATAATTTGCAAATCGCAGCCGAGTTAGTAAATGAGTCACGCGGTAGTGCCTGGCCCATATCTTCCATTTGATGGATGAAATCTTGAAGCAGTGATTTTACTTGTTTAAGTTTGGATGGCTCTCTAAGAGTCATAGGCGATTTCGCCGGGTATCGGAAGAGCTCCATTTAATTCATTGGGATACATTTTGTCGTAAATACGATTATTATTTCGTACAGAATTTGTTGAGTTGTCTGCAAGATATTATATGAAATGTTATAAATTATTTGTATCTTTGTAACTATCGATTTTTAATGGCAAATAGCCAGCACTTACCACTGGGTTCGTTGCTTCGTTTTCAAGATTCTTCTTTGTGGTAATCGGCAGAAGATTTTCAGAGAGTTAACCATTTTCATAAAGCTTTATGCAGGCTTTAAACGCTGCAGAAATCTTAGCCCACTTGCATATATCCATAGGGTCACTCTGATATGAAAATTTAAAGTTAAAACGATTTATAATCAAATTATTGATGTATACGTACATAAATAATATCCTTAATTGTGGACTGTGGAGGGAGCGTTAGTGACACCTGGTAATTGTTAGGTGCCTCCGAAATAATTTGACAAATCGCAGCCGAGTTAGTAAACGAGTCACGCGGTAGTGCCTGGCCCATATCTTCCATTTGATGGATGAAATCTTGAAGCAGTGATTTTACTTGTTTAAGTTTGGATGGCTCTCTAAGAGTCATAGGCGATTTCGCCGGGTATCGGAAGAGCTCCATTTAATTCATTGGGATACATTTTGTCGTAAATACGATTATTATTTCGTACAGAATTTGTTGAGTTGTCTGCAAGATATTATATGAAATGTTATAAATTATTTGTATCTTTGTAACTATCGATTTTTAATGGCAAATAGCCAGCACTTACCACTGGGTTCGTTGCTTCGTTTTCAAGATTCTTCTTTGTGGTAATCGGCAGAAGATTTTCAGAGAGTTAACCATTTTCATAAAGCTTTATGCAGGCTTTAAACGCTGCAGAAATCTTAGCCCACTTGCATATATCCATAGGGTCACTCTGATATGAAAATTTAAAGTTAAAACGATTTATAATCAAATTATTGATGTATACGTACATAAATAATATCCTTAATTGTGGACTGTGGAGGGAGCGTTAGTGACACCTGGTAATTGTTAGGTGCCTCCGAAATAATTTGCCAAATCGCAGCCGAGTTAGTAAACGAGTCACGCGGTAGTGCCTGGCCCATATCTTCCATTTGATGGATGAAATCTTGAAGCAGTGATTTTACTTGTTTAAGTTTGGATGGCTCTCTAAGAGTCATAGGCGATTTCGCCGGGTATCGGAAGAGCTCCATTTAATTCATTGGGATACATTTTGTCGTAAATACGATTATTATTTCGTACAGAATTTGTTGAGTTGTCTGCAAGATATTATATGAAATGTTATAAATTATTTGTATCTTTGTAACTATCGATTTTTAATGGCAAATAGCCAGCACTTACCACTGGGTTCGTTGCTTCGTTTTCAAGATTCTTCTTTGTGGTAAGCGGCAGAAGATTTTCAGAGAGTTAACCATTTTCATAAAGCTTTATGCAGGCTTTAAACGCTGCAGAAATCTTAGCCCACTTGCATATATCCATAGGGTCACTCTGATATGAAAATTTAAAGTTAAAACGATTTATAATCAAATTATTGATGTATACGTACATAAATAATATCCTTAATTGTGGACTGTGGAGGGAGCGTTAGTGACACCTGGTAATTGTTAGGTGCCTCCGAAATAATTTGCCAAATCGCAGCCGAGTTAGTAAACGAGTCACGCGGTAGTGCCTGGCCCATATCTTCCATTTGATGGATGAAATCTTGAAGCAGTGATTTTACTTGTTTAAGTTTGGATGGCTCTCTAAGAGTCATAGGCGATTTCGCCGGGTATCGGAAGAGCTCTATTTAATTCATTGGGATACATTTTGTCGTAAATACGATTATTATTTCGTACAGAATTTGTTGAGTTGTCTGCAAGATATTATATGAAATGTTATAAATTATTTGTATCTTTGTAACTATCGATTTTTAATGGCAAATAGCCAGCACTTACCACTGGGTTCGTTGCTTCGTTTTCAAGATTCTTCTTTGTGGTAATCGGCAGAAGATTTTCAGAGAGTTAACCATTTTCATAAAGCTTTATGCAGGCTTTAAACGCTGCAGAAATCTTAGCCCACTTGCATATATCCATAGGGTCACTCTGATATGAAAATTTAAAGTTAAAACGATTTATAATCAAATTATTGATGTATACGTACATAAATAATATCCTTAATTGTGGACTGTGGAGGGAGCGTTAGTGACACCTGGTAATTGTTAGGTGCCTCCGAAATAATTTGACAAATCGCAGCCGAGTTAGTAAACGAGTCACGCGGTAGTGCCTGGCCCATATCTTCCATTTGATGGATGAAATCTTGAAGCAGTGATTTTACTTGTTTAAGTTTGGATGGCTCTCTAAGAGTCATAGGCGATTTCGCCGGGTATCGGAAGAGCTCCATTTAATTCATTGGGATACATTTTGTCGTAAATACGATTATTATTTCGTACAGAATTTGTTGAGTTGTCTGCAAGATATTATATGAAATGTTATAAATTATTTGTATCTTTGTAACTATCGATTTTTAATGGCAAATAGCCAGCACTTACCACTGGGTTCGTTGCTTCGTTTTCAAGATTCTTCTTTGTGGTAATCGGCAGAAGATTTTCAGAGAGTTAACCATTTTCATAAAGCTTTATGCAGGCTTTAAACGCTGCAGAAATCTTAGCCCACTTGCATATATCCATAGGGTCACTCTGATATGAAAATTTAAAGTTAAAACGATTTATAATCAAATTATTGATGTATACGTACATAAATAATATCCTTAATTGTGGACTGTGGAGGGAGCGTTAGTGACACCTGGTAATTGTTAGGTGCCTCCGAAATAATTTGCCAAATCGCAGCCGAGTTAGTAAACGAGTCACGCGGTAGTGCCTGGCCCATATCTTCCATTTGATGGATGAAATCTTGAAGCAGTGATTTTACTTGTTTAAGTTTGGATGGCTCTCTAAGAGTCATAGGCGATTTCGCCGGGTATCGGAAGAGCTCCATTTAATTCATTGGGATACATTTTGTCGTAAATACGATTATTATTTCGTACAGAATTTGTTGAGTTGTCTGCAAGATATTATATGAAATGTTATAAATTATTTGTATCTTTGTAACTATCGATTTTTAATGGCAAATAGCCAGCACTTACCACTGGGTTCGTTGCTTCGTTTTCAAGATTCTTCTTTGTGGTAAGCGGCAGAAGATTTTCAGAGAGTTAACCATTTTCATAAAGCTTTATGCAGGCTTTAAACGCTGCAGAAATCTTAGCCCACTTGCATATATCCATAGGGTCACTCTGATATGAAAATTTAAAGTTAAAACGATTTATAATCAAATTATTGATGTATACGTACATAAATAATATCCTTAATTGTGGACTGTGGAGGGAGCGTTAGTGACACCTGGTAATTGTTAGGTGCCTCCGAAATAATTTGCCAAATCGCAGCCGAGTTAGTAAACGAGTCACGCGGTAGTGCCTGGCCCATATCTTCCATTTGATGGATGAAATCTTGAAGCAGTGATTTTACTTGTTTAAGTTTGGATGGCTCTCTAAGAGTCATAGGCGATTTCGCCGGGTATCGGAAGAGCTCTATTTAATTCATTGGGATACATTTTGTCGTAAATACGATTATTATTTCGTACAGAATTTGTTGAGTTGTCTGCAAGATATTATATGAAATGTTATAAATTATTTGTATCTTTGTAACTATCGATTTTTAATGGCAAATAGCCAGCACTTACCACTGGGTTCGTTGCTTCGTTTTCAAGATTCTTCTTTGTGGTAATCGGCAGAAGATTTTCAGAGAGTTAACCATTTTCATAAAGCTTTATGCAGGCTTTAAACGCTGCAGAAATCTTAGCCCACTTGCATATATCCATAGGGTCACTCTGATATGAAAATTTAAAGTTAAAACGATTTATAATCAAATTATTGATGTATACGTATATAAATAATACCCTTAATTGTGGACTGTGGAGGGAGCGTTAGTGACACCTGGTAATTGTTAGGTGCCTCCGAAATAATTTGCAAATCGCAGCCGAGTTAGTAAATGAGTCACGCGGTAGTGCCTGGCCCATATCTTCCATTTGATGGATGAAATCTTGAAGCAGTGATTTTACTTGTTTAAGTTTGGATGGCTCTCTAAGAGTCATAGGCGATTTCGCCGGGTATCGGAAGAGCTCCATTTAATTCATTGGGATACATTTTGTCGTAAATACGATTATTATTTCGTACAGAATTTGTTGAGTTGTCTGCAAGATATTATATGAAATGTTATAAATTATTTGTATCTTTGTAACTATCGATTTTTAATGGCAAATAGCCAGCACTTACCACTGGGTTCGTTGCTTCGTTTTCAAGATTCTTCTTTGTGGTAATCGGCAGAAGATTTTCAGAGAGTTAACCATTTTCATAAAGCTTTATGCAGGCTTTAAACGCTGCAGAAATCTTAGCCCACTTGCATATATCCATAGGGTCACTCTGATATGAAAATTTAAAGTTAAAACGATTTATAATCAAATTATTGATGTATACGTACATAAATAATATCCTTAATTGTGGACTGTGGAGGGAGCGTTAGTGACACCTGGTAATTGTTAGGTGCCTCCGAAATAATTTGACAAATCGCAGCCGAGTTAGTAAACGAGTCACGCGGTAGTGCCTGGCCCATATCTTCCATTTGATGGATGAAATCTTGAAGCAGTGATTTTACTTGTTTAAGTTTGGATGGCTCTCTAAGAGTCATAGGCGATTTCGCCGGGTATCGGAAGAGCTCCATTTAATTCATTGGGATACATTTTGTCGTAAATACGATTATTATTTCGTACAGAATTTGTTGAGTTGTCTGCAAGATATTATATGAAATGTTATAAATTATTTGTATCTTTGTAACTATCGATTTTTAATGGCAAATAGCCAGCACTTACCACTGGGTTCGTTGCTTCGTTTTCAAGATTCTTCTTTGTGGTAATCGGCAGAAGATTTTCAGAGAGTTAACCATTTTCATAAAGCTTTATGCAGGCTTTAAACGCTGCAGAAATCTTAGCCCACTTGCATATATCCATAGGGTCACTCTGATATGAAAATTTAAAGTTAAAACGATTTATAATCAAATTATTGATGTATACGTACATAAATAATATCCTTAATTGTGGACTGTGGAGGGAGCGTTAGTGACACCTGGTAATTGTTAGGTGCCTCCGAAATAATTTGCCAAATCGCAGCCGAGTTAGTAAACGAGTCACGCGGTAGTGCCTGGCCCATATCTTCCATTTGATGGATGAAATCTTGAAGCAGTGATTTTACTTGTTTAAGTTTGGATGGCTCTCTAAGAGTCATAGGCGATTTCGCCGGGTATCGGAAGAGCTCCATTTAATTCATTGGGATACATTTTGTCGTAAATACGATTATTATTTCGTACAGAATTTGTTGAGTTGTCTGCAAGATATTATATGAAATGTTATAAATTATTTGTTTCTTTGTAACTATCGATTTTTAATGGCAAATAGCCAGCACTTACCACTGGGTTCGTTGCTTCGTTTTCAAGATTCTTCTTTGTGGTAATCGGCAGAAGATTTTCAGAGAGTTAACCATTTTCATAAAGCTTTATGCAGGCTTTAAACGCTGCAGAAATCTTAGCCCACTTGCATATATCCATAGGGTCACTCTGATATGAAAATTTAAAGTTAAAACGATTTATAATCAAATTATTGATGTATACGTACATAAATAATATCCTTAATTGTGGACTGTGGAGGGAGCGTTAGTGACACCTGGTAATTGTTAGGTGCCTCCGAAATAATTTGCCAAATCGCAGCCGAGTTAGTAAACGAGTCACGCGGTAGTGCCTGGCCCATATCTTCCATTTGATGGATGAAATCTTGAAGCAGTGATTTTACTTGTTTAAGTTTGGATGGCTCTCTAAGAGTCATAGGCGATTTCGCCGGGTATCGGAAGAGCTCTATTTAATTCATTGGGATACATTTTGTCGTAAATACGATTATTATTTCGTACAGAATTTGTTGAGTTGTCTGCAAGATATTATATGAAATGTTATAAATTATTTGTATCTTTGTAACTATCGATTTTTGGCAAATAGCCAGCACTTACCACTGGGTTCGTTGCTTCGTTTTCAAGATTCTTCTTTGTGGTAATCGGCAGAAGATTTTCAGAGAGTTAACCATTTTCATAAAGCTTTATGCAGGCTTTAAACGCTGCAGAAATCTTAGCCCACTTGCATATATCCATAGGGTCACTCTGATATGAAAATTTAAAGTTAAAACGATTTATAATCAAATTATTGATGTATACGTACATAAATAATATCCTTAATTGTGGACTGTGGAGGGAGCGTTAGTGACACCTGGTAATTGTTAGGTGCCTCCGAAATAGTTTGCCAAATCGCAGCCGAGTTAGTAAACGAGTCACGCGGTAGTGCCTGGCCCATATCTTCCATTTGATGGATGAAATCTTGAAGCAGTGATTTTCTTGTTTAAGTTTGGATGGCTCTCTAAGAGTCATAGGCGATTTCGCCGGGTATCGGAAGAGCTCCATTTAATTCATTGGGATACATTTTGTCGTAAATACGATTATTATTTCGTACAGAATTTGTTGAGTTGTCTGCAAGATATTATATGAAATGTTATAAATTATTTGTATCTTTGTAACTATCGATTTTTAATGGCAAATAGCCAGCACTTACCACTGGGTTCGTTGCTTCGTTTTCAAGATTCTTCTTTGTGGTAATCGGCAGAAGATTTTCAGAGAGTTAACCATTTTCATAAAGCTTTATGCAGGCTTTAAACGCTGCAGAAATCTTAGCCCACTTGCATATATCCATAGGGTCACTCTGATATGAAAATTTAAAGTTAAAACGATTTATAATCAAATTATTGATGTATACGTACATAAATAATATCCTTAATTGTGGACTGTGGAGGGAGCGTTAGTGACACCTGTTAATTGTTAGGTGCCTCCGAAATAATTTGCCAAATCGCAGCCGAGTTAGTAAACGAGTCACGCGGTAGTGCCTGGCCCATATCTTCCATTTGATGGATGAAATCTTGAAGCAGTGATTTTACTTGTTTAAGTTTGGATGGCTCTCTAAGAGTCATAGGCGATTTCGCCGGGTATCGGAAGAGCTCCATTTAATTCATTGGGATACATTTTGTCGTAAATACGATTATTATTTCGTACAGAATTTGTTGAGTTGTCTGCAAGATATTATATGAAATGTTATAAATTATTTGTATCTTTGTAACTATCGATTTTTAATGGCAAATAGCCAGCACTTACCACTGGGTTCGTTGCTTCGTTTTCAAGATTCTTCTTTGTGGTAATCGGCAGAAGATTTTCAGAGAGTTAACCATTTTCATAAAGCTTTATGCAGGCTTTAAACGCTGCAGAAATCTTAGCCCACTTGCATATATCCATAGGGTCACTCTGATATGAAAATTTAAAGTTAAAACGATTTATAATCAAATTATTGATGTATACGTACATAAATAATATCCTTAATTGTGGACTGTGGAGGGAGCGTTAGTGACACCTGGTAATTGTTAGGTGCCTCCGAAATAATTTGCCAAATCGCAGCCGAGTTAGTAAACGAGTCACGCGGTAGTGCCTGGCCCATATCTTCCATTTGATGGATGAAATCTTGAAGCAGTGATTTTACTTGTTTAAGTTTGGATGGCTCTCTAAGAGTCATAGGCGATTTCGCCGGGTATCGGAAGAGCTCCATTTAATTCATTGGGATACATTTTGTCGTAAATACGATTATTATTTCGTACAGAATTTGTTGAGTTGTCTGCAAGATATTATATGAAATGTTATAAATTATTTGTATCTTTGTAACTATCGATTTTTAATGGCAAAAAGCCAGCACTTACCACTGGGTTCGTTGCTTCGTTTTCAAGATTCTTCTTTGTGGTAATCGGCAGAAGATTTTCAGAGAGTTAACCATTTTCATAAAGCATTATGCAGGCTTTAAACGCTGCAGAAATCTTAGCCCACTTGCATATATCCATAGGGTCACTCTGATATGAAAATTTAAAGTTAAAACGATTTATAATCAAATTATTGATGTATACGTACATAAATAATATCCTTAATTGTGGACTGTGGAGGGAGCGTTAGTGACACCTGGTAATTGTTAGGTGCCTCCGAAATAATTTGCCAAATCGCAGCCGAGTTAGTAAACGAGTCACGCGGTAGTGCCTGGCCCATATCTTCCATTTGATGGATGAAATCTTGAAGCAGTGATTTTACTTGTTTAAGTTTGGATGGCTCTCTAAGAGTCATAGGCGATTTCGCCGGGTATCGGAAGAGCTCCATTTAATTCATTGGATACATTTTGTCGTAAATACGATTATTATTTCGTACAGAATTTGTTGAGTTGTCTGCAAGATATTAGATATATGAAATGTTATAAATTATTTGTATCTTTGTAACTATCGATTTTTAATGGCAAATAGCCAGCACTTACCACTGGGTTCGTTGCTTCGTTTTCAAGATTCTTCTTTGTGGTAATCGGCAGAAGATTTTCAGAGAGTTAACCATTTTCATAAAGCTTTATGCAGGCTTTAAACGCTGCAGAAATCTTAGCCCACTTGCATATATCCATAGGGTCACTCTGATATGAAAATTTAAAGTTAAAACGATTTATAATCAAATTATTGATGTATACGTACATAAATAATATCCTTAATTGTGGACTGTGGAGGGAGCGTTAGTGACACCTGGTAATTGTTAGGTGCCTCCGAAATAATTTGCCAAATCGCAGCCGAGTTAGTAAACGAGTCACGCGGTAGTGCCTGGCCCATATCTTCCATTTGATGGATGAAATCTTGAAGCAGTGATTTTACTTGTTTAAGTTTGGATGGCTCTCTAAGAGTCATAGGCGATTTCGCCGGGTATCGGAAGAGCTCTATTTAATTCATTGGGATACATTTTGTCGTAAATACGATTATTATTTCGTACAGAATTTGTTGAGTTGTCTGCAAGATATTATATGAAATGTTATAAATTATTTGTATCTTTGTAACTATCGATTTTTGGCAAATAGCCAGCACTTACCACTGGGTTCGTTGCTTCGTTTTCAAGATTCTTCTTTGTGGTAATCGGCAGAAGATTTTCAGAGAGTTAACCATTTTCATAAAGCTTTATGCAGGCTTTAAACGCTGCAGAAATCTTAGCCCACTTGCATATATCCATAGGGTCACTCTGATATGAAAATTTAAAGTTTAAAACGATTTATAATCAAATTATTGATGTATACGTACATAAATAATATCCTTAATTGTGGACTGTGGAGGGAGCGTTAGTGACACCTGTAATTGTTAGGTGCCTCCGAAATAGTTTGCAAATCGCAGCCGAGTTAGTAAACGAGTCACGCGGTAGTGCTGGCCCATATCTTCATTTGATGGATGAAATCTTGAAGCAGTGATTTTCTTGTTTAAGTTTGGATGGCTCTCTAAGAGTCATAGGCGATTTCGCCGGGTATCGGAAGAGCTCCATTTAATTCATTGGGATACATTTTGTCGTAAATACGATTATTATTTCGTACAGAATTTGTTGAGTTGTCTGCAAGATATTATATGAAATGTTATAAATTATTTGTATCTTTGTAACTATCGATTTTTAATGGCAAATAGCCAGCACTTACCACTGGGTTCGTTGCTTCGTTTTCAAGATTCTTCTTTGTGGTAATCGGCAGAAGATTTTCAGAGAGTTAACCATTTTCATAAAGCTTTATGCAGGCTTTAAACGCTGCAGAAATCTTAGCCCACTTGCATATATCCATAGGGTCACTCTGATATGAAAATTTAAAGTTAAAACGATTTATAATCAAATTATTGATGTATACGTACATAAATAATATCCTTAATTGTGGACTGTGGAGGGAGCGTTAGTGACACCTGGTAATTGTTAGGTGCCTCCGAAATAATTTGCCAATCGCAGCCGAGTTAGTAAACGAGTCACGCGGTAGTGCCTGGCCCATATCTTCCATTTGATGGATGAAATCTTGAAGCAGTGATTTACTTGTTTAAGTTTGGATGGCTCTCTAAGAGTCATAGGCGATTTCGCCGGGTATCGGAAGAGCTCCATTTAATTCATTGGGATACATTTTGTCGTAAATACGATTATTATTTCGTACAGAATTTGTTGAGTTGTCTGCAAGATATTATATGAAATGTTATAAATTATTTGTATCTTTGTAACTATCGATTTTTAATGGCAAATAGCCAGCACTTACCACTGGGTTCGTTGCTTCGTTTTCAAGATTCTTCTTTGTGGTAATCGGCAGAAGATTTTCAGAGAGTTAACCATTTTCATAAAGCTTTATGCAGGCTTTAAACGCTGCAGAAATCTTAGCCCACTTGCATATCCATAGGGTCACTCTGATATGAAAATTTAAAGTTAAAACGATTTATAATCAAATTATTGATGTATACGTACATAAATAATATCCTTAATTGTGGACTGTGGAGGGAGCGTTAGTGACACCTGGTAATTGTTAGGTGCCTCCGAAATAATTTGCCAAATCGCAGCCGAGTTAGTAAACGAGTCACGCGGTAGTGCCTGGCCCATATCTTCCATTTGATGGATGAAATCTTGAAGCAGTGATTTTACTTGTTTAAGTTTGGATGGCTCTCTAAGAGTCATAGGCGATTTCGCCGGGTATCGGAAGAGCTCCATTTAATTCATTGGGATACATTTTGTCGTAAATACGATTATTATTTCGTACAGAATTTGTTGAGTTGTCTGCAAGATATTATATGAAATGTTATAAATTATTTGTATCTTTGTAACTATCGATTTTTAATGGCAAAAAGCCAGCACTTACCACTGGGTTCGTTGCTTCGTTTTCAAGATTCTTCTTTGTGGTAATCGGCAGAAGATTTTCAGAGAGTTAACCATTTTCATAAAGCATTATGCAGGCTTTAAACGCTGCAGAAATCTTAGCCCACTTGCATATATCCATAGGGTCACTCTGATATGAAAATTTAAAGTTAAAACGATTTATAATCAAATTATTGATGTATACGTACATAAATAATATCCTTAATTGTGGACTGTGGAGGAGCGTTAGTGACACCTGGTAATTGTTAGGTGCCTCCGAAATAATTTGCCAAATCGCAGCCGAGTTAGTAAACGAGTCACGCGGTAGTGCCTGGCCCATATCTTCCATTTGATGGATGAAATCTTGAAGCAGTGATTTTACTTGTTTAAGTTTGGATGGCTCTCTAAGAGTCATAGGCGATTTCGCCGGTATCGGAAGAGCTCCATTTAATTCATTGGGATACATTTTGTCGTAAATACGATTATTATTTCGTACAGAATTTGTGAGTTGTCTGCAAGATATTAGATATATGAAATGTTATAAATTATTTGTATCTTTGTAACTATCGATTTTTTAATGGCAAATAGCCAGCACTTACCACTGGGTTCGTTGCTTCGTTTTCAAGATTCTTCTTGTGGTAATCGGCAGAAGATTTTCAGAGAGTTAACCATTTTCATAAAGCTTTATGCAGGCTTTAAACGCTGCAGAAATCTTAGCCCACTTGCATATATCCATAGGGTCACTCTGATATGAAAATTTAAAGTTAAAACGATTTATAATCAAATTATTGATGTATACGTACATAAATAATATCCTTAATTGTGGACTGTGGAGGGAGCGTTAGTGACACCTGATAATTGTTAGGTGCCTCCGAAATAATTTGCCAAATCGCAGCCGAGTTAGTAAACGAGTCACGCGGTAGTGCCTGGCCCATATCTTCCATTTGATGGATGAAATCTTGAAGCAGTGATTTTACTTGTTTAAGTTGGATGGCTCTCTAAGAGTCATAGGCGATTTCGCGGTATCGGAAGAGCTCCATTTAATTCATTGGGATACATTTTGTCGTAAATACGATTATTATTTCGTACAGAATTTGTTGAGTTGTCTGCAAGATATTATATGAAATGTTATAAATTATTTGTATCTTTGTAACTATCGATTTTTAATGGCAAATAGCCAGCACTTACCACTGGGTTCTGTAACGAAATTCCGGGTTCTTAGGTGTTGTTCGAACCTAGGAAGATTTCGAAAAATGAGTTCTCGATACATGGTTTAGGTACTGGATGAAAACCCAATACAAAGAAGTATTCTTATCGAGATGGTTCGAACTCATCCTCGAAACTTCCATCATTTTGTACCTTCCACTTACACGGCCACCTTTATGACCTAGTGCTTACAGGCACACTAGGCCAGTCCAGGCAGCAAAAGCGGAAGGGTGTCCAGGCCATGACCGCTTGGCATGCTAGCATTAGCACGTTCTAGCTCGTCGGTGGGGGGGTTCTTGCTGTCCATAGCACTGGACGGCTCGTTACGCATTTACATGCCAGAGAATTTAAAAAAAGGCGAGGCCTGAAAAGTTCTTCGTATGCCGCAGATAAGATGTTATAGTGGGGGAGAGCTTAAGATGTAAATGCTCTCACTGAGGTATACCCACCCCTGTTGCCACACAATATTCCCTAGGGGAACAGTTGCGACACCTTGGCTACCAATTCCTCAAATATTATTGGAAGCCCCTAACTTTTAGATTACCAGAGATTTCTAAAGCTCAAAAGAATCTTATCTCAAACCAAAAAAAATAAACGTCATCAAAACATCGCCCTCACTGTATCCCTCAATCATCAAGGAAGTGACGTCACTGTCAGCTTCCTCCACGTCATCGATGTCAACCCATGATGAGATCTCGAGGTTGTCACATCCACCTAGGAAAAATACCTAACACTTCATGATGTGTCCTGAAAGGTCTTCAAAAAACAGTCTTCCCAAATTCATAACGAATTAGTGGATCGAAGAAAAACGCCTTGAGAGAAACCATAAAAAAAATAATAGGTCAAAATTTTCTTTTCAAAATCACCACTCAACCAACAAGTTTATTATACCCAAAAAGTTTTTTAAAACAAAAATATGAAAGAAATTATTATATAAAAAAAAATTATTATATAAACAAAATTATTATATAAAAAAAAATTATATACAAAAAAAAGGTTTTGCACCCCTGAATAAATATATTTAAAGAAAGGTCTCAACACTGTAAGTTTCTCTACTCTTAGTAAAACTCCTAAGGTTATGCAATCAAAAAAAAAACTATCTAACAATTTAAAATGTCGCGTCAAACTGTTTTACCAGAATAAAAATATCAAAGAATATTTTCAGGAGTTTAAAAATTTTAAAAGTTTGACATATGGCTGAGTGAATAAAAAAAAAATTGTGTTATCAATTAAAGATTGATACACTCACACTATTGTAAGTTAATATTTTAATTAAATGGAAAGCAAAATAAGCAAATAGATGAATGACACCAAAAATAAAAAAAATCACTATTACTTTTCAAAAAAAAAATTATTAAGGGAAGTTCGTCAAATATAATGAATCAAATCACTTACCAGATTAATTGTAGCTGGCAAAATAATTGCTGTTTGAAATGTTGTCCTGATGAAGTGCACTCCGTCGGGGATTTTATTTAGCCAACCAATTGGGTTGGGTTTATGTTTAAAAGTTTTTGATATTACCTGTTGAAAGATTTGATTAAAGGAAATTTGAACGAACTTTTACAAATAATAAAACTATAAAAACGACTTAAAAAAAAAACATATGAGAAGGCTACAATCCGCTGTGCGGATCGTTGAATACCCTATCCCATCCTATCCATAAAACTAAAATCCCCAAAAAAGGGGACATGGTAAAAACACGATGTGGATAATAGAAAAAATGATATAGTGACAACAAATTCTTCAGACTGCTTACAAAACACTTTAACGGTTCTACAAAAGACAAGGTTTTCTCTTGCATATGTTATGGGGTAGTGTATAAAAATGGTTTTTATATAAAAACGCCCCCAAAAAGTGGGCGTGGGTTAAAATGGTATATAGAAGAAATGTTCATATTAATAATGTTAATGATTCTGCATCAAAATTTTTTTCGAAAAATTTAAAATTTGACCGAAAACAGTTTTTTATTGAAAACGCCCCCAAAAAGTGGGCGTGGCAAAAAACTTATATGGACGAAATATAGATATTAATATTGTCTAAATATGTTGTTCAGAAACTTTTTTAAAATTCCTTACGGTTTGGTCAAAAACTGAGTTTTTCTTAAAAGGGGGCGTGGCAGTGGGCGGATTTCAAAAAGTTTTACACTTGTTCTGTAGGCAGAGACGAGGATCCTTTATACCAAATTTCATTATCCTAGCTCAAAATTTAAGGCCTAAAATCGGTGACGTACAGACGGACGGACGGACGGACGGACGGACGGACGGACGGACAGACAGACATGGCTTAATCGACTCAGCTAGCGATTCTGAGTCGATCCATATACTTTGAGGTATATGTAGCAAAATTATTTCTCTATGTTACAAACTAAGTATCAAAACTAATATACCCCTATGGGATAGGGTATAATGAAAAAAAAATTACTTAGCTTTGAATTATTTTAATTGGTGCGGGTTTTATTAATGTTGGTTGTTGGCGGGGAAGGTGTTGATGTCGATGGATTGGATGGTTGGTCGCTGGTGTTCGCTGGTGATCGCCGGTGGTTTAATCGAAGTGTCAATGCTTGCGATGGCGATGCAGGTGCGTGGAATAGTCGTAGAAGCACTTCTTCACGCTGGTACAGGGTGTAAGGGGGGGTGTGCTCTTCCTTTTGATGATGAGTTGGGAACGAGAGCGTGGTGTTTGGAATGCTCGGATGGTGATATTTCGCTGGATATTGATATTTGTGCTGCTCTTGTGCGTATGATCGTTGTTGGGGGGTTGGCTTAATTGGTAGCTCATGCAGTAGGGATTATTTTTATACCCTATCCCATAGGGGTATATTAGTTTTGATACTTAGTTTGTAACATAGAGAAATAATTTTGCTACATATACCTCAAAGTATATGGATCGACTCAGAATCGCTAGCTGAGTCGATTAAGCCATGTCTGTCTGTCCGTCCGTCCGTCCGTCCGTCCGTCCGTCCGTCTGTACGTCACCGATTTTTAGGCCTTAAATTTTGAGCAAGGATAATGAAATTTGGTATATAGGATCCTCGTCTCTGCCTACAGAACAAGTGTAAAAATTTTTGAAATCCGCCCACTGCCACGCCCCCTTTTAAGAAAAACTCAGTTTTTGACCAAACCGTAAGGAATTTTAAAAAAGTTTCTGAACATCATATTTAGACAATATTAATATCTATATTTCGTCCATATAAAGTTTTTTGCCACGCCCACTTTTTGGGGGCGTTTTCAATAAAAAACTGTTTTCGGTCAAATTTTAAATTTTTCGAAAAAAATTTTGATGCAGAATCATTAACATTATTAATATGAACATTTCGTCTATTTACCATTTTAACCCACGCCCACTTTTTGGGGGCGTTTTTATATAAAAACCATTTTTATACACTACCCCATAACATATGCAAGAGAAAACCTTGTCTTTTGTAGAACCGTTAAAGTGTTTTGTAAGCAGTCTGAAGAATTTGTTGTCACTATATCATTTTTTCTATTTATCCACATCGTGTTTTTAGCCATGCCCCCTTTTTTGGGGATTTTAGTTTTATGGATAGGATGGGATAGGGTATTCAACGATCCGCACAGCGGATTGTAGCCTTCTCATATGTTTATACCCTATCCCATAGGGGTATATTAGTTTTGATACTTAGTTTGTAACATAGAGAAATAATTTTGCTACATATACCTCAAAGTATATGGATCGACTCAGAATCGCTAGCTGAGTCGATTAAGCCATGTCTGTCTGTCCGTCCGTCCGTCCGTCCGTCCGTCCGTCCGTCCGTCCGTCCGTCCGTCTGTACGTCACCGATTTTTAGGCCTTAAATTTTGAGCTAGGATAATGAAATTTGGTATATAGGATCCTCGTCTCTGCCTACAGAACAAGTGTAAAAATTTTTGAAATCCGCCCACTGCCACGCCCCCTTTTAAGAAAAACTCAGTTTTTGACCAAACCGTAAGGAATTTTAAAAAAGTTTTTGAACAACATATTTAGACAATATTAATATCTATATTTCGTCCATATAAAGTTTTTTGCCACGCCCACTTTTTGGGGGCGTTTTCGATAAAAAACTGTTTTCGGTCAAATTTTAAATTTTTCGAAAAAAATTTTGATGCAGAATCATTAACATTATTAATATGAACATTTCGTCTATATACCATTTTAACCCACGCCCACTTTTTGGGGGCGTTTTTATATAAAAACCATTTTTATACACTACCCCATAACATATGCAAGAGAAAACCTTGTCTTATGTAGAACCGTTAAAGTGTTTTGTAAGCAGTCTTAAGAATTTGTTGTCACTATATCATTTTTTCTATTTATCCACATCGTGTTTTTAGCCATGTCCCCTTTTTTGGGGATTTTAGTTTTATGGATAGGATGGGATAGGGTATTCAACGATCCGCACAGCGGATTTTAGCCTTCTCATATTTTTTTTTTTGCATTTGCTATTTTTATACCCTATCCCATAGGGGGGTATATAAACTGTCTGAGCAATATATTGTGACAATGTCATTTTCTGTATTTCATCGCCATAAGGCCTATATTTTGAGGATATTAATTTTAAGGATGGGATGGGATAGGGTATTCAACGATCCGCACAGCGGATTGTTGCCTCTCATATGTTTTTCTTTTTCGTTTGGTTTTTTGTGTTTTCTTTTTCGATTATTAGTCGGTGATGAGATCGAAGCACGATTTTTTGTCGGCTTTGGAAGGCACTCGGTGGACGTATTGGTGCACTTGTTTTCACATATGGTGGTATGCTAGGACGTGTTTGGTGGTTGCGGTTCGTCTTGGCTGCTGAATGCGGTTCTTGCTGGCGAAGGCGTTATCACTGGTCTCGTGGGCGAGGCAGTCTCGCGATGGGCAATTGCAGGTGGTTTTATTTTGGGGAGGAGGAGGTGAATGATACGTTTCGGCGTTATCACGTGCCCTTTAAAATTGTTGGTCTTTTTTTTTTGTTTGATAGGGCGTTTCACTGATGGGTCACTACTCACTATGCACTTTCACTCTTTTATTTTTTGTTTTGTTTTTTTGTTTCAACGCTTAAAATATTTGTTAGATTGTAGGGGGTTCTGTTTGTGTTTTCGCACTTAAGATGCAATTCACTTTATAATGATTGATTGACTAAACCGAAATAAGAAAAAATTCACGAACTGTCGCTGTTAAGCCGGGTGTACGCACCATAAGTCACAATCGAAAAAGAGGCCGGTTTAGTTGTCGTGAGGTCCTTTTATCATCACCTGGCGTCACGCACACCAAGGCATTTAATTCCATGATGGTCGCCCAAACACTTCCGCGTTACCTCTTAAAAATCGTAATTTTATTTGAAAAATTAATATTTGGGTCTTAAAATTCAAATTCGAATTTTTCAAAAATGGGTGTGACCAAAACATAATTTTTCAAATAAAACTAATCGATTTCGGGCTCCAGGAAATCGGCCATGCTTGGACGACATCATCCACTGCGCATGTATGCGTCGAACGCGTGTCAAAAAGCGTCCATACCTCAGGTTAAAAATAATTTAGTCATAACCATCCAAGCAACGAAGATTCACAGCACTTGGTAGCCTGGTGGTTAAAGCCACGACGATCCAGCCGACTTTATGCCTGGGTTCGAACCTTGCGAAATTCCTTTTTTTTTATTCATTTTGTTGCTATTTTTATTGCTTTTTATTTGTTATATATATTTTTTTATATTACCCATATCAGATGATACAGAATATCTGAACGCACTCATTGTTGTATCGCTATATACGATTTGAAATTTTGATTTACCAATGCATTCGTTTGCGGTGATATTTGAGAAGTTCACCTTCAGTTCATCCTATGCACCCACCATCTTCGGATCGAAAAGCTTTAATTTTTCGGAGTTTACGTTGCACTCAGCTTCCAACCATGTACCATCTTTGACAACAACCACTCCGAAATCAGTTTAACTTTTAAACATTACATACCTTTTTATTTTCTTAGTTTTTATTTTCAAGACTGTACTCTTCGAACAGAAATCAAAATAACACGTATACGACTGACAAAAAAAAGCGTTTCCTACAGTTCGTTGCTTCGTTTTCAAGATTCTTCTTTGTGGTAATCGGCAGAAGATTTTCAGAGAGTTAACCATTTTCATAAAGCTTTATGCAGGCTTTAAAAGCTGCAGAAATCTTAGCCCACTTGCATATATCCATAGGGTCACTCTGATATGAAAATTTAAAGTTAAAACGATTTATAATCAAATTATTGATGTATACGTACATAAATAATATCCTTAATTGTGGACTGTGGAGGGAGCGTTAGTGACACCTGGTAATTGTTAGGTGCCTCCGAAATAATTTGCCAAATCGCAGCCGAGTTAGTAAACGAGTCACGCGGTAATGCCTGGCCCATATCTTCCATTTGATGGATGAAATCTTGAAGCAGTGATTTTACTTGTTTAAGTTTGGATGGCTCTCTAAGAGTCATAGGCGATTTCGCCGGGTATCGGAAGAGCTCCATTTAATTCATTGGGATACATTTTGTCGTAAATACGATTATTATTTCGTACAGAATTTGTTGAGTTGTCTGCAAGATATTATATGAAATGTTATAAATTATTTGTATCTTTGTAACTATCGATTTTTAATGGCAAATAGCCAGCACTTACCACTGGGTTCGTTGCTTCGTTTTCAAGATTCTTCTTTGTGGTAATCGGCAGAAGATTTCCAGAGAGTTAACCATTTTCATAAAGCTTTATGCAGGCTTTAAACGCTGCAGAAATCTTAGCCCACTTGCATATATCCATAGGGTCACTCTGATATGAAAATTTAAAGTTAAAACGATTTATAATCAAATTATTGATGTATACGTACATAAATAATATCCTTAATTGTGGACTGTGGAGGGAGCGTTAGTGACACCTGGTAATTGTTAGGTGCCTCCGAAATAATTTGCCAAATCGCAGCCGAGTTAGTAAACGAGTCACGCGGTAGTGCCTGGCCCATATCTTCCATTTGATGGATGAAATCTTGAAGCAGTGATTTTACTTGTTTAAGTTTGGATGGCTCTCTAAGAGTCATAGGCGATTTCGCCGGGTATCGGAAGAGCTCCATTTAATTCATTGGGATACATTTTGTCGTAAATACGATTATTATTTCGTACAGAATTTGTTGAGTTGTCTGCAAGATATTATATGAAATGTTATAAATTACTTGTATCTTTGTAACTATCGATTTTTAATGGCAAATAGCCAGCAATTACCACTGGGTTCGTTGCTTCGTTTTCAAGATTCTTCTTTGTGGTAATCGGCAGAAGATTTTCAGAGAGTTAACCATTTTCATAAAGCTTTATGCAGGCTTTAAACGCTGCAGAAATCTTAGCCCACTTGCATATATCCATAGGGTCACCCTGATATGAAAATTTAAAGTTGAAACGATTTATAATCAAATTATTGATGTATACGTACATAAATAATATCCTTAATTGTGGACTGTGGAGGGAGCGTTAGTGACACCTGGTAATTGTTAGGTGCCTCCGAAATAATTTGCCAAATCGCAGCCGAGTTAGTAAACGAGTCACGCGGTAGTGCCTGGCCCATATCTTCCATTTGATGGATGAAATCTTGAAGCAGTGATTTTACTTGTTTAAGTTTGGATGGCTCTCTAAGAGTCATAGGCGATTTCGCCGGGTATCGGAAGAGCTCCATTTAATTCATTGGGATACATTTTGTCGTAAATACGATTATTATTTCGTACAGAATTTGTTGAGTTGTCTGCAAGATATTATATGAAATGTTATATATTATTTGTATCTTTGTAACTATCGATTTTTAATGGCAAATAGCCAGCACTTACCACTGGGTTCGTTGCTTCGTTTTCAAGATTCTTCTTTGTGGTAATCGGCAGAAGATTTTCAGAGAGTTAACGATTTTCATAAAGCTTTATGCAGGCTTTAAACGCTGCAGAAATCTTAGCCCACTTGCATATATCCATAGGGTCACTCTGATATGAAAATTTAAAGTTAAAACGATTTATAATCAAATTATTGATGTATACGTACATAAATAATATCCTTAACTGTGGACTGTGGAGGGAGCGTTAGTGACACCTGGTAATTGTTAGGTGCCTCCGAAATAATTTGCCAAATCGCAGCCGAGTTAGTAAACGAGTCACGCGGTAGTGCCTGGCCCATATCTTCCATTTGATGGATGAAATCTTGAAGCAGTGATTTTACTTGTTTAAGTTTGGATGGCTCTCTATGAGTCATAGGCGATTTCGCCGGGTATCGGAAGAGCTCCATTTAATTCATTGGGATACATTTTGTCGTAAATACGATTATTATTTCGTACAGAATTTGTTGAGTTGTCTGCAAGATATTATATGAAATGTTATAAATTATTTGTATCTTCGTAACTATCGATTTTTAATGGCAAATAGCCAGCACTTACCACTGGGTTCGTTGCTTCGTTTTCAAGATTCTTCTTTGTGGTAATCGGCAGAAGATTTTCAGAGAGTTAACCATTTTCATAAAGCTTTATGCAGGCTTTAAACGCTGCAGAAATCTTAGCCCACTTGCATATATCCATAGGGTCACTCTGATATGAAAATTTAAAGTTAAAACGATTTATAATCAAATTATTGATGTATACGTACATAAATAATATCCTTAATTGTGGACTGTGGAGGGAGCGTTAGTGACACCTGGTAATTGTTAGGTGCCTCCGAAATAATTTGCCAAATCGCAGCCGAGTTAGTAAACGAGTCACGCGGTCGTGCCTGGCCCATATCTTCCATTTGATGGATGAAATCTTGAAGCAGTGATTTTACTTGTTTAAGTTTGGATGGCTCTCTAAGAGTCATAGGCGATTTCGCCGGGTATCGGAAGAGCTCCATTTAATTCATTGGGATACATTTTGTCGTAAATACGATTATTATTTCGTACAGAATTTGTTGAGTTGTCTGCAAGATATTATATGAAATGTTATAAATTATTTGTATCTTTGTAACTATCGATTTTTAATGGCAAATAGCCAGCACTTACCACTGGGTTCGTTGCTTCGTTTTCAAGATTCTTCTTTGTGGTAATCGGCAGAAGATTTTCAGAGAGTTAACCATTTTCATAAAGCTTTATGCAGGCTTTAAACGCTGCAGAAATCTTAGCCCACTTGCATATATCCATAGGGTCACTCTGATATGAAAATTTAAAGTTAAAACGATTTATAATCAAATTATTGATGTATACGTACATAAATAATATCCTTAATTGTGGACTGTGGAGGGAGCGTTAGTGACACCTGGTAATTGTTAGGTGCCTCCGAAATAATTTGCCAAATCGAAGCCGAGTTAGTAAACGAGTCACGCGGTAGTGCCTGGCCCATATCTTCCATTTGATGGATGAAATCTTGAAGCAGTGATTTTACTTGTTTAAGTTTGGATGGCTCTCTAAGAGTCATAGGCGATTTCGCCGGGTATCGGAAGAGCTCCATTTAATTCATTGGGATACATTTTGTCGTAAATACGATTATTATTTCGTACAGAATTTGTTGAGTTGTCTGCAAGATATTATATGAAATGCTATAAATTATTTGTATCTTTGTAACTATCGATTTTTAATGGCAAATAGCCAGCACTTACCACTGGGTTCGTTGCTTCGTTTTCAAGATTCTTCTTTGTGGTAATCGGCAGAAGATTTTCAGAGAGTTAACCATTTTCATAAAGCTTTATGCAGGCTTTAAACGCTGCAGAAATCTTAGCCCACTTGCATATATCCATAGGGTCACTCTGATATGAAAATTTAAAGTTAAAACGATTTATAATCAAATTATTGATGTATACGTACATAAATAATATCCTTAATTGTGGACTGTGGAGGGAGCGTTAGTGACACCTGGTAATTGTTAGGTGCCTCCGAAATAATTTGCCAAATCGCAGCCGACTTACTAAACGAGTCACGCGGTAGTGCCTGGCCCATATCTTCCATTTGATGGATGAAATCTTGAAGCAGTGATTTTACTTGTTTAAGTTTGGATGGCTCTCTAAGAGTCATAGGCGATTTCGCCGGGTATCGGAAGAGCTCCATTTAATTCATTGGGATACATTTTGTCGTAAATACGATTATTATTTCGTACAGAATTTGTTGAGTTGTCTGCAAGATATTAAATGAAATGTTATAAATTATTTGTATCTTTGTGACTATCGATTTTTAATGGCAAATAGCCAGCACTTACCACTGGGTTCGTTGCTTCGTTTTCAAGATTCTTCTTTGTGGTAATCGGCAGAAGATTTTCAGAGAGTTAACCATTTTCATAAAGCTTTATGTGTAATTTGTTCATCACCTGTGGGCTCCTGGTTACTATCCAAAAAAACCAAAGATATGTTCCCAGAGTCGATGCTGAGGATATGGAAGAACCACTTCTGCAGACTGTTAAACGGCGATGACGAACAACATTCCGCTGTCAGGCAGAACGAACCATTCAATATTGGCAACGACAGCGAAAACTGCCAACCACCCGACCTGAGTGAAGTGAGGATAGCAATATCTAAACTCAAGCTTAATAAGGCTGCCGGAAATGACGGCCTTCCCGCTGAGCTCTATAAGGCCGGCGGAGATGACTTGGTAAGTAACATCCACCAACTCATAAGCCAAATCTGGTCGGATGAAAATATGCCTGAAGAATGGAACCTCAGCATCGTTTGCCCGATCCACAAAAAAGGAGACCCTCTGAACTGCGCCAACTACAGAGGCATAAGTCTCCTCAACATCGCCTACAAGATCCTATCTGCCGTAATATGTGAACGCCTGAAACCGTTTACCAACAACCTGATTGGCCCTTATCAGTGTGGTTTTAGGCCAGGAAAGTCCACAACCGATCAAATTTTCACACTTCGGCAGATCCTGGAAAAAACTCAAGAAGTCCAAATCGATACCCACCACCTATTCATCGATTTCAAAGCCGCATATGACAGCATTTATAGAGACGAACTGTACAGAGCCATGTCTAGTTTTGGTATACCGCCCAAACTCGTCCGTTTGTGTAGGATGACGATGGAGAATTCTCGCTGCTCCATCAGGGTCGGAAACGACCTCACCGACACATTCGATACCAAAAAAGGATTTAGGCAAGGCGATGCGCTGTCATGTGACTTCTTTAATCTGATTCTTGAGAGAATTGTGCAAAACTCCAAAGCCAACACCAGAGGCACAATTTTCCAAAAGTCGGTGCAACTACTAGCATACGCTGACGATATTGACATCATTGGTAGGACTCAACGTGATGTCATAGCCACGTTTGCTAGTATAGAGAAGGAAGCGGCGAAAATGGGTTTAGCAGTAAATGAGGGTAAGACTAAGTATATGCTGTCAACACGAAAGGACACACAACATCGACGAATTGGACAGAACGTCACCATTGACAGATATAACTTTGAGGTAGTACGGGACTTTGTCTACCTCGGCTCCGCTATTAACTCTGACAACAACATCTCGTCAGAAATTAAACGAAGAATTACTCTTGCCAATCGCTGTTTCTTCGGGCTAAGAAGGCAATTTAGTAGTAAAGCCCTCACTCGAACTACTAAGGAGATCCTATATAAGACCCTGATCATCCCAGTCCTGCTCTACGGCGCTGAAGCATGGACCGTATCAAAAGCGGATGAAGAAATCCTTGGTAGATTCGAGAGGAAAATTCTTCGAAAAATCTTCGGTCCCGTTTGCGTTGACGGGCTATGGAGACGAAGATTCAACCAAGAACTATACGAGCTGTACAGCGACATGCCCCTGGTCAAAAAACTCCGCATTGGACGTTTAAGATGGTTAGGACATGTAGAACGAATGGACACCAATACTCCGGCTCGCAGAGTCTTCGATTCCCAGCCAGACGTCGGACGCAGTAGAGGAAGACCTCGCCTTAAGTGGCGCGCACAAGTGGAAACCGACCTCAACCAACTTGGAGTGCGCAACTGGAGGCAGTTAGCTAAGGACCGGGCTAATTGGAGAGGCATGTTGGTTGAGGCCCAGGTTCATTCCGGACTGTAGCGCCACTTAAGTAAGTAAGTAAGTATGTTCCCAGAGGGATTAATTCAAATTCTTTATTCTTCTTCACTTTTTATACCCTATCCCATAGGGGTATATTAGTTTTGATACTTAGTTTGTAACATAGAGAAATAATTTTGCTACATATACCTCAAAGTATATGGATCGACTCAGAATCGCTAGCTGAGTCGATTTAGCCATGTCTGTCTGTCCGTCCGTCCGTCCGTCCGTCCGTCCGTCCGTCCGTCCGTCCGTCCGTCCGTCCGTCCGTCCGTCCGTCCGTCCGTCCGTCTGTACGTCACCGATTTTTAGGCCTTAAATTTTGAGCTAGGATAATGAAATTTGGTATATAGGATCCTCGTCTCTGCCTTCAGAACAAGTGTAAAAATTTTTGAAATCCGCCCACTGCCACGCCCCCTTTTAAGAAAAACTCAGTTTTTGACCAAACCGTAAGGAATTTTAAAAAAGTTTCTGAACAACATATTTAGACAATATTAATATCTATATTTCGTCCATATAAAGTTTTTTGCCACGCCCACTTTTTGGGGGCGTTTTCAATAAAAAACTGTTTTCGGTCAAATTTTAAATTTTTCGAAAAAAATTTTGATGCAGAATCATTAACATTATTAATATGAACATTTCGTCTATATACCATTTTAACCCACGCCCACTTTTTGGGGGCGTTTTTATATAAAAACCATTTTTATACATAACCCCATAACATATGCAAGAGAAAACCTTGTCTTTTGTAGAACCGTTAAAGTGTTTTGTAAGCAGTCTGAAGAATTTGTTGTCACTATATCATTTTTATACCCTATCCCATAGGGGTATATTAGTTTTGATACATAGTTTGTAACATAGAGAAATAATTTAGCTACATATACCTCAAAGTATATGGATCGACTCAGAATCGATAGCTGAGTCGATTTAGCCATGTCTGTCCGTCCGTCCGTCCGTCCGTCCGTCCGTCCGTCCGTCCGTCCGTCCGTCCGTCCGTCCGTCCGTACGTCACCAGTTTTTGGGCCTTAAATTTTGAGCTAGAAGGATGAAATTTGGTACACGTGCTCTTTGTTGCTCCCAGCAGAACAAGTGTAAAAATTTTTGAAATCCGCCCACTGCCACGCCCCCTTTTTAGAAAAACGTATTTTTTGGCCAAACCATAAGGAATTTTGAAAAACTTTCTGAACAACATATTTAGACAATCTGAATATCTGTATTTCGTTCATATAAAGTTTTTTGCCACGCCCACTTTTTGGGGGCGTTTTTAATAAAAAACGTTTTTCGGTCAAATTTTAAAATTTTCGAAAAAACTTTTGATGCAGAATCATTAATAGTATAAATATGAACATTTCGTCCATAGACTATTTCAACCCACGCCCACTTTTTGGGGGCGTTTTTATATAAAAACCATTTTTACACACTACCCCATAACATATGCAGGAGAAAACCTTGTCTTTTGTAGAACCGTCAAAGTTTTTTGTAAACAGTCTGAACAATTTGTTGTCACCATGTCATTTTCTTTATTTTATCCACATCGTGTTTTTAGCTATGTCCACTTTTTGGGGATTTTAGTTTTACAGATAGGATGGGATAGGGTATTCAACGATCCGCACAGTGGATTGTAGCCTTCTCATATGTTTTTTTATCCACATCGTGTTTTTAGCCATGCCTCCCTTTTTTGGGGATTTTAGTTTTATGGATAGGATGGGATAGGGTATTCAACGATCCGCACAGTGGATTGTAGTCTTCTCATATGTTTATTTTACAAATTAATTTTTTTGTGGGAAGTACCCAGAACCAGCACCCGCTCCGTTTCGCTACCACAACGCAACTCATGTCGGCTCAAAAAAACAATTTGCCCACAACATGACTAACTACTCGGTTTCTGTACGCGCCAAAGCTTTAACACACACAACATGACTAAACTACCCAGCGCGTTAGGAAGTGTTCGGAATTGTGTTTACACCACGGGTGTGTTGATTGAATAATGCTGGATTTGTGATCTCTTCTTTTTAAAATTATGTGGTGAATATTTCAATAAGTGAAATATCCACTACATATGCAGGCTTTAAACGCTGCAGAAATCTTAGCCCACTTGCATATATCCATAGGGTCACTCTGATATGAAAATTTAAAGTTAAAACGATTTATAATCAAATTATTGATGTATACGTACATAAATAATATCCTTAATTGTGGACTGTGGAGGGAGCGTTAGTGACACCTGGTAATTGTTAGGTGCCTCCGAAATAATTTGCCAAATCGCAGCCGAGTTAGTAAACGAGTCACGCGGTAGTGCCTGGCCCATATCTTCCATTTGATGGATGAAATCTTGAAGCAGTGATTTTACTTGTTTAAGTTTGGATGGCTCTCTAAGAGTCATAGGCGATTTCGCCGGGTATCGGAAGAGCTCCATTTAATTCATTGGGATACATTTTGTCGTAAATACGATTATTATTTCGTACAGAATTTGTTGAGTTGTCTGCAAGATATTATATGAAATGTTATAAATTATTTGTATCTTTGTAACTATCGATTTTTAATGGCAAATAGCCAGCACTTACCACTGGGTTCGTTGCTTCGTTTTCAAGATTCTTCTTTGTGGTAATCGGCAGAAGATTTTCAGAGAGTTAACCATTTTCATAAAGCTTTATGCAGGCTTTAAACGCTGCAGAAATCTTAGCCCACTTGCATATATCCATAGGGTCACTCTGATATGAAAATTTAAAGTTAAAACGATTTATAATCAAATTATTGATGTATACGTACATAAATAATATCCTTAATTGTGGACTGTGGAGGGAGTGTTAGTGACACCTGGTAATTGTTAGGTGCCTCCGAAATAATTTGCCAAATCGCAGCCGAGTTAGTAAACGAGTCACGCGGTAGTGCCTGGCCCATATCTTCCATTTGATGGATGAAATCTTGAAGCAGTGATTTTACTTGTTTAAGTTTGGATGGCTCTCTAAGAGTCATAGGCGATTTCGCCGGGTATCGGAAGAGCTCCATTTAATTCATTGGGATACATTTTGTCGTAAATACGATTATTATTTCGTATAGAATTTGTTGAGTTGTCTGCAAGATATTATATGAAATGTTATAAATTATTTGTATCTTTGTAACTATCGATTTTTAATGGCAAATAGCCAGCACTTACCACTGGGTTCGTTGCTTCGTTTTCAAGATTCTTCTTGGTGGTAATCGGCAGAAGATTTTCAGAGAGTTAACCATTTTCATAAAGCTTTATGCAGGCTTTAAACGCTGCAGAAATCTTAGCCCACTTGCATATATCCATAGGGTCACTCTGATATGAAAATTTAAAGTTAAAACGATTTATAATCAAATTATTGATGTATACGTACATAAATAATATCCTTAATTGTGGACTGTGGAGGGAGCGTTAGTGACACCTGGTAATTGTTAGGTGCCTCCGAAATAATTTGCCAAGTCGCAGCCGAGTTAGTAAACGAGTCACGCGGTAGTGCCTGGCCCATATCTTCCATTTGATGGATGAAATCTTGAAGCAGTGATTTTACTTGTTTAAGTTTGGATGGCTCTCTAAGAGTCATAGGCGATTTCGCCGGGTATCGGAAGAGCTCCATTTAATTCATTGGGATACATTTTGTCGTAAATACGATTATTATTTCGTACAGAATTTGTTGAGTTGTCTGCAAGATATTATATGAAATGTTATAAATTATTTGTATCTTTGTAACTATCGATTTTTAATGGCAAATAGCCAGCACTTACCACTGGGTTCGTTGCTTCGTTTTCAAGATTCTTTTTTGTGGTAATCGGCAGAAGATTTTCAGAGAGTTAACCATTTTCATAAAGCTTTATGCAGGCTTTAAACGCTGCAGAAATCTTAGCCCACTTGCATATATCCATAGGGTCACTCTGATATGAAAATTTAAAGTTAAAACGATTTATAATCAAATTATTGATGTATACGTACATAAATAATATCCTTAATTGTGGACTGTGGAGGGAGCGTTAGTGACACCTGGTAATTGTTAGGTGCCTCCGAAATAATTTGCCAAATCGCAGCCGAGTTAGTAAACGAGTCACGCGGTAGTGCCTGGCCCATATCTTCCATTTGATGGATGAAATCTTGAAGCAGTGATTTTACTTGTTTAAGTTTGGATGGCTCTCTAAGAGTCATAGGCGATTTCGCCGGGTATCGGAAGAGCTCCATTTAATTCATTGGGATACATTTTGTCGTAAATACGATTATTATTTCGTACAGAATTTGTTGAGTTGTCTGCAAGATATTATATGAAATGTTATAAATTATTTGTATCTTTGTAACTATCGATTTTTAATGGCAAATAGCCAGCACTTACCACTGGGTTCGTTGCTTCGTTTTCAAGATTCTTCTTTGTGGTAATCGGCAGAAGATTTTCAGAGAGTTAACCATTTTCATAAAGCTTTATGCAGGCTTTAAACGCTGCAGAAATCTTAGCCCACTTGCATATATCCATAGGGTCACTCTGATATGAAAATTTAAAGTTAAAACGATTTATAATCAAATTATTGATGTATACGTACATAAATAATATCCTTAATTGTGGACTGTGGAGGGAGCGTTAGTTACACCTGGTAATTGTTAGGTGCCTCCGAAATAATTTGCCAAATCGCAGCCGAGTTAGTAAACGAGTCACGCGGTAGTGCCTGGCCCATATCTTCCATTTGATGGATGAAATCTTGAAGCAGTGATTTTACTTGTTTAAGTTTGGATGGCTCTCTAAGAGTCATAGGCGATTTCGCCGGGTATCGGAAGAGCTCCATTCAATTCACTGGGATACATTTTGAAGTAAATACGATTATTATTTCGTAAAGAATTTGTTGAGTTGTCTGCAAGATATTATATGAAATGTTATAAATTATTTGTATCTTTGTAACTATCGATTTTTAATGGCAAATAGCCAGCACTTACCACTGGGTTCGTTGCTTCGTTTTCAAGATTCTTCTTTGTGGTAATCGGCAGAAGATTTTCAGAGAGTTAACCATTTTCATAAAGCTTTATGCAGGCTTTAAACGCTGCAGAAATCTTAGCCCACTTGCATATATCCATAGGGTCACTCTGATATGAAAATTTAAAGTTAAAACGATTTATAATCAAATTATTGATGTATACGTACATAAATAATATCCTTAATTGTGGACTGTGGAGGGAGCGTTAGTGACACCTGGTAATTGTTAGGTGCCTCCGAAATAATTTGCCAAATCGCAGCCGAGTTAGTAAACGAGTCACGCGGTAGTGCCTGGCCCATATCTTCCATTTGATGGATGAAATCTTGAAGCAGTGATTTTACTTGTTTAAGTTTGGATGGCTCTCTAAGAGTCATAGGCGATTTCGCCGGGTATCGGAAGAGCTCCATTTAATTCATTGGGATACATTTTGTCGTAAATACGATTATTATTTCGTACAGAATTTGTTGAGTTGTCTGCAAGATATTATATGAAATGTTATAAATTATTTGTATCTTTGTAACTATCGATTTTTAATGGCAAATAGCCAGCACTTACCACTGGGTTCGTTGCTTCGTTTTCAAGATTCTTCTTTGCGGTAATCGGCAGAAGATTTTCAGAGAGTTAACCATTTTCATAAAGCTTTATGCAGGCTTTAAACGCTGCAGAAATCTTAGCCCACTTGCATATATCCATAGGGTCACTCTGATATGAAAATTTAAAGTTAAAACGATTTATAATCAAATTATTGATGTATACGTACATAAATAATATCCTTAATTGTGGACTGTGGAGGGAGCGTTAGTGACACCTGGTAATTGTTAGGTGCCTCCGAAATAATTTGCCAAATCGCAGCCGAGTTAGTAAACGAGTCACGCGGTAGTGCCTGGCCCATATCTTCCATTTGATGGATGAAATCTTGAAGCAGTGATTTTACTTGTTTAAGTTTGGATGGCTCTCTAAGAGTCATAGGCGATTTCGCCGGGTATCGGAAGAGCTCCATTTAATTCATTGGGATACATTTTGTCGTAAATACGATTATTATTTCGTACAGAATTTGTTGAGTTGTCTGCAAGATATTATATGAAATGTTATAAATTATTTGTATCTTTGTAACTATCGATTTTTAATGGCAAATAGCCAGCACTTACCACTGGGTTCGTTGCTTCGTTTTCAAGATTCTTCTTTGTGGTAATCGGCAGAAGATTTTCAGAGAGTTAACCATTTTCATAAAGCTTTATGCAGGCTTTAAACGCTGCAGAAATCTTAGCCCACTTGCATATATCCATAGGGTCACTCTGATATGAAAATTTAAAGTTAAAACGATTTATAATCAAATTATTGATGTATACGTACATAAATAATATCCTTAATTGTGGACTGTGGAGGGATCGTTAGTGACACCTGGTAATTGTTAGGTGCCTCCGAAATAATTTGCCAAATCGCAGCCGAGTTAGTAAACGAGTCACGCGGTAGTGCCTGGCCCATATCTTCCATTTGATGGATGAAATCTTGAAGCAGTGATTTTACTTGTTTAAGTTTGGATGGCTCTCTAAGAGTCATAGGCGATTTCGCCGGGTATCGGAAGAGCTCCATTTAATTCATTGCTTCGTTTTCAAGATTCTTCTTTGTGGTAATCGGCAGAAGATTTTCAGAGGTAACCATTTTCATAAAGCTTTATGCAGGCTTTAAACGCTGCAGAAATCTTAGCCCACTTGCATATATCCATAGGGTCACTCTGATATGAAAATTTAAAGTTAAAACGATTTATAATCAAATTATTGATGTATACGTACATAAATAATATCCTTAATTGTGGACTGTGGAGGGAGCGTTAGTGACACCTGGTAATTGTTAGGTGCCTCCGAAATAATTTGCCAAATCGCAGCCGAGTTAGTAAACGAGTCACGCGGTAGTGCCTGGCCCATATCTTCCATTTGATGGATGAAATCTTGAAGCAGTGATTTTACTTGTTTAAGTTTGGATGGCTCTCTAAGAGTCATAGGCGATTTCGCCGGGTATCGGAAGAGCTCCATTTAATTCATTGGGATACATTTTGTCGTAAATACGATTATTATTTCGTACAGAATTTGTTGAGTTGTCTGCAAGATATTATATGAAATGTTATAAATTATTTGTATCTTTGTAACTATCGATTTTTAATGGCAAATAGCCAGCACTTACCACTGGGTTCGTTGCTTCGTTTTCAAGATTCTTCTTTGTGGTAATCGGCAGAAGATTTTCAGAGAGTTTACCATTTTCATAAAGCTTTATGCAGGCTTTAAACGCTGCAGAAATCTTAGCCCACTTGCATATATCCATAGGGTCACTCTGATATGAAAATTTAAAGTTAAAACGATTTATAATCAAATTATTGATGTATACGTACATAAATAATATCCTTAATTGTGGACTGTGGAGGGAGCGTTAGTGACACCTGGTAATTGTTAGGTGCCTCCGAAATAATTTGCCAAATCGCAGCCGAGTTAGTAAACGAGTCACGCGGTAGTGCCTGGCCCATATCTTCCATTTGATGGATGAAATCTTGAAGCAGTGATTTTACTTGTTTAAGTTTGGATGGCTCTCTAAGAGTCATAGGCGATTTCGCCGGGTATCGGAAGAGCTCCATTTAATTCATTGGGATACATTTTGTCGTAAATACGATTATTATTTCGTACAGAATTTGTTGAGTTGTCTGCAAGATATTATATGAAATGTTATAAATTATTTGTATCTTTGTAACTATCGATTTTTAATGGCAAATAGCCAGCACTTACCACTGGGTTCGTTGCTTCGTTTTCAAGATTCTTCTTTGTGGTAATCGGCAGAAGATTTTCAGAGAGTTAACCATTTTCATAAAGCTTTATGCAGGCTTTAAACGCTGCAGAAATCTTAGCCCACTTGCATATATCCATAGGGTCACTCTGATATGAAAATTTAAAGTTAAAACGATTTATAATCAAATTATTGATGTATACGTACATAAATAATATCCTTAATTGTGGACTGTGGAGGGAGCGTTAGTGACACCTGGTAATTGTTAGGTGCCTCCGAAATAATTTGCCAAATCGCAGCCGAGTTAGTAAACGAGTCACGCGGTAGTGCCTGGCCCATATCTTCCATTTGATGGATGAAATCTTGAAGCAGTGATTTTACTTGTTTAAGTTTGGATGGCTCTCTAAGAGTCATAGGCGATTTCGCCGGGTATCGGAAGAGCTCCATTTAATTCATTGGGATACATTTTGTCGTAAATACGATTATTATTTCGTACAGAATTTGTTGAGTTGTCTGCAAGATATTATATGAAATGTTATAAATTATTTGTATCTTTGTAACTATCGATTTTTAATGGCAAATAGCCAGCACTTACCACTGGGTTCGTTGCTTCGTTTTCAAGATTCTTCTTTGTGGTAATCGGCAGAAGATTTTCAGAGAGTTAACCATTTTCATAAAGCTTTATGCAGGCTTTAAACGCTGCAGAAATCTTAGCCCACTTGCATATATCCATAGGGTCACTCTGATATGAAAATTTAAAGTTAAAACGATTTATAATCAAATTATTGATGTATACGTACATAAATAATATCCTTAATTGTGGACTGTGGAGGGAGCGTTAGTGACACCTGGTAATTGTTAGGTGCCTCCGAAATAATTTGCCAAATCGCAGCCGAGTTAGTAAACGAGTCACGCGGTAGTGCCTGGCCCATATCTTCCATTTGATGGATGAAATCTTGAAGCAGTGATTTTACTTGTTTAAGTTTGGATGGCTCTCTAAGAGTCATAGGCGATTTCGCCGGGTATCGGAAGAGCTCCATTTAATTCATTGGGATACATTTTGTCGTAAATACGATTATTATTTCGTACAGAATTTGTTGAGTTGTCTGCAAGATATTATATGAAATGTTATAAATTATTTGTATCTTTGTAACTATCGATTTTTAATGGCAAATAGCCAGCACTTACCACTGGGTTCGTTGCTTCGTTTTCAAGATTCTTCTTTGTGGTAATCGGCAGAAGATTTTCAGAGAGTTAACCATTTTCATAAAGCTTTATGCAGGCTTTAAACGCTGCAGAAATCTTAGCCCACTTGCATATATCCATAGGGTCACTCTGATATGAAAATTTAAAGTTAAAACGATTTATAATCAAATTATTGATGTATACGTACATAAATAATATCCTTAATTGTGGACTGTGGAGGGAGCGTTAGTGACACCTGGTAATTGTTAGGTGCCTCCGAAATAATTTGCCAAATCGCAGCCGAGTTAGTAAACGAGTCACGCGGTAGTGCCTGGCCCATATCTTCCATTTGATGGATGAAATCTTGAAGCAGTGATTTTACTTGTTTAAGTTTGGATGGCTCTCTAAGAGTCATAGGCGATTTCGCCGGGTATCGGAAGAGCTCCATTTAATTCATTGGGATACATTTTGTCGTAAATACGATTATTATTTCGTACAGAATTTGTTGAGTTGTCTGCAAGATATTATATGAAATGTTATAAATTATTTGTATCTTTGTAACTATCGATTTTTAATGGCAAATAGCCAGCACTTACCACTGGGTTCGTTGCTTCGTTTTCAAGATTCTTCTTTGTGGTAATCGGCAGAAGATTTTCAGAGAGTTAACCATTTTCATAAAGCTTTATGCAGGCTTTAAACGCCGCAGAAATCTTAGCCCACTTGCATATATCCATAGGGTCACTCTGATATGAAAATTTAAAGTTAAAACGATTTATAATCAAATTATTGATGTATACGTACATAAATAATATCCTTAATTGTGGACTGTGGAGGGAGCGTTAGTGACACCTGGTAATTGTTAGGTGCCTCCGAAATAATTTGCCAAATCGCAGCCGAGTTAGTAAACGAGTCACGCGGTAGTGCCTGGCCCATATCTTCCATTTGATGGATGAAATCTTGAAGCAGTGATTTTACTTGTTTAAGTTTGGATGGCTCTCTAAGAGTCATAGGCGATTTCGCCGGGTATCGGAAGAGCTCCATTTAATTCATTGGGATACATTTTGTCGTAAATACGATTATTATTTCGTACAGAATTTGTTGAGTTGTCTGCAAGATATTATATGAAATGTTATAAATTATTTGTATCTTTGTAACTATCGATTTTTAATGGCAAATAGCCAGCACTTACCACTGGGTTCGTTGCTTCGTTTTCAAGATTCTTCTTTGTGGTAATCGGCAGAAGATTTTCAGAGAGTTAACCATTTTCATAAAGCTTTATGCAGGCTTTAAACGCTGCAGAAATCTTAGCCCACTTGCATATATCCATAGGGTCACTCTGATATGAAAATTTAAAGTTAAAACGATTTATAATCAAATTATTGATGTATACGTACATAAATAATATCCTTAATTGTGGACTGTGGAGGGAGCGTTAGTGACACCTGGTAATTGTTAGGTGCCTCCGAAATAATTTGCCAAATCGCAGCCGAGTTAGTAAACGAGTCACGCGGTAGTGCCTGGCCCATATCTTCCATTTGATGGATGAAATCTTGAAGCAGTGATTTTACTTGTTTAAGTTTGGATGGCTCTCTAAGAGTCATAGGCGATTTCGCCGGGTATCGGAAGAGCTCCATTTAATTCATTGGGATACATTTTGTCGTAAATCCAATTTTTTTTCGTACAGAATTTGTTGAGTTGTCTGCAAGATATTATATGAAATGTTATAAATTATTTGTATCTTTGTAACTATCGATTTTTAATGGCAAATAGCCAGCACTTACCACTGGGTTCGTTGCTTCGTTTTCAAGATTCTTCTTTGTGGTAATCGGCAGAAGATTTTCAGAGAGTTAACCAGTTTCATAAAGCTTTATGCAGGCTTTAAACGCTGCAGAAATCTTAGCCCACTTGCATATATCCATAGGGTCACTCTGATATGAAAATTTAAAGTTAAAACGATTTATAATCAAATTATTGATGTATACGTACATAAATAATATCCTTAATTGTGGACTGTGGAGGGAGCGTTAGTGACACCTGGTAATTGTTAGGTGCCTCCGAAATAATTTGCCAAATCGCAGCCGAGTTAGTAAACGAGTCACGCGGTAGTGCCTGGCCCATATCTTCCATTTGATGGATGAAATCTTGAAGCAGTGATTTTACTTGTTTAAGTTTGGATGGCTCTCTAAGAGTCATAGGCGATTTCGCCGGGTATCGGAAGAGCTCCATTTAATTCATTGGGATACATTTTGTCGTAAATACGATTATTATTTCGTACAGAATTTGTTAAGTTGTCTGCAAGATATTATATGAAATGTTATAAATTATTTGTATCTTTGTAACTATCGATTTTTAATGGCAAATAGCCAGCACTTACCACTGGGTTCGTTGCTTCGTTTTCAAGATTCTTCTTTGTGGTAATCGGCAGAAGATTTTCAGAGAGTTAACCATTTTCATAAAGCTTTATGCAGGCTTTAAACGCTGCAGAAATCTTAGCCCACTTGCATATATCCATAGGGTCACTCTGATATGAAAATTTAAAGTTAAAACGATTTATAATCAAATTATTGATGTATACGTACATAAATAATATCCTTAATTGTGGACTGTGGAGGGAGCGTTAGTGACACCTGGTAATTGTTAGGTGCCTCCGAAATAATTTGCCAAATCGCAGCCGAGTTAGTAAACGAGTCACGCGGTAGTGCCTGGCCCATATATTCCATTTGATGGATGAAATCTTGAAGCAGTGATTTTACTTGTTTAAGTTTGGATGGCTCTCTAAGAGTCATAGGCGATTTCGCCGGGTATCGGAAGAGCTCCATTTAATTCATTGGGATACATTTTATCGTAAATACGATTAATACAGAATTTGTTGAGTTGTCTGCAAGATATTATATGAAATGTGTTACGGATGGCATTGCGTTCGTCCAAATTTTAAAACATAAGTACCCTGATAGTGTTCTTAAATTGCAGTGATGGACCCGCATCCCCCACCGCTAGATTTAAATACCCTGTCCCAGACGCATCCACTGGTGTTGGGTATAAAAAAAAAATTGTTCTAGAGTCACGGTCACTATACCCTCCATATCGACAAGATAAAAAAAAAAATATTTGCTCCCGAAAGCAATTGTAGATTGACGCTCTTGATAAGGGCCCAGCTAAGCCCCGTCGTCATCGTATCACTTAGTTTACCGCTCTCCCTTTGCCTACTAAACCGGTGGAGACTTTCTCCCATAACCGAACAATCCTCTCCCACAACGACCAGCATTCAGCAATCAAACCAGTGACCAGATTAGAGGTCGGAAACGGTACCAACTGGCTAGTGGTAATAGTCGGTGAAAAGGTGCATAACGTTCGGTTAAGTGCGGAGACTGGTACCGGTGGATGGTGGAATCAAACTCGGTAAACAAATCGGTCGACGGCGGGACATAAGCGGTACTGCGCGCTTCCGAAAAGCGCATCATAAGTGCATGAAGGAGCATATAAGTAAAAATCAAAAAAAAAATCATTAAAGAACAACCAACAAACAACAACCAGCAATAACTATAATCAATAACAAAAAGAAAAAAAAATAGAAAAAATTGGTGTTAAAAGCTTAAGATTTAATTTATAAAATATTTGAAATTGCCTAACTTGCCTAAATTACCTAGTGTCCCTTTTAATATATTAATAACCTATTATCTGTGAAAGTGTGACTTGTGATAGTTTGGCTGTAGGTCGACTTGTTTAATTTTGTTTATGTATATGTACAGAAAAGTATACATTTCTAACAACCTGGATACCCGTCGGACATTGTGCACAATATTCGGATAAGTGGTGAGTTCCTCTTTTTTATTGTATTATTTACTACGTTGATTATTTTGCCAAACTACCCCTTTGCATTTTTTTTTTGAATTACCTACCCTAATTAAACATTGAATTTTTAAATCTTATGACATCTTGTAACGTACCCCGAACGCCCTCAGGAAGCAAAATGTTTAAGGATGACCCGTTGTCCTCCTTGGAATGAAACCAGCCCTCTTCCGGCACTATCACCCGTGCTGGCTGAGGCCTCGCTCCTGGATTACAAAAAAACTTCCCTTATTCAGGCGTTGGGGTTGATCCCTCCTACTAACACTATCTACCCTTATGACCCAAGGTCACAGGACCCTTAGGCAAGTCCGGGCAGACCAGAAGGAGGGTTGTCCAGCCATCTTGCGGCCCAGGCATGATCATCCACTCGCTAGCTCAGCGGCGGGTATGGGATCTTGCCACAAGACCTGGACAGGGGTTACATTAATATTTTACATGCCTGTATAAGATACTGTAGTAAAGGTCTGCCACTACAGCATCCGTAACCAAACCACCAAAACAAAAAAACAATGCGAGGCCCGAGTTTCGCTAGATTCGCTCATATTTTCCCCCCATAGTGAAGAATCAGGTGGAGAGTTTAAGGTGGAGATTCTCTCCAAGAGCTGACCCACCCCTAACTAAAAATTAATTTAGCGACCATGGCCATCGCTGCGCTCGGTTAGCAATGGCCCCTAACTTAAGATGGTACCTAACCTTAGACAAGGTTACATACCAACGTTTTGTTAGCCCTCCTTGATCCCTTCATGGCCCGACACATCCCCGAAAAACGCTTTTAACACTCGGTCATAATGAAATGCTAAACAACAGATTTAATTCTTATAGGGATAAACCTCATCACGCGCCAAAGCAAATTTCAAAAAGTAGGCATTTGGGATTCCAACTTAATAAAAAAAGAACTATTGTTTTAAGCTTTTGTATCCTATTGGATTAATAAAACAAAGTTTATTGCAACCCCTTTCCGTTCTTATCCTAATCTTACATGAAACTATTAATACTATATACAAATATAGTTATTTTGAACCCCGATAGGACAAAAAAATATCCATACATATATCGGAATATATCTATTTTTTTTGTCATTCATAAAAAAAGATAATCGAATATTACACGTATATGACGATTTATGTATGTAATGTCAATTGTTTCTTTGTAATTTGTATTTATTTTATACAATAACTTCGATGTTTGGTAATTTGTAATTTTTTTTTTATATAGGGCTTTAATTCAATAAAAAAGTAATCCTGCTTGGTCAATTCGCTACTTTTAATATCTATTATTGTTCCAATGCACGTCACAATATTTATAATATAAGTAATCACTTACCCCTTTCTAAGGGTTACTTTCATTTATACCCGTTCTGCAAGGCTGGGGTCCGAGGTGCACCGCGTTCCGTCCTTGGTTAATGATACCGCTTGTATTTCTGTATCTTTACCGAGCTAGCTATTTAGGGAAAGTGAGGTACAATTGAAACAAAAAAGATTTACACATTCAAAATTCAAATTAACCACTACTTATCTTTTCTTTTATATAATTCAAGCGCCCTCTAGGGTTGAGTAGTCCTGTGTATCGGCTCTGGTTGTGGCTTTTGCTGGTGCGCAGCTTAGTGGTTTGAAGCAGGGGTGGTACTTTGATGAATCTGTGGCCCACGTGGCGCACGATCGGCGTGAGTGGATTTTTTCCCTTTTCCACAAAAAAAAACGATGGCCGTGCTTGGTTGAGTGAGTGGGTTTTAGAGTGGGGAGCACAACTCTGGTGGTGGTGGGGGAAATTTTTTTGGCACCGCAATTGGACTAAGTTTGTGTCACGACTCACGCTCACGATTTGTCGAAAGCTTTTAACTTCTCGTTGACACAAACTTCATTATATGCACAAAAAAAAATATTTCCCTGTGTGACCCTTCTATATTCCTGCCAAGGAACCCTTATGGCAACTACACTGCACTGTCGCGTCGATTCTGAGATCAGAAATTTATGGTTTAACGATGAGGGGTATTTTACTACAACCTCGAGATACATACATTTCAACGTCCTCGGTTCCAGTATGCGGGGAACACGAGGACAGCCTAAGCTCGAGATGTCAGCCTCCACTTCGTTTTCCTTGCTGCGTCAATCGGACCGGGCGTCAAATGGCGGATCGAAAGCGCTTCGCAACGATAAGCGTAATTATGTCGAACACGTACTACACGTTGTATTGTGTAGCGACTAGGCCGTCTTCCACTGAGGCGGACACGCTTCTCGTTGGAAAAAAAAAATACTTGGGAAGATCGCAACCCACGTCCGACTGGTATCACTCTTGAAGATTAAATGCGAGCAAACGTCAACTCGTGCATATGACCACAGATCTGCTACCATCATTTTCTCCCTCACCCAATGCCAAAGGGGTCTCTTTCACTCCCGTAGCTTGCCGGGCTAAATTTGCAAATCCCTCCAGCTCGTCACATTTAATTCAGAAAAATAAACTGGGATTTTCCCATGTAAGTTTAATCATTTTAGAATTTCTCGTATATCAATTATATTTTTCTGAATAAAATATACTGCGCTAGATGGATTCAAAAAAAAATCCGCGGCAAACTCAGCGAAAATTCAAATAAAACTCATGGCCGATATTTCATCTCCGAACCCAAATCTATCCAACCACTTACTATAATTCGGAGCATCCGCTACGGATGTAGCCATTGCTCGTTAATTTCTTTGAAAGTGACGTTGGACCGCCGAGGTTTACCACAAAACTTGAAATTTTCGCATGCTTTGTCTTACGAAAAGATCAAGAAAACTAAACCGATATAACTACGCCAGCATTTTTTTATGACCCACCCCTGAGATAAATGAATTTGTGTGTGTTTCAGGTAAAATTGTTTAAATATATATATATACAGTTTATTTTTTTATATACATGTATTGATGTTTGACTAAGGAGAAAGACAAAGGAGGATTTTAAAATTGGTTGTCGGGTTTGTGAGGAAGAACAAATTTTATCGACGAATGTCCTTCGAGTGTGTCACTCCTAGGCTACGTCCTGAGGTATCGATAAGGTCGTATAAATTGTTGCCTATTACACGCTTTACTCTTGCTCTGACAAACTTTGGACAGAGCTTAGCATTAATGCCTTTGGACGCATCGCTTAAGATAAAATTTCGCTTAAACACTTCGTCGCCAACCTTATAATTTGCTGAACTACATCGCGTATTGTACACTCGGGCGTATGCGTCATGTGCCTTTCCTAATGAAGCTTTAACATAGGAGTGCAGGATATTCATTTTGTCTGACTTCGGAACAATATTTAAATCGGCATTGTTCAACCCTCCCAAACTCTTAAGCAGCTTGAAATCACTGCCATGTTCAATCATTCGTTGGCCAAACAGAGCTTCGTAAGGCGACATCTTCGTTGCCGAGTGGACAGCAGATCTAAGCGCACAGCTAATTTGGGGTAATTGTAGATCCCAATTTGATTGGTCACCGTCAATATACGATCGGATGGCCGCTAATATGGATCTGTTCACGCGCTCGCTTGCATTCGCCTGTGGAGAATACGAAGCGGTCTTGATGTGACTTACTCCAAATAGCTTCAAAAAGTTCTGAAATTCTCTACTGGTAAACTGTTTGCCGTTGTCTGACAGAAGAGTTTCGGGTACGCCGAATACAAAAAATATGTCGTTAGTAAGGAATTTTATTGTTAAGTCAGTGGCGGCTCTTTTAAGTGGCTTTATGAACACAAATTTTGTGAGTTGGTCCAATGCCACTATCATATGGGTATTTCCAGATTTTGACCGAGGATAGGGTCCCAAAAAGTCAACATACAGATGTTGGAAAGGTCTCTCCACGGTAAAGGCATTTCCCATCGGAGCTCTTAATATGGTATTGGGTGCTTTGGTGGTCTTGCACACCTCACATTTCGAGATAAATTGTTTTATCTGGGTAGCCATATTAGGCCAATAAAACTGATGCCGCAATCGGTACAGCGTCTTGGCAATACCACCATGCGACGCCCTGGGTGTTGAATGAGCTAAAAAGATAAGATGGTCAGTCAGCGCTGTTGGAATCCACAGCTTCCAGGAGAGATCGTCTTGAAGAGGATTACCTGTGCTGTGATTGAACTTTTTATAGACGAACCCATCCGACACACGAAGGTCAGGAAGCTGGTCTTTATTTTTACCGATACTGTCTATGAGATTCTTGTATTCATCGGACTGGAAAGCTGGATCGTTCAGATCAATGTGCAGCACGTCAGCGGATTTATTTGAACCTAAGACACCGGATTGTAAAGCTTCTACTTCGTATGCCCTTGACAACGCGTCGGGAACGACGTTTAAGCTTCCCTTCCTATGCTCAATCACAAAGGTATATCCCTGGAGCTCCAGACTCCAACGCGCTAATCGTCCCTTAAGATCTTTTAAGCTCATAAGCCATTTCAGACTCGCATGGTCCGTTATAACCTTGAACTCGTATCCTTCAATGTATGGTCTAAACTTGTTAATACCCTTAACAGCCGCTAAGCATTCCCTCTCAGTTACCGAATAGTTACGTTGGGCATTATTTAGTTTCTGGGAATAATAGAATATCGGCCTTTCGACTCCAGTTTCGTCCTCCTGACATAGCACAGCTCCGATGCCTGTAGAAGAGGCATCGCAAAGTATGACAAACTGTTTGTCAAAATCAGGATTGACTAATACTGGAGCGGTCGTCAGCTTCTCCTTGATGGTATTAAAGGATTCTAAAGCTTGTCCACTGAAACTAAATTTGACACCTTTTTTCAAAGTATCTGAGAGGTATGCAGCCAGGGATGAAAAATTCGGAACGAATCTGCGGTACCAACCCGCCATTCCTAAAAATCGTCTGACTTGGCGTGCATTCTGTGGTACCGGGAAGTCCTTAATTGCTACAACTTTGCTGGGATCTACTTTCAGGATGCCATTACCCACTATGTATCCGAGATATTTTAATTCACGGTAGCAAAATTTTGATTTCTCGACATTTATCGTGAGTCCTGCCTCTTTTAATTTTGTTGCCACTAACGTGAGAAGTAACATATGTTCTTCGAAAGTCCTAGAAAAAATCAAGAGATCGTCCAAGTAGATAAAGATTTGCTCCCTCAATTTATGAGGAATGACCTTGTCCATCAATCTACAAAGTCGTTGAGGTGCATTGCACAGACCGAAGGGCATTACCTTAAATTGGTATAATGGCCTACCGGGGACGGTGAACGCCGTCTTCTCCCTTGACCTTTGCTCCAGCGGTATCTGCCAAAAGGCGTCTTTCAGATCCACACTCGAAATGAAATGCGTATCTGAAAGGCGACCTAGCAACCCCTCAATATGAGGCAGTGGGTATGCATCCTTTTTGGTGACCTTGTTAAGCTTACGAACGTCCAAGCACATACGGTTCTTCCCAGCTCTTCTTACAAGAACAACTGGGGAGCTCCACGAACTTGAGCTTTCCTCGATCACATCCAAAGAAAGCATACGGTCCAACTGCTCATAAAGAAGAGTTTGTACCGCTGGAGATACGGGGTAGTGACGCTGTTTTATGGGTTCAGCGTCTCCGGTATCGATTATATGCTCCTCCTGGTCTGTCCTTCCCAACCCAACCTTAGCAAACGATGGAAACAGTTCAATAGCCCTATCTAACCTCTCGGACTCCTCTCTTGATAACTCATGGGCTAACGAAAGAACATCACTTTTTGCCGGTACTTCACCCATTGTATCTTGAGTAACGCAAAGACTTCCTAAGTCGAAAAATTTACTAGAAATCTCCGAGATGACGTTAGGAGCTATTTGGAACATCTGCCAGAAGTCCACACCAAGATAGAGGTCTTTCGTCAGTGACGGCACAACATATAACGTGATATCTTTTACTGCTTTCTTAAACGAAATATCACACTTCAGTACCCCAATGATTTGTTGGTCTTTCCCATCCGCTGTAGTTACGGCGGAAGAAAAATTTGTATACGGGATGTTGTTCTGGTCTAAAAATGTCACTCCACCTGCACCTAAGCAACTTATACATGCCCCACTATCTAAGAGACCTAGCCAATCTTTCCCAAAAATACTTACAGACGCGTACGGACGGGGATCGTCCTCAGCACACTGTAATGTTGTAGCGGCAATAGCACGATACACTTTCTTCTTCTCTTCGAAGCGAACTCTAAGTTTTTGTATCTTTCTTGGCAATGGAGTGCTACCAAAAATACGTTCTTTCGCGCTATTGTATTCCTGAATTCGCTGATGCAAGGATTTTACGGGTTGACTAGAAGTTTTGTCGGATGTCTCTTTATTGGTTTCAATAGGGGGATGTATTGGTCGTTTCAAAATAGTTACAGGCAGAGGTGGGTGGGTACAGGTTACTGGTTTCCCGGATTCTGAGTTTTCGAACAACTCTCCCCGGTAGAAGGATTGTTCCTCTGGTAGTTTCCCGAGCAGTTAGGGCAATGTGGGAGAGTTGTATCAGGCCGACCACATTTATAACAGAAGAGGACTCTTTCTGCAGTGCAGTCAAAATAAGTGTGCCCTGGTTCTTTGCAATTCCAACACTTCAAGGAGCTAGTACTTCGATGGCGATAATTTACAGCTTCTACTTGAGTATTGGAAGAACAGGGTGCATCTTCGACAAAGTCTTCAAGTTCGTTTACGCTACGACGAGGAGGAGGTGCTTGTTGAAATCGTTGTCTTGATGCATCGTGGTCGCTGATGAACTTCTCGATCGTGCGACATACGTGCACCATTTCGGGGATACTATGTGTGTTGAACGTAATTAAGTGTTCCCCTACTTTGCGTTTCACATTCTGCTTAATTATCTCGATAATTTCGCGGTTGGATTTTGGAACACGTAGTCTAGAATTTAACTTCAACAAGTCTTCAAAAAAGTCATCGAAGGGCTCATAAGGACCCTGCCTCCTATCCGACATCTTTCGCGAAAGCTCAAAGTCTGACTCTAAACTGCGATATTGCTCTATGAGGGCAAGCCGAAGCGTGGACCAATTCACTGATGGATTACTTTTTAAGTACATCCAGAACCACGTTTCGACTTGTCCTGCAACGAAATGATGAAAATTGTTTACAATATCATTCCAGGTGACACTATAAGAATCTTTAAGTCTCTCTAAGCGAAACAAAAAGTCGTCGACCGTCATTTTATTATTGTCGAACTTTATACCCCATTTCGCATAATTTGGAAATCGGGCATAGGAGTTCGAGACAGATACTTGTGGCGGGGAGTGGTTCTGCGGAGGAGTTGGATCATGCAGTTGCATGTTACTGAACTGTCGCAAGAAACTATCCACATTACTACTCTGTGCCATATGCACAGGATAACGTATTGGGTTTTCCAATGGCGGTATAGATTGATGAGGAACATTGGATCCAGCTGCAAACTCGGCTCGTCTGTTGACATCATACGAGCTACCCGGACGCATGGGAGTTGGATTCACTTGTGGCTCTGGATTAGAATTACCCACTTGAGCTGGTGATGGCGTGTGGGCCGATAATGCCGCTCTTACCATTGAAAAAACTTCCTGCTGCATTGCAACTCGGTTTTTCTCAAGCTCTTCTCGGATGAATCGGAGTTCATCCGTACGATTGATACCAACAGTGGCGGAAACTACATCACGTACGTATTGCTCAAAATGCTCAGATTCACTGGTATCGTTGGTTGTACGAGGCGGAGTTTTAGCTAACGTTACTTCCGGTTGCTCGACAGCTTCCGGTAAGCTGACGGAATTGGTTGGGAGGACACTATTCGGAGCGTCGTCTGCCATATTTGCAGTTAAGGATTTATTTCCTTTATTTTCTTTTTCTTTTGGTTTAATTATACCCTTACTTCGGGTGGAGTATCCACTGGGAAATTGCCTAGGGTTACTAGAACCAGGGTTAGACATAATGAGGTAATAACCAAGTTCTTACCAAGAAAAAAAACTCGATAAAGCAAAAGTATGAGAAAAAAAAAATAAAAAGAATATTCAACGAATGTATTTCAAAAAAAATATATGAAACGATATATTTTTCTTAAAAATAAGGTATATTGGGTATAGCTGTATTGTCAGTATGTTCTACAACTTCAAATCTAACAACATGCAAATACTCTTTATATTAATAAAGAACATATAATTTCTATCTAAGTATATGTGTAAGAAATTAATTAAATCATGGTATCGAGGATGTGCCGAACGAACTAAAAGGATTACTAGGAGGTAGAAACAAATTTCAAAACAAAAAAAAAGTTTCCTGTTTTCCACTATGGATAGTATGTGTTATTATATATCTATTATGCTACTATCAAAAGATGCAATGAACTATACTGGTAAAAAAAACAAAATCTGGTGCGTTAAGTTAGTAGCAAAAGCACAGTGAAGCAACTGACGAAAGTGGTGACTACTTGCGACCCACTTCCCGGACTTGACACTTGTGTTTGTGCTTTCACATCAGGCTTTTAGAAGCAAGATCTTATGCCACAGATATAAACGAATAAATGATAAAAGATACATTCATTTACCGGTCATAAAATCCTACCAATAAAAAGTTTGTTTTACCAATTTTTTTTTCCGTGCATGCTACGCGAAGACAGGGAGTTTTATCGACCTATCTACCGGACATGTCACTAAGGTTTTTGTAAAGTTCAACTCTGCTTCAACGCTTTAAAATTGTCAACATAGCAACGGAAGCAAATGGGGAAATTTTCACCCATAAACCGGACATGTAGAGAACAATTTAAAAACGGACGATGGAAAACGATATAACTTTTATTAAGTTATAAAACTATCTGATAATTTTACTTTTGCAGATACATTCACCTATTTTCAAGTCAAAATAAATTAAATTTTTTTATAACAGCGAATCTAGATACAAAACTTCGGGCCCCACGTTGGGCGCCACCTGTAACGTACCCCGAACGCCCTCAGGAAGCAAAATGTTTAAGGATGACCCGTTGTCCTCCTTGGAATGAAACCAGCCCTCTTCCGGCACTATCACCCGTGCTGGCTGAGGCCTCGCTCCTGGATTACAAAAAAACTTCCCTTATTCAGGCGTTGGGGTTGATCCCTCCTACTAACACTATCTACCCTTATGACCCAAGGTCACAGGACCCTTAGGCCAGTCCGGGCAGACCAGAAGGAGGGTTGTCCAGCCATCTTGCGGCCCAGGCATGATCATCCACTCGCTAGCTCAGCGGCGGGTATGGGATCTTGCCACAAGACCTGGACAGGGGTTACATTAATATTTTACATGCCTGTATAAGATACTGTAGTAAAGGTCTGCCACTACAGCATCCGTAACCAAACCACCAAAACAAAAAAACAATGCGAGGCCCGAGTTTCGCTAGATTCGCTCATATTTTCCCCCCATAGTGAAGAATCAGGTGGAGAGTTTAAGGTGGAGATTCTCTCCAAGAGCTGACCCACCCCTAACTAAAAATTAATTTAGCGACCATGGCCATCGCTGCGCTCGGTTAGCAATGGCCCCTAACTTAAGATGGTACCTAACCTTAGACAAGGTTACATACCAACGTTTTGTTAGCCCTCCTTGATCCCTTCATGGCCCGACACATCCCCGAAAAACGCTTTTAACACTCGGTCATAATGAAATGCTAAACAACAGATTTAATTCTTATAGGGATAAACCTCATCACGCGCCAAAGCAAATTTCAAAAAGTAGGCATTTGGGATTCCAACTTAATAAAAAAAGAACTATTGTTTTAAGCTTTTGTATCCTATTGGATTAATAAAAAAAAGTTTATTGCAACCCCTTTCCGTTCTTATCCTAATCTTACATGAAACTATTAATACTATATACAAATATAGTTATTTTGAACCCCGATAGGACAAAAAAATATCCATACATATATCGGAATATATCTATTTTTTTTGTCATTCATAAAAAAAGATAATCGAATATTACACGTATATGACGATTTATGTATGTAATGTCAATTGTTTCTTTGTAATTTGTATTTATTTTATACAATAACTTCGATGTTTGGTAATTTGTAATTTTTTTTTTATATAGGGCTTTAATTCAATAAAAAAGTAATCCTGCTTGGTCAATTCGCTACTTTTAATATCTATTATTGTTCCAATGCACGTCACAATATTTATAATATAAGTAATCACTTACCCCTTTCTAAGGGTTACTTTCATTTATACCCGTTCTGCAAGGCTGGGGTCCGAGGTGCACCGCGTTCCGTCCTTGGTTAATGATACCGCTTGTATATTTCTGTATCTTTACCGAGCTAGCTATTTAGGGAAAGTGAGGTACAATTGAAACAAAAAAGATTTACACATTCAAAATTCAAATTAACCACTACTTATCTTTTCTTTTATATAATTCAAGCGCCCTCTAGGGTTGAGTAGTCCTGTGTATCGGCTCTGGTTGTGGCTTTTGCTGGTGCGCAGCTTAGTGGTTTGAAGCAGGGGTGGTACTTTGATGAATCTGTGGCCCACGTGGCGCACGATCGGCGTGAGTGGATTTTTTCCCTTTTCCACAAAAAAAAACGATGGCCGTGCTTGGTTGAGTGAGTGGGTTTTAGAGTGGGGATCACAACTCTGGTGGTGGTGGGGGAAATTTTTTTGGCACCGCAATTGGACTAAGTTTGTGTCACGACTCACGCTCACGATTTGTCGAAAGCTTTTAACTTCTCGTTGACACAAACTTCATTATATGCACAAAAAAAAATATTTCCCCGTGTGACCCTTCTATATTCCTGCCAAGGAACCCTTATGGCAACTACACTGCACTGTCGCGTCGATTCTGAGATCAGAAATTTATGGTTTAACGATGAGGGGTATTTTACTACAACCTCGAGATACATACATTTCAACGTCCTCGGTTCCAGTATGCGGGGAACACGAGGACAGCCTAAGCTCGAGATGTCAGCCTCCACTTCGTTTTCCTTGCTGCGTCAATCGGACGGGGCGTCAAATGGCGGATCGAAAGCGCTTCGCAACGATAAGCGTAATTATGTCGAACACGTACTACACGTTGTATTGTGTAGCGACTAGGCCGTCTTCCACTGAGGCGGACACGCTTCTCGTTGGAAAAAAAAAATACTTGGGAAGATCGCAACCCACGTCCGACTGGTATCACTCTTGAAGATTAAATGCGAGCAAACGTCAACTCGTGCATATGACCACAGATCTGCTACCATCATTTTCTCCCTCACCCAATGCCAAAGGGGTCTCTTTCACTCCCGTAGCTTGCCGGGCTAAATTTGCAAATCCCTCCAGCTCGTCACATTTAATTCAGAAAAATAAACTGGGATTTTCCCATGTAAGTTTAATCATTTTAGAATTTCTCGTATATCAATTATATTTTTCTGAATAAAATATACTGCGCTAGATGGATTCAAAAAAAATCCGCGGCAAACTCAGCGAAAATTCAAATAAAACTCATGGCCGATATTTCATCTCCGAACCCAAATCTATCCAACCACTTACTATAATTCGGAGCATCCGCTACGGATGTAGCCATTGCTCGTTAATTTCTTTGAAAGTGAAGTTGGACCGCCGAGGTTTACCACAATCTTGCTAAATAAAACTTACATTAATTAAAATTACCTAAAAGTGAATTAAAAAACTATTTCTAACTTAATCTAACATATATATTTTACATTGATGCATAAAATGATACCTACATAATTGAAAATTTAACCTATGAATATTATGCTACCTATATTAATTAATTTACATAAATAAATGCTTTACACCTACATAAAAATGGTTTAAGACAAGTTCATGGGGTTCTGTGTGATCGTGGTTTGTGGTCTTTTGAGATGTGATTTAGATTAAAAACCTACTACGTGTGATTTAGGGACAGCTTTTCCTTGATTAACAGAGTACGAGAGTTGTCATGGTGTTCGCGATAAATCGTGAGTTGGGAGGGAACAATGTACTCAAGGCATCTTAACACCTGTTGCCAAACGTGATAAAACTGAGTGGTGAAGTAGTGAAGTCCGTCCGATATTAAAATTAAAATCTTGGCATGAATTATTTTTTTTCTTTTGCTGCGTCTGGCTACCTTTGGACAAGAACCACCCCAATCCGACCGTTACCTAGCTGAGCATATGCAAGCATGCCAAGTCCAGTCCTTTCGGTAGTAACCAGTGTTCAGAAGCGTAACAAAAGAAAATGGCGCCCATTGTGTAGGCTTGATAGTACATTAATATAAAATAACACCTCTATCATTTAGTAATTACAAATTTAAAAATTAAGTACTGTTTTTGCCTTTGCAGTTTAATTTGTGTAAGTGTTTTAACAGTAAGTCCCGGTCTAAGCATAGCTTTAATTGCAATCCGCGTTGCGACTGTTAAATATCCGAAAGAAGTAAATTGTCTTTTATGTTCATATACGTCCGGCATTATCCTTCGTTAGGATATGGCGTTGCATATGGATATGTCTTACAACATTTACAAAATAATAATAATAGTATAGTCCATAGTATTGCAATTAATAGTGCTAATTATGTTGCTACTATAACAAACTATGATACCCAACAAAATCAGTTTTGCGTTAACATGCATTTTATTTTGCATAGTCCGTCTGATGTTTATTAATCTAATCTAAATAAAATAGTAATATTTTAATATTATTATACCTCAAAGTCCAAGTAAATAACGATCACACAAACCCCAAATTATTGATGATTTTTTTCCCCTTTTGCTTTATTAGTTCGATAAATTTGAAAGTATAAATATTTCAATTAGATATTTTAAAAGTTTAGTTTGTATTTGAATACAATTTTTCAATTACTTTGATAACAGGGATTTTAACATAAAACAAATTATTATGGAAGATAAAATACCAGTTACGCGTGCTAGAGGAAAATCTACTACGTCTCGAGGAAATTATTCCAGTAATTCCAACAGATTTTCTCTGAATTACCGTAGTGAGTCACCAACTCCAGCTCCTATGACATCGAGACCTATTGTAACTCGAACTCCCACAAATGAAAATAGCAATGTATACGCTGATCATTCTATGAATCAAAATATACCAAATTTACCTCCCCCAATTGATCCAACAGTGGAACAGCATGGTGCAGCATGTATTCCGAATAATAACAACAGTCCACAAGATAATATATCTGTTCATATTCCACAAGAGTCAGCTTCTGTAGCCAATAGAGACATTGAAGTGCTTTCATCAGCTTTTCAGCGTATGCTTGAAGCAAATAACAGAGCATTTATTCAAGAGATGAGAACACTTAGAAACTCATTAGTTCAGAGGTTAGACAACTTAAATTCAAATAGGCCAAGTGTTAGTCAACCCGAAGTTCTTTCAAATCGTCAAGAACAATCAAACGTTCATGCAGAATTTGATCGTTTTCTAAACAACGCATCCTTTTCATAAATAAATAGAGTATTGCCAGTTAATCAGCCGAATAATCAAACATTACCTTCGATGCCTTCCTCTGCAGATTCGATTTGCAAAATCGAAAAGTGGCAGATTTTCTTTGACGGATCGGAAAATATCCATGACTTTCTTTTCAAGGTGGAGACTTTGAAGGAAAGATCGCAATGTAGTTGGGATCATGTCCTCTCATCCTTTCATGTACTGTTGAAAGGTAAAGCAGAATCTTGGTTCTGGTTTTTCCTGAAACAAAATCCAAATGCAAATTACAATCGTTTAAAATATGCCATAATAAAAGAGTTCAGTAAAGTAGAAAACGATCATGAAAAATTACTTAGAATGCTTTCACGTCGTCAAGGTCACAAAGAGCATTTCGATGACTACTTCACTGAAATGATTCGCATGAACTCACGATTCGCTCAGCCTCTAAGTGATGTTAAAATGATTGATTTGCTGAAGAAGAACAGCAACGAATCCTTAGGATCACTCTTGTTTCCATACTCGGTCAGTAGCTTGGAGCAGTTGAGAGACGTTGCCCGAAGAGCCGAACATTTTGTGCAGCATCAAGTATCTCCGAGATATCCAAGCTACCGACGAGGTGTAAATGAAATACAGGAATCCGTTTCTTGTCAGGTGGATAAAAATGATGAGGATCCAGAACTTGCAGCTTACTCTGGAGTTAATAGATTTGACCGTTCTAGAAAACCACTTGACACTTCCAAGTTTCAGTGCTGGAACTGTGATCAGATTGGTCACAGTTACTACGAATGTGAGTCGGAAATTCGAAACTTGTTCTGCTACAGGTGTGGTGAAAAGAACGTGTCAACAGTGAAGTGCAAGAAACATTCGTTAAACAGGAATGTGAGCGAGATGGCCGCCGGGGACTCTCGTTCGATAAACCCTTCCCCGAGCCATTAGATATTCAAAACGTATCTGTAGGAAATCATAGAGGACCTACAGATACAAAACTTTCTCACGATGACCTTGAAATTCCTCCTGTTGCAATTTTAAAATCTGATCTGAAAACAAATAATGCAAGCATTCAAACTGATATTAATCCACCCCTATCTCTTCATGAAAGAATCGTTCGATATCAACATGCTAAAAGTAGAATTTTTGCAGTTTCAAATCCCCCAATGTTGTCAGAAAAGATACGAAAATGTCGAACTAGATTCCAGAATAGAAAAGCTCATAGAAACGCATTAGAGTCAACCCTAATAGATGACCTAACTGATATGAGACCGTTCTTATATATTAAAATCGGTAAAGAAAAAGTATATTCTCTATTAGATTCAGGTGCATCTGTTAGCGTACTCGGGAAGGATTCTATAGAATTCTTAAAACGGAATGCTATTGTTGCCAATCCTTTGAAATCTTCTATCCGAACAGCTGATGGTACTTAGCAATCAGTTCACGGCTTTTTTCGGATTCCAGTGGAATTTAATAATGTGTCGAAAGAGATAGACTTTTATATAGTACCAAATTTACAACAAAATGCTTACTTAGGCATTAACTTCTGGAGAAGTTTTAATATAAAACCCCAAATTGTACCTGAGATTTCTGCTCTGGCAGATTTATCTCCTGATTTTTGTAAACATGAATTATCCGATATACATATATATATTTAATATATTAATAACCTATTATCTGTGAAAGTGTGACTTGTGATAGTTTGGCTGTAGGTCGACTTGTTTAATTTTGTTTATGTATATGTACAGAAAAGTATACATTTCTAACAACCTGGATACCCGTCGGACATTGTGCACAATATTCGGATAAGTGGTGAGTTCCTTTTTTTTATTGTATTATTTACTACGTTGATTATTTTGCCAAACTATCCCTTTGCATTTTTTTTTTGTATTACCTACCATAATTAAACATTGAATTTTTAAATCTTATGACATCTTGCTAATAAAACTTACATTAAATAAAATTACCTAAAACTGAATTAAAAAAACTATTTCTAACTTAATCTAACATATATATTTTACATTGATGCATAAAATGATACCTACATAATTGAAAATTTAACCTATGAATATTATGCTACCTATATTAATTAATTTACATAAATAAATGCTTTACACCTACATAAAAATGGTTTAAGACAAGTTCATGGGGTTCTGTGTGATCCTGGTTTGTGGTCTTTTGAGATGTGATTTAGATTAAAAACCTACTACGTGTGATTTAGGGACAGCTTTTCCTTGATTAACAGAGTACGAGAGTTGTCATGGTGTTCGCGATAAATCGTGAGTTGGGAGGGAACAATGTACTCAAGGCATCTTAACACCTGTTGCCAAACGTGATAAAACTGAGTGGTGAAGTAGTGAAGTCCGTCCGATATTAAAATTAAAATCTTGGCATGAATTATTTTTTTTCTTTTGCTGCGTCTGGCTACCTTTGGACAAGAACCACCCCAATCCGACCGTTACCTAGCTGAGCATATGCAAGCATGCCAAGTCCAGTCCTTTCGGTAGTAACCAGTGTTCAGAAGCGTAACAAAAGAAAATGGCGCCCATTGTGTAGGCTTGATAAAAAAAATATCCATACATATATCGGAATATATCTATTTTTTTTGTCATTCATAAAAAAAGATAATCGAATATTACACGTATATGACTATTTATGTATGTAATGTCAATTGTTTCTTTGTAATTTGTATTTATTTTATACAATAACTTCGATGTTTGGTAATTTGTAATTTTTTTTTTATATAGGGCTTTAATTCAATAAAAAAGTAATCCTGCTTGGTCAATTCGCTACTTTTAATATCTATTATTGTTCCAATGCACGTCACAATATTTATAATATAAGTAATCACTTACCCCTTTCTAAGGGTTACTTTCATTTATACCCGTTCTGCAAGGCTGGGGTCCGAGGTGCACCGCGTTCCGTCCTTGGTTAATGATACCGCTTGTATATTTCTGTATCTTTACCGAGCTAGCTATTTAGGGAAAGTGAGGTACAATTGAAACAAAAAAGATTTACACATTCAAAATTCAAATTAACCACTACTTATCTTTTCTTTTATATAATTCAAGCGCCCTCTAGGGTTGAGTAGTCCTGTGTATCGGCTCTGGTTGTGGCTTTTGCTGGTGCGCAGCTTAGTGGTTTGAAGCAGGGGTGGTACTTTGATGAATCTGTGGCCCACGTGGCGCACGATCGGCGTGAGTGGATTTTTTCCCTTTTCCACAAAAAAAAACGATGGCCGTGCTTGGTTGAGTGAGTGGGTTTTAGAGTGGGGAGCACAACTCTGGTGGTGGTGGGGGAAATTTTTTTGGCACCGCAATTGGACTAAGTTTGTGTCACGACTCACGCTCACGATTTGTCGAAAGCTTTTAACTTCTCGTTGACACAAACTTCATTATATGCACAAAAAAAAATATTTCCCCGTGTGACCCTTCTATATTCCTGCCAAGGAACCCTTATGGCAACTACACTGCACTGTCGCGTCGATTCTGAGATCAGAAATTTATGGTTTAACGATGAGGGGTATTTTACTACAACCTCGAGATACATACATTTCAACGTCCTCGGTTCCAGTATGCGGGGAACACGAGGACAGCCTAAGCTCGAGATGTCAGCCTCCACTTCGTTTTCCTTGCTGCGTCAATCGGACGGGGCGTCAAATGGCGGATCGAAAGCGCTTCGCAACGATAAGCGTAATTATGTCGAACACGTACTACACGTTGTATTGTGTAGCGACTAGGCCGTCTTCCACTGAGGCGGACACGCTTCTCGTTGGAAAAAAAAAATACTTGGGAAGATCGCAACCCACGTCCGACTGGTATCACTCTTGAAGATTAAATGCGAGCAAACGTCAACTCGTGCATATGACCACAGATCTGCTACCATCATTTTCTCCCTCACCCAATGCCAAAGGGGTCTCTTTCACTCCCGTAGCTTGCCGGGCTAAATTTGCAAATCCCTCCAGCTCGTCACATTTAATTCAGAAAAATAAACTGGGATTTTCCCATGTAAGTTTAATCATTTTAGAATTTCTCGTATATCAATTATATTTTTCTGAATAAAATATACTGCGCTAGATGGATTCAAAAAAAATCCGCGGCAAACTCAGCGAAAATTCAAATAAAACTCATGGCCGATATTTCATCTCCGAACCCAAATCTATCCAACCACTTACTATAATTCGGAGCATCCGCTACGGATGTAGCCATTGCTCGTTAATTTCTTTGAAAGTGACGTTGGACCGCCGAGGTTTACCACAATCTTGCTAAATAAAACTTACATTAATTAAAATTACCTAAAAGTGAATTAAAAAACTATTTCTAACTTAATCTAACATATATATTTTACATTGATGCATAAAATGATACCTACATAATTGAAAATTTAACCTATGAATATTATGCTACCTATATTAATTAATTTACATAAATAAATGCTTTACACCTACATAAAAATGGTTTAAGACAAGTTCATGGGGTTCTGTGTGATCGTGGTTTGTGGTCTTTTGAGATGTGATTTAGATTAAAAACCTACTACGTGTGATTTAGGGACAGCTTTTCCTTGATTAACAGAGTACGAGAGTTGTCATGGTGTTCGCGATAAATCGTGAGTTGGGAGGGAACAATGTACTCAAGGCATCTTAACACCTGTTGCCAAACGTGATAAAACTGAGTGGTGAAGTAGTGAAGTCCGTCCGATATTAAAATTAAAATCTTGGCATGAATTATTTTTTTTCTTTTGCTGCGTCTGGCTACCTTTGGACAAGAACCACCCCAATCCGACCGTTACCTAGCTGAGCATATGCAAGCATGCCAAGTCCAGTCCTTTCGGTAGTAACCAGTGTTCAGAAGCGTAACAAAAGAAAATGGCGCCCATTGTGTAGGCTTGATAGTACATTAATATAAAATAACACCTCTATCATTTAGTAATTACAAATTTAAAAATTAAGTACTGTTTTTGCCTTTGCAGTTTAATTTGTGTAAGTGTTTTAACAGTAAGTCCCGGTCTAAGCATAGCTTTAATTGCAATCCGCGTTGCGACTGTTAAATATCCGAAAGAAGTAAATTGTCTTTTATGTTCATATACGTCCGGCATTATCCTTCGTTAGGATATGGCGTTGCATATGGATATGTCTTACAACATTTACAAAATAATAATAATAGTATAGTCCATAGTATTGCAATTAATAGTGCTAATTATGTTGCTACTATAACAAACTATGATACCCAACAAAATCAGTTTTGCGTTAACATGCATTTTATTTTGCATAGTCCGTCTGATGTTTATTAATCTAATCTAAATAAAATAGTAATATTTTAATATTATTATACCTCAAAGTCCAAGTAAATAACGATCACACAAACCCCAAATTATTGATGATTTTTTTCCCCTTTTGCTTTATTAGTTCGATAAATTTGAAAGTATAAATATTTCAATTAGATATTTTAAAAGTTTAGTTTGTATTTGAATACAATTTTTCAATTACTTTGATAACAGGGATTTTAACATAAAACAAATTATTATGGAAGATAAAATACCAGTTACGCGTGCTAGAGGAAAATCTACTACGTCTCGAGGAAATTATTCCAGTAATTCCAACAGATTTTCTCTGAATTACCGTAGTGAGTCACCAACTCCAGCTCCTATGACATCGAGACCTATTGTAACTCGAACTCCCACAAATGAAAATAGCAATGTATACGCTGATCATTCTATGAATCAAAATATACCAAATTTACCTCCCCCAATTGATCCAACAGTGGAACAGCATGGTGCAGCATGTATTCCGAATAATAACAACAGTCCACAAGATAATATATCTGTTCATATCCCACAAGAGTCAGCTTCTGTAGCCAATAGAGACATTGAAGTGCTTTCATCAGCTTTTCAGCGTATGCTTGAAGCAAATAACAGAGCATTTATTCAAGAGATAAGAACACTTAGAAACTCATTAGTTCAGAGGTTAGACAACTTAAATTCAAATAGGCCAAGTGTTAGTCAACCCGAAGTTCTTTCAAATCGTCAAGAACAATCAAACGTTCATGCAGAATTTGATCGTTTTCTAAACAACGCATCCTTTTCATCAATAAATAGAGTATTGCCAGTTAATCAGCCGAATAATCAAACATTACCTTCGATGCCTTCCTCTGCAGATTCGATTTGCAAAATCGAAAAGTGGCAGATTTTCTTTGACGGATCGGAAAATATCCATGACTTTCTTTTCAAGGTGGAGACTTTGAAGGAAAGATCGCAATGTAGTTGGGATCATGTCCTCTCATCCTTTCATGTACTGTTGAAAGGTAAAGCAGAATCTTGGTTCTGGTTTTTCCTGAAACAAAATCCAAATGCAAATTACAATCGTTTAAAATATGCCATAATAAAAGAGTTCAGTAAAGTAGAAAACGATCATGAAAAATTACTTAGAATGCTTTCACGTCGTCAAGGTCACAAAGAGCATTTCGATGACTACTTCACTGAAATGATTCGCATGAACTCACGATTCGCTCAGCCTCTAAGTGATGTTAAAATGATTGATTTGCTGAAGAAGAACAGCAACGAATCCTTAGGATCACTCTTGTTTCCATACTCGGTCAGTAGCTTGGAGCAGTTGAGAGACGTTGCCCGAAGAGCCGAACATTTTGTGCAGCATCAAGTATCTCCGAGATATCCAAGCTACCGACGAGGTGTAAATGAAATACAGGAATCCGTTTCTTGTCAGGTGGATAAAAATGATGAGGATCCAGAACTTGCAGCTTACTCTGGAGTTAATAGATTTGACCGTTCTAGAAAACCACTTGACACTTCCAAGTTTCAGTGCTGGAACTGTGATCAGATTGGTCACAGTTACTACGAATGTGAGTCGGAAATTCGAAACTTGTTCTGCTACAGGTGTGGTGAAAAGAACGTGTCAACAGTGAAGTGCAAGAAACATTCGTTAAACAGGAATGTGAGCGAGATGGCCGCCGGGGACTCTCGTTCGATAAACCCTTCCCCGAGCCATTAGATATTCAAAACGTATCTGTAGGAAATCATAGAGGACCTACAGATACAAAACTTTCTCACGATGACCTTGAAATTCCTCCTGTTGCAATTTTAAAATCTGATCTGAAAACAAATAATGCAAGCATTCAAACTGATATTAATCCACCCCTATCTCTTCATGAAAGAATCGTTCGATATCAACATGCTAAAAGTAGAATTTTTGCAGTTTCAAATCCCCCAATGTTGTCAGAAAAGATACGAAAATGTCGAACTAGATTCCAGAATAGAAAAGCTCATAGAAACGCATTAGAGTCAACCCTAATAGATGACCTAACTGATATGAGACCGTTCTTATATATTAAAATCGGTAAAGAAAAAGTATATTCTCTATTAGATTCAGGTGCATCTGTTAGCGTACTCGGGAAGGATTCTATAGAATTCTTAAAACGGAATGCTATTGTTGCCAATCCTTTGAAATCTTCTATCCGAACAGCTGATGGTACTTAGCAATCAGTTCACGGCTTTTGTCGGATTCCAGTGGAATTTAATAATGTGTCGAAAGAGATAGACTTTTATATAGTACCAAATTTACAACAAAATGCTTACTTAGGCATTAACTTCTGGAGAAGTTTTAATATAAAACCCCAAATTGTACCTGAGATTTCTGCTCTGGCAGATTTATCTCCTGATTTTTGTAAACATGAATTATCCGATATACATATATATATTTAATATATTAATAACCTATTATCTGTGAAAGTGTGACTTGTGATAGTTTGGCTGTAGGTCGACTTGTTTAATTTTGTTTATGTATATGTACAGAAAAGTATACATTTCTAACAACCTGGATACCCGTCGGACATTGTGCACAATATTCGGATAAGTGGTGAGTTCCTTTTTTTTATTGTATTATTTACTACGTTGATTATTTTGCCAAACTACCCCTTTGCATTTTTTTTTTGTATTACCTACCCTAATTAAACATTGAATTTTTAAATCTTATGACATCTTGCTAAATAAAACTTACATTAAATAAAATTACCTATAAGTGAATTAAAAAACTATTTCTAACTTAATCTAACATATATATTTTACATTGATGCATAAAATGATACCTACATAATTGAAAATTTAACCTATGAATATTATGCTACCTATATTAATTAATTTACATAAATAAATGCTTTACACCTACATAAAAATGGTTTAAGACAAGTTCATGGGGTTCTGTGTGATCGTGGTTTGTGGTCTTTTGAGATGTGATTTAGATTAAAAACCTACTACGTGTGATTTAGGGACAGCTTTTCCTTGATTAACAGAGTACGAGAGTTGTCATGGTGTTCGCGATAAATCGTGAGTTGGGAGGGAACAATGTACTCAAGGCATCTTAACACCTGTTGCCAAACGTGATAAAACTGAGTGGTGAAGTAGTGAAGTCCGTCCGATATTAAAATTAAAATCTTGGCATGAATTATTTTTTTTCTTTTGCTGCGTCTGGCTACCTTTGGACAAGAACCACCCCAATCCGACCGTTACCTAGCTGAGCATATGCAAGCATGCCAAGTCCAGTCCTTTCGGTAGTAACCAGTGTTCAGAAGCGTAACAAAAGAAAATGGCGCCCATTGTGTAGGCTTGATAGTACATTAATATAAAATAACACCTCTATCATTTAGTAATTACAAATTTAAAAATTAAGTACTGTTTTTGCCTTTGCAGTTTAATTTGTGTAAGTGTTTTAACAGTAAGTCCCGGTCTAAGCATAGCTTTAATTGCAATCCGCGTTGCGACTGTTAAATATCCGAAAGAATTAAATTGTCTTTTATGTTCATATACGTCCGGCATTATCCTTCGTTAGGATATGGCGTTGCATATGGATATGTCTTACAACATTTACAAAATAATAATAATAGTATAGTCCATAGTATTGCAATTAATAGTGCTAATTATGTTGCTACTATAACAAACTATGATACCCAACAAAATCAGTTTTGCGTTAACATGCATTTTATTTTGCATAGTCCGTCTGATGTTTATTAATCTAATCTAAATAAAATAGTAATATTTTAATATTATTATACCTCAAAGTCCAAGTAAATAACGATCACACAAACCCCAAATTATTGATGATTTTTTTCCCCTTTTGCTTTATTAGTTCGATAAATTTGAAAGTATAAATATTTCAATTAGATATTTTAAAAGTTTATTTTGTATTTGAATACAATTTTTCAATTACTTTGATAACAGGGATTTTAACATAAAACAAATTATTATGGAAGATAAAATACCAGTTACGCGTGCTAGAGGAAAATCTACTACGTCTCGAGGAAATTATTCCAGTAATTCCAACAGATTTTCTCTGAATTACCGTAGTGAGTCACCAACTCCAGCTCCTATGACATCGAGACCTATTGTAACTCGAACTCCCACAAATGAAAATAGCAATGTATACGCTGATCATTCTATGAATCAAAATATACCAAATTTACCTCCCCCAATTGATCCAACAGTGGAACAGCATGGTGCAGCATGTATTCCGAATAATAACAACAGTCCACAAGATAATATATCTGTTCATATCCCACAAGAGTCAGCTTCTGTAGCCAATAGAGACATTGAAGTGCTTTCATCAGCTTTTCAGCGTATGCTTGAAGCAAATAACAGAGCATTTATTCAAGAGATGAGAACACTTAGAAACTCATTAGTTCAGAGGTTAGACAACTTAAATTCAAATAGGCCAAGTGTTAGTCAACCCGAAGTTCTTTCAAATCGTCAAGAACAATCAAACGTTCATGCAGAATTTGATCGTTTTCTAAACAACGCATCCTTTTCATCAATAAATAGAGTATTGCCAGTTAATCAGCCGAATAATCAAACATTACCTTCGATGCCTTCCTCTGCAGATTCGATTTGCAAAATCGAAAAGTGGCAGATTTTCTTTGACGGATCGGAAAATATCCATGACTTTCTTTTCAAGGTGGAGACTTTGAAGGAAAGATCGCAATGTAGTTGGGATCATGTCCTCTCATCCTTTCATGTACTGTTGAAAGGTAAAGCAGAATCTTGGTTCTGGTTTTTCCTGAAACAAATTCCAAATGCAAATTACAATCGTTTAAAATATGCCATAATAAAAGAGTTCAGTAAAGTAGAAAACGATCATGAAAAATTACTTAGAATGCTTTCACGTCGTCAAGGTCACAAAGAGCATTTCGATGACTACTTCACTGAAATGATTCGCATGAACTCACGATTCGCTCAGCCTCTAAGTGATGTTAAAATGATTGATTTGCTGAAGAAGAACAGCAACGAATCCTTAGGATCACTCTTGTTTCCATACTCGGTCAGTAGCTTGGAGCAGTTGAGAGACGTTGCCCGAAGAGCCGAACATTTTGTGCAGCATCAAGTATCTCCGAGATATCCAAGTTACCGACGAGGTGTAAATGAAATACAGGAATCCGTTTCTTGTCAGGTGGATAAAAATGATGAGGATCCAGAACTTGCAGCTTACTCTGGAGTTAATAGATTTGACCGTTCTAGAAAACCACTTGACACTTCCAAGTTTCAGTGCTGGAACTGTGATCAGATTGGTCACAGTTACTACGAATGTGAGTCGGAAATTCGAAACTTGTTCTGCTACAGGTGTGGTGAAAAGAACGTGTCAACAGTGAAGTGCAAGAAACATTCGTTAAACAGGAATGTGAGCGAGATGGCCGCCGGGGACTCTCGTTCGATAAACCCTTCCCCGAGCCATTAGATATTCAAAACGTATCTGTAGGAAATCATAGAGGACCTACAGATACAAAACTTTCTCACGATGACCTTGAAATTCCTCCTGTTGCAATTTTAAAATCTGATCTGAAAACAAATAATGCAAGCATTCAAACTGATATTAATCCACCCCTATCTCTTCATGAAAGAATCGTTCGATATCAACATGCTAAAAGTAGAATTTTTGCAGTTTCAAATCCCCCAATGTTGTCAGAAAAGATACGAAAATGTCGAACTAGATTCCAGAATAGAAAAGCTCATAGAAACGCATTAGAGTCAACCCTAATAGATGACCTAACTGATATGAGACCGTTCTTATATATTAAAATCGGTAAAGAAAAAGTATATTCTCTATTAGATTCAGGTGCATCTGTTAGCGTACTCGGGAAGGATTCTATAGAATTCTTAAAACGGAATGCTATTGTTGCCAATCCTTTGAAATCTTCTATCCGAACAGCTGATGGTACTTAGCAATCAGTTCACGGCTTTTGTCGGATTCCAGTGGAATTTAATAATGTGTCGAAAGAGATAGACTTTTATATAGTACCAAATTTACAACAAAATGCTTACTTAGGCATTAACTTCTGGAGAAGTTTTAATATAAAACCCCAAATTGTACCTGAGATTTCTGCTCTGGCAGATTTATCTCCTGATTTTTCTAAACATGAATTATCCGATATACAAATCCATGAATTAAATAAAATTGTAGATTTATTTCCATCACTTTCGAAACTAGGCCTCGGAAAGACTGAAGTAGAAAAGCACACTATTGACACAGGCGATGCTGTGCCCATAAAATCGAAGCATTTTCCGCTGTCGCCACCTCGTCAAGGTGAAGCGTATGCTGAACTCGACCGAATGTTATCTCTTGGAGTTATTGTCGAGAGCAATAGTCCTTGGAGTTCTCCAATTGTATTGGTTAGAAAACCAGGTAAAATTCGACTGTGCATAGACTTCCGCAAGGTTAATAGCGTCACTAAAAAGGATGCTTATCCTCTGCCGCACATTGGCGGATTATTGAGTAGACTTAAGGACACACATTTCATCAGCGGAATCGACTTAAAGGATGCATATTGGCAAATTCCCCTAGATGAGAAGTCCAAAGAAAAGACGGCATTTGCTGTACCCGGTAGGCCACTGTATGAATTTACGGTCATGCCTTTCGGGTTATGCAATGCTCCTCAACGAATGAGTCGTCTTATGGATCGGGTAATTCCCTCTCGATTTCGTGAAAATGTGTTCGTTTACCTAGATGATCTGCTAGTGTGCACAGCAACGTTTGAGGAACATATCCTTTTGTTGAAAGAGATTGCGAAATGCCTACAGCAAGCGAAATTAACAATTAATGTGGAGAAAAGCCGATTTTGCCAACGAGAGATAAAGTACCTGGGATACATTGTCGGCCAGGGTTGCCTTAAAACCGACCCTTCGAAGTTGGAAGCCATTACGGAATTCCCATTGCCGAAAAGTGTCCGACAAATCCGCCGATTTATCGGTATGACCGGGTGGTACCGACAATTTATCCCAAATTTCTCTGATCTCGCGGCTCCACTCACAGATTGTTTGCGCAAGTCCAAAACATTTTCGTTAACTTCTGAAGCTGTAGATGCATTTCAAAATCTCAAAGATGCATTAACTTCTGGGCCAGTCCTTGCACAGCCTGATTTTACGAAACCCTTTATAGTACAGTGTGATGCTTCGAGTTCTGGTGTCGGTGGTGTACTTTACCAAATGGATGATGATGGAAATGAGCGTCCAATTGCGTATGTCTCACAGAAACTGAATAATGCACAAAGGAATTATACAGTGTCTGAACAGGAGTGTCTGGCTGCAATTGCTTGTGTTCAAAAATTTAGACCCTACATTGACGGATTGCCCTTCAAAATTGTGACCGATCATTCAAGCTTGAAGTGGCTCATGTCACAGAAAGACTTGAGTGGCCGTCTAGCAAGATGGAGTTTGAAGCTTCAAGCGTATGACTTCACAATGGAACATCGAAAAGGGTCTTTGAACGTTGTACCAGATGCGCTCTCTCGATTAGATATGTGTGAGTTGAATTCAGTGGCAAAATACACAGAAATTGATTTAAAATCCAAGCATTTTAAGTCGCCTGCTTATGAAAATCTGAAAAAGTCAATTATTACAAACCAACCAAATTTACCAGATACCATTGTTTCAGATGAGTTTGTGTATAAGCGTGTACGATTCAGGTCAGGTAATCCTGATGAAGAAGAAGGGCTTTGGCGGCTTTGGTTGCCAGATGAACTTACCCTTCAAGCTATCGAAAACGCACACAACTCAGAATCTGGATGCCATGGTGGAATAGAAAAAACTGTTTTCCGCATACGACTTAAATACTTTTGGCCAGGCATGGTAAAACAGGTTAGGGATTTTGTTAAGTCATGTGACATATGCAAGGGAATTAAGCCTGTGAATTCATCAATGCGTCCGAAAATGGGAAAACAAATAGTCACTGATCGACCTATGCAGCGGCTATATATAGATCTGCTAGGGCCGTATCCCAGAACAAAAACTGGTAACACCACAATCTTTATCGCTCTAGATCATTTCAGCAAGTACGTGTTCTTGAAACCGTTGCGAAAAGCTTCCGCAAAGGATATATGTTTGTACTTAGAGAAAGATGTTTTCCATCAGTTTGGTACTCCGGAATACATCCATAAACAAATGGATGTATACGGTATAAAGCATATTCGAACAGGTCTTTACTCTCCACAAGCAAATAATTCAGAACGCGTCAACCGAGAGATAATATCTAAAATTCGCTTGTTTATTAAAGACAAGCATACCGAGTGGGACAAATTTCTTTCCCTAATAGGTGCTGTTCTACGAAGTGATCGTCATTCGTCAACCATGTGTTCCCCATATTCCATTCTTTTCGGTCAAGAAATGATCTTGAATGGGCAGGAGTACCCAATTCTTCGTCGTTTGAATTGCCTGAATGAACCAGATGTTCAAACTATTTCGTCCACAGATCGGATCCAACTTCTAAGATCTCGAGTTAAAGAAAATTTATATAACTCACATCTGAAAGGCAAAAATACGTACAACACCCGAACTCGAAATATTCAGTTTATGGTAGGTCAGGAGGTATTTCGACGAAACTTTGAGCAAAGCTCCTTTGCACAACAGAAAACATCAAAGTTCTTACCAAAATTTATAAAGTGCAGAGTAAGACATCGGGTTGGCAATTGTCTTTATGACTTGGAAACCATGCAAGGAAAATTAATAGGACGATATCATGCCAAAGACATTAGGCAATGAAATTAGAGAAAGGCAGTACATTTACATCCATGTTTCCTTTTTGTTTTCATTATTGCATAAGGTAAACAAAGAAGGTTTGTTACGGATGGCATTGCGTTCGTCCAAATTATCTCGCCACCAATGTAATTCCATATGCGCAGTGGTATAAAATTCCATTTCAACAAGGAAATTGTGCTGATCCTTCGTTAAGAATCGTGGTAGTAAGTAGTGCCAACATAATGTAATTGGGCCCAGGAACTAAAATCTATTTCCTCGCCGACACGTTCTTTTTCTGTTAAACTGTCGAAGCGAAAGGAACACTTGTTGAGACAGACTGTATTACCAGGTAATTTACTATGAGGTAAAACTGTTTCCATCCATAACCATCCATCTATTTGGTTTATTGTAGGGAATTTTGGGAACAGACTCCATATTAGTACTGGTCCCTTCCATCAAAATTAACTATCCAATGTGTATGTGGATATACAAATAAAACACACAGGTAAATGCAGTGATGCCTTTTAAAACATAAGTACCCTGATAGTGTTTTTAAATTGCAGTGATGGACCCGCATCCCCCACCGCTAGATTAAAATACCCTGTCCCAGACGCATCCACTGGTGTTGGGTATAAAAAAAAAATTGTTCTAGAGTCACGGTCACTATACCCTCCATATCGACAAGATAAAAAAAAAAATATTTGCTCCCGAAAGCAATTGTAGATTGACGCTCTTGATAAGGGCCCAGCTAAGCCCCGTCGTCATCGTATCACTTAGTTTACCGCTCTCCCTTTGCCTACTAAACCGGTGGAGACTTTCTCCCATAACCGAACAATCCTCTCCCACAACGACCAGCATTCAGCAATCAAACCAGTGACCAGATTAGAGGTCGGAAACGGTACCAACTGGCTAGTGGTAATAGTCGGTGAAAAGGTGCATAACGTTCGGTTAAGTGCGGAGACTGGTACCGGTGGATGGTGGAATCAAACTCGGTAAACAAATCGGTCGACGGCGGGACATAAGCGGTACTGCGCGCTTCCGAAAAGCGCATCATAAGTGCATGAAGGAGCATATAAGTAAAAATCAAAAAAAAAAAACATTAAAGAACAACCAACAAACAACAACCAGCAATAACTATAATCAATAACAAAAAGAAAAAAAAATAGAAAAAATTGGTGTTAAAAGCTTAAGATTTAATTTATAAAATATTTGAAATTGTCTAACTTGCCTAAATTACCTAGTGTCCCTTTTAATATATTAATAACCTATTATCTGTGAAAGTGTGACTTGTGATAGTTTGGCTGTTGGTCGACTTGTTTAATTTTGTTTATGTATATGTACAGAAAAGTATACATTTCTAACAACCTGGATACCCGTCGGACATTGTGCACAATATTCGGATAAGTGGTGAGTTCCTTTTTTTTATTGTATTATTTACTACGTTGATTATTTTGCCAAACTACCCCTTTGCATTTTTTTTTTGAATTACCTACCCTAATTAAACATTGAATTTTTAAATCTTATGACATCTTGCTAAATAAAACTTACATTAAATAAAATTACCTAAAAGTGAATTAAAAAACTATTTCTAACTTAATCTAACATATATATTTTACATTGATGTATAAAATGATACCTACATAATTGAAAATTTAACCTATGAATATTATGCTACCTATATTAATTAATTTACATAAATAAATGCTTTACACCTACATAAAAATGGTTTAAGACAAGTTCATGGGGTTCTGTGTGATCGTGGTTTGTGGTCTTTTGAGATGTGATTTAGATTAAAAACCTACTACGTGTGATTTAGGGACAGCTTTTCCTTGATTAACAGAGTACGAGAGTTGTCATGGTGTTCGCGATAAATCGTGAGTTGGGAGGGAACAATGTACTCAAGGCATCTTAACACCTGTTGCCAAACGTGATAAAACTGAGTGGTGAAGTAGTGAAGTCCGTCCGATATTAAAATTAAAATCTTGGCATGAATTATTTTTTTTCTTTTGCTGCGTCTGGCTACCTTTGGACAAGAACCACCCCAATCCGACCGTTACCTAGCTGAGCATATGCAAGCATGACAAGTCCAGTCCTTTCGGTAGCAACCAGTGTTCAGAAGCGTAACAAATGTTATAAATTATTTGTATCTTTGTAACTATCGATTTTTAATGGCAAATAGCCAGCACTTACCACTGGGTTCGTTGCTTCGTTTTCAAGATTCTTCTTTGTGGTAATCGGCAGAAGATTTTTAGAGAGTTAACCATTTTCATAAAGCTTTATGCAGGCTTTAAACGCTGCAGAAATCTTAGCCCACTTGCATATATCCATAGGGTCACTCTGATATGAAAATTTAAAGTTAAAACGATTTATAATCAAATTATTGATGTATACGTACATAAATAATATCCTTAATTGTGGACTGTGGAGGGAGCGTTAGTGACACCTGGTAATTGTTAGGTGCCTCCGAAATAATTTGCCAAATCGCAGCCGAGTTAGTAAACGAGTCACGCGGTAGTGCCTGGCCCATATCTTCCATTTGATGGATGAAATCTTGAAGCAGTGATTTTACTTGTTTAAGTTTGGATGGCTCTCTAAGAGTCATAGGCGATTTCGGCGGGTATCGGAAGAGCTCCATTTAATTCATTGGGATACATTTTGTCGTAAATACGATTATTATTTCCTACAGAATTTGTTGAGTTGTCTGCAAGATATTATATGAAATGTTATAAATTATTTGTATCTTTGTAACTATCGATTTTTAATGGCAAATAGCCAGCACTTACCACTGGGTTCGTTGCTTCGTTTTCAAGATTCTTCTTTGTGGTAATCGGCAGAAGATTTTCAGAGAGTTAACCATTTTCATAAAGCTTTATGCAGGCTTTAAACGCTGCAGAAATCTTAGCCCACTTGCATATATCCATAGGGTCACTCTGATATGAAAATTTAAAGTTAAAACGATTTATAATCAAATTATTGATGTATACGTACATAAATAATATCCTTAATTGTGGACTGTGGAGGGAGCGTTAGTGACACCTGGTAATTGTTAGGTGCCTCCGAAATAATTTGCCAAATCGCAGCCGAGTTAGTAAACGAGTCACGCGATAGTGCCTGGCCCATATCTTCCATTTGATGGATGAAATCTTGAAGCAGTGATTTTACTTGTTTAAGTTTGGATGGCTCTCTAAGAGTCATAGGCGATTTCGCCGGGTATCGGAAGAGCTCCATTTAATTCATTGGGATACATTTTGTCGTAAATACGATTATTATTTCGTACAGAATTTGTTGAGTTGTCTGCAAGATATTATATGAAATGTTATAAATTATTTGTATCTTTGTAACTATCGATTTTAAATGGCAAATAGCCAGCACTTACCACTGGGTTCGTTGCTTCGTTTTCAAGATTCTTCTTTGTGGTAATCGGCAGAAGATTTTCAGAGAGTTAACCATTTTCATAAAGCTTTATGCAGGCTTTAAACGCTGCAGAAATCTTAGCCCACTTGCATATATCCATAGGGTCACTCTGATATGAAAATTTAAAGTTAAAACGATTTATAATCAAATTATTGATGTATACGTACATAAATAATATCCTTAATTGTGGACTGTGGAGGGAGCGTTAGTGACACCTGGTAATTGTTAGGTGCCTCCGAAATAATTTGCCAAATCGCAGCCGAGTTAGTAAACGAGTCACGCGGTAGTGCCTGGCCCATATCTTCCATTTGATGGATGAAATCTTGAAGCAGTGATTTTACTTGTTTAAGTTTGGATGGCTCTCTAAGAGTCATAGGCGATTTCGCCGGGTATCGGAAGAGCTCCATTTAATTCATTGGGATACATTTTGTCGTAAATACGATTATTATTTCGTACAGAATTTGTTGAGTTGTCTGCAAGATATTATATGAAATGTTATAAATTATTTGTAGCTTTGTAACTATCGATTTTTAATGGCAAATAGCCAGCACTTACCACTGGGTTCGTTGCTTCGTTTTCAAGATTCTTCTTTGCGGTAATCGGCAGAAGATTTTCAGAGAGTTAACCATTTTCATAAAGCTTTATGCAGGCTTTAAACGCTGCAGAAATCTTAGCCCACTTGCATATATCCATAGGGTCACTCTGATATGAAAATTTAAAGTTAAAACGATTTATAATCAAATTATTGATGTATACGTACATAAATAATATCCTTAATTGTGGACTGTGGAGGGAGCGTTAGTGACACCTGGTAATTGTTAGGTGCCTCCGAAATAATTTGCCAAATCGCAGCCGAGTTAGTAAACGAGTCACGCGGTAGTGCCTGGCCCATATCTTCCATTTGATGGATGAAATCTTGAAGCAGTGATTTTACTTGTTTAAGTTTGGATGGCTCTCTAAGAGTCATAGGCGATTTCGCCGGGTATCGGAAGAGCTCCATTTAATTCATTGGGATACATTTTGTCGTAAATACGATTATTATTTCGTACAGAATTTGTTGAGTTGTCTGCAAGATATTATATGAAATGTTATAAATTATTTGTATCTTTGTAACTATCGATTTTTAATGGCAAATAGCCAGCACTTACCACTGGGTTCGTTGCTTCGTTTTCAAGATTCTTCTTTGTGGTAATCGGCAGAAGATTTTCAGAGAGTTAACCATTTTCATAAAGCTTTATGCAGGCTTTAAACGCTGCAGAAATCTAAGCCCACTTGCATATATCCATAGGGTCACTCTGATATGAAAATTTAAAGTTAAAACGATTTATAATCAAATTATTGATGTATACGTACATAAATAATATCCTTAATTGTGGACTGTGGAGGGAGCGTTAGTGACACCTGGTAATTGTTAGGTGCCTCCGAAATAATTTGCCAAATCGCAGCCGAGTTAGTAAACGAGTCACGCGGTAGTGCCTGGCCCATATCTTCCATTTGATGGATGAAATCTTGAAGCAGTGATTTTACTTGTTTAAGTTTGGATGGCTCTCTAAGAGTCATAGGCGATTTCGCCGGGTATCGGAAGAGCTCCATTTAATTCATTGGGATACATTTTGTCGTAAATACGATTATTATTTCGTACAGAATTTGTTGAGTTGTCTGCAAGATATTATATGAAATGTTATAAATTATTTGTATCTTTGTAACTATCGATTTTTAATGGCAAATAGCCAGCACTTACCACTGGGTTCGTTGCTTCGTTTTCAAGATTCTTCTTTGCGGTAATCGGCAGAAGATTTTCAGAGAGTTAACCATTTTCATAAAGCTTTATGCAGGCTTTAAACGCTGCAGAACTCTTAGCCCACTTGCATATATCCATAGGGTCACTCTGATATGAAAATTTAAAGTTAAAACGATTTATAATCAAATTATTGATGTATACGTACATAAATAATATCCTTAATTGTGGACTGTGGAGGGAGCGTTAGTGACACCTGGTAATTGTTAGGTGCCTCCGAAATAATTTGCCAAATCGCAGCCGAGTTAGTAAACGAGTCACGCGGTAGTGCCTGGCCCATATCTTCCATTTGATGGATGAAATCTGGAAGCAGTGATTTTACTTGTTTAAGTTTGGATGGCTCTCTAAGAGTCATAGGCGATTTCGCCGGGTATCGGAAGAGCTCCATTTAATTCATTGGGATACATTTTGTCGTAAATACGATTATTATTTCGTACAGAATTTGTTGAGTTGTCTGCAAGATATTATATGAAATGTTATAAATTATTTGTATCTTTGTAACTATCGATTTTTAATGGCAAATAGCCAGCACTTACCACTGCGTTCGTTGCTTCGTTTTCAAGATTCTTCTTTGTGGTAATCGGCAGAAGATTTTCAGAGAGTTAACCATTTTCATAAAGCTTTATGCAGGCTTTAAACGCTGCAGAAATCTTAGCCCACTTGCATATATCCATAGGGTCACTCTGATATGAAAATTTAAAGTTAAAACGATTTATAATCAAATTATTGATGTATACGTACATAAATAATATCCTTAATTGTGGACTGTGGAGGGAGCGTTAGTGACACCTGGTAATTGTTAGGTGCCTCCGAAATAATTTGCCAAATCGCAGCCGAGTTAGTAAACGAGTCACGCGGTAGTGCCTGGCCCATATCTTCCATTTGATGGATGAAATCTTGAAGCAGTGATTTTACTTGTTTAAGTTTGGATGGCTCTCTAAGAGTCATAGGCGATTTCGCCGGGTATCGGAAGAGCTCCATTTAATTCATTGGGATACATTTTGTCGTAAATACGATTATTATTTCGTACAGAATTTGTTGAGTTGTCTGCAAGATATTATATGAAATGTTATAAATTATTTGTATCTTTGTAACTATCGATTTTTAATGGCAAATAGCCAGCACTTACCACTGGGTTCGTTGCTTCGTTTTCAAGATTCTTCTTTGTGGTAATCGGCAGAAGATTTTCAGAGAGTTAACCATTTTCATAAAGCTTTATGCAGGCTTTAAACGCTGCAGAAATCTTAGCCCACTTGCATATATCCATAGGGTCACTCTGATATGAAAATTTAAAGTTAAAACGATTTATAATCAAATTATTGATGTATACGTACATAAATAATATCCTTAATTGTGGACTGTGGAGGGAGCGTTAGTGACACCTGGTAATTGTTAGGTGCCTCCGAAAGTCCAGTCCTTTCGGTAGCAACCAGTGTTCAGAAGCGTAACAAATGTTATAAATTATTTGTATCTTTGTAACTATCGATTTTTAATGGCAAATAGCCAGCACTTACCACTGGGTTCGTTGCTTCGTTTTCAAGATTCTTCTTTGTGGTAATCGGCAGAAGATTTTTAGAGAGTTAACCATTTTCATAAAGCTTTATGCAGGCTTTAAACGCTGCAGAAATCTTAGCCCACTTGCATATATCCATAGGGTCACTCTGATATGAAAATTTAAAGTTAAAACGATTTATAATCAAATTATTGATGTATACGTACATAAATAATATCCTTAATTGTGGACTGTGGAGGGAGCGTTAGTGACACCTGGTAATTGTTAGGTGCCTCCGAAATAATTTGCCAAATCGCAGCCGAGTTAGTAAACGAGTCACGCGGTAGTGCCTGGCCCATATCTTCCATTTGATGGATGAAATCTTGAAGCAGTGATTTTACTTGTTTAAGTTTGGATGGCTCTCTAAGAGTCATAGGCGATTTCGGCGGGTATCGGAAGAGCTCCATTTAATTCATTGGGATACATTTTGTCGTAAATACGATTATTATTTCCTACAGAATTTGTTGAGTTGTCTGCAAGATATTATATGAAATGTTATAAATTATTTGTATCTTTGTAACTATCGATTTTTAATGGCAAATAGCCAGCACTTACCACTGGGTTCGTTGCTTCGTTTTCAAGATTCTTCTTTGTGGTAATCGGCAGAAGATTTTCAGAGAGTTAACCATTTTCATAAAGCTTTATGCAGGCTTTAAACGCTGCAGAAATCTTAGCCCACTTGCATATATCCATAGGGTCACTCTGATATGAAAATTTAAAGTTAAAACGATTTATAATCAAATTATTGATGTATACGTACATAAATAATATCCTTAATTGTGGACTGTGGAGGGAGCGTTAGTGACACCTGGTAATTGTTAGGTGCCTCCGAAATAATTTGCCAAATCGCAGCCGAGTTAGTAAACGAGTCACGCGATAGTGCCTGGCCCATATCTTCCATTTGATGGATGAAATCTTGAAGCAGTGATTTTACTTGTTTAAGTTTGGATGGCTCTCTAAGAGTCATAGGCGATTTCGCCGGGTATCGGAAGAGCTCCATTTAATTCATTGGGATACATTTTGTCGTAAATACGATTATTATTTCGTACAGAATTTGTTGAGTTGTCTGCAAGATATTATATGAAATGTTATAAATTATTTGTATCTTTGTAACTATCGATTTTAAATGGCAAATAGCCAGCACTTACCACTGGGTTCGTTGCTTCGTTTTCAAGATTCTTCTTTGTGGTAATCGGCAGAAGATTTTCAGAGAGTTAACCATTTTCATAAAGCTTTATGCAGGCTTTAAACGCTGCAGAAATCTTAGCCCACTTGCATATATCCATAGGGTCACTCTGATATGAAAATTTAAAGTTAAAACGATTTATAATCAAATTATTGATGTATACGTACATAAATAATATCCTTAATTGTGGACTGTGGAGGGAGCGTTAGTGACACCTGGTAATTGTTAGGTGCCTCCGAAATAATTTGCCAAATCGCAGCCGAGTTAGTAAACGAGTCACGCGGTAGTGCCTGGCCCATATCTTCCATTTGATGGATGAAATCTTGAAGCAGTGATTTTACTTGTTTAAGTTTGGATGGCTCTCTAAGAGTCATAGGCGATTTCGCCGGGTATCGGAAGAGCTCCATTTAATTCATTGGGATACATTTTGTCGTAAATACGATTATTATTTCGTACAGAATTTGTTGAGTTGTCTGCAAGATATTATATGAAATGTTATAAATTATTTGTATCTTTGTAACTATCGATTTTTAATGGCAAATAGCCAGCACTTACCACTGGGTTCGTTGCTTCGTTTTCAAGATTCTTCTTTGCGGTAATCGGCAGAAGATTTTCAGAGAGTTAACCATTTTCATAAAGCTTTATGCAGGCTTTAAACGCTGCAGAAATCTTAGCCCACTTGCATATATCCATAGGGTCACTCTGATATGAAAATTTAAAGTTAAAACGATTTATAATCAAATTATTGATGTATACGTACATAAATAATATCCTTAATTGTGGACTGTGGAGGGAGCGTTAGTGACACCTGGTAATTGTTAGGTGCCTCCGAAATAATTTGCCAAATCGCAGCCGAGTTAGTAAACGAGTCACGCGGTAGTGCCTGGCCCATATCTTCCATTTGATGGATGAAATCTTGAAGCAGTGATTTTACTTGTTTAAGTTTGGATGGCTCTCTAAGAGTCATAGGCGATTTCGCCGGGTATCGGAAGAGCTCCATTTAATTCATTGGGATACATTTTGTCGTAAATACGATTATTATTTCGTACAGAATTTGTTGAGTTGTCTGCAAGATATTATATGAAATGTTATAAATTATTTGTATCTTTGTAACTATCGATTTTTAATGGCAAATAGCCAGCACTTACCACTGGGTTCGTTGCTTCGTTTTCAAGATTCTTCTTTGTGGTAATCGGCAGAAGATTTTCAGAGAGTTAACCATTTTCATAAAGCTTTATGCAGGCTTTAAACGCTGCAGAAATCTAAGCCCACTTGCATATATCCATAGGGTCACTCTGATATGAAAATTTAAAGTTAAAACGATTTATAATCAAATTATTGATGTATACGTACATAAATAATATCCTTAATTGTGGACTGTGGAGGGAGCGTTAGTGACACCTGGTAATTGTTAGGTGCCTCCGAAATAATTTGCCAAATCGCAGCCGAGTTAGTAAACGAGTCACGCGGTAGTGCCTGGCCCATATCTTCCATTTGATGGATGAAATCTTGAAGCAGTGATTTTACTTGTTTAAGTTTGGATGGCTCTCTAAGAGTCATAGGCGATTTCGCCGGGTATCGGAAGAGCTCCATTTAATTCATTGGGATACATTTTGTCGTAAATACGATTATTATTTCGTACAGAATTTGTTGAGTTGTCTGCAAGATATTATATGAAATGTTATAAATTATTTGTATCTTTGTAACTATCGATTTTTAATGGCAAATAGCCAGCACTTACCACTGGGTTCGTTGCTTCGTTTTCAAGATTCTTCTTTGCGGTAATCGGCAGAAGATTTTCAGAGAGTTAACCATTTTCATAAAGCTTTATGCAGGCTTTAAACGCTGCAGAAATCTTAGCCCACTTGCATATATCCATAGGGTCACTCTGATATGAAAATTTAAAGTTAAAACGATTTATAATCAAATTATTGATGTATACGTACATAAATAATATCCTTAATTGTGGACTGTGGAGGGAGCGTTAGTGACACCTGGTAATTGTTAGGTGCCTCCGAAATAATTTGCCAAATCGCAGCCGAGTTAGTAAACGAGTCACGCGGTAGTGCCTGGCCCATATCTTCCATTTGATGGATGAAATCTGGAAGCAGTGATTTTACTTGTTTAAGTTTGGATGGCTCTCTAAGAGTCATAGGCGATTTCGCCGGGTATCGGAAGAGCTCCATTTAATTCATTGGGATACATTTTGTCGTAAATACGATTATTATTTCGTACAGAATTTGTTGAGTTGTCTGCAAGATATTATATGAAATGTTATAAATTATTTGTATCTTTGTAACTATCGATTTTTAATGGCAAATAGCCAGCACTTACCACTGCGTTCGTTGCTTCGTTTTCAAGATTCTTCTTTGTGGTAATCGGCAGAAGATTTTCAGAGAGTTAACCATTTTCATAAAGCTTTATGCAGGCTTTAAACGCTGCAGAAATCTTAGCCCACTTGCATATATCCATAGGGTCACTCTGATATGAAAATTTAAAGTTAAAACGATTTATAATCAAATTATTGATGTATACGTACATAAATAATATCCTTAATTGTGGACTGTGGAGGGAGCGTTAGTGACACCTGGTAATTGTTAGGTGCCTCCGAAATAATTTGCCAAATCGCAGCCGAGTTAGTAAACGAGTCACGCGGTAGTGCCTGGCCCATATCTTCCATTTGATGGATGAAATCTTGAAGCAGTGATTTTACTTGTTTAAGTTTGGATGGCTCTCTAAGAGTCATAGGCGATTTCGCCGGGTATCGGAAGAGCTCCATTTAATTCATTGGGATACATTTTGTCGTAAATACGATTATTATTTCGTACAGAATTTGTTGAGTTGTCTGCAAGATATTATATGAAATGTTATAAATTATTTGTATCTTTGTAACTATCGATTTTTAATGGCAAATAGCCAGCACTTACCACTGGGTTCGTTGCTTCGTTTTCAAGATTCTTCTTTGTGGTAATCGGCAGAAGATTTTCAGAGAGTTAACCATTTTCATAAAGCTTTATGCAGGCTTTAAACGCTGCAGAAATCTTAGCCCACTTGCATATATCCATAGGGTCACTCTGATATGAAAATTTAAAGTTAAAACGATTTATAATCAAATTATTGATGTATACGTACATAAATAATATCCTTAATTGTGGACTGTGGAGGGAGCGTTAGTGACACCTGGTAATTGTTAGGTGCCTCCGAAATAATTTGCCAAATCGCAGCCGAGTTAGTAAACGAGTCACGCGGTAGTGCCTGGCCCAAATCTTCCATTTGATGGATGAAATCTTGAAGCAGTGATTTTACTTGTTTAAGTTTGGATGGCTCTCTAAGAGTCATAGGCGATTTCGCCGGGTATCGGAAGAGCTCCATTTAATTCATTGGGATACATTTTGTCGTAAATACGATTATTATTTCGTACAGAATTTGTTGAGTTGTCTGCAAGATATTATATGAAATGTTATAAATTATTTGTATCTTTGTAACTATCGATTTTTAATGGCAAATAGCCAGCACTTACCACTGGGTTCGTTGCTTCGTTTTCAAGATTCTTCTTTGTGGTAATCGGCAGAAGATTTTCAGAGAGTTAACCATTTTCATAAAGCTTTATGCAGGCTTTAAACGCTGCAGAAATCTTAGCCCACTTGCATATATCCATAGGGTCACTCTGATATGAAAATTTAAAGTTAAAACGATTTATAATCAAATTATTGATGTATACGTACATAAATAATATCCTTAATTGTGGACTGTGGAGGGAGCGTTAGTGACACCTGGTAATTGTTAGGTGCCTCCGAAATAATTTGCCAAATCGCAGCCGAGTTAGTAAACGAGTCACGCGGTAGTGCCTGGCCCATATCTTCCATTTGATGGATGAAATCTGGAAGCAGTGATTTTACTTGCTTAAGTTTGGATGGCTCTCTAAGAGTCATAGGCGATTTCGCCGGGTATCGGAAGAGCTCCATTTAATTCATTGGGATACATTTTGTCGTAAATACGATTATTATTTCGTACAGAATTTGTTGAGTTGTCTGCAAGATATTATATGAAATGTTATAAATTATTTGTATCTTTGTAACTATCGATTTTTAATGGCAAATAGCCAGCACTTACCACTGCGTTCGTTGCTTCGTTTTCAAGATTCTTCTTTGTGGTAATCGGCAGAAGATTTTCAGAGAGTTAACCATTTTCATAAAGCTTTATGCAGGCTTTAAACGCTGCAGAAATCTTAGCCCACTTGCATATATCCATAGGGTCACTCTGATATGAAAATTTAAAGTTAAAACGATTTATAATCAAATTATTGATGTATACGTACATAAATAATATCCTTAATTGTGGACTGTGGAGGGAGCGTTAGTGACACCTGGTAATTGTTAGGTGCCTCCGAAATAATTTGCCAAATCGCAGCCGAGTTAGTAAACGAGTCACGCGGTAGTGCCTTGCCCATATCTTCCATTTGATGGATGAAATCTTGAAGCAGTGATTTTACTTGTTTAAGTTTGGATGGCTCTCTAAGAGTCATAGGCGATTTCGCCGGGTATCGGAAGAGCTCCATTTAATTCATTGGGATACATTTTGTCGTAAATACGATTATTATTTCGTACAGAATTTGTTGAGTTGTCTGCAAGATATTATATGAAATGTTATAAATTATTTGTATCTTTGTAACTATCGATTTTTAATGGCAAATAGCCAGCACTTACCACTGCGTTCGTTGCTTCGTTTTCAAGATTCTTCTTTGTGGTAATCGGCAGAAGATTTTCAGAGAGTTAACCATTTTCATAAAGCTTTATGCAGGCTTTAAACGCTGCAGAAATCTTAGCCCACTTGCATATATCCATAGGGTCACTCTGATATGAAAATTTAAAGTTAAAACGATTTATAATCAAATTATTGATGTATACGTACATAAATAATATCCTTAATTGTGGACTGTGGAGGGAGCGTTAGTGACACCTGGTAATTGTTAGGTGCCTCCGAAATAATTTGCCAAATCGCAGCCGAGTTAATAAACGAGTCACGCGGTAGTGCCTGGCCCATATCTTCCATTTGATGGATGAAATCTTGAAGCAGTGATTTTACTTGTTTAAGTTTGGATGGCTCTCTAAGAGTCATAGGCGATTTCGCCGGGTATCGGAAGAGCTCCATTTAATTCATTGGGATACATTTTGTCGTAAATACGATTATTATTTCGTACAGAATTTGTTGAGTTGTCTGCAAGATATTATATGAAATGTTATAAATTATTTGTATCTTTGTAACTATCGATTTTTAATGGCAAATAGCCAGCACTTACCACTGGGTTCGTTGCTTCGTTTTCAAGATTCTTCTTTGTGGTAATCGGCAGAAGATTTTCAGAGAGTTAACCATTTTCATAAAGCTTTATGCAGGCTTTAAACGCTGCAGAAATCTTAGCCCACTTGCATATATCCATAGGGTCACTCTGATATGAAAATTTAAAGTTAAAACGATTTATAATCAAATTATTGATGTATACGTACATAAATAATATCCTTAATTGTGGACTGTGGAGGGAGCGTTAGTGACACCTGGTAATTGTTAGGTGCCTTCGAAATAATTTGCCAAATCGCAGCCGAGTTAGTAAACGAGTCACGCGGTAGTGCCTGGCCCATATCTTCCATTTGATGGATGAAATCTTGAAGCAGTGATTTTACTTGTTTAAGTTTGGATGGCTCTCTAAGAGTCATAGGCGATTTCGCCGGGTATCGGAAGAGCTCCATTTAATTCATTGGGATACATTTTGTCGTAAATACGATTATTATTTCGTACAGAATTTGTTGAGTTGTCTGCAAGATATTATATGAAATGTTATAAATTATTTGTATCTTTGTAACTATCGATTTTTAATGGCAAATAGCCAGCACTTACCACTGGGTTCGTTGCTTCGTTTTCAAGATTCTTCTTTGTGGTAATCGGCAGAAGATTTTCAGAGAGTTAACCATTTTCATAAAGCTTTATGCAGGCTTTAAACGCTGCAGAAATCTTAGCCCACTTGCATATATCCATAGGGTCACTCTGATATGAAAATTTAAAGTTAAAACGATTTATAATCAAATTATTGATGTATACGTACATAAATAATATCCTTAATTGTGGACTGTGGAGGGAGCGTTAGTGACACCTGGTAATTGTTAGGTGCCTCCGAAATAATTTCCCAAATCGCAGCCGAGTTAGTAAACGAGTCACGCGGTAGTGCCTGGCCCATATCTTCCATTTGATGGATGAAATCTTGAAGCAGTGATTTTACTTGTTTAAGTTTGGATGGCTCTCTAAGAGTCATAGGCGATTTCGCCGGGTATTGGAAGAGCTCCATTTAATTCATTGGGATACATTTTGTCGTAAATACGATTATTATTTCGTACAGAATTTGTTGAGTTGTCTGCAAGATATTATATGAAATGTTATAAATTATTTGTATCTTTGTAACTATCGATTTTTAATGGCAAATAGCCAGCACTTACCACTGGGTTCGTTGCTTCGTTTTCAAGATTCTTCTTTGCGGTAATCGGCAGAAGATTTTCAGAGAGTTAACCATTTTCATAAAGCTTTATGCAGGCTTTAAACGCTGCAGAAATCTTAGCCCACTTGCATATATCCATAGGGTCACTCTGATATGAAAATTTAAAGTTAAAACGATTTATAATCAAATTATTGATGTATACGTACATAAATAATATCCTTAATTGTGGACTGTGGAGGGAGCGTTAGTGACACCTGGTAATTGTTAGGTGCCTCCGAAATAATTTGCCAAATCGCAGCCGAGTTAGTAAACGAGTCACGCGGTAGTGCCTGGCCCATATCTTCCATTTGATGGATGAAATCTTGAAGCAGTGATTTTACTTGTTTAAGTTTGGATGGCTCTCTAAGAGTCATAGGCGATTTCGCCGGGTATCGGAAGAGCTCCATTTAATTCATTGGGATACATTTTGTCGTAAATACGATTATTATTTCGTACAGAATTTGTTGAGTTGTCTGCAAGATATTATATGAAATGTTATAAATTATTTGTATCTTTGTAACTATCGATTTTTAATGGCAAATAGCCAGCACTTACCACTGGGTTCGTTGCTTCGTTTTCAAGATTCTTCTTTGTGGTAATCGGCAGAAGATTTTCAGAGAGTTAACCATTTTCATAAAGCTTTATGCAGGCTTTAAACGCTGCAGAAATCTTAGCCCACTTGCATATATCCATAGGGTCACTCTGATATGAAAAATTAAAGTTAATCAAATTATTGATGTATACGTACATAAATAATATCCTTAATTGTGGACTGTGGAGGGAGCGTTAGTGACACCTGGTAATTGTTAGGTGCCTCCGAAATAATTTGCCAAATCGCAGCCGAGTTAGTAAACGAGTCACGCGGTAGTGCCTGGCCCATATCTTCCATTTGATGGATGAAATCTTGAAGCAGTGATTTTACTTGTTTAAGTTTGGATGGCTCTCTAAGAGTCATAGGCGATTTCGCCGGGTATCGGAAGAGCTCCATTTAATTCATTGGGATACATTTTGTCGTAGATACGATTATTATTTCGTACAGAATTTGTTGAGTTGTCTGCAAGATATTATATGAAATGTTATAAATTATTTGTATCTTTGTAACTATCGATTTTTAATGGCAAATAGCCAGCACTTACCACTGGGTTCGTTGCTTCGTTTTCAAGATTCTTCTTTGCGGTAATCGGCAGAAGATTTTCAGAGAGTTAACCATTTTCATAAAGCTTTATGCAGGCTTTAAACGCTGCAGAAATCTTAGCCCACTTGCATATATCCATAGGGTCACTCTGATATGAAAATTTAAAGTTAAAACGATTTATAATCAAATTATTGATGTATACGTACATAAATAATATCCTTAATTGTGGACTGTGGAGGGAGCGTTAGTGACACCTGGTAATTGTTAGGTGCCTCCGAAATAATTTGCCAAATCGCAGCCGAGTTAGTAAACGAGTCACGCGGTAGTGCCTGGCCCATATCTTCCATTTGATGGATGAAATCTTGAAGCAGTGATTTTACTTGTTTAAGTTTGGATGGCTCTCTAAGAGTCATAGGCGATTTCGCCGGGTATCGGAAGAGCTCCATTTAATTCATTGGGATACATTTTGTCGTAAATACGATTATTATTTCGTACAGAATTTGTTGAGTTGTCTGCAAGATATTATATGAAATGTTATAAATTATTTGTATCTTTGTAACTATCGATTTTTAATGGCAAATAGCCGGCACTTACCACTGGGTTCGTTGCTTCGTTTTCAAGATTCTTCTTTGTGGTAATCGGCAGAAGATTTTCAGAGAGTTAACCATTTTCATAAAGCTTTATGCAGGCTTTAAACGCTGCAGAAATCTTAGCCCACTTGCATATATCCATAGGGTCACTCTGATATGAAAATTTAAAGTTAAAACGATTTGTAATCAAATTATTGATGTATACGTACATAAATAATATCCTTAATTGTGGACTGTGGAGGGAGCGTTAGTGACACCTGGTAATTGTTAGGTGCCTCCGAAATAATTTGCCAAATCGCAGCCGAGTTAGTAAACGAGTCACGCGGTAGTGCCTGGCCCATATCTTCCATTTGATGGATGAAATCTTGAAGCAGTGATTTTACTTGTTTAAGTTTGGATGGCTCTCTAAGAGTCATAGGCGATTTCGCCGGGTATCGGAAGAGCTCCATTTAATTCATTGGGATACATTTTGTCGTAAATACGATTATTATTTCGTACAGAATTTGTTGAGTTGTCTGCAAGATATTATATGAAATGTTATAAATTATTTGTATCTTTGTAACTATCGATTTTTAATGGCAAATAGCCAGCACTTACCACTGGGTTCGTTGCTTCGTTTTCAAGATTCTTCTTTGTGGTAATCGGCAGAAGATTTTCAGAGAGTTAACCATTTTCATAAAGCTTTATGCAGGCTTTAAACGCTGCAGAAATCTTAGCCCACTTGCATATATCCATAGGGTCACTCTGATATGAAAATTTAAAGTTAAAACGATTTATAATCAAATTATTGATGTATACGTACATAAATAATATCCTTAATTGTGGACTGTGGAGGGAGCGTTAGTGACACCTGGTAATTGTTAGGTGCCTCCGAAATAATTTGCCAAATCGCAGCCGAGTTAGTAAACGAGTCACGCGGTAGTGCCTGGCCCATATCTTCCATTTGATGGATGAAATCTTGAAGCAGTGATTTTACTTGTTTAAGTTTGGATGGCTCTCTAAGAGTCATAGGCGATTTCGCCGGGTATCGGAAGAGCTCCATTTAATTCATTGGGATACATTTTGTCGTAAATACGATTTTTATTTCGTACAGAATTTGTTGAGTTGTCTGCAAGATATTATATGAAATGTTATAAATTATTTGTATCTTTGTAACTATCGATTTTTAATGGCAAATAGCCAGCACTTACCACTGGGTTCGTTGCTTCGTTTTCAAGATTCTTCTTTGTGGTAATCGGCAGAAGATTTTCAGAGAGTTAACCATTTTCATAAAGCTTTATGCAGGCTTTAAACGCTGCAGAAATCTTAGCCCACTTGCATATATCCATAGGGTCACTCTGATATGAAAATTTAAAGTTAAAACGATTTATAATCAAATTATTGATGTATACGTACATAAATAGTATCCTTAATTGTGGACTGTGGAGGGAGCGTTAGTGACACCTGGTAATTGTTAGGTGCCTCCGAAATAATTTGCCAAATCGCAGCCGAGTTAGTAAACGAGTCACGCGGTAGTGCCTGGCCCATATCTTCCATTTGATGGATGAAATCTTGAAGCAGTGATTTTACTTGTTTAAGTTTGGATGGCTCTCTAAGAGTCATAGGCGATTTCGCCGGGTATCGGAAGAGCTCCATTTAATTCATTGGGATACATTTTGTCGTAAATACGATTATTATTTCGTACAGAATTTGTTGAGTTGTCTGCAAGATATTATATGAAATGTTATAAATTATTTGTATCTTTGTAACTATCGATTTTTAATGGCAAATAGCCAGCACTTACCACTGGGTTCGTTGCTTCGTTTTCGAGATTCTTCTTTGTGGTAATCGGCAGAAGATTTTCAGAGAGTTAACCATTTTCATAAAGCTTTATGCAGGCTTTAAACGCTGCAGAAATCTTAGCCCACTTGCATATATCCATAGGGTCACTCTGATATGAAAATTTAAAGTTAAATCGATTTATAATCAAATTATTGATGTATACGTACATAAATAATATCCTTAATTGTGGACTGTGGAGGGAGCGTTAGTGACACCTGGTAATTGTTAGGTGCCTCCGAAATAATTTGCCAAATCGCAGCCGAGTTAGTAAACGAGTCACGCGGTAGTGCCTGGCCCATATCTTCCATTTGATGGATGAAATCTTGAAGCAATGATTTTACTTGTTTAAGTTTGGATGGCTTTCTAAAAGTCATAGGCGATTTCGCCGTGCATCGGAAGAGCTCCATTTAATTCATTGGGATACATTTTGTCGTAAATACGATTATTATTTCGTACAGAATTTGTTGAGTTGTCTGCAAGATATTATATGAAATGTTATAAATTATTTGTATCTTTGTAACTATCGATTTTTGGCAAATAGCCAGCACTTACCACTGGGTTCGTTGCTTCGTTTTCAAGATTCTTCTTTGTGGTAATCGGCAGAAGATTTTCAGAGAGTTAACCATTTTCATAAAGCTTTATGCAGGCTTTAAACGCTGCAGAAATCTTAGCCCACTTGCATATATCCATAGGGTCACTCTGATATGAAAATTTAAAGTTAAAACGATTTATAATCAAATTATTGATGTATACGTACATAAATAATATCCTTAATTGTGGACTGTGGAGGGAGCGTTAGTGACACCTGGTAATTGTTAGGTGCCTCCGAAATAATTTGCCAAATCGCAGCCGAGTTAGTAAACGAGTCACGCGGTAGTGCCTGGCCCATATCTTCCATTTGATGGATGAAATCTTGAAGCAGTGATTTTACTTGTTTAAGTTTGGATGGCTCTCTAAGAGTCATAGGCGATTTCGCCGGGTATCGGAAGAGCTCAATTTAATTCATTGGGATACATTTTGTCGTAAATACGATTATTATTTCGTACAGAATTTGTTGAGTTGTCTGCAAGATATTATATGAAATGTTATAAATTATTTGTATCTTTGTAACTATCGATTTTTAATGGCAAATAGCCAGCACTTACCACTGGGTTCGTTGCTTCGTTTTCAAGATTCTTCTTTGTGGTAATCGGCAGAAGATTTTCAGAGAGTTAACCATTTTCATAAAGCTTTATGCAGGCTTTAAACGCTGCAGAAATCTTAGCCCACTTGCATATATCCATAGGGTCACTCTGATATGAAAATTTAAAGTTAAAACGATTTATAATCAAATTATTGATGTATACGTACATAAATAATATCCTTAATTGTGGACTGTGGAGGGAGCGTTAGTGACACCTGGTAATTGTTAGGTGCCTCCGAAATAATTTGCCAAATCGCAGCCGAGTAAGTAAACGAGTCACGCGGTAGTGCCTGGCCCATATCTTCCATTTGATGGATGAAATCTTGAAGCAGTGATTTTACTTGTTTAAGTTTGGATGGCTCTCTAAGAGTCATAGGCGATTTCGCCGGGTATCGGAAGAGCTCCATTTAATTCATTGGGATACATTTTGTCGTAAATACGATTATTATTTCGTACAGAATTTGTTGAGTTGTCTGCAAGATATTATATGAAATGTTATAAATTATTTGTATCTTTGTAACTATCGATTTTTAATGGCAAATAGCCAGCACTTACCACTGGGTTCGTTGCTTCGTTTTCAAGATTCTTCTTTGTGGTAATCGGCAGAAGATTTTCAGAGAGTTAACCATTTTCATAAAGCTTTATGCAGGCTTTAAACGCTGCAGAAATCTAAGCCCACTTGCATATATCCATAGGGTCACTCTGATATGAAAATTTAAAGTTAAAACGATTTATAATCAAATTATTGATGTATACGTACATAAATAATATCCTTAATTGTGGACTGTGGAGGGAGCGTTAGTGACACCTGGTAATTGTTAGGTGCCTCCGAAATAATTTGCCAAATCGCAGCCGAGTTAGTAAACGAGTCACGCGGTAGTGCCTGGCCCATATCTTCCATTTGATGGATGAAATCTTGAAGCAGTGATTTTACTTGTTGAAGTTTGGATGGCTCTCTAAGAGTCATAGGCGATTTCGCCGGGTATCGGAAGAGCTCCATTTAATTCATTGGGATACATTTTGTCGTAAATACGATTATTATTTCGTACAGAATTTGTTGAGTTGTCTGCAAGATATTATATGAAATGTTATAAATTATTTGTATCTTTGTAACTATCGATTTTTAATGGCAAATAGCCAGCACTTACCACTGGGTTCGTTGCTTCGTTTTCAAGATTCTTCTTTGTGGTAATCGGCAGAAGATTTTCAGAGAGTTAACCATTTTCATAAAGCTTTATGCAGGCTTTAAACGCTGCAGAAATCTTAGCCCACTTGCATATATCCATAGGGTCACTCTGATATGAAAATTTAAAGTTAAAACGATTTATAATCAAATTATTGATGTATACGTACATAAATAATATCCTTAATTGTGGACTGTGGAGGGAGCGTTAGTGACACCTGGTAATTGTTAGGTGCCTCCGAAATAATTTGCCAAATCGCAGCCGAGTTAGTAAACGAGTCACGCGGTAGTGCCTGGCCCATATCTTCCATTTGATGGATGAAATCTTGAAGCAGTGATTTTACTTGTTTAAGTTTGGATGGCTCTCTAAGAGTCATAGGCGATTTCGCCGGGTATCGGAAGAGCTCCATTTAATTCATTGGGATACATTTTGTCGTAAATACGATTATTATTTCGTACAGAATTTGTTGAGTTGTCTGCAAGATATTATATGAAATGTTATAAATTATTTGTATCTTTGTAACTATCGATTTTTAATGGCAAATAGCCAGCACTTACCACTGGGTTCGTTGCTTCGTTTTCAAGATTCTTCTTTGTGGTAATCGGCAGAAGATTTTCAGAGAGTTAACCATTTTCATAAAGCTTTATGCAGGCTTTAAACGCTGCAGAAATCTTAGCCCACTTGCATATATCCATAGGGTCACTCTGATATGAAAATTTAAAGTTAAAACGATTTATAATCAAATTATTGATGTATACGTACATAAATAATATCCTTAATTGTGGACTGTGGAGGGAGCGTTAGTGACACCTGGTAATTGTTAGGTGCCTCCGAAATAATTTGCCAAATCGCAGCCGAGTTAGTAAACGAGTCACGCGGTAGTGCCTGGCCCATATCTTCCATTTGATGGATGAAATCTTGAAGCAGTGATTTTACTTGTTTAAGTTTGGATGGCTCTCTAAGAGTCATAGGCGATTTCGCCGGGTATCGGAAGAGCTCCATTTAATTCATTGGGATACATTTTGTCGTAAATACGATTATTATTTCGTACAGAATTTGTTGAGTTGTCTGCAAGATATTATATGAAATGTTATAAATTATTTGTATCTTTGTAACTATCGATTTTTAATGGCAAATAGCCAGCACTTACCACTGGGTTCGTTGCTTCGTTTTCAAGATTCTTCTTTGTGGTAATCGGCAGAAGATTTCCAGAGAGTTAATCATTTTCATAAAGCTTTATGCAGGCTTTAAACGCTGCAGAAATCTTAGCCCACTTGCATATATCCATAGGGTCACTCTGATATGAAAATTTAAAGTTAAAACGATTTATAATCAAATTATTGATGTATACGTACATAAATAATATCCTTAATTGTGGACTGTGGAGGGAGCGTTAGTGACACCTGGTAATTGTTAGGTGCCTCCGAAATAATTTGCCAAATCGCAGCCGAGTTAGTAAACGAGTCACGCGGTAGTGCCTGGCCCATATCTTCCATTTGATGGATGAAATCTTGAAGCAGTGATTTTACTTGTTTAAGTTTGGATGGCTCTCTAAGAGTCATAGGCGATTTCGCCGGGTATCGGAAGAGCTCCATTTAATTCATTGGGATACATTTTGTCGTAAATACGATTATTATTTCGTACAGAATTTGTTGAGTTGTCTACAAGATATTATATGAAATGTTATAAATTATTTGTATCTTTGTAACTATCGATTTTTAATGGCAAATAGCCAGCACTTACCACTGGGTTCGTTGCTTCGTTTTCAAGATTCTTCTTTGTGGTAATCGGCAGAAGATTTTCAGAGAGTTAACCATTTTCATAAAGCTTTATGCAGGCTTTAAACGCTGCAGAAATCTTAGCCCACTTGCATATATCCATAGGGTCACTCTGATATGAAAATTTAAAGTTAAAACGATTTATAATCAAATTATTGATGTATACGTACATAAATAATATCCTTAATTGTGGACTGTGGAGGGAGCGTTAGTGACACCTGGTAATTGTTAGGTGCCTCCGAAATAATTTGCCAAATCGCAGCCGAGTTAGTAAACGAGTCACGCGGTAGTGCCTGGCCCATATCTTCCATTTGATGGATGAAATCTTGAAGCAGTGATTTTACTTGTTTAAGTTTGGATGGCTCTCTAAGAGTCATAGGCGATTTCGCCGGGTATCGGAAGAGCTCCATTTAATTCATTGGGATACATTTTGTCGTAAATACGATTATTATTTCGTACAGAATTTGTTGAGTTGTCTGCAAGATATTATATGAAATGTTATAAATTATTTGTATCTTTGTAACTATCGATTTTTAATGGCAAATAGCCAGCACTTACCACTGGGTTCGTTGCTTCGTTTTCAAGATTCTTCTTTGTGGTAATCGGCAGAAGATTTTCAGAGAGTTAACCATTTTCATAAAGCTTTATGCAGGCTTTAAACGCTGCAGAAATCTTAGCCCACTTGCATATATCCATAGGGTCACTCTGATATGAAAATTTAAAGTTAAAACGATTTATAATCAAATTATTGATGTATACGTACATAAATAATATCCTTAATTGTGGACTGTGGAGGGAGCGTTAGTGACACCTGGTAATTGTTAGGTGCCTCCGAAATAATTTGCCAAATCGCAGCCGAGTTAGTAAACGAGTCACGCGGTAGTGCCTGGCCCATATCTTCCATTTGATGGATGAAATCTTGAAGCAGTGATTTTACTTGTTTAAGTTTGGATGGCTCTCTAAGAGTCATAGGCGATTTCGCCGGGTATCGGAAGAGCTCCATTTAATTCATTGGGATACATTTTGTCGTAAATACGATTATTATTTCGTACAGAATTTGTTGAGTTGTCTGCAAGATATTATATGAAATGTTATAAATTATTTGTATCTTTGTAACTATCGATTTTTAATGGCAAATAGCCAGCACTTACCACTGGGTTCGTTGCTTCGTTTTCAAGATTCTTCTTTGTGGTAATCGGCAGAAGATTTTCAGAGAGTTAACCATTTTCATAAAGCTTTATGCAGGCTTTAAACGCTGCAGAAATCTTAGCCCACTTGCATATATCCATAGGGTCACTCTGATATGAAAATTTAAAGTTAAAACGATTTATAATCAAATTATTGATGTATACGTACATAAATAATATCCTTAATTGTGGACTGTGGAGGGAGCGTTAGTGACACCTGGTAATTGTTAGGTGCCTCCGAAATAATTTGCCAAATCGCAGCCGAGTTAGTAAACGAGTCACGCGGTAGTGCCTGGCCCATATCTTCCATTTGATGGATGAAATCTTGAAGCAGTGATTTTACTTGTTTAAGTTTGGATGGCTCTCTAAGAGTCATAGGCGATTTCGCCGGGTATCGGAAGAGCTCCATTTAATTCATTGGGATACATTTTGTCGTAAATACGATTATTATTTCGTACAGAATTTGTTGAGTTGTCTGCAAGATATTATATGAAATGTTATAAATTATTTGTATCTTTGTAACTATCGATTTTTAATGGCAAATAGCCAGCACTTACCACTGGGTTCGTTGCTTCGTTTTCAAGATTCTTCTTTGTGGTAATCGGCAGAAGATTTTCAGAGAGTTAACCATTTTCATAAAGCTTTATGCAGGCTTTAAACGCTGCAGAAATCTTAGCCCACTTGCATATATCCATAGGGTCACTCTGATATGAAAATTTAAAGTTAAAACGATTTATAATCAATATATTGATATATACGTACATAAATAATATCCTTAATTGTGGACTGTGGAGGGAGCGTTAGTGACACCTGGTAATTGTTAGGTGCCTCCGAAATAATTTGCCAAATCGCAGCCGAGTTAGTAAACGAGTCACGCGGTAGTGCCTGGCCCATATCTTCCATTTGATGGATGAAATCTTGAAGCAGTGATTTTACTTGTTTAAGTTTGGATGGCTCTCTAAGAGTCATAGGCGATTTCGCCGGGTATCGGAAGAGCTCCATTTAATTCATTGGGATACATTTTGTCGTAAATACGATTATTATTTCGTACAGAATTTGTTGAGTTGTCTGCAAGATATTATATGAAATGTTATAAATTATTTGTATCTTTGTAACTATCGATTTTTAATGGCAAATAGCCAGCACTTACCACTGGGTTCGTTGCTTCGTTTTCAAGATTCTTCTTTGTGGTAATCGGCAGAAGATTTTCAGAGAGTTAACCATTTTCATAAAGCTTTATGCAGGCTTTAAACGCTGCAGAAATCTTAGCCCACTTGCATATATCCATAGGGTCGCTCTGATATGAAAATTTAAAGTTAAAACGATTTATAATCAAATTATTGATGTATACGTACATAAATAATATCCTTAATTGTGGACTGTGGAGGGAGCGTTAGTGACACCTGGTAATTGTTAGGTGCCTCCGAAATAATTTGCCAAATCGCAGCCGAGTTAGTAAACGAGTCACGCGGTAGTGCCTGGCCCATATCTTCCATTTGATGGATGAAATCTTGAAGCAGTGATTTTACTTGTTTAAGTTTGGATGGCTCTCTAAGAGTCATAGGCGATTTCGCCGGGTATCGGAAGAGCTCCATTTAATTCATTGGGATACATTTTGTCGTAAATACGATTATTATTTCGTACAGAATTTGTTGAGTTGTCTGCAAGATATTATATGAAATGTTATAAATTATTTGTATCTTTGTAACTATCGATTTTTAATGGCAAATAGCCAGCACTTACCACTGGGTTCGTTGCTTCGTTTTCAAGATTCTTCTTTGTGGTAATCGGCAGAAGATTTTCAGAGAGTTAACCATTTTCATAAAGCTTTATGCAGGCTTTAAGCGCTGCAGAAATCTTAGCCCACTTGCATATATCCATAGGGTCACTCTGATATGAAAATTTAAAGTTAAAACGATTTATAATCAAATTATTGATGTATACGTACATAAATAATATCCTTAATTGTGGACTGTGGAGGGAGCGTTAGTGACACCTGGTAATTGTTAGGTGCCTCCGAAATAATTTGCCAAATCGCAAATGAAATAAATGAAAAACCACCCAGATTAACAAACGCGAAAACCAACTGGGAAGGTTTCAAAAACGATATTGAAAATAATATCCGACTGGGTGTATCGCTTAGAACCCCATTGGAACTCGAAGTCGCTGTTGACTCATTTATCAATACCATCCAAAAAGCAGCATGGAATAATACTCCTCAACAGAACAAAATAGTGAGCTATAGTAAAATTAAGTACCCCCGTGAAATACAAGATTTAGTAAGACAAAAAAGAAAAGCTCGTAAAAGATGGCACCAAACTCGTGCCCCGCAAGATAAAACACATCTCAATCGGTTGAGTAATTTGCTATCAAATTCGATTAAATACTTTAAAAACCATTCAGTAGAAACTTATCTGCAAAGCCTAACCGCTGGAAAGGAATCGAATTATTCACTCTGGAAAGCAATTAGAGTCATAAAACGGCCAAAAATCGCTGTGCCGCCCATTAGGGTAACTCAAGACGTTTGGGCAAAGAGCGATAAGGAAAAAGCTGACGTTTTTGCCTCACATCTTGAGGAAACATTTAAGCCATTTGATGGTCCGGCACAAAATGAAAACATTAATATATTCGAGAGTACAACCGATAATAACATAGTAAGATATGCAAGTATTGCCGAGCTTAAACGGGAAATACAGAAACTAAAGCCTAAAAAAGCTCCGGGTTATGACCTGATTACAGGAGAACTTCTTAAAATGTTGCCTCGGAAAGCATTAACTAAGCTTCTTTTTATTATAAATGCAGCAATCAGATTAGAATACATACCAAGACAGTGGAAAGTCGCGGAAGTGATTATGGTTCTAAAACCAGGAAAATCACCGAATGAAATAAAATCTTACAGGCCTATTTCACTTCTTCCAATCATTTCAAAAGTTTTTGAACGGATATTACTCGGTCGCTTACACCCCATAATTGAACAGAAACGTCTTTTACCTGACCATCAATTTGGGTTTAGAAGTAAACATTCAACGGTGGACCAAGTACATCGAATTACAGATGTAATTGAGAAAGCTTTCGAAGAAAAGAAAATTTGTTCAGCCGTATTTCTTGACGTGTCGCAAGCTTTTGACAAGGTGTGGCACAAAGGCCTTACTTATAAACTAAGTCAAGTTTTGCCAGAACAATTATATAAAATCCTCGTGTCGTATCTTGAGCATAGACTCTTCCGTGTGAAACTTGGAAGCGAATATTCCGAGTTCAAAGAAACAATGGCAGGTGTACCGCAAGGAAGCGTCCTTGGACCAATCCTGTACCTCATATTCACTCGTGATATCCCACAAACAAACGATACAATAGTTGCAACGTTTGCTGACGATACTGCTATACTAGCAGTTGCCACAACAATAGAGGAAACAAATATTAAATTACAAAACGCTCTTAACGAGGTTAATGAATGGACTAAATCCTGGCGGATTGCACTTAATGAGAGCAAATCGATCCATGTAGATTTTTCGTATAAACGGACAAACAATTTGCCTGTATTTCTAAATACGGTTCGAGTCCCGTTTGCAAATGAAGCGAAATATCTCGGTATGACACTCGATGCAAAATTAAAATGGAAGTCGCATGTAAAAAAGAAATGCGAAGAACTTAAGAATAAATACAGAGAACTGTACTGGTTGCTCGGAAAATATTCGAAGCTTAACCTTGATAACAAGCTGCTATTATACAAGCAAGTGCTAAAACCGGTTTGGACATATGGTATACAACTATGGGGTTGTACCAGTGAAACGAATCTAAACATTTTACAAACTTTTGAAAACAAAATGTTAAGATCATTCGTCAATGCGCCGTGGTACATAAGGAACGAAGATCTACGCAGAGATCTGGGTATTCCCGCGGTTAAAGATGAAACAAAAAATTTTGCACGAAAACATAAAAAACGTTTATTAGGACACGTTAACACAACAGTCCTCCAAATTCTGGACGAAACAAATATATTGCGGCGTCTTCAAAGAACTAAACCCTTAGATTTGGCCCGATAATAACAAACCGCGCTATAATTGCGGAAAAGCAGGAACTCTCAAAGGAAAGTTACCTGCCAAACATATTATATAATCGTGATAAAAAAATTGCTGGATAAGTCGAATACTTAGTTGCAATAGAAATACCAAATGGGTGGTGGTTTTAGTGAGTAAAAATCTCACACTACTTTGGGCACGTGCTCATCGTGTCTATGAAGATTTCCACCAGCCCACGGAAAAAAAAAAAAAAAAAAAAAAAAAAAATCGCAGCCGAGTTAGTAAACGAGTCACGCGGTAGTGCCTGGCCCATATCTTCCATTTGATGGATGAAATCTTGAAGCAGTGATTTTACTTGTTTAAGTTTGGATGGCTCTCTAAGAGTCATAGGCGATTTCGCCGGGTATCGGAAGAGCTCCATTTAATTCATTGGGATACATTTTGTCGTAAATACGATTATTATTTCGTACAGAATTTGTTGAGTTGTCTGCAAGATATTATATGAAATGTTATAAATTATTTGTATCTTTGTAACTATCGATTTTTAATGGCAAATAGCCAGCACTTACCACTGGGTTCGTTGCTTCGTTTTCAAGATTCTTCTTTGTGGTAATCGGCAGAAGATTTTCAGAGAGTTAACCATTTTCATAAAGCTTTATGCAGGCTTTAAACGCTGCAGAAATCTTAGCCCACTTGCATATATCCATAGGGTCACTCTGATATGAAAATTTAAAGTTAAAACGATTTATAATCAAATTATTGATGTAAACGTACATAAATAATATCCTTAATTGTGGACTGTGGAGGGAGCGTTAGTGACACCTGTTAATTGTTAGGTGCCTCCGAAATAATTTGCCAAATCGCAGCCGAGTTAGTAAACGAGTCACGCGGTAGTGCCTGGCCCATATCTTCCATTTGATGGATGAAATCTTGAAGCAGTGATTTTACTTGTTTAAGTTTGGATGGCTCTCTAAGAGTCATAGGCGATTGCGTCGGGTATCGGAAGAGCTCCATTTAATTCATTGGGATACATTTTGTCGTAAATACGATTATTATTTCGTACAGAATTTGTTGAGTTGTCTGCAAGATATTATATGAAATGTTATAAATTATTTGTATCTTTGTAACTATCGATTTTAATGGCAAATAGCCAGCACTTACCACTGGGTTCGTTGCTTCGTTTTCAAGATTCTTCTTTGTGGTAATCGGCAGAAGATTTTCAGAGAGTTAACCATTTTCATAAAGCTTTATGCAGGCTTTAAACGCTGCAGAAATCTTAGCCCACTTGCATATATCCATAGGGTCACACTGATATGAAAATTTAAAGTTAAAACGATTTATAATCAAGTTATTGATGTATACGTACATAAATAATATCCTTAATTGTGGACTGTGAAGGGAGCGTTAGTGACACCTGGTAATTGTTAGGTGCCTCCGAAATAATTTGCCAAATCGCAGCCGAGTTAGTAAACGAGTCACGCGGTAGTGCCTGGCCCATATCTTCCATTTGATGGATGAAATCTTGAAGCAGTGATTTTACTTGTTTAAGTTTGGATGGCTCTCTAAGAGTCATAGGCGATTTCGCCGGGTATCGGAAGAGCTCCATTTAATTCATTGGGATACATTTTGTCGTAAATACGATTATTATTTAGTACAGAATTTGTTGAGTTGTCTGCAAGATATTATATGAAATGTTATAAATTATTTGTATCTTTGTAACTATCGATTTTTAATGGCAAATAGCCAGCACTTACCACTGGGTTCGTTGCTTCGTTTTCAAGATTCTTCTTTGTGGTAATCGGCAGAAGATTTTCAGAGAGTTAACCATTTTCATAAAGCTTTATGCAGGCTTTAAACGCTGCAGAAATCTTAGCCCACTTGCATATATCCATAGGGTCACTCTGATATGAAAATTTAAAGTTAAAACGATTTATAATCAAATTATTGATGTATACGTACATAAATAATATCCTTAATTGTGGACTGTGGAGGGAGCGTTAGTGACACCTGGTAATTGTTAGGTGCCTCCGAAATAATTTGCCAAATCGCAGCCGAGTTAGTAAACGAGTCACGCGGTAGTGCCTGGCCCATATCTTCCATTTGATGGATGAAATCTTGAAGCAGTGATTTTACTTGTTTAAGTTTGGATGGCTCTCTAAGAGTCATAGGCGATTTCGCCGGGTATCGGAAGAGCTCCATTTAATTCATTGGGATACATTTTGTCGTAAATACGATTATTATTTCGTACAGAATTTGTTGAGTTGTCTGCAAGATATTATATGAAATGTTATAAATTATTTGTATCTTTGTAACTATCGATTTTTAATGGCAAATAGCCAGCACTTACCACTGGGTTCGTTGCTTCGTTTTCAAGATTCTTCTTTGTGGTAATCGGCAGAAGATTTTCAGAGAGTTAACCATTTTCATAAAGCTTTATGCAGGCTTTAAACGCTGCAGAAATCTTAGCCCACTTGCATATATCCATAGGGTCACTCTGATATGAAAATTTAAAGTTAAAACGATTTATAATCAAATTATTGATGTATACGTACATAAATAATATCCTTAATTGTGGACTGTGGAGGGAGCGTTAGTGACACCTGGTAATTGTTAGGTGCCTCCGAAATAATTTGCCAAATCGCAGCCGAGTTAGTAAACGAGTCACGCGGTAGTGCCTGGCCCATATCTTCCATTTGATGGATGAAATCTTGAAGCAGTGATTTTACTTGTTTAAGTTTGGATGGCTCTCTAAGAGTCATAGGCGATTTCGCCGGGTATCGGAAGAGCTCCATTTAATTCATTGGGATACATTTTGTCGTAAATACGATTATTATTTCGTACAGAATTTGTTGAGTTGTCTGCAAGATATTATATGAAATGTTATAAATTATTTGTATCTTTGTAACTATCGATTTTTAATGGCAAATAGCCAGCACTTACCACTGGGTTCGTTGCTTCGTTTTCAAGATTCTTCTTTGTGGTAATCGGCAGAAGATTTTCAGAGAGTTAACCATTTTCATAAAGCTTTATGCAGGCTTTAAACGCTGCAGAAATCTTAGCCCACTTGCATATATCCATAGGGTCACTCTGATATGAAAATTTAAAGTTAAAACGATTTATAATCAATATATTGATATATACGTACATAAATAATATCCTTAATTGTTGACTGTGGAGGGAGCGTTAGTGACACCTGGTAATTGTTAGGTGCCTCCGAAATAATTTGCCAAATCGCAGCCGAGTTAGTAAACGAGTCACGCGGTAGTGCCTGGCCCATATCTTCCATTTGATGGATGAAATCTTGAAAAAGTGATTTTACTTGTTTAAGTTTGGATGGCTCTCTAAGAGTCATAGGCGATTTCGCCGGGTATCGGAAGAGCTCCATTTAATTCATTGGGATACATTTTGTCGTAAATACGATTATTATTTCGTACAGAATTTGTTGAGTTGTCTGCAAGATATTATATGAAATGTTATAAATTATTTGTATCTTTGTTACTATCGATTTTTAATGGCAAATAGCCAGCACTTACCACTGGGTTCGTTGTTTCGTTTTCAAGATTCTTCTTTGTGGTAATCGGCAGAAGATTTTCAGAGAGTTAACCATTTTCATAAAGCTTTATGCAGGCTTTAAACGCTGCAGAAATCTTAGCCCACTTGCATATATCCATAGGGTCACTCTGATATGAAAATTTAAAGTTAAAACGATTTATAATCAAATTATTGATGTATACGTACATAAATAATATCCTTAATTGTGGACTGTGGAGGGAGCGTTAGTGACACCTGGTAATTGTTAGGTGCCTCCGAAATAATTTGCCAAATCGCAGCCGAGTTAGTAAACGAGTCACGCGGTAGTGCCTGGCCCATATCTTCCATTTGATGGATGAAATCTTGAAGCAGTGATTTTACTTGTTTAAGTTTGGATGGCTCTCTAAGAGTCATAGGCGATTTCGCCGGGTATCGGAAGAGCTCCATTTAATTCATTGGGATACATTTTGTCGTAAATACGATTATTATTTCGTACAGAATTTGTTGAGTTGTCTGCAAGATATTATATGAAATGTTATAAATTATTTGTATCTTTGTAACTATCGATTTTTAATGGCAAATAGCCAGCACTTACCACTGGGTTCGTTGCTTCGTTTTCAAGATTCTTCTTTGTGGTAATCGGCAGAAGATTTTCAGAGAGTTAACCATTTTCATAAAGCTTTATGCAGGCTTTAAACGCTGCAGAAATCTTAGCCCACTTGCATATATCCATAGGGTCACTCTGATATGAAAATTTAAAGTTAAAACGATTTATAATCAAATTATTGATGTATACGTACATAAATAATATCCTTAATTGTGGACTGTGGAGGGAGCGTTAGTGACACCTGGTAATTGTTAGGTGCCTCCGAAATAATTTGCCAAATCGCAGCCGAGTTAGTAAACGAGTCACGCGGTAGTGCCTGGCCCATATCTTCCATTTGATGGATGAAATCTTGAAGCAGTGATTTTACTTGTTTAAGTTTGGATGGCTCTCTAAGATTCATAGGCGATTTCGCCGGGTATCGGAAGAGCTCCATTTAATTCATTGGGATACATTTTGTCGTAAATACGATTATTATTTCGTACAGAATTTGTTGAGTTGTCTGCAAGATATTATATGAAATGTTATAAATTATTTGTATCTTTGTAACTATCGATTTTTAATGGCAAATAGCCAGCACTTAACACTGGGCTCGTTGCTTCGTTTTCAAGATTCTTCTTTGTGGTAATCGGCAGAAGATTTTCAGAGAGTTAACCATTTTCATAAAGCTTTATGCAGGCTTTAAACGCTGCAGAAATCTTAGCCCACTTGCATATATCCATAGGGTCACTCTGATATGAAAATTTAAAGTTAAAACGATTTATAATCAAATTATTGATGTATACGTACATAAATAATATCCTTAATTGTGGACTGTGGAGGGGGCGTTAGTGACACCTGGTAATTGTTAGGTGCCTCCGAAATAATTTGCCAAATCGCAGCCGAGTTAGTAAACGAGTCACGCGGTAGTGCCTGGCCCATATCTTCCATTTGATGGATGAAATCTTGAAGCAGTGATTTTACTTGTTTAAGTTTGGATGGCTCTCTAAGAGTCATAGGCGATTTCGCCGGGTATCGGAAGAGCTCCATTTAATTCATTGGGATACATTTCGTCGTAAATACGATTATTATTTCGTACAGAATTTGTTGAGTTGTCTGCAAGATATTATATGAAATGTTATAAATTATTTGTATCTTTGTAACTATCGATTTTTAATGGCAAATAGCCAGCACTTACCACTGGGTTCGTTGCTTCGTTTTCAAGATTCTTCTTTGTGGTAATCGGCAGAAGATTTTCAGAGAGTTAACCATTTTCATAAAGCTTTATGCAGGCTTTAAACGCTGCAGAAATCTTAACCCACTTGCATATATCCATAGGGTCACTCTGATATGAAAATTTAAAGTTAAAACGATTTATAATCAAATTATTGATGTATACGTACATAAATAATATCCTTAATTGTGGACTGTGGAGGGAGCGTTAGTGACACCTGGTAATTGTTAGGTGCCTCCGAAATAATTTGCCAAATCGCAGCCGAGTTAGTAAACGAGTCACGCGGTAGTGCCTGGCCCATATCTTCCATTTGATGGATGAAATCTTGAAGCAGTGATTTTACTTGTTTAAGTTTGGATGGCTCTCTAAGAGTCATAGGCGATTTCGCCGGGTATCGGAAGAGCTCCATTTAATTCATTGGGATACATTTTGTCGTAAATACGATTATTATTTCGTACAGAATTTGTTGAGTTGTCTGCAAGATATTATATGAAATGTTATAAATTATTTGTATCTTTGTAACTATCGATTTTTAATGGCAAATAGCCAGCACTTACCACTGGGTTCGTTGCTTCGTTTTCAAGATTCTTCTTTGTGGTAATCGGCAGAAGATTTTCAGAGAGTTAACCATTTTCATAAAGCTTTATGCAGGCTTTAAACGCTGCAGAAATCTTAGCCCACTTGCATATATCCATAGGGTCACTCTGATATGAAAATTTAAAGTTAAAACGATTTATAATCAAATTATTGATTTATACGTACATAAATAATATCCTTAATTGTGGACTGTGAAGGGGGCGTTAGTGACACCTGGTAATTGTTAGGTGCCTCCGAAATAATTTGCCAAATCGCAGCCGAGTTAGTAAACGAGTCACGCGGTAGTGCCTGGCCCATATCTTCCATTTGATGGATGAAATCTTGAAGCAGTGATTTTACTTGTTTAAGTTTGGATGGCTCTCTAAGAGTCATAGGCGATTTCGCCGGGTATCGGAAGAGCTCCATTTAATTCATTGGGATACATTTTGTCGTAAATACGATTATTATTTCGTACAGAATTTGTTGAGTTGTCTGCAAGATATTATATGAAATGTTATAAATTATTTGTATCTTTGTAACTATCGATTTTTAATGGCAAATAGCCAGCACTTACCACTGGGTTCGTTGCTTCGTTTTCAAGATTCTTCTTTGTGGTAATCGGCAGAAGATTTTCAGAGAGTTAACCATTTTTATAAAGCTTTATGCAGGCTTTAAACGCTGCAGAAATCTTAGCCCACTTGCATATATCCATAGGGTCACTCTGATATGAAAATTTAAAGTTAAAACGATTTATAATCAAATTATTGATGTATACGTACATAAATAATATCCTTAATTGTGGACTGTGGAGGGAGCGTTAGTGACACCTGGTAATTGTTAGGTGCCTCCGAAATAATTTGCCAAATCGCAGCCGAGTTAGTAAACGAGTCACGCGGTAGTGCCTGGCCCATATCTTCCATTTGATGGATGAAATCTTGAAGCAGTGATTTTACTTGTTTAAGTTTGGATGGCTCTCTAAGAGTCATAGGCGATTTCGCCGGGTATCGGAAGAGCTCCATTTAATTCATTGGGATACATTTTGTCGTAAATACGATTATTATTTCGTACAGAATTTGTTGAGTTGTCTGCAAGATATTATATGAAATGTTATAAATTATTTGTATCTTTGTAACTATCGATTTTTAATGGCAAATAGCCAGCACTTACCACTGGGTTCGTTGCTTCGTTTTCAAGATTCTTCTTTGTGGTAATCGGCAGAAGATTTTCAGAGAGTTAACCATTTTCATAAAGCTTTATACAGGCTTTAAACGCTGCAGAAATCTTAGCCCACTTGCATATATCCATAGGGTCACTCTGATATGAAAATTTAAAGTTAAAACGATTTATAATCAAATTATTGATGTATACGTACATAAATAATATCCTTAATTGTGGACTGTGGAGGGAGCGTTAGTGACACCTGGTAATTGTTAGGTGCCTCCGAAATAATTTGCCAAATCGCAGCCGAGTTAGTAAACGAGTCACGCGGTAGTGCTATAACCTTCCTAGGCGAAGGGTGCATTTAAGCATCCGTTCATGCAGCAGATTGTGGCACGCTTGCGGGGGGGCGGGCTTAAAGCTCGTCGATGGGGGGGGTTCTTCCTGCTACTAACCTGGTTATAAAATAAAAATAATCGTGCCAATCCTAAAATAAGGATATCACCACCGAAGTGACTAATTTAATATAAAACAAAAACATCTAATAGGTATCCGTCCATAAAAAGAACGCTGTAATCACTAGACTACAGATATAGCGATTAGAAGTCTAACCCGCTAGTATAAGAAAATATAAACAAAGTAGAAAAGCATTGAAAGAACAAAAGAAAAGGATACGAAAAAAGAAAGAAAAAAAAAAAAACGAGATTTCGGTCTGGTGTTTTTGACCTAGTTAGATGTGTTCTGAAACATCTCATCGGGTATACCCTCCCTTTACTAGAGAACTCGGTCTTTAGCTCCATGGCTACCATGTCCCGGAATACAAATTTTAGATAGCCCCTAAAAGTTAACTATGCTACACTTAGATGCCTCCTATTACCTTTAGTTACCTCGCCATCGCACTAATTAATTTACCACGTCATCTCAATTGAAAGAGAGGATTCCAGTTTAATCCAAATAATACATGTTTTATTTTTCATTATATGTGTACGTATGTACGGGGAAATTCGACGTTCTCTTTGTTATTCATGAGAAAAAAAAAACTTACAAACTAGGATGTATATACAAAAAATAGCAAATGCAAAAAAAACGTAATGAAAACAGAATAATTCACTTAAAACTATAATGGAATGATATTACGATCTTCCAGTTCATGTCGATAAAGAGAAACTATTAAATTGTTCTATTCGTAGAGCTAACTTTTCAAGAGAGTATATGAGGGATATTCGAAAGTAGGGATAATCTAATTTAAAAATATGTACATATATTTTAAGGTTTTTTTTTTCAAGTAGGTATCTAAAAATCAAAGATGCCAAATCGATCCCACTAATATTTTAAAATTGCCAAAGAGATTACAAAGTTATGACTAAGACTTACGTTGATATTTGTCTGTAGGATTTATTACCACTTTTTAAATGTTTGTTTGTGTTGTTTCCCTTCTTTTGACCTTGGTAACCGCTGACTGGGTTTGTGCGCACAAATCGTCGTCTGGCTGTATAGTTGTAGGTGAATTTTTATTGATGTTTTAAATATTAATCGTTAAACTGTTGGGATAAAAATGTAAGTAAATGCAATAGGACTTTGTAAAATCTTGAATGGCATTACCTGGATTTTGCTTAACTTAATTTACAATAACCTTAAATTCAATTATAACTAATTCTACACACTACACTACACTACGTCTCTATTGGGGTTTTTCGTCCAAAACGGTCTGCGGAGTCCAGTAACACTATTCCTGCTTTCCCGTCTCTATGAGATCGGCGACGATTGGGAAAGATGTTGATGCTGATCTCTCGTAGAGCTTGCGCACTCTGTAATCACTTTGATGCTGGTTGATGGAAATGTTTCGCCAGGAGGGTAAACCGTGATTGGGATCACGTGTGTCGACACTGTACCCTTTATTGTACCGCCTTCCTGGATGTTGGAAATAATGTGGCTAGGCTTGGCAGCTGTTTGAAAACTTCCTTCGAATAGGAACGAGTTAAAGAGCTCGTGTGAGACAGATTATGTGACGCTCTAACACGAGGTATGCGCAGGCGAATCGACTGTCGCTTGCGATAAGAACTTTTCTTCTTATCGTTCGTATAAATGTGCGAGGCAATTCGCAAAAGATTTTAACGGCCCTTGGCAATTGTTAAGTTTTTTTCTTCGCTGTAACAAAATAGCCAATTTCGGCTAGAAAAGTTGATTTGCAAATTAATGCATTCACACACATTCACATTTACAATTCTCACCTTTTTAATTATTGATGGGAGACTTAATAAATGGCTCATACGGCCTTAATAAAATAAAATGTAACCTGATTTACTGGGGGTTAAACTTTTCCTTTGGGTTTCACTGACTTTATAGATTTTTTTTGACAAAACAATTTGGCTTATCTCGCGTGGACTATTGCGCTCGCACATCACTGTTTTTACCAAAAGAGATCGAGGGCGGATGCACGCTGCTATTTATTGACAATCTAAGTATGGATAGATGGCATTCGCTACTTAATAATGTATGGCGCTTTTATCGCATTTGGGTAATAAGCGCTTGCGCGCCATTACCGCAGAGATAAGGTAGTTTGCCAGTTACATTTTGAAAACGGGCAATTAAATAAAATAATTAATAAAAATACGTCTGTACATATTTATACAATTGTATGCAGTGTTACGCTACAACATCGTGGATTTTGGATAGCACTTGTGGTGAAAAAAGACACGAAAACGAAACGCTGAAACTCGTATGACCTAAAGTTTGTTGGTACGATTCGACCCACGACCTTTTCATATAACCAATTAATTCTACATCTAGGAGAAACAAATTGCGGAGAATTGGGTTCAGTGCCTTAAATCCTTGGCATGGTAAACTCCAATGAATTTTCCTTGGGGATTCTCAATTTCGTACAAAGATTTCCCCTTTTGTCTAACAGTCCGGCACTTGACAAATTTGTGACACAGTTTAGCGCTAAACCTTTTTGCTGCGTTACTAAGAACAAAGTTTCTTCTGTACACTTCTTCACCTGGCTTAAACGTACGTACCGAAGATCGTAAGTTATACGTTTTTTCATTACGCCTGTGTGCTTCACTTAATGCGTGCTTCACTCTTTCTCTGAACAGCTGCATTCGGCTTGATAGTGGTAGGCATTCGATTTCACCGTCACTTAAACTTTGTAGTTTTTCCGCCAACGCATACATATCAGCATGTGACATAATGTGTCGACCGAAGAGCAAGAAAAATGGAGACATCCCGGTGGATTGATGCACCGAGGTATTAAGAGCATGTTCTATGTAAGGGAGATTAATATCCCAATCCCTTTGGTCTTCTTTTAGATACGTTCGAATGGCCGATAAAATAGAGCGGTTGACCCTCTCCGAAGCGTTAGCTTGCGGAGAGTAAACTGCATTACGTATTTGTTTTACTCCATACTTTAAAAGAAAATTGGTGAATTCTTGCGAGACAAACTGATTCCCGTTATCACTGTGCAGGAATTCAGGGACCCCATACTTCAAGAATACTTCCTTTTCCAAACATTCAATTACGAGTTTGGATGTGGCTTTATGCATTGGCTTAAGAAAGACACTTTTTGACATGTAGTCCAGGACAACAAATATGAACAGATTGCCTTTTTTTGAGCGGACATACGGTCCCATAAAGTCAATGTAAATTTTCTGAAAGGGAAGTTCTATTTGCATTGGTTTTCCCATAGGTGGTCTAAGGGTGAAATTTGGCGCTTTGTTTTCTTTGCACTCTTGGCATTCGTTAACGAATTTTCGTACCTGAAGTGCCATATTCGGCCAATAGTAGTGTTCTTTGATCCTTTCTAAAGTTTTTTTAACACCACCATGAGCACAATTGGGTGGGTTATGGCATTGTTCAATTATGGAATGTGGACAATGATTTCGGTATCCACAGTTTCCATTGGTATTGGTTACTAGTATTTCCGTACTGTTGCAACACATTCTTTTATAAATAAGATTGTCTCTAATAGTAATATCAGGAAGACTATCTGTATTATTTCTAATAGATATCAAAATATCTTTATATTCCGCCGAATTAAATTCAGGTGATTTTAAATCAATAGAATTTAATTCCGGTTGTTTAGTCGAGAAATGTTCCACATACGCCCGCGATAAAGCATCTGGTACCACATTTTGAGCGCCTTTTCTGTGCTCTATGTTGAAGGTGAATCCCTGTAATTTTAAAGACCAACGCGCCAACCTGCCGCTCAAGTCCTTGAGGCCCATAAGCCACTTGAGGCTGGCGTGGTCTGTTATTACAGTAAAGGAGGTGCCTTCAACATAAGGTCTAAATTGGTATATTGATCTCACCGCGGCAAAACATTCTAGCTCGGTCACACTATATTTTTGCTGACAACTGTTAAATTTTGCAGAAAAATAGGCAATTGGCTTTTCATTCTTCTCGTCATCGTGTTGGAATATAACCCCGCCGATTCCTTTGCACGAAGCGTCGCATTGAATGAAAAACGGTTTCGAAAAGTCTGGGTGGCTGAGTAGTGGTGCAGAGACAAGCGCTGATTTGAGAGCTTCAAAAGATGAGATGGCATCTGGGGTTAGTGAAAATTTTTGATTTTTTTTCAATGTATCAGTCAAGGGTGTTGCAAGCAATGAAAAGTTTTTAATGAAACGTCGATACCATCCACAGAGACCTAAAAATCGTCTGACTTGTTTCTGACTAGATGGCATCGGAAAGTCTTGGATGGAGGAGACCTTTTCTGGATTTGGCTTAATGTGCCCTTGACCGATGATGTACCCCAAATACTTCAATTCTTTAAAACAAAAGAACGACTTTTCAACATTAATTGTTAAGTTCCCCTTTTTTAAATAATGAGCAACTTGCTCTAGAATGCTTAAGTGTTGTTCAAAATCGGCAGAGATGATCAGAAGATCGTCCAGATAGACAAACACGCTTTCCCTAAGAGGCCTGGGGATTACTTCATCCATTAACCGACACATCGTTTGAGGAGCATTACACAACCCAAACGGCATGACGGTGAATTGGTAAAGGGGTCGCCCTGGTACAGTGAAAGCTGTTTTCTCTCTGGACTTCTCCTCAAGGGGAATCTGCCAGAACGCGTCTTTGAGATCAACACTACTAATGTAGTGCGTATCTCCAAGTCGGCTAAGCAGACCCTCTATATGCGGAATTGGGAACGCATCTCTCTTTGTTAGAGAGTTCACTTTGCGATAGTCCAAGCATAGCCTATCTTTTCCTGGTTTACGGATAAGGACTATGGGTGAACTCCAAGCACTGTGACTCTCTTCTATAACCCCCAAAGAAAGCATGCGATCCAGCTCCGCATAGATCAGATTTTGAATGATTGGTGACATAGGGTAATGTCGCTGCTTCACCGGTTCAGCGTCATTTGTATCGATTTTGTGACTTAAAAGTGTTGTTTTTCCTAGCCCTAGTTTTGAAAACGAAGGAAAAAGTGAAATCACAGAATCGAGTTTGCGTTTTTCGTCACTCGTTAGAACATGCATTGGTGGTATGGGCTTGTTGTTTTCCTTAGTGTGTTGGTCGCTATTTCCTTCTAAAGAAATTTCGCTTATGATGTTGGGTGCGATTTCGAATTTTGACCAAAAGTCAACGCCGAGATATAGGGGCTGAACCAAGTCCGGAACCAAATAAATATCTAATGGCTTACTGAGTTGGTTAAACTGTATGGTAACTGAAATGCGACCCACGACCTTTTGACCTTTGCCATCTGCAGTTTTGACTTCTGATTGAAAATTTAAAATGGGAATATTAAGATCCTTAATAAATTCCATGCAACCTCTTCCTAGACAGGAAATTGAAGCACCACTATCCAGTAATCCTTCAATTTCTCGTCCTTGAATCAGCACGTTGGCATAAGGTCTTCTATCTAAATAAGTGTTGGTATTTTCAAGACAAGTTTCGTTAATGAGCTTCAGATAAGCATGTCTTTTTGAATGCCTATGCCGTGCTTTCTCAGTTTTTGTTTTTATATTTTCCCTAGAAACTTCTTCTATATTAAAAATTCGACGACGAATCCTGTTGTACTCAATTAATCGATCTTCAAAAGATTTTTTGTAAAATGGTAACGTTTTGGGAACTGAAGTTTTAGATGAAGTGGCAATACAACTTTCCGATGCATCTGCTTCGTTGGTCTTTTGCAAAATGTCTGAAGTTCTTTGAAAAGTATTCAAAATATTCATCGTATTTGTTGTAGCATCTTTTTTTATTATTCTGGGAGTGTTTGTGTCGAACGTGATTCCCCAGTTTGAATAACGTTCGTCTTCGGGTTTCCCCTCACAGAATGACATTTTGGACAGTCCAAGACAGTACAATTATCTGTTCCACATTTATAACAGAAAAGATGGTGAACAGGCCTATTACAATTAACAAAAATGTGGCCTGGCTGTTTGCAGTTAAAACAAATAGCGCTATTTGTTTGTCTTTCACTAGCTGAATTTGGATTAGAGCGAAGAGGAAATGAGACAGCGGCAATATTTTCCTCTTCGTTAAAAATGTTATTGGAAGATTCTAATTCGTGGACGTTACGTAGCCGATTTTGTATGGCATACCGTGAATTTAACATTTTCTCCGCCTGTCTACATTCGTCTCTGAAATGGTCGAGTGAATTAATTTGCATAGAGTAAATTAAGTTCATTAGTCTGGTATTAATGTTATTTCGAAGAATTTTTACCATGTCATGTTCTCGAATCGGTTCTTTCAATTGGCTTTTAAGGTGAATAATCGATTTGAAATATTCATCGAATGACTCATGTGGACTTTGCCTCTTATCCATGATTTGACGCCGGATTTCAAAATCATTTTCAAAACCCTTAAATTGTTTAAAGAGTGCTGCTCTAAGCATTGGCCAATCGCTTCTAGGATTGCTTCTTAGGTATTGCCAGTACCAATCCTGAGCTGTACCTGATAGCAAATGATGAAAATTTTTAATTATTTCTGTCCATGGACACTTATAATTAGTTTTAAGAATCTCGATTCTAAAAACGAAATCTTCAATAGATATTCCCTTTTGACTATCATCAAACCGGATACCCCAACGATCCAACTCAAAACGACGATTTGTTGATCTGTCGGATTGGTTATCGAAGTGGCTTCTCCTAAGATTTGGTTGGTTTTGATTGTTATGAATATTGTTGTCATATGTACGAGCTACATAGGGAATATTTTGTTCTTGCCAACTTACAGTATTAAAATTCGTTGTAGAACCTACATTTGGTATGTTATTGTTTGGATGAAACGACCCATTATTTTGTTCAGTTTCGATAAATTGATTTGGGGTTACTAAACCAACATCTTGCCTCTGAGTGTACCCTACTCGTGAACTAGACAATAAATTGATATTACCATCAAAATGTTCAGCTGGTGTACTATCTCTTTGACTTGAACTAGAACGACTTGGTTGTTGCGAAGAAGTCGTAGTTTGTGGTATACCGATCCCTAAATTACGAATGCTTTGCTCTACATTTTGTTGAATTAGTTTTGGTAAAGCCAGCATAAAGGTATTATGAATTTTTGAAAGGCCATTGTCCACCACTTGTTGGATGTGCGTGTTAAGATGACCTCGGCCAACTGATGACTGAATTTGTACATGCTCGTCAATTACACGTGCAGTACTTGCTGGTGCCGATGTGTTGTTTACATTCGCAGCTTCAGCGTGATAAGCTGTAGCATGAGCGCGATGAGTAACAATTGGGTGAGTGAATGTGGAAGTAGTTGTTGTAAATGAGGTAGTGGTAACATTTGTAACAACACTTGCTCTGGACGAAGGTCTAGCTGACGTAGCCGTTGCTGAGCTAGGAAACATACTACTATTTAAATTCGTGTTTAATGGTATTGGTAAATCATTATTAAGAGAGCGATTATCGCTTTCGATTGTATTTGTTCTTATCGGAGGTGAATGAAGAACTGGTCTTGAATGCATGTGAAAAGCCGGTTGTACGTCAACATTTGCTGTTCGATTACGCGTTTGCATATTATGACGATTCGAGTCGAAAACTATGCTTCGCCTCTGTTTGGGAATAGTTCCGGTAGTCTTATTCTCACTCATCTTGTCATATGGTTAATGCAATTATAAAATAATTTGAAAATAGAATTTAAAGAGGTCAAACTCTTTTCTTGTTAGCAAGCGAATATAAAATATAAACACTTGATAAACATACTTCAATGTGTGAACAAAAGTTAAAGTTTTTTTTTTCTTTTGTAATGAATATAATCTTAGGCGATATTGAGGCGAACTAGGTAAAAGGGAAATAGAAAGGTGTAACATAGTAAAATATAAAATGAAAATGAAAAGATGGTATGGACGAATACTATGCATCAAGGTGTTCTAATCATTTAGCGTGGTGTAAAGTCACATACGACGACTATCTATGGCAACTTAAATCTGTTCTCATAAATTCGAAGTGATAAGGACTCATAGATGTACTGTTGTAATCGTTTACACTAACCTCACGTATTATGTCGACACAATTTCTTGTAATATTCTAGCGCAACTGATTTTAAGATATAAATTATCTCTTTTAAACAGGACTTCAAGAATAATTCTAACAAAAAATAGGTACTGACGTTAAAGATTTTAAAATGCATATCAAAATTAGGTATAGACGTTTATAAATGTGCAGCTATTTACAAGAATCCGCAAGATATCTTGCAATCGCAACTATATAAGGTGGAAAGTATATAAACTATGCTGCAGATATAGTTAAAAAAATATTTTTGTGTTGCATTGTGTGGGGTGCTAAGTTTCCTTCGCAAGCCCTACGTTGCTGGGCGCCAATTTTATAACCTTCCTAGGCGAAGGGTGCATTTAAGCATCCGTTCATGCAGCAGATTGTGGCACGCTTGCGGGGGGCCCGGGCTTAAAGCTCGTCGATGGGGGGGGTTCTTCCTGCTACTAACCTGGTTATAAAATAAAAATAATCGTGCCAATCCTAAAATAAGGATATCACCACCGAAGTGACTAATTTAATATAAAACAAAAACATCTAATAGGTATCCGTCCATAAAAAGAAACGCTGTAATCACTAGACTACAGATATAGCGATTAGAAGGTCTAAACCCGCTAGTATAAGAAAATATAAACAAAGTAGAAAAGCATTGAAAGAACAAAAGAAAAGGATACGAAAAAAGAAAGAAAAAAAAAAAACGAGATTTCGGTCTGGTGTTTTTGACCTAGTTAGATGTGTTCTGTAGAAACATCTCATCGGGTATACCCTCCCTTTACTAAAGAACTCGGTCTTTAGCTCCATGGCTACCATGTCCCGGAATACAAATTTTAGATAGCCCCTAAAAGTTAACTATGCTACACTTAGATGCCTCCTATTACCTTTAGTTACCTCGCCATCGCACTAATTAATTTACCACGTCATCTCAATTGAAAGAGAGGATTCCAGTTTAATCCAAATAATACATGTTTTATTTTTCATTATATGTGTACGTATGTACGGGGAAATTCGACGTTCTCTTTGTTATTCATGAGAAAAAAAAAACTTACAAACTAGGATGTATATACAAAAAATAGCAAATGCAAAAAAAAACGTAATGAAAACAGAATAATTCACTTAAAACTATAATGGAATGATATTACGATCTTCCAGTTCATGTCGATAAAGAGAAACTATTAAATTGTTCTATTCGTAGAGCTAACTTTTCAAGAGAGTATATGAGGAATATTCGAAAGTAGGGATAATCTAATTTAAAAATATATACATATATTTTAAGGTTTTTTTTTTTCAAGTAGGTATCTAAAAATCAAAGATGCCAAATCGATCCCACTAATATTTTAAAATTGCCAAAGAGATTACAAAGTTATGACTAAGACTTACGTTGATATTTGTCTGTAGGATTTATTACCACTTTTTAAATGTTTGTTTGTGTTGTTTCCCTTCTTTTGACCTTGGTAACCGCTGACTGGGTTTGTGCGCACAAATCGTCGTCTGGCTGTATAGTTGTAGGTGAATTTTTATTGATGTTTTAAATATTAATCGTTAAACTGTTGGGATAAAAATGTAAGTAAATGCAATAGGACTTTGTAAAATCTTGAATGGCATTACCTGGATTTTGCTTAACTTAATTTACAATAACCTTAAATTCAATTATAACTAATTCTACACACTACACTACACTACGTCTCTATTGGGGTTTTTCGTCCAAAACGGTCTGCGGAGTCCAGTAACACTATTCCTGCTTTCCCGTCTCTATGAGATCGGCGACGATTGGGAAAGATGTTGATGCTGATCTCTCGTAGAGCTTGCGCACTCTGTAATCACTTTGATGCTGGTTGATGGAAAGGTTTCGCCAGGAGGGTTAAACCGTGATTGGGATCACGTGTGTCGACACTGTACCCTTTATTGTACCGCCTTCCTGGATGTTGGAAAATAATGTGGCTAGGCTTGGCAGCTGTTTGAAAACTTCCTTCGAATAGGAACGAGTTAAAGAGCTCGTGTGAGACAGATTATGTGACGCTCTAACACGAGGTATGCGCCAGGCGAATCGACTGTCGCTTGCGATAAGAACTTTTCTTCTTATCGTTCGTATAAATGTGCGAGGCAATTCGCAAAAGATTTTAACGGCCCTTGGCAATTGTTAAGTTTTTTTCTTCGCTGTAACAAAATAGCCAATTTCGGCTAGAAAAGTTGATTTGCAAATTAATGCATTCACACACATTCACATTTACAATTCTCACCTTTTTAATTATTGATGGGAGACTTAATAAATGGCTCATACGGCCTTAATAAAATAAAATGTAACCTGATTTACTGGGGGTTAAACTTTTCCTTTGGGTTTCACTGACTTTATAGATTTTTTTTTGACAAAACAATTTGGCTTATCTCGCGTGGACTATTGCGCTCGCACATCACTGTTTTTACCAAAAGAGATCGAGGGCGGATGCACGCTGCTATTTATTGACAATCTAAGTATGGATAGATGGCATTCGCTACTTAATAATGTATGGCGCTTTTATCGCATTTGGGTAATAAGCGCTTGCGCGCCATTACCGCAGAGATAAGGTAGTTTGCCAGTTACATTTTGAAAACGGGCAATTAAATAAAATAATTAATAAAAATACGTCTGTACATATTTATACAATTGTATGCAGTGTTACGCTACAACATCGTGGATTTTGGATAGCACTTGTGGTGAAAAAAGACACGAAAACGAAACGCTGAAACTCGTATGACCTAAAGTTTGTTGGTACGATTCGACCCACGACCTTTTCATATAACCAATTAATTCTACATCTAGGAGAAACAAATTGCGGAGAATTGGGTTCAGTGCCTTAAATCCTTGGCATGGTAAACTCCAATGAATTTTCCTTGGGGATTCTCAATTTCGTACAAAGATTTCCCCTTTTGTCTAACAGTCCGGCACTTGACAAATTTGTGACACAGTTTAGCGCTAAACCTTTTTGCTGCGTTACTAAGAACAAAGTTTCTTCTGTACACTTCTTCACCTGGCTTAAACGTACGTACCGAAGATCGTAAGTTATACGTTTTTTCATTACGCCTGTGTGCTTCACTTAATGCGTGCTTCACTCTTTCTCTGAACAGCTGCATTCGGCTTGATAGTGGTAGGCATTCGATTTCACCGTCACTTAAACTTTGTAGTTTTTCCGCCAACGCATACATATCAGCATGTGACATAATGTGTCGACCGAAGAGCAAGAAAAATGGAGACATCCCGGTGGATTGATGCACCGAGGTATTAAGAGCATGTTCTATGTAAGGGAGATTAATATCCCAATCCCTTTGGTCTTCTTTTAGATACGTTCGAATGGCCGATAAAATAGAGCGGTTGACCCTCTCCGAAGCGTTAGCTTGCGGAGAGTAAACTGCATTACGTATTTGTTTTACTCCATACTTTAAAAGAAAATTGGTGAATTCTTGCGAGACAAACTGATTCCCGTTATCACTGTGCAGGAATTCAGGGACCCCATACTTCAAGAATACTTCCTTTTCCAAACATTCAATTACGAGTTTGGATGTGGCTTTATGCATTGGCTTAAGAAAGACACTTTTTGACATGTAGTCCAGGACAACAAATATGAACAGATTGCCTTTTTTTGAGCGGACATACGGTCCCATAAAGTCAATGTAAATTTTCTGAAAGGGAAGTTCTATTTGCATTGGTTTTCCCATAGGTGGTCTAAGGGTGAAATTTGGCGCTTTGTTTTCTTTGCACTCTTGGCATTCGTTAACGAATTTTCGTACCTGAAGTGCCATATTCGGCCAATAGTAGTGTTCTTTGATCCTTTCTAAAGTTTTTTTAACACCACCATGAGCACAATTGGGTGGGTTATGGCATTGTTCAATTATGGAATGTGACAATGATTTCGGTATCCACAGTTTCCATTGGTATTGGTTACTAGTATTTCCGTACTGTTGCAACACATTCTTTTATAAATAAGATTGTCTCTAATAGTAATATCAGGAAGACTATCTGTATTATTTCTAATAGATATCAAAATATCTTTATATTCCGCCGAATTAAATTCAGGTGATTTTAAATCAATAGAATTTAATTCCGGTTGTTTAGTCGAGAAATGTTCCACATACGCCCGCGATAAAGCATCTGGTACCACATTTTGAGCGCCTTTTCTGTGCTCTATGTTGAAGGTGAATCCCTGTAATTTTAAAGACCAACGCGCCAACCTGCCGCTAAAGTCCTTGAGGCCCATAAGCCACTTGAGGCTGGCGTGGTCTGTTATTACAGTAAAGGAGGTGCCTTCAACATAAGGTCTAAATTGGTATATTGATCTCACCGCGGCAAAACATTCTAGCTCGGTCACACTATATTTTTGCTGACAACTGTTAAGTTTTGCAGAAAAATAGGCAATTGGCTTTTCATTCTTCTCGTCATCGTGTTGGAATATAACCCCGCCGATTCCTTTGCACGAAGCGTCGCATTGAATGAAAAACGGTTTCGAAAAGTCTGGGTGGCTGAGTAGTGGTGCAGAGACAAGCGCTGATTTGAGAGCTTCAAAAGATGAGATGGCATCTGGGGTTAGTGAAAATTTTTGATTTTTTTTCAATGTATCAGTCAAGGGTGTTGCAAGCAATGAAAAGTTTTTAATGAAACGTCGATACCATCCACAGAGACCTAAAAATCGTCTGACTTGTTTCTGACTAGATGGCATCGGAAAGTCTTGGATGGAGGAGACCTTTTCTGGATTTGGCTTAATGTGCCCTTGACCGATGATGTACCCCAAATACTTCAATTCTTTAAAACAAAAGAACGACTTTTCAACATTAATTGTTAAGTTCCCCTTTTTTAAATAATGAGCAACTTGCTCTAGAATGCTTAAGTGTTGTTCAAAATCGGCAGAGATGATCAGAAGATCGTCCAGATAGACAAACACGCTTTCCCTAAGAGGCCTGGGGATTACTTCATCCATTAACCGACACATCGTTTGAGGAGCATTACACAACCCAAACGGCATGACGGTGAATTGGTAAAGGGGTCGCCCTGGTACAGTGAAAGCTGTTTTCTCTCTGGACTTCTCCTCAAGGGGAATCTGCCAGAACGCGTCTTTGAGATCAACACTACTAATGTAGTGCGTATCTCCAAGTCGGCTAAGCAGACCCTCTATATGCGGAATTGGGAACGCATCTCTCTTTGTTAGAGAGTTCACTTTGCGATAGTCCAAGCATAGCCTATCTTTTCCTGGTTTACGGATAAGGACTATGGGTGAACTCCAAGCAATGTGACTCTCTTCTATAACCCCCAAAGAAAGCATGCGATCCAGCTCCGCATAGATCAGATTTTGAATGATTGGTGACATAGGGTAATGTCGCTGCTTCACCGGTTCAGCGTCATTTGTATCGATTTTGTGACTTAAAAGTGTTGTTTTTCCTAGCCCTAGTTTTGAAAACGAAGGAAAAAGTGAAATCACAGAATCGAGTTTGCGTTTTTCGTCACTCGTTAGAACATGCATTGGTGGTATGGGCTTGTTGTTTTCCTTAGTGTGTTGGTCGCTATTTCCTTCTAAAGAAATTTCGCTTATGATGTTGGGTGCGATTTCGAATTTTGACCAAAAGTCAACGCCGAGATATAGGGGCTGAACCAAGTCCGGAACCAAATAAATATCTAATGGCTTACTGAGTTGGTTAAACTGTATGGTAACTGAAATGCGACCCACGATCTTTTGACCTTTGCCATCTGCAGTTTTGACTTCTGATTGAAAATTTAAAATGGGAATATTAAGATCCTTAATAAATTCCATGCAACCTCTTCCTAGACAGGAAATTGAAGCACCACTATCCAGTAATCCTTCAATTTCTCGTCCTTGAATCAGCACGTTGGCATAAGGTCTTCTATCTAAATAAGTGTTGGTATTTTCAAGACAAGTTTCGTTAATGAGCTTCAGATAAGCATGTCTTTTTGAATGCCTATGCCGTGCTTTCTCAGTTTTTGTTTTTATATTTTCCCTAGAAACTTCTTCTATATTAAAAATTCGACGACGAATCCTGTTGTACTCAATTAATCGATCTTCAAAAGATTTTTTGTAAAATGGTAAAGTTTTGGGAACTGAAGTTTTAGATGAAGTGGCAATACAACTTTCCGATGCATCTGCTTCGTTGGTCTTTTGCAAAATGTCTGAAGTTCTTTGAAAAGTATTCAAAATATTCATCGTATTTGTTGTAGCATCTTTTTTTATTATTCTGGGAGTGTTTGTGTCGAACGTGATTCCCCAGTTTGAATAACGTTCGTCTTCGGGTTTCCCCTCACAGAATGACATTTTGGACAGTCCAAGACAGTACAATTATCTGTTCCACATTTATAACAGAAAAGATGGTGAACAGGCCTATTACAATTAACAAAAATGTGGCCTGGCTGTTTGCAGTTAAAACAAATAGCGCTATTTGTTTGTCTTTCACTAGCTGAATTTGGATTAGAGCGAAGAGGAAATGAGACAGCGGCAATATTTTCCTCTTCGTTAAAAATGTTATTGGAAGATTCTAATTCGTGGACGTTACGTAGCCGATTTTGTATGGCATACCATGAATTTAACATTTTCTCCGCCTGTCTACATTCGTCTCTGAAATGGTCGAGTGAATTAATTTGCATAGAGTAAATTAAGTTCATTAGTCTGGTATTAATGTTATTTCGAAGAATTTTTACCATTTCATGTTCTCGAATCGGTTCTTTCAATTGGCTTTTAAGGTGAATAATCGATTTGAAATATTCATCGAATGACTCATGTGGATTTTGCCTCTTATCCATGATTTGACGCCGGATTTCAAAATCATTTTCAAAACCCTTAAATTGTTTAAAGAGTGCTGCTCTAAGCATTGGCCAATCGCTTCTAGGATTGCTTCTTAGGTATTGCCAGTACCAATCCTGAGCTGTACCTGATAGCA